>OU343225.1:160988954-161174695 GCA_910596185.1 Chrysanthemum makinoi | reverse complement strand
GGAAATACAAAACAGCTCATTTGGCTAACTAAATTGCATAGTGCACAAAACATTGTTAATGAACCAAATGAAACCGGTTAGATATAGATTTGAGAGATAAGGACAAAGATCAAATCATATTGATTAAAACATCAGATTAAGGAAAAATGTTTAGATAGACCCAAAAATATCAGATTCATAGACTGAAATCAATAAAAAAGGTAACTCAGATTTTGTAACAGTTAATAAGATATTGCACCTTGAACTTCAAAGCAAATGTGGAAAAAAGTAAAGGTATTAACCAATATAATTACCAAATAAAAAGGGTAACAAGAAAACTTAGTAGATAACTCAACAAGCGGACAGAAAACGATCGAACGGAGAAGCCAAGTATACCTGCGATGGCAACATACACAGCGTTGAGAGTAATATTGTGGGCGAAGTAGTCGAGAAAGCAGTGACTAATGATGAGGTAAATTAAAGCACATATATTAGGGAGTGAGCTAAAGTTATGGACTTTAAGATAAAAATGACAATCATACCCCTTAAAAACGGATATCACGAATGCACGTGACTTCCCACATGATCATCGTGTCTGTCACTAAATCAACATATATGGTATGTGTATGTATATTTACTTGATACATTAGTATATACGACAAAACTTCATTAGAACACACCTAGTGAGCCAAAGTGACAACATTGAAGTTGGTAACAAACACTTGGTTGGCAGGGAGACTGGCTCGAGGGAGGAGCAACGAGTGTGCAGCCATGAACACCTATCAGAAGGGGAAGGTGGGGGAGTTGCCAAGCTTATTATGGAGACGGCTCTTAGCAGTGACGAAGCTTATTATTGTCAAATACCATGACAAAAAAGTTGGAACTATTAAAATCAGATGGACATGCATATAATGTACTTACCATATATATAGCTAGTAAGGCACACTTTTGCAACACAGCCTCACACAAAATTTCTGTTTGTGGAACGAACGTAAGAACAGGTAAGCCTAGAATAACCTTTTGTTAAGCTAAAACATCATAGTTAAAAAAAATTAAATTACAACATCAAAATATAACAACTGTAAAATATTTTGGGTCAAAATCAAGGGTAATTCTACGACAGCCAAAACATTTGATTCTGCAAACAGCCTACAGATATATTTTATTAGACGTACTATTGCACACCCACTTCTTTGAGTGTCTGAGTGTAGCCAATATAAGTGGCTAAAATTTTCTTACTAAAGTGTTAGGAAATACTCTCTTCGTTCCAAAATAACTGTCCCTCGTTAAGAAACACACATTCAATAACTAACTAATGCTTTCTTTAAAAAACTGTAATAATTGTATCATGTAAGGTTAATATAGTAAACTCGATCAAGCTTTCCTATGTGTTTTTATTAGTGGAAAATTGATATGGAACAACCCGGAAAGTAAATATCAACAAATAATTTGGGACTCAAGGAGAATATGATATCCAATATATCATGATTGAGAAAATTAATTAACTACCTAATAAAGCAACATAACTGCTACATGATGGAATTCACAGCAGGATTAACACAAGCTCTCCATCAAGCTGGTAGCCGAAAACTATAAAAAGCAAAATCAATGAGAACAGTTGAAAAGGCATTCAAAAAAACAAAATAGCTACCAAAATGGTATGTTTACATTAAACTGAATTAAATCTTTGGCAATAAGGGGACCACCAAAAAAATACAAACGAGTTTAAGAACAAGAGGGCATGAGTAACAGCTGGTTGTAACACCCAACACTAGTGCAGGGATCATCGAACCATTTAGTTCAATCTAATTTATATTGTCTAATTCAATAAATCATCCAACAATATCAAAGCTTGGATCTTCTGCGCCAGGCCAGTCACCATTTTTGTTTAAGTCTTTATATATCATTGCGAGAAGACCACAAAGCCCAATTTAATCCACAGATTGAAGCATCAAACATTATATCAGCTGGTTTAGGTAATTCACCAGCCTTAAGGTGAAGGCAACCCAAATCGAATCCAAATATAGATATGACGTATGCTGCAAGCCCCACCAATCCAGATATATATACCACACCATGTGTGTAAGTACAGTTTAGAGTCGTCAATACTGTGTTCACAGAAAATGCATCTGGCATCATCCAGGTCACACCTTTTTCCATCAAATTGGCTCTGTTTGTGATCCTATTCAATAAATAAGCCAATACATAATTCGTATCTTAGTTTTGTTGCATGCGTTGGGTGGTCAAGTGTAAAAAGCTTGTGACGATCATCACTAAAATGTGATTGGTCTCAAGTTCAAATCCCGCTTGGTGCAGACAACTCTGAAATGGCCACGCGAGCCTCCCAAAAAGAAAGGCTTTTCCAGTTTGGTGTGGTTGTGGGCTCAAACCGTGAATTCGTCTGCCAACTGGAAAGAAACCATGGTTACACTTGCCCCAAAAATGTTATACAAAATCATTTTTAGTCGGAGTTGTTACTACTGTGTTAAGTTGTGAAGTACGATTTTCACTATTCGAAGTTAAATTTCTAGTGCTTGAGTTGAATTTTTATACTAAAGCTGTATTTGCAAAAATTCGGTAATCCAGTTCTTTCTCTTTTGCCCACCAGACACACCCATAGAATGGATATCAGTTTCGTCAGGCTTCGAAAAACCAAACATCCCATTACTTTTTCAAGTAAGTGTTGTAATGTATAAATAAATAGTTAACTTAGAATAAACTGATTGAGCCTTTTAATAAAACTACACAAGGATAATAACAATGAGTCAATATGTAAAACCATAAGATGAATACTCAAATGGGTAAAAATACCACACCTCCCCTTTCGCTAGCAAACATGTCGCTGCTCCTTCCACCATTATGTCGATACTCTACACTCATATAGTCTGTATAGAAACTTAAATGTAAACATACAATTTATTCCCATATTCTCGAACCATAGTAGCATATTCCAAATCCATCTATAGCGGTTCTCAATGTCAACTTAAAATTTTCAACATATCCAACATTTGCAGTCTGTCATATTTTATAAAATTTTAAAACAGACAAATATATAACAAAAATAGGAGAAAACTAAACATCCATCACGCCCGTCGGAGCTACCTTCAAGCAATAATGCGGGAAGTACCACATCTCTGTATCACAGCGCCTCAATTTTTTCTTACTTCGATCAGAACTATGAAAGTAACTACGCCCCTTGTCTTGTGTCCAAGGTTGAGCCCAAGTATTTGTATTAATAACAGCAGAAGCACACTCCAAGCCGCTTACAAAGAATGTAGCAATTTCTTTTCCAGGACTCACCCATTTCATTTTGTCAACATCTACTTCAAGACCAATGTACTGTTTTTCTTCATTCAAACCCACTACGCAAAGGTTTTGGCCCGAGCTTAAGAACTCTATACGAGAAAGTTCTGGCTCCATGCAGTCCTCTAGTCCGAGTGGTCTCAAAATGGGATTTAGATCCAGTCTCACTTCATATAAGCGACCACAGAAGCTTATCTGATATATCTTTTCCTTAAAAGCATGTAAATCAAGGATCGGGTAACAGGAGAAAAGTTTCAGCCAGCCGCCTTGTTCACCAGCTAAATAAAATGCTATTCTTAAGGAATATTTGTTTGCGATCACAAACACCCATCCGGATAAAGAATGTGAAAAGATTAAAATGCCCCTGAAGCGTGCTGGTTCCATAATCATATCCTTGGGGCCACCAGGGAAATGAAGTTCATGCCTTGTGATGGGATTCACAAGCAAGAAATCATAGGTTTTTTCCCCCCACAAGATCAAGTAACCAAAAGTTAATCCAATACACGTTCTATTTGAGGAATTAGGAAGGCTCGTCTTGAATTTTCTTCCTTCAAAGTCTTCAAGGAAGCATACTTTCTTATTAATACGATTAGAGAGATACATATACATGGGTTGTCTCGATGCCATAAACTTGTCCCAGTTGGAGCGAGCAAATAACCTCAAATATTTGCATACACCTCTGAATGCAACAAAATCAATAACTCCTAGATACATCATAATTTTGAAGAGCAGATCATCGCCAAGATCTGACCATGATGCAGAACCAGAAGTCTTGAACCGCTTATGTTCTCTGGTCATACTCCTTGTCTTAGCCATTCCTACAATTATACCAGAATAATTATTATTCAATACAAATTCTACATAGGATGTGAAAAATGTGATACGGGCTCAAGCATATGCAGATGCTTTTCAAACTGATGCAGAAATAACGATAAGTGAATACTGCCATTACATCTAAATTGAGAAAAAAGATAATCAATTTTTTTGTCGAGTGATTTAATAAGAAAAGGAATCAAGACTATTAAGTGGCTTCTTAAAGTGCGGCAGCAAATTACTCCGTACTTCTTGATTATTAAATAAATATTCAAGCTATAACTGAAATAGAATAATAAAGAACAAATTCACCTGATGAGCCATGGTGGATACCACATTGTACTAGTAATCTAAGAAATTTAAAAAGTCAAATGGACAAGTGTATGGATATCAACAAGGCTGACAATAGTAATACAGTCACACTAGCATGCAGCCATCATTGTCTAAACTATTTCAGTCAAAAAGACGGATGGCATCATGTTTACATGAGTGGCATATGAACTCTGTTAAGTATTATAGCTTATGAGGTTAATAATGATAAGAATGAAAGAATCTCGGCCATAGTGAGTTTCTATAGGTAGGCAACTATAGTCAGTTCATATTAGTTCCTAAAAATAAAATGCTATGTGTAACTATACCACTATATTTGAGAAAACTCAGGTTGCAAATACTTAGGGTGCGTTTAGTTGAAATTAAGGAAATACCCTTGTTTTCCACAAAATGTTTTGTACAAAACAAGTAAAATAAAGATTTCGTTCAAATCAAAATTTTCCAATCAAGTTCTCTATAAAGCAGAAAATATGCTATCCTAATTTAACAAAGGAAACTACAAAACACATTTTTTGTGTTTTATTTTTTTTCCCTTGTAACCCCCCCTTCTTTTCTTCAAAACACAAAACAATGTTATATGAACGCGTTTTCTATGTTTTGTGGAAAATTAAACCCCCTCCCCTTTTTTTACAAGATTGAAAATAGAAAATTAACGTAGTGTTTGGTATGTCGTAATCAAAGCCGTAATGGAAAAGATTATTACAATGTAATGAATAAATGTTGTTTGTTTACTTTTATAGAATGTAATGATTCATTACAAGCAATGATCCATTACACCAAAACCATTCCTTAGGGGTCCCCTACTTTTTTTTTTCATTACATCTTGTAATGGAATCAAAATTACATAAAACTCCATCATTAATTAACCACATTAAATAAATTTTCTATCATTAGTGGGTATTTTAGTCTTTTTATTATCGATTCCATTACGTCTTATTATACAAACCAAACATGATTAATAACTACAATGAATCATTACATTACACTCTTCATTCCATTACATCGTTTATTCCATTCAGTTGACATTTCATTCCATCTTACCAAACGAACCCAAAAGTTTTTTTTTCTTTCCATCTGTTGAGTATATTATAATGGGTTAATGGTCTGGAAAACATACAAACTTTCCACTTTTTACTATTGTGACAATAAACTTTTTTTTTTTTTCCTATTGTAACAAAATAACTTTTTAATGACTATTATTGTAACCAAATATGCCACGTGGCATAGTTAATTATCATAGTTAATTATTTTAATGACTATTATTTGGTTATAATAATAGTCATTAAGAAGTTATTTTGTTACAATAGGAAAAAAAAAAAGTTTATTGTCACAATAGTAAAAAGTGGAAAGTTTGTATGTTTTTTAGACCATTAACCCTATTATAATCAACAGAAAAACACATTCACAAAGTATACAGTCAGTTTTTTTGGAACTCTGCAACTTTGCTTCCATTTTTCAGTTTTCAATTAACTGCTTGCATCATAGGTTGTGTGACATATATCCGTAAGAAATTAAATCAGAATTCGTAACAACTGGATTTGATTCTTAATATTTTTTTCAAATGGCACCGGATTCGATTCTAGTTAGGGCACCTAGAAGCACATATCAGTTTTGATCAACCGCATTCTATGAATTAAGGATTTAAGGGCATGAATCACGATCACATTACAACTTTATAAAACAAATTGAAACAATATAACCAAATTACGGCAAAAAAGATCAGCTTGATTGGCTGACATCTGTATGAAATCAAATCAGATTTTGTTACAACCGAATAAGATTTTTTAACCTAAACGTCCATGCAAATAATTAGGGGATTTAACCAAGATATATATCTATAAAAGATAACTCAAACATAAGCAGTAAATGCATCAAACAAAACGATCAAGGAGGAAAATATACCTGCAATCGCAAAGGCACACCGCTGTGAGTCAAAGTGGCGGCGTGTGTAGTCAACACAGCTATGACTATTAAGGAGACAAAGCACAATTTTATAGTGAGATGGTAAATGGTAAAGGTGGGGTTAACATTTGGGTTGGATCTGAATGGAAAATTACAATCCTACCCATTTACAAAACGATGTCGTCAAAGAACATGATTTCGGTTACATGTGACCATTTAACCTCTGCAGCTCTGCCAATCAATACATAGATCTGAAACAAACATGTGTGTGTTTGTATAAATAGGAATGTTATCAATAATTAAATTGATGTACATATAATGTAGTTACCATACATCCTGAGTAACCATGCTTTTGCAACACTATATCACACCAACATTTCTTGTATAGTTGAACAAACTTACGAAAATAAAATCCAAGATTATGTAACACCATGGTAATTGAGATAATAGCAACCTGTAAATTTCAATACCTTAATTACCTTAGAATTGATACGACCATCTGGAAACCAAATGAGTATCTAATAAAAGTAGTTTTAGAATAAGTAACCCCAATCAACTATGGCATTTGGATACTCATTCAGTATAGTGACAGTAGTATTCTATATATGAGGATGAATTAGACATAAAAAGTAGTTGGATATAGCATTACTCTAGTAACATTTACCGGCTGGATAAGTCTTGAATATAAGTGAGTACCCTTTTGACTGAACCATGTGTTTATCACATATTGTTAAATATTTATACTTGTTTTACTTTCATGGTGTAGTTTAATAAAGCGGGTCCAAACCCTGCAAAGAGAAATGAACATCCTATAATCGTCAAGACAAGCGAGGATTCCGTCGGCACTGAGTAATCAAGCCCAAAGACTAGTTGCACCAAGCAGTTAAAATGCACATAGTTGAACTATAGTGGTTTATGTCAAAAGCATTCTTTTGCCATTATGATCTAATTAGGCAATGCAATTCGACATGACTACCGGAAGCAGCCTCTCTACCTTAGGTAGGGGTATGGCTGTCTATGTTTTAACCTCCCCCCTACACTGTGGAAGACGGTATTGGGACCCATAACCCGTGGAAGACGGTATTGGGCGTTACTTTACTTTACTTTTAATTCAACATGACTGTAAGAATGAACATGGAAGTGGGACTAATTGTTTGTAGTAATTTGCGCTCATAACCAATGTCAAAGATCTTCAAAGCAGATATATAAGACAGTTTGACTGCAGAAAGAAAACTAGGGATTCAAGATAAAGTAAATCAGTCAACTAAGCATAAAAAAGAAACCTACATGGTAAAAGATGGGATTCACCGCACAAAGAAACTAGCACAAGCTTTCCACTAAGGTAAACAGATCGTAGATCGCTTGGCAGCCTTCAAGATGAAGAAACGGAAACATTCACAGCAACATACCCAAACACATGCAAAGACCAAACAGAATCAGAAACAAACTTGTATCATATGAATTCTTGTGGGAAATAAATATATAAGAGAACCTAAGATATAACATGCAGAAATTCGAAGTAATCCCAAGGAATACCAGTCAAACAGGTCACTCGACTCCCAACCTGGTTCTTCTATTTTTCATGTCTGTTTGTGTTGGTTACATTCATAGTCAAATATTTTTGCCAATTAATAGTTTTAACTTCTAAGTACTTAGTACCATAGCTACATATAAAGCATGAGAAAACTAAATGTTTGATCAAATTCTGGGAGCAAGATATTGAAGAAATATAACTTTTCTTTGTAAAACCACTATAATCAATCCATGCTTATCATGTAAAAATAAATGAGGTATAAGCATCTAGCTTTCCCATCCAACAATGCTCATAAGTTCCGTTAAAACTTAAAACAAACAGCTTAGAATCACAACTTGCAAATTCAAAAAGAGCCCGAAAGCTCTATATGTAGTTAAATCACTCAAGCAACCTAAAAGAAGTAACAGTGTGGAGACGTGGAAGGTTGAAATCTATGCTTCCATGTCTTTGGTAAGTAATTCCGTCTCGAGTTCATCGTTGTCTATACGTAGAAGAATCACAGGGTTATAATTTGACAATCAAATTTTCTGGCTAAAATAAATTAAAAGAACAAATTAAACATAAGCTGCATATATATAATGAATCATAATACAGAGGACGCTAAGCAAACGATTTAATTAGAAGGGGGAAGCCTGAACTGCACACTACATCACTAATTAGGAACTAATAAACATCGATAAATGCAACAGCAATCATGAAATACACACATTGCAGTTGATATATTTAGACATCACATAGAGACGGAAATATAACTCATACACTTGACAATGTTTGATGCCATTAGACAATTTCAAGTTTTCGGTTTAAAGAGGGAGCGCTTTTTGCACGGTAATAAGATTTCCACAACAGATTTTAATTGAACAATCGGGAGCAACAAGAAATAGATTATGATTAATATACAAGCAATTCTTCGCTTGTAATTAAAATCCACCAAAAATTAAAAATTCTTAAAAAAAATAAGAATCCTATATCTATATATTCAAAGAAACAATCTAATAAAGAAAAGGTACTGTCACACCCAAAAACTAATATACTGATAAACAATGAAAATTATTTTCAAAGAACTCTGCATAAAACACGACATTGCAAATTAGCGACCAATGAATATTGATATAATTATTGCTATTTATTTGAGAATTTATCATTTCATATATTTAAGAAATGCAAAAGTCTCTTCATCTCCACACCATTCACCACCACCCTCAATTACATTAATGTACTTGCAATATATCCCGTCTGAGATGTACATTTACGAAACAACTCACACATCATTTTCATATGGTAAATTGACTTGGGACTATATAAGCCTAAATAAGATACCTGTTACATGTTACTCAAACAAATATTTAAAATGGTTTTGGAACTAAAAGTATATCTTCTAGTTACCGGTCAAGTTTTTTAGACTAAAGCTGTAATTACAGAATCCGCAGTTTATGTTTTAGCAATCCATAGAATGGTGAAAATCCTCATGCCTGTGGACCGAATAATCTTACTCTTATGCTTCATATGTATTAGTTTAAAACATAAAGGACCATATATGTTAGAAAGAAACTTAATAACTAACTAGTTAGTTAATTCGGTTGGGATACAAATCGAAGGGTCACAATGGTTGGGTCATGTCGATTCATACCATATATATATGTATACATTTACACAATTTTAATGTTAGATAATTTAGACAAATTTACTTATTCAATTCACTTTGCAACTTTATAATATCAATCTAGATTTGGGACAACAATTGGCATCAAGAGCAAGGATTATTACATCGAAACAATTCTGTTTCTACATAACAAAAACCATCAACGAGAATCCATAGAAGAACGCTGAGAAAAGAAAAGAACATCGTTATTTTTCTTCAGCAAGGAACGCTTTGTTTTTCTTTATCTTCCAAAGAAAACAAACGAGTTTGAATAAGGAGAAGCGTAGAAGAGATAGTGCACGATCTGTTTTGCGTAGAAGTTGCAAGCGTACACATCAAACGATATTGGTGGGAGAAAACTTTGTTGGCAACAACAAAGGGAAGGAAGAGTGGAAGACTTTGTGAAAAACCGGTTGAAAACAAAGACACAAAGCATTATAAGACGCGGATCCAGAGCGCATGAAACGTTGTTGTGAAGGAAAAACGTATACGTAGAACAAGCAAGGAGTACTAAAAGAAAAGTGTGTGGAGATAGTGTCGGTACGACACAAGAACAACAACAATGAGAGAAGGAACAAACGAAGGACTGTTTTGTTTCGGTGGAACGAAATGAGAAACGAATGACTGTTTTTGGTTTGGTGTGGTTACCAAGGTGTGGTAACAAGATTGTGTGTAGGAAGTTTCTTAGGATTTCAAGCAAACCGAGATCAAGAACAACACACAAAAGGAAAAGAAAAGAAAACGTGTAGCGTGGTACAAGAAAGGTTTTGGTTTGTTTTGTGTCAAATACAAAAAAAAAACATTCGACAAAATTAAACACAAACAAGAACAAGACAAGGAGGCCGTGACTTTGTTTGAAGATTCAAGGGAAGAATCCGAAAAGGAAAAGCAAGGAGGCCGTGGAGCATCTTGTTTAGACTCGTTGGGTACAAAACAACAACAACAATTCGACAAGGAGAAGAAAGAAGAACCGTGGTGTTTATTTTGGTTCAAAGCAAAAGCAACAACAAGGCAACAAAATCCGAAAGTTTTGTTGAAGAATAGAAGTCGAATTGGAAAGAAAAAAGGGCAACGAGGCAGGAGGAAACAAGAAGGAACGAAGTGGGAATATCGACAAACGTTGGTGAACGAATCTTACTAACGAAACAAGGGAATACAACTTGTATTCACAACAATAACGAGGTCACAAATTACAAATTTTCTGGATTTCAAATTATATTAGAATAGTATAGATATATTAGTTTGTACTATTAGGAAATCCCGAAAACTATTTATTGATCCCGTATTATTAGGATTCTCGGAAGATTAGATATTCCATATCTTATAGGAACACCACACTAGGAAGGATAAATCCCATTAAATTAGAAAAGTGAAGATACTAAGCACTTTAAAGATGACAACCGATGATATAGCAACCACATCAACTACAACAAAACCCGTAACACCTATTGCACAATATCAATGCCCTAAGTTGAAAAACACAAACTACACAGTTTGGGCTATACAAATTAAAGTTATACTAGAGGCACATGGCTTATGGGAAGCAATAGAACCAAAGATAGATACATAAGTTGATGATAAGAAGGATAATGCAACGACTGCCTTCCTATATCAAGCATTGACGGAAGATGTGATCTTACAAGTAGCAAGTTGTAAGACGGCTAAGGAATTATGAGAATCATTAAGGAAAAGACACGTTGGAGAAGAGAAGGTGCAACAAGCACGATTACAATCATTGATGATTGGATTTAACTCACTTCAGATGAAGGAAGATGAGACGGTGGATGCATTCGCGGATAAATTAAACGGATTTGTCACGAAGGCAAAGGAACTAGGGAAAACACTGGATGAATCACTTTTAGTTAGAAAACTATTAGACTCCACACCCGATAGATTCATTCAGATAGTAGCATCCATAGAACAGACAAGTGATCTAGACGACATAACCCTAGATGAGATCACTGGAAAACTCAAAGCGTTTGAGGAAAGGATAAAGCTCCGGAAGGGAGGTCAAGTTGAAAGCAAGGAGAACCTACTTTTCGCACATGGCGAACATTCAGAAAAAGGAAAACGTTTTAACAAACATGGAGGTAGATCAAATTACTCACGAGGAAACTGGCGGAATAATAACAACAGAAATAACTCACAAAAGGGGAACTCGAATCATAAAGGAAACCCAAATAAGAATACAAGTAAGAAGGATTTGAGTAACATAAGATGTTACAAGTGTAACAAACTTGGACATTTTATGAGTAAATGTAGAGTAACATCAACAACCCAGGAACAATCAAACCTCATTTTAGAAGACGATGAACCATCACTATTAATGACTATGCATGAAACTGAACACAAGGAAGTGTTGTTGAATGAAGAACAAATTCACCAAAAGAAATATGCTACAGCGGACGCAAGCATATGGTATTTAGATAATGGTGCAAGTAACCATATGACGAGAATAAAAGGTCATTTTAGAGATATTGATGAAAGCGTAACAGGACGAGTACGTTTTAGAGATGGATCGTATGTACAAATAATGGGTAGAGATTCTATACTATTAGGTTGTAAGAACCAGGAACAAAAGGTAGTATCGGAAGTATACTACATACCAAACCTCAAGAGCAACATACTTAGTCTAGGACAACTTACGGAAATAGGTTGTAAAGTCATTATGGACGGAAACAAATTGACTTTGTATGATAAGAACAAGAAGTTGTTGATGAAGGTTGAAAGATCTAAGAATCGACTCTACAAGATTCAGTTACAGATAGAAGCACCTATATGTCTCTTAGCAAATATAGATAACCAAGCGTAGTTATCGCATGCTAGATTAGGTCATCTGAACTTTGACGATATTAACAAGATGACTAGGAAGGGTCTAGTGGAAGGAATACCCAGAATAAATCATGCCGGACAGATTTGTGATGCATGTTTATTAGGAGAGCACAGTAGAACACCATTTCCAAACCAAACTAAATTCAGATAAAAGAACCCGTTGGACTTAGTATATGGAGACCTCTGTGGTCCTATTAGTCCAGCAACACACTCAGGCAAGAAACTTATATTCTTGTTAGTAGACGATTGTACACGCTTTATGTGGGCCTACTTTCTGACATCGAAAGATGAGGCGTTTAGTACATTCAAGGAATTTAGACAGAAGATAGAAATGGAGATGAATTTGAAAATAAGGATGCTAAGAATGGATAGAGGTGGTGAATTCACATCAAATGAATTCACAAGGTACTGTAAGGAAAACGGAATAGCATGACAGTTGACAACACCGTACTCCCCACAACAGAATGGAGTAATGGAGAGAAGGAATAGGACAGTGTTATCAACTACGAGGAGTATGATGAAAGCCATGAAGTTACCCTTAACTTTTTGAGCGAAAGCAGTGAAACATGCCATTTACGTACTCAATAGGGTACCTACAAGAGCCCTGATAGATAAAACTCCATATGAGGCACTCTACAATAGAAAACCAAACTTGGAAAACCTAAGAATATTCGGATGCACAGCTTATGCAAAGATAACGATACCTCACTTAAAGAAGCTGGATGACAGAAGTATACGAATGATTTACTTAGGAGTAGAGGAAGGATCAAAAGCATGTAGGTTATATGATCCAATAACAAAGAAGAAACACGTTAGTAGGGATGTTAAGTTTATGGAAACGAAACCGTGGGATTGGAATAATGATGGAGAAGATACGAGTACACAAGACACGTTTTGGGCTAGTTTTGTGGTAGAAGGAATTGACAATGAGAATACTACACCAGTCAACACAGATATCAATGGTAATATTGATAATACGTATCAGGAACCGGATGCAATACCAGATCCAGAATCACCAATCACACCACAAACATACACCTACAACCCTAACTCAGAAGAGGATGAGGAGGCTACTATTAGTTCACTAGAGAGATCAGACCAAAGATATGATCACACACCAGTACGAGGCTTAAAGGGTGTAACGGACATCTATAAGGATGCACGTATAGTAGAAACACCAAGTTTATTTTTCACAGAAGAAGAACCTCGTAACTATAAGGAAGCATCAACGGATAAGAAATGGATTGAAGCCATGGAGATTGAACTAGATTCAATCAATAAGAATAACACATGATTTCTTACTACATTGCCAGAAAATCAGAAGGAAATAGGACTCAAATGTGTTTTCAAAACCAAGAGAGATGCACAAGGAAAGATCATAAGATATAAGGCACGATTAGTAGCAAAAGGATATGTTCAAGAAAAAGGAATAGACTTCGATGAAGTACTTGCCCCAGTTGCTAGGATAGAGACAGTACGGCTAATATTAGCATTAGCAGCATATCATGGTTGGCAAGTTCATCACTTGGATGTAAAATCAGCTTTTTTACGTGGAGATTTGAAGGAAGAAGTCTACGTTACACAACCTGAAGGGTTTGTACAGCCAGGAAATTCAGGAAAAGTCTATAAGCTTATTAAAGCTTTATATGGCTTAAGACAAGCACCAAGAGCTTGGAATGTGAAGCTTGATCAAACTTTGAAGTCATTAGATTTCAAGAAGTGCAATCTTGAACAAGCAGTCTATACGAAGAGAAACAAGAATTCTACAATTATAGTTGGAGTTTATGTAGATGATTTAATAATCACGGGCACTCCAAGGAAGGAATTAGAAGTATTTAAATCCCAGATGGAAGAAAAGTTTGAAATGAGCGACTTAGGATTGTTAGCTTATTACCTTGGGATAGAAGTTACACAGACAGGAGGAGAGATTACAATCAAGCAAACAGGTTATATTAACAAGATCTTGAAGGAGACAAGTATGACGGATAGTAATGATACGAAGATACCAATGGATCCCGGTACTAAGTTGGTCAAGGCGGAAGATGGCAACTCAGTTGACGCAACTTACTACAGAAGCTTAATTGGAAGTCTCAGGTATTTACTGCATACAAGACCAGATCTTAGTTATTCAGTCGGACTACTCAGCAGATTCATGCAAGACCCGAAGGAACATCACCTGAAGGCGGTAAAGCAAGTAATCCGATATATCAAAGGAACAAAGGAGCATGGCATAATTTACAAGAAAGAAGGCGGCTGCAAGATTACAGGTTACAGCGACAATAGTTATGGAATCAACACTGATCAAGGAAAGGGAACTACAGGGATAGTATTTTATTTTGGAGAGTCACCCATTACCTGGTGTACTCAGAAGCAACCAACAGTGGCGCTATCATCATGTGAATCAGAATTCATGGCAGCTACTGCAGCAGCATGTCAAGCCTTATGGTTAAAGAGATTACTTAGTGAATTAACTGGAAATGAAGAAAAGAAGATAACGTTGAAGGTAGATAACGTTTCAGCAATAGCACTAGTCAAGAACCCAGTTTTTCATGGAAGAAGTAAACACATCGACATTCGCTATCATTTCATTCGAGAATGTGTAGAGAATGGACATATCAATGTGGAACATGTCAGCGGAGAACTACAAAGAGCAGATATTCTAACAAATGCTCTACCAAGATTGAAGTTCACGATAATACGACAAATGCTCGGAGTTCAAGATTTAAAGAGAAGCAACGATCAAGATTAAGGAGGAGAATGTGGACCGAGTAATCTTACTCTTATGCTTCATATGTATTAGTTTAAAACATAAAGGACCATATATGTTAGAAAGAAACTTAATAACTAACTAGTTAGTTAATTCGGTTGGATACAAACCGAAGGGTCACACAATGGTTGGGTCATGTCGATTCATACCATATATATATGTATACATTTACACAATTTTAATGTTAGATAATTTAGACAAATTTACTTATTCAATTCACTTTGCAACTTTATAATATCAATCTAGATTTGGGACAACAATGCCGGTCAGGGAATCTACTACTAGTAATATTGTAAAATTCACATTCCTTTACTTTTGTGAATCAAACACCCCAAGAGAATGAGCCATTTGATTCGTTCAAAAAATAGTAAGCATGAATCAAATGAGCTATTTAATAAATCTACACAAGAATAATAATAATGGGTCAATACGTAACACCATAACCAAATACTCACATAGAAATGCATGTATCACCGCTCCTTTCACCATTTATGTTGATACTCTCTACACTCAGGTCAGTGCATGTAGAATGTATGTATGCATATTAAATACAGTCACCCTTAGAAATGAACATACAGCTTGAACCAAACTTTTTAAACCAATCATAATATCCAAATCCACCTCTGGTGGTTCTCAAGTTCTTGAAAATGTTTAACATATCAAGAATTTGTAGTTTGTCATTATTATAACTAAATAAAAATCAAAAATATATAAAGATGCGGAAAAACTAATCTTCCATCTCTCCCATCGGAGCTAGCTTAACATTCAAGCAATCCTGTGGGAAATACCACATGTTTCTAGCTATAGTACGCAACCCACCCTCTTTTTTACGTTGATCAACACTGCGAAAGCAAATTATCTTGCTCTGAGTCCGACCATGACCACGGGCCTGAGTATTTGGTTTTATGGTAGTAGCAGCAGCACTAGTACACATGTCGCTAAAATAGAATGCATATTGCCCTATAGTTTTTTCTGGATTCTCCCATTCCTTTGTGTCAAAATTTACTTCAAGAACCTTGTACGTACTTTTGGTTACCCAACCCACCACGTATAGGTTTTTACCCGAACTAACAAATTCTATACGATTGATTTTCGGCATTGTGAAGTTCTTTATTCTGATTAGCACAAAAGTTGGTTCTGGTTCGAGTTTCACTTCACATAATTGAGCATGGATGTTTAGCGAATATATCTTTCCCTTGAAAAGATGCATATCAAGGATCGGGACACTGGAGAAAATATGATTCCAGCTGGCTTGTTTACCAGCTAAAGAAAATGAGATTATATTGGAAAGTTTGTGTGAGACCACAAACACCCACCCGGACATGGAATGTGAATAGACAAGGATACCTCTAAAGTATTCAGGATGATCAGTAAATTGACGCCATGGGAAATCAGTGAAATGATATTCATGCCTTGTAATGGGATTCACAAGCCAGAAGTCGCTAGTTATCTTCCCGAACATGATCAAATAACCACGAGTGGATCCAACACAGGTCCTGTGTGTACCATGGCGACGGATGGTCTTGAACCGTCTTCCCTCAAAGTCCTCTAGCCATAAGCCTCTCCTATTAGAAGTAAAGAAAAACATACACATGGGTACTTTGCACCCCATAAATGTCTTCCATTCAGAATGTGCAATTGACCTCCACCTTTTGCAGGCGCCACTGAATGAGACAAAATCAACAAGTCCCAATCGCATCATAACTATAATGAGTAGATCCCGGCAAAGATCTGACCATGACGCTGAACCACTGTCTTCAGAAGTCTTTAACTTCTTTTGTTCTCTGGTCATACTCCTTGTCTTAGCCATTCCTACAATTTCAACATAACAATAAATACAAATCCCACATAATAGGCAATATATCTGACAGATGCTACAGGAAGATGTTACTTTACATTTGAAAAAAAAATAATACGGAGTAATATTAATAACGAAGAAATAACTATTATTGAATACTGCCATTGCACATAAAGTGAGAATTAAAAAATAAAGCAATTGAGAAAAAAGGATCTAGACTATTTATAAGAGGACTTCTATAGTACTGAAAGCCTATTTCTCAGCCATTCTTTATTTCATGCTACATATTGGGACTCTTTTGTGGATAGTAAAAGTGACAGCAATTAAACCAGTTACTTTTTTTTTGGTGAAAAGGTGAATTTATATATACTCCAAACTTATATACAATTATACTGCAAGACTTTTGTTACTAATGACATGCCATAGTAACACACAAGCTGCAAGAACTAAATAACAGCATACTCAAGCATAACAAAAAACATACATGCTGCTAGTGTGACAATTCAAATGACAAATTCAGTCACCTATTCACCAAAAGGACTACATTTCCCTCTCAATGATGGTAATCCCCAACCATAGTGTCGCTTACATCCTCAATCTACAAAAAGTGTAGCTTACAATCAGAGGAAGGCTTCATCCCTCCTAAAACCAACCAAACACCCTGTGAGTATTATCTCACATAAGGCTACATGTCCTGTTCTATTCCAAACAACGAGAAAAGCTGATTTAAGGAATAAGCAGGCCTCACCTTAAGTGTGCTAATACATTTCCTATAAAGACTTCTTTCCCACATCCTCAATGCAGCTGCATCCTCACATTAAAGACTTACTAAGTAGACTTGTAATCAAGATACAAGGCCATATGCACTACATTCAAGCTAAATACCATATTTCCTTATTTCAGAGTTTGGGGAAGCATAGCTAGGACCAAGTAGTTCCATCTTTCATGACTCACTATTCCTAGCTTCATGCTTCCCCCATATCTATCACATCCCCAATTCCTTTGACCATTCATATGTACATTCCATATTACCTCAACTCTTTGAGTTCTTGACTTTTAGATCGAGTAGTTGCAACCTGCTACTCTCATTGATCACATTTAACAGCACTTTCTCCTCTCTTTTTCCGTGTGTAAATATCCTTCTGTTTCTTTCTTGCCATATGTAGTACACTGCATTGGCAAGAATGATTCTGTTTAGAATACTTCCAATATTGTTTGTTCCTGGTCTTGCAGCCATATCACTAACAATGCTACTCCATGAATTACTCAAGCTACAGTACTAACTTCTTCAATTCATTCTAAACAGTCTTTGAATAATCACACGTGAATAAGAGATGGTCATGAGAATTATGATAGTTATTACACAGTGACCACTTCATGTTTGTTAGACCATTCCACATCATCATCCTATCCGGAGTTAACAACCTCTCCCTTATAGCCAACCATAAGATGAAGGCATATCTTGGATTATTTGAGAAAACCAAAGTTACAATCTTTCTTCCAATTAACATCTGTACTATTATTCACCCTCCATTCTACCCAGATATTGTTCCCAGCAAATTTAGTTAGTCCTCCATTCAGAGTAGACCATTTGACTGTATCGCTTTCATTTTCATTGAGGACAGGAACTTTGATATTTGTAAGACTAGGAAACCTAGTACACCAATCATCTGGCCATTTCCAATTACCATTTACTACCATATCAGCCACAGTAGTATTATCACTTAATCTAGCCTCATAAACAGCCCCTTCTTGAAATTACGCTACTTAGAGTCCCAATGGAATCCCAAGTATCATGCCACACTGAAGTAGTTTTCCCATTAACAAGAACATGCACAATATAGGGTCTAACCTTTTTCCTGACCCCCATTAGCACTTTGGAGATCCAACTATCAGTTTTATCATGCTCAATATCCCATAGGCTTCTTCCTTTTAGCTTTACCGTATGAATCCATTTGACCCATAAGGATTCTTTCCTATTAGTGATATTTCAAATGTGTTTTACTAAAAGAGTTTCATTCCATGGACCAAGCATTTTAAAAGATGAATGACATGATGTTTAAATGAGTGGAAATTGAAAGTTGTGATTATAGAAAGACTTAAAAATCTAAAACTCTTCCGTAGCGAATTTGTTATGTGATAGCATGGCAAGAGTTTCAATCGCTCATAAACATTTCATCAAATAAACGATTGAAACGAGATCGATATGAGTGCCATAAGTTCCTACTGCAGATGATGTAGCAGATATATTGAACGACAAGCTGGCTATCGAAGAAATCTACAAACCACCTTGATTCTCATACACATTTCAATTGCTCATAATATGTGAGAGAACGCAGGTCGCAGTTTGTTATATAATATAAGAAATTATCTCAGAATTCGTAACAACTTAATTTGATTTTGTACCCTGAGCCCATAAAAGCACACTTCGAAACCACATATAAGCAATTATTAAAAAAGATCCAAACCAGGTGACAACTAGATCAAACCAATTTGAGGCAAAATAATCAAATTAGGCAAAAAAATCAGATTCATAGTCGGACATCCATATTAGATCAATTCAGATTTTTTAACAGTTGAATTAGATTTTGTAGCCTTCATGCACCATAAAACAAATGAAATGATTTATGAGTTTTTAATTATGAAGTCTATGAAAGATAACTTAACAAGCAAACAATTAATGCTAAAAAGGAAAAGAAAAAAAAAGGAAGAAAATATACCTGCAATCGCAAAGGCACGGTGCTGAGAGTCGATCAGTGGAGGCTGCAGACCTGTATAGTCAAGACAACTGCGACCGTAGAGGAGGCAAAGCAAACATATATATAGTGATATGGAAAATTGGGCTAATTGTAGGGTTGGTTGTTAGTGTGAAATTACACTCATACCCATTTACGAAAGGATGTTGTTAGTGCACGTGACTTTGAGCGTGACCATTGTGCCTCCGCGGAGGTTTAACTTCTTGTATAAGAAAATTTATTACGAATCCATTCGATGCACATGAAAGAACTTACGACAACATGATGGTTGAAACTTCAACTACCACTGGCATTAGTATCTCAACTACCACTTGGCATGGTATATCAGTTCCCACACATACAATAGTATCCAAGTAAAAAAGCTAAACACAGACCTTGAGATTCATAGTTCAGAATATGAATCAAAAATTCAAAAGGGTAAAAGATTTTTGGACACCATTTGTAAACGGTCAAACCTTAGGTTATATGAAACGGATAAATTTTTTTCCATATAAAAAGTATTTGAACAACATTCCAAATATGGATCAATTATTGTACAACTAAACGTAAGAAAGTGAGATATTGAAAACAAAATAAATATGTTGACTCAGTGTTTATCTTGGATTTAGAAAGTTTTATGAATCATGTATGTTTGTTTTGCATATTCATCCATATGAGAATAAAATATAATTATTGTGATTCGCGCTGATGACTTTTCTATAACAGCAACCTAACCCCCCAACTCTTCTTAGTCATCAATGGGTTAATGATGTTATAGCATTGAAATTATTATTATGAAGGTTTTAGCACTTGAGATAAAGCTTGAGAATGAATTTGTTGAGGAATCAACCGGTTGAAATTGTGGTATGTATGAGTTGAAAATAAGTTGAGAATGAGTAAAAGGTTCTTTGTGTTATATGTTCAATGTGAGTCATAAAGACTTGTTTTCATTAAGGTGATTTCCTTGGTTTAGTGCAGCAATGAAAATTCTTTGGAAGAGGTGATCTGCATAGAAAGACCAACAAAATCAAAACCATCTGATCAAATTTAATCCAGAAACCACTGCAACAAATTCATAAGCAAAAATTATGTTTTTCACCAACAAATTTAATTCAGCTAACAAACCAAAAATCAATACACCATCTTTGTCACAGATCAGTGTAACCATGGTTTCCGACCTTTTGGCCAACTAATCCACGGGGTTTGAGTCCGTGCCACACATACACCAACTCCAGTTCTTACCAAGAGGAATCGGTTATCGGAGTTACTGAAAACCAAGCTTCATTTAAGTTTTGATCTAGCGAGTCTCAGAAAGCCATGAGCTAACACGGCTAAGATTTCATCTTATTTTTATCCACCCTTCTATAACTAACCACTTTTATTAAAGCACTCAAACAAGAAATACGTCATTGCTCAATACTCCATACCGCAGCCTAATACTTTATTCATCTGAACAGCAGTATTAAGCTTCGTCACAGCATATCAGACGGAAACTACCTCTAACCCATTCAGTCTCCGCTCAATACTCCATACCGCAGACTAATACTTTTCTCAGGTCTATCAAACGCCAATACTTGCTAATAAGTAATAACCACACATCAACTGATCAACATAATGATCCACATCCTTCTATTTATAAACAAAAGTGAATAACAGTCCAATAAAACTGACAGATGAGACTCCGCTTAAGTTTATATTAATATCTATGGAACAGAAAAGAAGAGAACTATTAACTCACTTTTGACCTATAACAGAGATTAACATATTTAAAGGTTATATTAGAGAGAGTTTTTTTCACGAAGTTATGTTTGGCGAGTAAATAAATCAAGAAAATAAATAGCTTTGGTAGTCTGTAGTCCGTGTGTTTTGAGTACAGGTGACATATTCTGGTTTTATAGCTTAGTCATTTACTTTAGTTGTATTTGATTACCGATGTTATAATGCAAATTCTGCCAATAAATTCCTTCTGATAAGCAAAATGTTACTGATAGAAATGTTTTTGCTTGGAGCAAAATTTTACTGATAAAACGCCTGAGGTATAAAACCAATGTTTGTAGTATAACATAGTACTAGACTACTAGTTAAGTTGTGTTACTGACGTAATAACCTCTCGTGTAACTTAACTAGTACTATGTTATACTACAAACATTGGTTTTATACCTCAGGCATTTAGTTTACAATTCACTTCTATCAAGAGCTTTCTTCTAATAATAAAAAGCAATCTTACTGAAAAAATAAAGATAGTTTGAGAGAAGATATCCACGCTGTGTTACCGACTTAGTAAGCTCTTGTGGGTTAACTAAACAATAAATTAGCTCCATCAAGCATGGGTTTCTATTGCACTAAGACCAGGGACCTTTATGACCCTTTCAGACTTCATTTTATGTCTCACACCATCAACACTATCCCACTCATTAAAATCTGCATAAACATTTGACAACTCCAAATACGCACCATTGTTCTTAGCCTCTAATTCGATCATCTTTTTAGAAGCAAGCTCAGCCATTCGAACATTGTTACAAAGCTTGGACGCTTTAAGTAAAGCACCCCAAGCACCTGCATGAGGTGCAAATGGCATGCTATTAATTACGTTTAAGGCTTCATTTAACCGTCCGGTTTGACCATATAAATCAACCATGCATCCATAATGCTCAGCTTGTGGTTCAATCCCATACTCTTTAATCATTCCAAAAAACTTAACACCCTCTTCCACTAACCCCGCAACACTACAACCCTTTAACAGCGATGTAAATGTAACCTCATTCGGCTTTAACCCTTCTTGTTGCATAAGGCTAAAAAGCTTAACACACTTCTTACCATAACCATTCCTCGCTAATCCTCCCATGGCACTACTCCACGTATACACATTCTTTTCCTCCATTCCTATAAACACATCCATAGCCCTCTTAATATCCCCACACTTTGCATACATATCCAGAAGCGCACTACCTAACATCACATCCACCTTCAACCTCTTACTCTCAATATACCTATGCGCCCATCGCCCCGTATCCAAAGCTCCCAACCTAGTACACGCAGACAACACAGCAACCATCGATGACTCATTAACCTTGAAACCCTTCATTTCCATCTCACCAAACAACTCCAACCCTTTTACCGCCTCCCCACACTGAACATACCCCGTTATCATCGCATTCCACGCAACCACATCCCTTACAGGCATTTCATCAAACAGTTTTCGCGCAAAACCAATATCACCCAATTTCGCACACCCAACCACCATAGCTGTCTGACTCACTAAATCACCTTCACCAATGCGCAAAAAAAAATATTTTAACGCATTAAGAAAACCCATTTCAGCGTACATACTAATTAACCCACTTAGCACATGTGGGTCATTACCATACCCATATTTCATCACAACCCCATGAACACATAAACCCAAATGTTTATACACATTAAGCTTCACATTACACTGCACACATGACTTAATCAAAGAAGTAAAAGTATAATTATCAGGCTTTTGATTAGTATTCAATATTGTTGATACAGCGCGGGCTGGATTCGACGACTCTCCCTGGGCCGTTCGTCGTCTTCTCGAGCCCTAAGTAGACCTGTCAACAAAGAGAACCCGTTAGGAGTGGACCCGAGGCCGTAGCCCCGGGGTCCACCTCCGACGGTCAAGTTAGTATCGATGCGATGTAGCCTACAAGAATTAGGGTTGGTGTAACCTGTCATGTTATGAAGGAGATCCAGCCATATATTTATAGGGCATGGATTAGGGTTTAAGCGTAGAGTGGACAGCTGTCTACCGGGCCTGACCCATTCCTGGCCCAGTCCGGACTATACGTCCACAAGCCCCCCAAGTCTAGTATGAGATAGTACATGGCTATGTTATGCTAGACTTAAGTTCTGTTCATGGCCGCGTAGGCCCAATCAATCATGACGGCATGGCCATGTGTGCGCAACTCAAGTGTGCACATGGGACCGGACCATCTGCTAGCAGCCCAAATGCGACAGTGTGCACTTGACCCATGGCGCTGTCCTGTTTAGCCCATTAGACTATATCCGAATCCGCGACCTTGTAGGCGCGTCCGTGGTGACCATGTTCCATCCTGAGTAACACCCGTTCTTACATGACGGGGAGGAATGCGCATATAGTTGGGGTAACAGTGACATTGAGATTGTGAGAGTCTCACAATGGTGAAAGTGGATCCCGTATGCTGCATCTTGGGTAAGGGCGTACCTTTTGTACCAGTAGCGACGCAGCATGGTGCGACAGAAGACGTGCTTCTGTAGCAGAAGTGCGCCCTGTGCGCGACAAAGAAGTGCGACAGAAGACGTGCTTCTGTAGCAGAAGTGCGCGCATTACATCCGTCTTTACAACCGACAGAGGACGTCTCCCCTGCGGCAAAATAGTGCGAATATTTAAATCCGTCTTTGTACCGGGCTTGCAATACCTCTTACATACGATCTGCTTCCAAATATGCCTGCGTGACGCGTACGGAAACAGTGGTATTATATACCCTAGTAGCCCCCCAAGTTTGATGGTGCTACTCGGGTAGGAGCATTAAACTTATTTATTCAACAAAAAACACTTAATGCAAATATTAAAAGTATATGCCACGAATCGAAACATATAAAACCTAATGAAGTGAAGCAATATATAGCACATAGCATGTGAACTTAACACATAAGAGAAGTGGCAGTGCGAATTACCCCTATCGCGAGGTTTTACAAACTACATAAATAATTAATTGTTTTTTTTTTAATATATAAAAAAAAAAAAAAAAAAAAGGACGTACCGTGACCGCGACTAATAGACGCAGATGGATATATCGTGACCGCATAGACTCGAACGTTTGTGGATGATCGCAGATGAACATAACGTGACCACGGCCTTTGTCCAGTGCGCTCATGGCGATTGACTAGCATCGTGGTGTTTGCTCGTAGCTAATCTGCGAAGATGTCCGAACGCACGGCCTAACGCGGGTAGATTTATCGTGATTGCGTTGTTCGATCGTACAAACAAGCGCGAACAGGCATACCAACCGTAAAAACAGTATCTGCGCGAATTAATTCGCGGCTAAAAGATAAAATAGGTCCGATCGTGCGGACTTTTTCTTTTATCTGTCTTAGTAAAAGAATAGACTATTACACATTTTTGTATCTCATGTAAAGAAATATTATGATTCTTATACTTGTTATTTTCCAAATTGGGTACCGTGTAACAACTTGGATGGCCTTAATTAATTAATAAACAATATGTCCTGGTTTAAGCTTGGACAATACTATATACAATTTATCATGTTTTAACATTTAGCCAAATCACATGGGTGAAACACGATTTGATAAGCCGAAGTCTACTGACCTGAATGAGTGTATTCATAAATGATTCGATAAGCTGTCTGCTAACCTTAATGAGTGTATTCATACCGTAAGTCAGCTGGTGACAATATATGGTGGGCATACGAGACAAAATATTTTGTTCGGGTCCCACGGATGGCGCCAACTTGTTGATACATAATCTGGCGCGGGCTGGATTCGACGACTCTCCCTGGGCCGTTCGTCGTCTTCTCGAGCCCTAAGTAGACCTGTCAACAAAGAGAACCCGTTAGGAGTGGACCCGAGGCCGTAGCCCCGGGGTCCACCTCCGACGGTCAAGTTAGTATCGATGCGATGTAGCCTACAAGAATTAGGGTTGGTGTAACCTGTCATGTTATTGTCTTCAAGAAGGAGATCCAGCCATATATTTATAGGGCATGGATTAGGGTTTAAGCGTAGAGTGGGCCGCTGTCTACCGGGCCTGACCCATTCCTGGCCCAGTCCGGACTATACGTCCACAAATATAGTTTTATAAAAATAAAAACTTTTTTCAGGGTTTAATGATTTAGAATAAACTCTAATGAGTGAATTTAAAGCAAAAAGAGTTGGTTCAATACTTTGACTGAGTAATTGATATGTTGTGGGTGTTTTAAGGCAATTGATGCAGCAAATTTGGATATGTGATTTGGGTTGTTGATAAAATTGTGAACTAGTAATTGAGAGTGAATTTGGTTTATTTGTTTAAGGGTTTTGCATGATTCTATGATCGAGATTGTGGGGTTTTTTAACAAGTGCTGTAGAGCTTGCTGCATATGCATATCTTTGTTTGTTTGGTATTTTTGGGTTGGTTATATGTATGATGTTGTGTAACTGGTGCATAAAGCCTGGATTGTGTAACATCCTGTGGTCTCTGAGATAGCAACCTGTAAAGTTCTACAAAAAAACAACAAAAAAAAAGGTTTCCTAAAACTATGCCTGTCAATATACTAAATTAGGATCTAATTAACTTGGTTAAAGATAGAATAACCCAAATCAACTATATATGGTATTTAGATACTCATTTAGTATCGTAAAATGGTAGGATGATGATATAAAAACCATAAGTCAATATACCCGCTAGTGCAGTAGTGAACTATCATTTTAAATAAACCACATAATAATAAATTATATATACACGAGTTTAATACGAGTACTTGTTTTGCTGTCCCGATCTATGATTTATTTACACATGTACCTTACCCTCGCCAAATACACATCAGTGTACGCCTATAGAGGGTTCAAGAGGTTTCTTAAAAGTATTGTTGTTTAATAGAGCGTGCCCAAAACCACACACAAAGGTAACCCCCATAATGACATGTTTAATAAAACGGGCCAAAACCCAGGCACAGAGATGAACCCCCCATAACAACACGTGTAACTATGCCCAAGACCTGCTATTTTTTTCTCAGAGAGTCCAAAACCTACTAGCACCAAGCTGTTTAGTGTGTACATAACAAGCACAACATCAAATCAAGCCTCTATCATCATCTCTCCGATAATCACCATCAAATACACCAGATTAATTTTTTGTAATGAATAAGTCATGTACCTCAACATGTTCAGATGACAGTTCATGAACCTCAATTAAACATGCAACAAATCAAACTCTATCATTATCTCTCTGATAACAACCGTCTGATTCTCTTGATACATTTGGTGTAATGAACAAGCCGTGTAGCTCAACATGTCCAGATGACAATTTATGAGCCTCAATTAGCTCAACGAATCCCACTACCTTGATTTAAAACAAATTAAATAAAATGCACATAGTTTAATAACAGAGGTTATGCTCAATGGAATTTTCTGCCAATAAGATCTTGTTAGACAAAGCAATTCAGCTTGGCCTTTAATTAGAAAAAACTTGGTAGTGGACTAGATAACCAAAAATAATGAAAAATTCATTGGTATATTGTAAGATTTTTAAAAGCAGAGATATATAGGAAATATTTTATGGTAACTTGTCAGTAGTGCATACAATTCTGAGTTTCATGCGTGCATGTGTAGCTTGAGAAAGCTAGAGGTTTTGGCATATATAAAGAAATGAGATATAGCAGGTGAATAGTGACCTAGCGTTACCATCTAGCAAAGATCAGAAAATTGAGAAGAAAAAGACATAGCAAAATCCGTAAATTAAGTTAAGAAATAAGAGTGACAAATAATCTAAAGAACGTATTGTGAAATTGAAAAAAAAAAGAAAAAAAAAAGAAACCCAATATTATATAATGTAAACATATATAGCAAAACTCACCCGTGCAGTAAGGAGATATACTGTGGTTTCTCTTTACTTTCTATATTGCCATATAAATGATGGAGAGGACTCAATGTTTAGTTTATCAATTGTTTCATGGCTTCGTAGTGAAATTGATGCTAAGTCAATTTAGGGTCCGTTTGGTATAGTGGTGTGGAAATGAGGGTATGAGTTTGAAACCATTTGTGTTTATTAGGTTGAGTGGTTTTGCTAAACCATTCCCGTGAGCCCTACAGATGATACCTATAAATCCATACCACTTGAACTTGGTGGATTTTATCAAACCATTCTCATGGGCCCTATTAATTTCACTCGTCTAACTCTTTTAATTCATATTTATCAAAAAATATTCAAACCTAATTATATAAGCCAAACAACATTTTTTCAACTATCAAACTCATTTCCATACCACCATATTATCATACCAATATCCATTGTGATTCCTATAAGCAAACCCTTAGTGTGTTTGCCTTGATATCCCTAGTGTTTTTGGGTGTTCTAATGAAACTAATGCTCAGTCAATTGATTTTTACCAATCATGATGTCATGGGTTTTTGTATGATATATAGGGTGCTTTGCCCTCAGTATTTGTGTGTGTTTTACTAGGCTTACATGATACTGGATTTAGTTGCTAGCTAAGGTGTTACAACCCTAAGCTCTTAATGAAATTAGTTGTCGGCTAATTTATTGTATTCGTTGTATTCATATGTTAAGTGATTAGTTAAACATGAGGAATGTTTAGCCCATCTGTATATATATCCTGTTTGTTCAACTCATTTAAGTCTTTTTACTTAAATAGTGTTTGTAATCGAAAGTTTGATTTAACTTTGATTTTTTGATTACAGGTACTTGTGTTTTTTATTTGAAGTGCATGTTATAGCCGGTACTATCGACTAAGTATCTGCAAGCAACTTGCTTATGGCAAGTTGTTTGTCCAATACCTAGAATGAGAGTTGCATCTTTATATAGTAATACATGAAGCCTCATTTAAGGTTTATTTAGGCTAATTGTTTGTTAGTCCTGTTTGTTTCATCCCGTAGGCACCTTTCCTCATGAGCATGTTCATAAAAGCTAATTTACGTTTGAGTAAATGTTACTTGTATGAATAGTCATACATGTCACTTTGTATGAAAAGTATTGGAATTTGTCATTGTATATTTGAAGAAATATACATATGAGCTTCCATGGTTGTTAAAAGCCTTCTTTCAAAAGTTAAAGTAAATTATATTGAAATCCACCTAATTGCAGCATGCCATGAGACTGAATGTGTCCCTTGAAAGGGGAGTATGATCCCCTTTAGGTGGTGTCTAGCAAGTAGGGTTTTTTTTTGTTAACATGTATGACAATATGCGGTTTCCTCTGGCTTCAATGTAGTGTCTATCCATTTTTCCTTTGTGATGAGTTGATTGCATGAGTGACAGGCCCTTGATTTCTCTGTGAGTGTGAAATTTGACATGTTAAACCTTTCATTTTTAGCTTGTTTCAATTTGGCTAATTTCTCAACATCGGTGAACCCTTTGCTCTAACTTGCTCTCTTTGTTATATGAGATGATCTGAAGATTACTTTCATAAGGCCTTTCCCTGATGTGATCACACGGGTGTTTGGCTCATTTACCCATGTTCTAGTTTTATCCCTGAATAGGCTTTCTTCGTTTCCCTTGCTTGATGAGTTTTGGGCCTCAACCAAGGTATTGGTGTTGTCAGATGTTGATTGCCTGTAGAAGAGCTCATGTGTCTTCGTAGCCTAGACTGGAGCGGTTATCCAAGTTAGGTGTGTTGAAGGTGTGTCTGATGATCAAGGCTGATAAGATGTTTCTCTGCATTGGAATTGTACCCCGGAATTTCCTCCTAGTGTTTTATCCTAGAGGTGACCTCCTCTGTTGTGGTGTCGAGAGTTATTTCCAAACCAGGGTACTCACTTTGGGCGGTGTCCAACCCAACCTCTGTTGGCAATTCAGCGACAAACCTGATTGTTGACACTTCCATGCTTAGCTTTTGCGTTGTTTTTCTCCCAAATAAGAGATTGTATTTGGATATAGATTTGACAATATGGAACTGCAGCATGATTGTCTTTGGTAGCGGGTTTGTCTCCACTGTAAGTTCCAGATCTATAACGCCCTTGGGAAAGTGTTGTTCCCTTTACACGATTAGTTTAACTAAAAAGTTAATCTAACCGTGTTCCATGTTTAAGTGATGCAATGAAATACTTGTTAATAAGAGATAAAAACTTAAAGTAAATAGACACAAAAGTTTATAAATTCTTATTAGAAGTAAATCAAAGAATTTATTGGAATTTAAATAACAAGTATGTTGTAATTTCCTCTCTAAACTCAAGCTAAGCTTGAGTACAAATATGCTAACCAATTGAGTTAAGCTCAAGAACTTAGTTGTCTTTGTAGGAGTAAAAGTGTTTGTGAATGACTAAGCATTTAGTGCACAAACTTATATTTTACTCCACCTTATGCATCTAATTATACACACGTATGTTTCACAACCGTTACTATGAAGGCAAAGATGACCTAAGCTAGTTTGGACAAAATACTTACGTATTTTGTCTCTGTTACAATTTTCTCCTTTGAGTAAAGGACAACAATGCTTTCTTAGGAACAGTGATGACACTATTCTGATCTTTAACATTTCAAGAAAAGTTTGACCTTTGTTTGATAAGGACCTTGCCTTATATGTTTCAAACTTACCCACCTTGTCCCGCCTTTCCTTTAGTCTATAAGACTTCAGCCTTCTTTATTTTTAAGGAGACTTGGGGTTCAGTGAGCTATTGTCATCACTCCCTGAACCCATCACCTTATCTTTTGGTTCAGGTATCATTCACTGAGTCCCACCTCACTGAATGGAGAGTCTTCCTTCTTGAGCTCTTCCTAAGCTTCATGAAGGTGACTCACTGAGTGACTGTTCACTTAGTGATTTGAATGCTATTTTAGGTTATTTAACAGTTAGGTTATTTTCTATTCAAATCCTAGATTAAGACCACTTAAGTACTGAATAGACCCAACAGTCTCCCCCTATTTGGATATAAATATAGCCTAAGTGTTTTGTTCAGAGTAACTGAGCAAAGGTCTTCTTCTCATACTGAGGATTCTATAAAGCAACTAAGGAACACTGATAAACATAAAACAACATTCATTCAGAAGTTACAAAAGGTCCTATCAGCTATCAGATGTTGACTTTAGGATTAAGTACTCAGACTTCTTTAAATCCCATTAGTTCAAGCTTTGTTTTCTTGGATAGCAGCACTTCTTTGTGAGGCCCCTTGCTCATCATTTTGTCCATCAGCTTCATGAAGTTTTCATTTTTAGTGGTCTTGACATTATTTGGCATTATCTTGTAAGCTAGGAGGGTTGTGGTTTCAACAAGATGGATGTCGCTGACTCTCTGGAAGGCTTGATGACCAAATTCATCAATAAAGAAGATATCATACTTAGGCTCCTCAATGACTTTGTTATTGAAGAATGTAACACCCTGAGGAGGATCTTTTGTAGTCCAGCAATGAACTGTTTAGGCTCAAGTTCAATTGCCTTTCTTTTGTTGGGTTTTACTAATCATAACAATTATTAAAAACAAGTAAACATCATCAAAGCATGCAGCGGAAGTAATAGGAATAATACTTGTAATTGAATTAACCGAATAAAGAATATGCGTACCTTTTAGCAATTCAAGAAACACACGATAATGTGAACGAGGAACAAAAACCCAAACCCTAACTAAGGGTTTAATATAATTCGACCCACAAAAGTCGACACCCACAAATCTCCACAAACACAATTGTATTCGTCCTTCGTTCTTGTACACATGTACTAATATCGATTTGATGTGAAAAGCTAGGTTCTTGAATCACAAATAAAACCAAACACTTGTATCTTGAAGTTAGAAAATTGAATCCCTATGGGGAGGGAGGTACACGATCGGCCAAACAACAAGAGGAGAGGAGAGGAGAAGAAATTAGGTTTCTAAGTGATCCAAGGTTAAGAATTATGAATGAATACAAGGGATTGTATTTATAGGTAACTTAACATGATGACCAAGTTTGTGTGGGATTGGGTTTGGGAACCCAAACCGATCGGTTAAGAGTCCCAAGAAGGATTCTAGATCTTTCCCATCCACTAATTTCATCTCTAGTCCCTTTAGTTTACATTTAACGACCGTTAGTCTAACTTCGTTAAATATTAACTATCGTTATGTTTTATTTCGTGACAAATAATTAATAATAATAACGTTTATATATATTAATTATTTTAACATCAACTCTCATACGTAATGTGTGCAATCTCGAAGTCTCGAATTCGAATCCGGTCATACGCATATTAAATTATATCCATAAACATTTCAGCTCCCACTTGGATATTATTCAATATAGTAAGACATTGGTTTAGTCTAGCCTAACACGCCAATGCCCCCAGATTGAATCGAGTATGGTATCCTGGAAAACCATTTAATGATTCATCATTTTTACTTATCCTTTTGCTACTAATACTACATTAACTATGAATATGGATCAAGTCATTTCATAAGTTAATATTTTGTTTCTCGTTATATCTGATTGAACAAGACTACCAAATCATCTGAACGTATTCCAGATAGATCTTGGGTATGGCCATACAAACATCTTGTCAACCCTACGAGGGGCCCAAAATAGTATTATGCTTTGAAACAAATTCAAAGGAACAAACTCTCTTGACTACAAACATAACTCATGAACTTTGTAACACTTCTGAAAATAGCCCTTATAACTACCAGTTACGGATAGCGTTAGATTATCTTACACAAGTGCACTACATTCATAACAGCTATCTGGTATCTCAAGTCTGAGGATAAACATTTCATGATTTACTTAATGACAAAGATCCATAAGTATAATCATGTAAAGTTGGGATCTGTCCTATATTCAATTCATTGAATATCATGTGAATCTGGTATGTCCCACGCATCAATATACTTTAAGTATATTCTACCAAAACTCAGATTTGTCTTAATTCAATGACATTCCCACATCATTGATCGACAACGGACTATTTAGAATAACATAAGTCATTCACGGATTAAACATCCAAATATAGGACATAATATTAAGAAAATGAAAAATAAACATAAACAACTATTTTATTTCATTAAAACAATATTTGTTCATAACATCCTTTATCCAAATACTAATCACAGATCTGCATGAAACTACTAGCTAAACGAAGTCCTATCCCATCAGCATGGTCAGTAAGTTTTTCTTTTGGCAAAGGCTTCGTAAAGGGATCAGCTAGATTATCATCTGTATGAAATTTGAGTAGATTGATTTCACCTATTTCGACTTGTTCTCGAACATAGTAATATCGTCGAGGAAAATGTCTGGCGCCCTTTATGACTCCAGGCTCATTGGCAAATGTTATCGCAGCAGAGTTGTCACAATACACATTTAAAGGTAATTCGATTGAGGGCATTACTCCGAGTCCCGAAATGAATTTCCTAATCCAAACAACTTCCATCGCAGCTTCTAAAGCAGCTATGTACTCAGCTTCTGTAATAGACATTGCAGTCGTTGTCTGCTTCTTGCTCTTCCAGTCAATGACAAAGACATATCCCGTTTGAGACTTCTTATCATATTTATCAGTTTGGAAAGACGCATCGCAAAAACCTGCAACATCAAGTTCTGCATCTGGATTCCCACCATACACTAGAAACATTTCTTTAGTAGCCCTTAGATACATAAGAATGTTCTTAACACGATGCCGTGTTTCACACGGATTCTGTTGATATCAACTAGTGATATTTTGTGCAAACGCCACATCAGGCCTTGTACATCTCACAGCATACATGATAGATCCTACAGCCGAAGCATAAGGAACTTTTCTCATGTGTGCCACCTCTTCAGGTGTTGACGCGCATAGTTCACTACTTAAGCCATGTTCAGCTTGCATCGGCAAATGTCCCTTCTTGGAATTATGCATATTGAATCTCTTCAATATTTTATTGATGTAAGTGCTTTGACTTAGTCCAATCAACCGCCTTGATCTATCTCGGTAGATCTTGATTCCCATAATAAATGCTGCTTCCCCTAAATCCTTCATAGAAAAGCACTTTCCAAGATAAGACTTTACATCTTGCAAACTTGGAATGTCTTTTCCCACGATCAATATGTCATCGACATATAAGATAAGGAAAATAACATTACTCCCACTAGCTTTGTGATATACACATGGCTCATCAAGATTTTGAGTGAAACCAAATTTCTTGATTTCTTCATCAAACTTCTTGTTCCATTGCCTTGATGCTTGCTTCAACCCATAAATGGATCTTTGAAGTTTGCATACACGCTTTGGAAATTTTGGATTCACAAACCCTTCAGGCTGCGCCATATAGATGTCCTCATCTAGGCGACCGCTTAAGAAGCGCGTTTTGACATCCATTCGCCATATCTCATAGTCATAGTACGCAGCTATGGCTATAAGAATCCTAATAGATCTAATGTCTGCTACAGGAGAAAAAGTCTCCTCGTAGTCTATCCCAAAAGTTTGAGTAAACCCTTGAGCTACAAGACGAGCTTTATAGGTGTGTACATTGCCATCCATGTCAGTCCTTATCTTATAGAGCCACTTACTTCCAACTACCTTGGCATTTGGAGGAAAGTCAACCTCTATCCAGACTTCGTTATCTCTCATGGATTGCATTTCCTCATTCATTGCGACTTGCCATTTATCCTTTTCAGGACTCATCATAGCAGCCTTATAGTTAGCAGGTTCACCAAGATCCCCTAACATATTTTTCTCAGCTTCTACGTTAAGACATAGACGCTCAGGTGCACGCGTAGCCCTTGCGGATCTACGAATGGGAACCACTTCAACTTCAGGTGGAACACTCAGACTTTCAGGTTCTACTTGAGGTTGGCTAGTGTTTTCAGAAGGTGATGTATCTTCTTGATCATATTCCAGATCATAATCTCTCCCATTGAATTCATGAGATATGAGATCCCTTTCAAGGAAGTCTCCATACCTAGCAACAATTACTTTGTTTTCAGGTGGAAAGTAAAAGTAGTAACCCATAGTTTTCTTTGGGTATCCTACGAAGATACACTTAACAGATCTTTGTTGTAGCTTATCACCTGAGTCACGTTTAACAAACGCCTCACAACCCCAAACCTTTAAGTAAGACAAGTTGGGAGCTTTCCCATACCACACTTCATAAGGAGTCTTATCAACCTTCTTAGTTGGAACCATATTCAAAATGCAAACAACAGTTTCTAAAGCATAATCCCAAAATGATAAGGGAAGAGTTGTAAGGTTAAACATTGATTGCACCATGTCTAACAATGTACGATTTCTTCTCTCAGATACACCATTTTGTTGTGGAGTATATGGAGAAGTGAGTTGCTGGACAATCCCACACTCAGCAAGATAATCTTTAAACTCTTGGCTTAAATATTCACCACCTCTATCGGATCGAAGAGCTTTAATCTTCTTTCCTAGTTGCAGTTCTACTTCACTCTTGAAAACCTTAAATTTTTCAAAGACTTCATGTTTATGTTTAAGTAAATAAACATAACCATAACGACTGAAATCATCAGTAAATGTTAAGAAATAGCTAGCACCCTTCCTTGACACATGTCTTAGTGGTCAACATACATCATTATGTATCACACCAAGAAGATCAGAAGTCGTTTCTAAACTATTTGTAAAAGGTTTCTTGGCCATCTTCTCATATATGCAAGATTTGCATTTGTCAAATGATTCATCATTGATGTCTTGCAAAAGCCCATCGTGTTGCAGCTTTTGCATGCGTTTCTTGCCTATGTGAGCAAGTCTACAATGCCAAAGATATGAAGAATCCAAATCACTTTTGATTCTTTTATTATTGATGCTAAAAACAGAATTATTTTTATCAATCACATTATCATGCAAATCAATTTCAAACACACCATTTACTGGAATAACATTAAAGAAAAAAACATCATTTAAAGAAACCGAAATTCCATAATCAGTAAATGTATGAATAAAACCAATATCTTTCAACAAGGAAACTGAAACGACACCCCTAATTATAGAAGGCGCGTAATGACAATCGTTCAAATACAATACTAAACCCGAAGGTAAAACAAAATCAAACGTGCCTATAGCTTCAACAACTGCATGTGCTCCATTACCCACGTGCAGGTATTATTGTCCATAGGCGAGCTTCCTTGCACCTCTAAGTCCCTGCAGTGTATTACAAATGTGAATACCACATCCAGTATCATATACCCAGGAATTTATTTTATGAGGAAAAGCAAATAATTCTATCATCAAAAGAGTACGAAGTGCTAGCAACAGTGCGGCATTTTTATACCTCTTATCGCTAACTCATCAAGGTAGAGTGGACAGTTCCTCTTCCAGTGTCCTATCTCAGTGCAGTGATGACAAGCCTGATCCTTTTTAGGATTCTCACGCTTTTTGGGAGGGTACTTCTTGGGTTCTTGTTGATAAGCCATAACTTGTTTTCCCTTATTAACTTTTCCCTTACCTTTCCTTTTCTTGTTCGCTAGCGGCTTATTAGGCTTAGAAATCCTACCCTTTTGAATAGCAAGTACCGTAGGTGTAGGAGCCTTCTTGGGCAAACCTGATGCAGGTTTTACTGACCAGGTCTTAATATTTATAGTGTCTCGTTAAACATATGGTCTACCCTAGTGCACTAACGGGCAGTGTACCCGGTCGTGTGTAGTGTAGTAATCGGTAAAGCCGAGGTCGTCCCAAGAGCTATGTGTGTTGGATTATTACTAAGTCTAGGTGTCACAGATTAATAATGGTTTCGATAGGGATTTAATTAATTAAACTACTAAAGCAGAATAAAATAAAGCAGATAAATGGTAAAGGGAAATCAATAGAGGAAAGTGGTGCTAACCTAGTTAATCCTCCTAGCTAGTTATGTCTACGTCTACTTACTTCCAATTACTTCAGGTGGGGTCAAAGTCGAGAGGACAGCATTTGGTCAATTCGCCCTAACCTATCAGCAAAGATGCCACCACAGGAGAAGTCAGGTGTCCCCTCATAAGTCCTGTTGTTCCTGGTCCCCTAAGCCAAGTCATTAAGTACCGCTACATGCTAGATTTATAATAGTGAATGCCCGGCCGTTAGGAACTTAGACACGCCCCCCCTAATTCTTAAGTTCATCCAAACGATAGGTGATAAGTTGGTCAAATCGCACAAGTAGAAAGGGTCGTCAGTTGGTCATATCTTACCCTTCCCGTCTCAGTACGCTCACCTAGGGTCAGTTGGTTATATCTCCTAGGCAATTGGCCTCTATCGCCATTCAAAACTACCGAACCAAGGGTGGCTACCAATAAACTATGCATGCATACACTTAGAAATAATTGTACGGAAGTAAAGTAAACGCAAACAAAACAATTAAGGAATCATAACTAGGCCAAAGACCAAAAATGCTTAGCCGCTCATATTAATCATGCAAACCAATTCAATATTCAAAGGTACGAAATACATGAATTGAAAGTAAAAGTAATATAAAACGCTAATGCTTATCGTAGGGGAGTGATTTCTCCCTTGGAGACAGCTCTGTATGCTCCTCTAGACCTGCCTTGAGCTTTTTCCCACGTTCTCAGAGTGTTGTGTGTGGAATGGAATGAATAGAAATGCTGGAATTAGTGAGGTATTTATAGGCCAGATCTGGGTTACGGCGTAAGTATCAGCGGTGTGGAACCTCATTCGACCTAATGTAGTTACGTTGTAACCTTTGGGAAGAGTTACGCCGTAACCTTATGATAAGTTGGTTTTCTTCAAAGTAGCATACTGTGATAAATCTTTAGATATTTCTACAGTTCCGCGTCTCTTTAGCTCCAATGCTCGTAATTTACCTGAAAGTGGAAAACAATGGAAAACAAGCGAAAATCCATATAAATGATATAAATTACAAGCATTATCGGGGGAAATTGACACTTAATATTCAGGACTATTTGATGTTATCAAATATCCCCCCACTTGAACTCTACTTGCCCTCAAGTAGACCTTATTAGAAAGATTCCTAAAAAGATATCTCCCATAACCTGAAAAATATAAGTTTACAAATCCCTTATGCTAGAATAAAACAAAGCCGAACACCTCACGAAAGGGGAACAAAACACTCAAATCTCTCAACTATTCTAAGTGTCAATTTCTGGGTGATCACTCAATCGCACAGTTATAGCATGTATTCTATCATAAGCTTGGCGGTTACACAAATCTCCACCACTAGAGTTAAGGGCTAAACAATTCTCGAAGGCAATATGGGTAGACACGACAAAGTTTAAGGGGTGACTCGTCATTACTAACATGTCACGGCGAAGTGGACAAAATCAATGATACATGACCAAATCCATGGCCAAGACACCAAAGATTGCTCGCTGCATCACCTAGACATGCTTCATGACTAAAGTGTAGGATATGACATGGGATATATAATTGGTGTAAAATAAAAAACAAGCAGGTAGTCTCAATCTATAACCACGTCATCACCACTTACCGTCCGCCCAAAGTTCAAGCTTTGAAGTCAAGAAACCGGATCATGAAATGCAAGGTAGATGTGTCATTAGAGGACGTCGTGATGGGCACACTACCTTTTCTCCAACTGTTGACATAACTACCAACTCCAATCTTCAAATGTAACCGAGGTGGCCTCCTCGATACTAAATCGATAAAGCTCATACTACAGTGCTTATAACATTGCACTTTACATAATCATAACAACTATTTTTTATTTATTTATTTTTTTCAACATAATAATAACATAACATAATATCCCCCCACTTGAGATAAACAATGGAAATTCGGGGGGTCTTCAATGATCTTCAGAAATGTTGTTGATGAAATCGTGATTTCCGAACCTTTCCACTCGAACCTTGAACTTAGGAAAATGATGACTTCCCAATCACAAATAAAGACTACAGGGTAGGCTAAGGTGTATAGGTGTATTGAAACAATATATCGGGTTATCAAAATGAAAGGAATGGCTCAGAAGGGTGTATCTAGGGGTATCTTGCACTAAAGATGAGTGCAACAAAAAGGGTTTCACATGGGGGTCGAAAAGTCGAAGTGACTAATCGATAGACACACAATGGTAGGCTATTTGGGTGATAATCCTATAATATTGCCTTCTAAAACTAAAAAGTCCAAATACACCGAGCTAACTCAACATACCTCGTCTATGGTCTCGAAATGATGCAAAGGCCAAGTTCTAAAGTTTACAAGCTACCGGCACACTCATAATATGGTGGATTTAGGGTAAAATATAGGAAACGGATAAGGCTAATCTCACCATATAATATCAAGGGTTGTATGTGCTCGACTAAGGTCTAATCTAGTTAGGTTAAGAAAAACATGTCAAAATTTTAAAAATGGCATAATTTTTCAAAATAAACTAGAAAAATGAGGGTGAAATAAAGTTCAAGAGATAATTCTACTCCCGTCCCCCCACTTGAATTGTACAAAGTCCCTTTTGTACTAGGCATTAAATAAAGGTGAAGAGAAAGGTAGAATTAGAGCGAGAACTTCCCTGAAATTTGCTCCATAAAGAAGGAAGGCCCACGAAAAAGAGACGTGCCTTCGTATAAGCATCATGAACAAAATTCAATCCCTGAAATCACACTACCGACAAGCATAATTCTAAAAAGACAAAATAAAAAATGAAAAACAAACCTAACTCACTTTCGTAAGAATCATGGTTGCATTTGGCGAATGCAACAAGCCTTTTGAACCACTTGGTGTCCCAAGTAGACGAGTGAAGTCTCGTGAGGGTTTACAGGGAACACACCTACAAAGTTCATTTAAAATACTAATACAAGGTTATTGTGTTTTAAAATGAAAGAATTAAAGCAGAGGAAGGTTACGTCGTAACTCTTTTTAGGTAGTTACGCCGTAACTGGAAAAACCTGGTATAAGCTGCAAAGCGAGTAGTTACGGCGTAACCACCGAGATGGTATTACACTGTAATTGGTAATGCGTCAAGAATTCTGTTGCTAAAAGGTTGGTTACGCTAATCACCAAGATGAGTTACGCCGTAACTCTGTTCAGTCGAAAGCTAGCAGACAATTAGTTCCTCGTTTCCAGCAAAAAATAGTTAGAAAACACAAAACCCTACAGAAATGGAAATAAAACAAAAGAAAGGGATAATTCGGGTTGTCTCCTAAAAGAGCACTTTTCTTTATTTACGAGTCTTTAAGTTAGACTCGAGCCGGGGCTTCTATGGGGCCTTTGGACTTCCTCCACCTCTTCAATATCTTTCATCAAGTTATGCCTCATCCAGGCGACATTCGTAGCCATTCTGAGGTATTCATTAGTTTCGATTTTCCAGATTTTACAAAATTTCTCCTCCAGTCCCAAGTGGTAGCGAGTGAATTCAATAATAGGTGGTGGTCTCTTGTAGGGAATCCCAAGGAGTTTGCACCTCCTTTGTTCGTAAGCTTCGTCGTCTGGATCAGTAAACTCCTCATTATATATCTTGCAACTCGAGGTAATCTAGGATTCCTTCAATGTCATCATCATCAGAAGCAGTACATTTGAACCATTCTTCATCAAGCAGATTCTCCACTAGTACGCCCTTGCACTCTTCTTTTTCATCTCTAACCAACTCCTTGTCATTCTCAATTGTTATTTCACTCGTGTTGTTGAGACTTTCATTGTTTGAATTTTCTCGATCCATGTACTCCTTCCAAATCTTCTCTTTGGTTAACGTATCCACATGTCCATACTTAATGTCACACCCCGCTAAGAGCGGAAACACGAGGTGCAACGAAATGTAACATTGCATAAGATAGTAGAACAACACTATATTTTATTTAAGAAATAAGTTACAATGTTACATAAAGATTTTTACACAATACTGAATAATGAAAACATACGTCTTAATCTTATAAAATTTAATTCTTTAGAAAAAGGTCTTGGCCATGACACTCGGTCTTTGTTACGAGAACAATGTATGACTTCAATATGCATGCCTTCAAAGTACAACTATCGATCACCTGAAAAATAATACTCGAAAACGTCAACATAATGTTGGTGAGCTCGTAGGTTTAAGTTAACAAAACCATTTACCGTGCATGATATATAAGTAGGACAAGTGTGTAAATGATATAATAAAGCGTAGGGCAAACAGTTGTGTCACAATCAAACACTTGGCTAGTCAGGTAACCACCCATTTGGCTAGTCAGGTCGCCACCCATTTAAACCACCACACACTTCATCTACAAATCTTCATCTCCGAAATATATATATGTTATACATGTATGCCTACCAGCTGAAGCTAAAACATGAGTACTCTCACGTCAAGTGGATTAAATCCATGACCCGAGAACCACACAGATAACCCAGAAACTACTAGTGCTCCCAATGCAATTATATTTGCACACAAGCTTATCCAAAATAATAAAACAAACATTTAATCACGGCAAAAAAAACTTGAAATAACTTTGAGTATCATTTTCCCCCAAGAAAATATATAAAAAGGGGCCACGAAAACTCACCTTAAAGCGGATGAGATAAAGCAAACACAAGTCACTCCCTCTTCAACGAATCTACATGAATTAATAACCACCTATTATTTAGAAGTCTATTTCTCATTTAAAGACATAACTGATCATTATGATTCGCACTTAATGGTTATTTATTATATTCATCTAAGTAATTATTTTCTTGCGTCATTACGTAGTACTATATATATACAAAATATGACAAGTTTTTTTTAGGGAATTTTCATCACATATAAGCTTAGTGATTTAATACCGTTCTAATCCTTTATAGTTGATAGGTAATTTGGATAGCACAATATTTTGTTCATTATCATGGTATAAAATTGTAGGTTTCTTAAGTCATGAATAATGGTTGAACCAGTAGCCTTACTCTTAAATTTTATTATACCGAAATATATAGCTTTTAATATTAACAGATGGTTCATGCATCTTCAAGTCATCATATATTACAAAATGGTTTACTGACACTTTATATGCAAGGTTTCAAGCGTAAAAGCATGTGTCGAACCAATATTCAAATGTACTTACAATTCAAAAACATTAGTCAGGTATACGTAAATGGGTTTGCATGTACATGTTATTATATTATTTTTTTAACTTGCTAATATATACAGTAACTTTAAACGCCAATCGACTCAACAGGTCCTATTATGATGAGCTACTTATACAGACCCTTGATAGGTCGACCCAACACATATACAAAACGTAACATGATCGGCATATAATCAACGCATGTGATGCTATGCTGGTATCATGTTCTTTTGTGACGCACAACCTGATTAGCTAGGCAACATGCAATGCGAAAACCACATGAGATCCTGACCCACAAATCCTCGCGAGACCAAAGCAAGCTTAACGAGATACAAAATGCAATGAAACCTCACATAGAAAAACAGCCCTCGATTGAGACTTTTACTAGGGTTTTCTATTTATATTGAATCATATTAAATGTGTAAAGAATGTCAAGTTAAAATATTGATCTTGGTTGTAAGCATGATTCGACCACCTGTGTATATTAACGAGATGGTGTAGCAGCATCGAAAACATGTTTTAGATCTAAGGTAAGGATGAAGTCTAGGCACCTTAGGGCTGAATTACTAGGACATGTCAGAGTAGAAAAAAAAGAACCAAGAATCGACAAACAAAACATACCATGGATACAATGGACAGAAAGTTTACAAGACTCTTAAAGGTTTTTTTTTTTTTTTACATGGCATATAATCTGTTGCGAAGGAGGTCACATAACGAGCCAACCATGACATGATTGTATGAGTAGAGTTACGTGATTAGTTTTAAGGCGTATATTAATTATGACCTTGGATGTTACGAGTGATACCTTAGAGCTGCACAAAGAATGGTCGAAAAGGACAAGGGCAAAGCTCTTGAATCAACCTCCCACGATCACCATAACTGCTACGACTTGAACACCAAAAATGAACCAACAGTTGGTCACTCCGGCTGCTAAAATTCGTCCCTTTGCTTCTTGGTACAAAACCGACTCAGAACTCAGTTTTAGGATTCGTTTTTACTTCGGCATAAAAGATGGAAATGAGCAAAACGTGTGGAGAGGGCTAATAGGGAAAACCGTGTAGAATATAAGACCAAGGGAGAGGAGCGTGTATCCAAAAGTTGAGTGTTATATGGACCAAGAAAAAGAAATGTAACACTTAAATAGTTTTAGGAAGGTTTTATTTGTAACAAATTTTAATATTATGTAGATCTCTGGTAAATTTTATTAAATGTAGTTCATAACATAAATAATAGTTTAGGTGAAATTTACTAATACAAAACTTAGGTAAAAAATTAAGAAACGGGTAAATAAAATGCACTCAAAACTTAAGTGAAGTTAAATACTAGGTTAACGTAAACTTTGACTAACCGGTTAGGTGAGGGTTCTCACACTTAATCTTTACCCAACTATCGAATCCTAGATTGTCCAGCCAAGGCAAACTCGTTCTCTCCTCATCATTGGTTGAGGACCAAAAGAATTCGTCTTTTCCTATTCTCCCAGAGTTGCTTCCCCCGTTACACATATCGTCATACAGGTTGCATGACGCCCAGAAAATTTCCCCAGGAGATTTTACTCTTTCGCACCAGTGACTGCGTATTTCCTTGTTGTCAGTTTCACTTAAATGCTCATCCATGCAGTACATGCCTTTATTAGCCACTTCCTTTTTCCGAATGTGCTTCTCGTAATAAATTTTTAGGTTCTTAAGAAGATTCGGGTTAATCTTGGCATCCCCGAATTGTAATGCGTACCAGTCTTCAAACGCCAAATCACCGAACTTTATACAATGTCTTTCACGCTTATGAGGGCATGTCCACTCTTTCTCTCTTTCACTATCCCCGCCGTTGCAATACTCGCGGAAGGGGTTGCATGTAGGCTGATGCGCGCAAAAACAGTCAAGCTAAATCACACAAGCCCGCCACTTGTGAATGACGGACCGTAACCAGCTTAAAACTGCTTAAGCACGAAATCAATGAAGATCAGGGAATACAGTGGATTCCCGGGTCGTTAAGTCCCACGGAGACTCAATGGTGTGCAAGCACTAGATCAGACGATAGAATGATCACTAATGATAGTGATCAGAAAAGATTAGGATTTGAATATTACACTACTGAAAAAGGAAATAAATAAAAGCGGCTTAAATACAAATTAAGAAAATTAAAAAGATAAAATCTATTAAATAAACGCTATCACTATATTTAAAGTGATGAACGTTTAAAACCTAAAACTTACGTTTAAATAAAAATAACGTAAACGCACAAATAAAAACGTGAAACTTACACAATATAAATCCTAAAAATATGAAAAATACATTTTTACAATCCTAATTATATAAGAAAATTATTAGAAAGGAAAAATTATTTTTAAAACTATTTAATTAATTATTATTAATTAAAAACTATTTTAAACTATTTAATAATACTCTAAAATAAAAGAAAATATGAAATAAGACTAGAAAAATAAAATTAAGACTTAGAAAAATCTAAAATATGATAAAACTAATTTTAAAACAGAAAATATATTTTTAGACTTTTTATATATTTATTATTAATTAAAAACTATTTAAAACTAATTTAAATTAAGAAAAATGACAAATGAACAGTAAAAATAATGAAACTTTACAGAAAAATCTAAAATATTATTCTTAATCTAGGAAAAGTTAAAAATTATTTTTATAAAGCTTTTCTGATTTATTTATAATAAAAGCTAATTAAAAAGACTTAAAAACTATTTAAAATAAAGAAAAATAGCAATCAAGTGGAGAAAAATATGAAAAATTCAGGGAAATACTAAAATAATATTCTAAATCTAAAAAAAATATAAAAACATATGCTTATGTGGATGAAAATGAAACTGAAGTGTGAAGCAGTCCTAAATAAGCTACTACAATAAGCTATAAGCTACAGGAATGATCCAAATGATAAGCAGAGCTAAAGTACAATAAAATAAGCCTAATGCAACTAATTAATACTACTCTAGACCACTAATGATGCATTAACTAAGAATGAGCTTATGAAATTAAAATCCAAAACAGTGATTAGGTGACTACCTTTAAGCACTTGCACAAGCTAAGAAAATAAGCTAAAGGGAAAAACAGATGCTAGGACCTAAAGTAGACCTGGTAGGGTACACAAGAACCAAAACTCAGCTCCTAATGAGCTCACATGAGCTTTTGACAAGCTTATAAAAAACTCTACAAGCCTGTGCACAGGACAGATTCTCAGACAAGGGGTCCAAAATAGGCCATCAAATAAGCACTCTATAAGCATAACATAAGCTAAAAACTGGTACACCTAGTCTATGTCACCTAATAAGCACTAAGGGGTCCTAAATAAGCTAATGGGAAACATGAAATAAGCTAAACAAGGGCTGCTATTTGGACTACAAGCCTACTGTTGCAGTGGCTGTTGTGGTTTTTGACAGAATTGTAATGCAATTTGAGCTAACCAAAACTATCCTAAGTGCCAAATAAAGTAAACAAATGTTGAGATGGGTATGTGAAAATACAAGAAAAGTGATTTGGACAAGGTTTAGATCACAAATAAGCTTGGAAAAAGCTGTTAAAACAGCAATTGTTGCTGCTGTTTGGAACAGTAGGACAGAAACAGATATTGTGATTTTTTATAAACCAAACTTTGCAAACATTTGTAAAAACAGATTAAGACCTTGTTGAAACTTACTAAAACCTTAAACCACTTTGACTTTGAGAGTCAAAGTGGGTAAAAAAAACAATTTTTGACAACAAATAAGCTTAAACCAAACACCACTTTAAAATTCCAAAATGCATTAAAACTACTAAACCTGATGAGATTTTATCTAGAACTGAAATGAGACCTATTCAAACAACAATTTGAAAACAGAAATTGAACCCAACTGATTTGACTCTCGGATTTTACCCGTTTGACTTTTGTTGACTTTCACTCAAAATTACTTGGAATGGAATTTTGAACTTATAAAAAGGTTTAAATAGCTTAAATAAACAAGAGTGAGTTTAAGATTAAGCTTATAGGAGCTTATAAATGAGAGTTGCAAAATGAGATTTTTAACAGTAACACAAAATATAACTTTTAGCTAAACTTGAGAATTGATTATTAAAACTGATTACAAGGATAAAGAAGCTTAATTGTGTTACATAAAAGATGAAATTACAACATTTGAGCTTAACACTAAAACACTAAGTTAAAAACGACATTAAAAAAAATGTAAAACTAACTACTACTCTTTCCTTCTCTCTATTTCTTCTTTTATAGCTCCAAACTTCTCTCCACATGTCTCTGACTTGATCCCACCAATAATAACAGCCATTGGATGCTTTAAGTAGATAATGGCCGTTTGATCATTTTGGCGCCAAAAGGATTTTAACAGGTGGAGGGTTTGAGTGTGGGAGTAGGGATGTAATTAATGATTTTTGTTGTGTTAGGGATGTGTAGGGGACATGGAGGGTGATGTGGAGAGGAGGGGGATGGATATGTGGAGCTAGTTGCAGAGCAGGTGAAGGTGAAGGGAGGAAATGGCGGGTTTGTGTTTGTTTGACCAATGGGTTGTGGGTTGACCGGGTCTAAGGGTTTGGACGGGTCAAGGATTAATATTGGGCTTGGGTTTTAAATAAGGTCCATTTGGTTTGTGAAATTATTAATACAAAGGACCAAATGTGTAATTCTTCCAAACTGAGGGACCAAATCTGTACTTTCTGAATTTATGATCCAAGGGTTTGTTTTGACAATCTCCAAAAATCCAAGGACTATTATTGCCAATTGTGAAATTCCAAGGATTAGTTTTGAACATTTTTGGATTTTCAGGGGACTAAATTGTAATTTTCTCAAAACTTTTAGATTTTTCACCAAAGGATTAAATATGACAATTTATGATTTTAAAGAGACCTTTGGTGACTTTTCTTTTGAAATTTTGGCTCAGGGACTATTTTTGACAATTTTTGAAACTTGGGGGACTAAAACGGCAATTTTTGCAAATTTGATATGTTTTTCATCTGATTTTGATATTTTTGCATTTAAAACACATAAAACACTGATTTGTGATATTTTGATGTGTTTCTGAGTGTTTTCAGATGATTTTGCAGTTTATTTTGACTAAAAATGATGAGTATTTACACACTCATCAATCCCCCACACTGAGATATTGCTAGTCCCTAGCAATGATTTGAGAAAACTTGATGGATTTCATCTCTTTACCAAAAGCCATCACTTCTGGAGTAGCCGAATGTTTCAGTTCAAGCAAGAACCATGGTACACTGATAACCATGTGATTTTGAGCAAACCACCACCGTCAACGGATTTGATTTTTGTCTTTACCAGAAGCCGTACCCTTCTGGACTAGCCAACTCTTAGATAAATTATCAATATTATCTTTGGTGAGCTGAATACCAATTATGGATTTTCCACTGCCTTTACCACAAGCCATAACCTTGCGGGCTAGCCAACTCATTATCTTTTGAGGATGATGGGGAGTTGAGGAACCATACAATTTTGGGCAAATTGCAAGCCATATAAACGGATTTGAGAAATCTTTACCAAGAGCCGTTTGCTCCTGGATTAGCCAATCCTTTAGTCTAACAGACATGGCGGACTGATAACCAAATGAGTAAGTGTAAAACACTTACTCCAAAAAAAATTTTGGCCAAAAACGGGGGAATTGGGTAAATAATATATGAAATTCGTGAGAATTCCCCCCCACACTTAGAAATGAATATTGCCCTCAATATTCAAAGTACCGGCGGTTATGCCGAAACTAAGAACGTAAAAGGGAAATATTACGGCCATTATTTAGAAGAAGAGATTTTTTTTTTTTTTTTTTTTTTTTTTTAACATGTGGGCAACCCCCCCACACTAGGGTGGTAGAAAATAGAAAGAAGTCAGAAATATGGGTGAAAACCCATATGGCATGCTACTTTTTTTGATTCCCGAGTCGCTAGCTTGACTCGACCCCGAATTCATTGGTTCATGGGAAAGCAAAGTGGAAGAAACAATCTCCATCGGACTTTCATTCAAGATGTTTGGACAAACATTTGAAGCACGTGAAAGTTCCACACCGATGAGATATATACAGACAGACCCGGCTCACAAATGGTAAATGAAAATGCCGGGGTCAAAGATAGTGTCCTCACTCCCGAAGGAGTGAAGAAGAGAGGAAGTCACCGAGTAGGTGAAGAAAAGAAGGAAGATCATGATAACAATCATAACTAGATCTTCTTCCTCGGGATTAAGTGCAGTTGCACTTATTTGGATTTTGTTGGTTGAGCTCTTAGGGTTGGAAGGCATCTCGGTTGGGAGGGTGGGAAGATTTGTCATAACTATGCAAATTGAGATTCTCTCCCCCCGATCATTATTTTTGCCATCCACGCAATTATACTCCAGCGGAGATATGATATGAGTGAGTTCACCGGCGAACTCCTCAAGAAGAGTATACGGAGGTGGGACATGTGCGGTACTTCGTGGGCTATAAATATGCACCTCGTCCATTATAGTCTCCGTGTCAGACTCATCACTATCAAAGATTGGATTAACTGAATTTAGAGTAAATTCAGAATCGAATTCGAATAAGGGATTAGTGATAGTCGTATGAATTGTTGTGGGAACAACATGGTCAACATCCTCTTCTAAGTTGACGATCTCGGAAAGTGGAAGTGATGCATCAATAAATTCTATGTAATTAGAATATAAAGAATCGGCATCACTATAATCACTGTCAAAATCTGAGAAAGTCTCAACAAGATCATTTGTAAGAGGAGAAAACACATCACACTCATGGTCAAGAATTCCCTCAGACTCACTTGGGATCGGGATAAGGCTCTCAACACTAGACGATTCCGTTTCCGGAATAGTGCTGAGATGCTTATCCCCCATTATGAGAGAGTCAATGGGAGCTACGGGTGTGATTTCAGTAGATTGAGGGAGTTGAGAGATAACATTGTTCAATGGAATAGCACTCTCCTCGTCATCGTCACCAATCAAGTGCATCTTGCGAAGGCTAGCTTTTAGCTCTTCGAATAGTAATTCTGCCATAGTTTTATCGCAAGACGCCATAAGAATTAAAAACGAGAGGGTTGAGAAGATAGAATTATCGGTTTAGAGGATAAGGAATGGAGAATTAAACAGATTAGATGGTAAAGATGAATATTTTTGGATTTTTGAAAAACATGCCATAAAAACAAAGAATGAAAATATTTTTGGGGTTGATAACACTTTAGGAAAAGTGTTAATGAACTTTTGGATTTTTGAAAACTTTACAAAAAAAAACTTTTTACAAAAGATGGAATATGTGCAAGAATGGGTCTGAAAATGGCTAAACACACGCTAAAGCCTCCCCGGCAGCGGCGCCAAAATTTTGATGCGCGCAAAACAGTCAAGCTAAATCACACAAGCCCGCCACTTGTGAATGGCGGACCGTAACCAGCTTAAAACTGCTTAAGCACGAAATCAATGAAGATCAGAGAATACAGTGGATTCCCGGGTCGTTAAGTCCCACGGAGACTCAATGGTGTGCAAGCACTAGATCAGACGATAGAATGATCACTAATGATAGTGATCAGAAAAGATTAGGATTTGAATATTACACTACTGAAAAAGGAAATAAATAAAAGCGGCTTAAATACAAATTAAGAAAATTAAAAAGATAAAATCTATTAAATAAACGCTATCACTATATTTAAAGTGATGAACGTTTAAAACCTAAAACTTACGTTTAAATAAAAATAACGTAAACGTACAAATAAAAACGTGAAACTTACACAATATAAATCCTAAAAATATGAAAAATACATTTTTACAATCCTAATTATATAAGAAAATTATTAGAAAGGAAAAATTATTTTTAAAACTATTTAATTAATTATTATTAATTAAAAACTATTTTAAACTATTTAATAATACTCTAAAATAAAAGAAAATATGAAATAAGACTAGAAAAATAAAATTAAGACTTAGAAAAATCTAAAATATGATAAAACTAATTTTAAAACAGAAAATATATTTTTTAGACTTTTTATATATTTATTATTAATTAAAAACTATTTAAAACTAATTTAAATTAAGAAAAATGACAAATGAACAGTAAAAATAATGAAACTTTACAGAAAAATCTAAAATATTATTCTTAATCTAGGAAAAGTTAAAAATTATTTTTATAAAGCTTTTCTGATTTATTTATAATAAAAGCTAATTAAAAAGACTTAAAAACTATTTAAAATAAAGAAAAATAGCAATCAGTGGCAGAAAAATATGAAAAATTCAGGGAAATACTAAAATAATATTCTAAATCTAAAAAAAATATAAAAACATATGCTTATGTGGATGAAAATGAAACTGAAGTGTGAAGCAGTCCTAAATAAGCTACTACAATAAGCTATAAGCTACAGGAATGATCCAAATGATAAGCAGAGCTAAAGTACAATAAAATAAGCCTAATGCAACTAATTAATACTACTCTAGACCACTAATGATGCATTAACTAAGAATGAGCTTATGAAATTAAAATCCAAAACAGTGATTAGGTGACTACCTTTAAGCACTTGCACAAGCTAAGAAAATAAGCTAAAGGGAAAAACAGATGCTAGGACCTAAAGTAGACCTGGTAGGGTACACAAGAACCAAAACTCAGCTCCTAATGAGCTCACATGAGCTTTTGACAAGCTTATAAAAAACTCTACAAGCCTGTGCACAGGACAGATTCTCAGACAAGGGGTCCAAAATAGGCCATCAAATAAGCACTCTATAAGCATAACATAAGCTAAAAACTGGTACACCTAGTCTATGTCACCTAATAAGCACTAAGGGGTCCTAAATAAGCTAATGGGAAACATGAAATAAGCTAAACAAGGGCTGCTATTTGGACTACAAGCCTCTGTGCAGTGGTGTTGTGGTTTTACAGAATTGTAATGCAATTTGAGCTAACCAAAACTATCCTAAGTGCCAAATAAAGTAAACAAATGTTGAGATGGGTATGTGAAAATACAAGAAAAGTGATTTGGACAAGGTTTAGATCACAAATAAGCTTGGAAAAAGCTGTTAAAACAGCAACTGTTGCTGCTGTTTGGAACAGTAGGACAGAAACAGATATTGTGATTTTTTATAAACCAAACTTTGCAAACATTTGTAAAAACAGATTAAGACCTTGTTGAAACTTACTAAAACCTTAAACCACTTTGACTTTGAGAGTCAAAGTGGGTAAAAAAAACAATTTTTGACAACAAATAAGCTTAAACCAAACACCACTTTAAAATTCCAAAATGCATTAAAACTACTAAACCTGATGAGATTTTATCTAGAACTGAAATGAGACCTATTCAAACAACAATTTGAAAACAGAAATTGAACCCAACTGATTTGACTCTCGGATTTTACCCGTTTGACTTTTGTTGACTTTCACTCAAAATTACTTGGAATGGAATTTTGAACTTATAAAAAGGTTTAAATAGCTTAAATAAACAAGAGTGAGTTTAAGATTAAGCTTATAGGAGCTTATAAATGAGAGTTGCAAAATGAGATTTTTAACAGTAACACAAAATATAACTTTTAGCTAAACTTGAGAATTGATTATTAAAACTGATTACAAGGATAAAGAAGCTTAATTGTGTTACATAAAAGATGAAATTACAACATTTGAGCTTAACACTAAAACACTAAGTTAAAAACGACATTAAAAAAAATGTAAAACTAACTACTACTCTTTCCTTCTCTCTATTTCTTCTTTTATAGCTCCAAACTTCTCTCCACATGTCTCTGACTTGATCCCACCAATAATAACAGCCATTGGATGCTTTAAGTAGATAATGGCCGTTTGATCATTTTGGCGCCAAAAGGATTTTAACAGGTGGAGGGTTTGAGTGTGGGAGTAGGGATGTAATTAATGATTTTTGTTGTGTTAGGGATGTGTAGGGGACATGGAGGGTGATGTGGAGAGGAGGGGGATGGATATGTGGAGCTAGTTGCAGAAAGGTGAAGGTGAAGGGAGGAAATGGCGGGTTTGTGTTTGTTTGACCAATGGGTTGTGGGTTGACCGGGTCTAAGGGTTTGGACGGGTCAAGGATTAATATTGGGCTTGGGTTTTAAATAAGGTCCATTTGGTTTGTGAAATTATTAATACAAAGGACCAAATGTGTAATTCTTCCAAACTGAGGGACCAAATCTGTACTTTCTGAATTTATGATCCAAGGGTTTGTTTTGACAATCTCCAAAAATCCAAGGACTATTATTGCCAATTGTGAAATTCCAAGGATTAGTTTTGAACATTTTTGGATTTTCAGGGGACTAAATTGTAATTTTCTCAAAACTTTTAGATTTTTCACCAAAGGATTAAATATGACAATTTATGATTTTAAAGAGACCTTTGGTGACTTTTCTTTTGAAATTTTGGCTCAGGGACTATTTTTGACAATTTTTGAAACTTGGGGGACTAAAACTGCAATTTTTGCAAATTTGATATGTTTTTCATCTGATTTTGATATTTTTGCATTTAAAACACATAAAACACTGATTTGTGATATTTTGATGTGTTTCTGAGTGTTTTCAGATGATTTTGCAGTTTATTTTGACTAAAAATGATGAGTATTTACACACTCATCATAGGCCATGCTCGTGTGGACTCCTCGTCAGTTATGATGACAGGAGTACACCAGTGAGTGATAAGTGGCTCTTCTTCATCTTCAAGGGAGAGTTTCTCGAGTCTTTCATCATCAGTATATGCAGGCCACATAAATTTGTTATGGTTGATCCTATCCTTATTGCTTCCTCCAATGCAAACCTCATTTCTCGGGTCACACGAGGCCCAAAGATCATACCAATCCCCATTAGCAACCGGTATCATTTTGCACCAGTGATATTTCTTCTTAGATTTGGGTAGAGGGCACAAGTCAAAGTCGTGAGACCATTCATTTCCTGATTCGTCCACTTCGAGGAATTTTTCTGCCCACGTATCCCAGTTCGCCGTAACTGAGATTCTTGGTTACGGCGTAATTCGTTAGAGTCGTTTTGTCAGTATTCTTCATAACCCCGTTATCGCTGTCAAAAACATAGTTACGCCGTAACTCATAAGGCAGGTTACGGCGTAACTCATATATGTCGACAAAATCACCCCCTGAATTCTTATCATTGGCCTGAACCTTCGAGTTATCATCAGCAAAAATCACTTTACATTCCATAGCTGGTTTAGATCCTTCAGGTTTATTGTTATTCATCCTTACTTTTTCACTGAGCTTTTCCACCATGGATTCTAGGTTTTTCAGAGTTGTGTCGTGCTTGGAAAGGTTTCTATCAGTGTTTTCCTGGAATTCTTTTAACCATTCATCTTGCTCCTTTTGTCTTTGGGCTGAACTTTCCAGGAACTTATTAATTGTTTCTTCAAGACTGGGCTTTCTTTCTCCATAAGGCCCACGGTTGTAATTTCCATGATACCCATTACTATTTTGATTATCTCCGTAAAATGGTCGATTTTCTCCATACTTGGCTTCTTCAATATTCTCTTCGTCCACATGAGGACAATTCTTCGTGAGATGTTCTCCTCCACAGCTTTCACAACCTACTTGGATGGCATGAACGGTTTCTCTGACCTTCAGCATATCTCTACTGAGATTTTCAATTTTACTAGCGATTGCTGCAATTCCGTCAAAACTTCCGCCTTGGTTTCTTTTACTTCCTCCGTCGTGCCATTTTTTAGAGTGATCCACCATTTTTTGAAGGGCTTCAATTGCAAGAGTAGGAGTCATGTTCGGGATAGGTCCTTGATAGTCCAGCATTTTCCTTGTAGTTACGTTAATTCCTTTGTAGAAAATGTTGACCTTCTGTTGGTTGTTCAGATCATGCGTAGGACACTTGTAAAGGAGATCGTTGTATCTATCCCAGGCTTGATACAACTTTTCGTCATCTTCTTGTTTGAAATTATGGATCACCAAAAGCCGGTTAGAAATATTTGATGGTGGACAATATCTCTGAATAAAGTGCTTCTTAAGTAGCGCCCAAGTATTAATTGCCCCGGCGGGAAATCTTTCGATCCATCTTCTGGCAGCTCTAGTAAGAGTCATAGGGAATACTCTTAGCATAACAGCATCATGAGACACGCCCGGAATGTTGAAAAGGCTTGCGATGTAAAGGACATTTTCGACGTGCTCATATGCATCTTCGTCCCTGTTTCCTGAAAAAGGGTTAGCGCGAAGCTCCCTCATAAATTGGTCTTTGATTTCGAAACGGACATCCGCTCTAATTGCCGGTCTTATGAGACTCGGCCCTTGTTCTGCTCTTGTCAACGCCAAGTATTCCTCAAGAGTGAGGTCATCGATGTTAACAACTTCCATAGTACCTGAAAACTTGAAATATGATCGTGAGAAAAGTTTAAAACGAAATTAAGGACTTAATATTAATCCTAAAATAACTCCCCGGCAACGGCGCCAAAAACTTGATGCAGGTTTTACTAACCATGTCTTAATATTTATAGTGTCTTGTTATACCTATGGTCTACCCTAGTGCACTAACGGGCAGTGTACCCGGTCGTATGTAGTGTAGTAATCGGTAAAGCCGAGGTCGTCCCAAGAGCAATGTGTGTTGGATTATTACTAATTCTAGGTGTCACAGATTAATAATGGTTTCGATAGGGATTTAATTAATTAAACTACTAAAGCAGAATAAAATAAAGCAGATAAATGGTCAAGGGAAATCAATAGAGGAAAGTGGTGCTAACCTAGTTAATCCTCATAGCTAGTTATGTCTACGTCTACTTACTTCCAATTACTTCAGCTGGGGTCAAAGTCAAGAGGACAGTATTTGGTCAATTCGCCCTAACCTATCAGCAACGATGCCACCACAGGAGAAGTCAGGTGTCCCCTCAGAAGTCCTGTTATTCCTGGTCCCCTAAGCCAAGTCATTAAGTACTGCTACATGCTAGATTTATAATAGTGAATGCCCGGCCGTTAGGAACTTAGACACGCACCCCGTAATTCTTAAGTTCATCCAAATGATAGGTGATAAGTTGGTCAAATCGCACAAGTAGAAAGGGTCGTCAGTTGGTCATATCTTACCCTTCCCGTCTCAGTCCTCTCACCTAGGGTCAGTTAGTCATATCTCCTAGGCAATTGGCCTCTATCGCCATTCAAAACTACCGAACCAAGGGTGGCTACCAATAAACTATGCATGCATACACTTAGAAATAATTGTACGGAAGTAAAGTAAACGCAAACAAAACAATTAAGGAATCATAACTAGGCCAGCACCAAAAGGTGCTTAGCCGCTCATATTAATCATGCAAACCAATTCAATATTCAAAGGTACGAAATATATGAATTGAAAGTAAAAGAAATATAAAACGCTAATGCTTATCGTAGGGGAGTGATTTCTCCCTTGGAGACAGCTCTATATGCTCCTCTAGACCTGCCTTGAGCTTTTTCCCATGTTCTCAGAGTGTTGTGTGTGGAATGGAATGAATAGAAATGCTGGAATTATTTATAGGCCAGATCTGGGTTACGGCGTAAGTATCAGCGGCGTGGAACCTCATTCGACCTAATGTAGTTACGTCGTAACCTTTGGGAAGAGTTACGCCGTAACCTTATGATAAGTTGGTTTTCTGAGTCACGCAATAGTTACGGCGTAATGTGAGAGATGAGTTACGCCGTAACTTCTTCAAAGTAGCATACTATGATAAATCTTTTGATATTTCTCCAGTTCCGCGTCTCTTTAGCTCCAATGCTCGTAATTTACCTGAAAGTGGAAAACAATGGAAAACAAGCGTAAATCCATATAAATGATATAAATTACAAGCATTATCGGGGGAAATTGACACTTAATATTCAGGACTATTTGATGTTATCAAAACCTTTCTCGTAGTCAATGAGCATTGCATGTACCTCACTAACTGTCTTCCCCGTGCAATGCATATTGTAATTGCGCACGAAACCATCAAACTCCTTGTTAAGGGATCTGTTGATAAGGCCAATTTGTATGTCATTAGGGTAGACGTAATTGAGTCTCCTGAGCTGGTCCATGTAACTCATCATTTCCAGACAGTGGGCGCTCACAGGTTTCCCGTCCCCTTGCTTGCAACTGTGTATAGCATCTATCAAATCATATAGCTCTACAGTCACAGGCTTCTCAAACAACCGAATAAGTTCGGCGAGCATGTTGTGAGGGAAGTAATTCTCAAATTGTTTTTGCAAGTTTGGAGCCATACTTCCAAGCATAATGCAGGCGACCTCATTATGTCTATCATACTCTGTTTGCCATGCAAACTTGTGCTTCAGTAGCATCAGCTGCAGGTTCAGGAGGACAAGGCATGTTCAAATAATCTAGTCTTTTGGCAACCCTCAAGACAATTCTGAGTTGCCGATACCAATCATTGAAATTTGCGCTGCCAGTCAATTTCTCTCGATCAAACATAGATTTGAACGACGAGGCTAGTGCAGTAGATTCAGCTTGAGCCAAATAAAAGTTCAAAAGTTAGTACTTTCGATAAATAAACATTCAAGAAAATAAAATACCCTTTGGTCAATATTCATATTAACCATTGAATTTTCCTTGAATTTAGGACCCTCATTATCATAGTTTCACCACATCAGTTGATCTGCTAGTGGTGAAAGTATAGAATAGGTAATTGTTAAAAAACAATAATTGACAAACAAGTTTTCAATTCCTAGAAAATATGGGATTTAGAATTTTGCCAAACAATTATGCAAGACGTAAGCATGTTTTATCCCATCTTATGCATTAAGTTATAGGTCTCACTAACTAACTTAATTAAGTTGTCTAATTTAGAAACTACAAATTATTTAAGCTGAGGTCTCACACAACATAAAGATTCACCTTGTTATCGTAATCTAGCTCAAGGTCTCACATAACTAAATTACAACTTCAAGTGTTTCATATCATTAGATGGCATAAACTTAAATTTTAAAGGGTACAATTTTTGACGTGTAATCAAAACTTATGTATAAAGAAGCATGCATACATCTCTATAACATAAAATTTTACAAAAACTTACTTATATTTTAATTGCTAAGATTAAATTCTACAAAGTTTTAATCGATGCGTTGAGAAACTTACAACTTTGCACTAAGATGCTTCGTACATAGAATAGTTATACAAGGTAGCTCCAATCGAACGCACAGGGAGGCAGAGGACCAGGTAAGCGCTGAAGCATAACCTTAGACACCATTTCAGTGTGACTGTGCACACTTCTTTGAACCCCCTTTTGAGTTTGTTCTAGTGGGTGAGCCGTTCTAACCATTTAGTACAATCGCATCAGTCGATTAAAAGTTCAAGATTTAATACTTAGAAAAACAAATCAATTTCGCCATTATTTAGTCCATTTAATTTTCTATTCATAAAAAAACCATTTTTGCTTACTAACATGTCATACAATATAAACAAAAAAGCATTTTAATAAAAATTAAACAAACTCAAATAATATATACATATAACTTAACAATTTAACATATGTAAAACAATTAGCTACATGCATAATTCTTTCGATAAAAGCTAATAAACAATTCTAGGCGTAAAATAATGCATACATCAACTAGGGCTTTCACCTACAAGGTAAGTGAGCTACATGCATCGACAAGTCGATTGCGTAAGCCAAAGTCAATAGTATACCAAATAGCACATAACGAATTTTTATTAGATATATTGAGGTCTTCCCCAATTTAATAATTATCAAACTAATAAACATGTGTATATCACTTAACAATTAATCAAAACAATAATCCATGGCAAAACATGCATGTTCCACTATGGATTCCTCATAACAATTATAATCCCAATATACACATAATACATGGTACATAACAGTTATTCATTAAAACAACATAAAATATACAAGCAATCCTAGGGTTTCTACAAGTTTTACAAAAAAATAAAACCTAATTAAATAAAATAAGGGTAATCGACCCAAATATAAAAAATTTAAGGTTTCAAAATTCAAAACCCTAGAAACCAATAAAAGCATGTAAAAATCATAAAGATTCAATTTTTATGTGTTTCGGTAATTAATTACAACATATTAACGGCTCGTGATGCCACTGTTGGGTTTTACTAATCATAACAATTATTAAAAACAAGTAAACATCATCAAAGCATGCAGCGGAAGTAATAGGAATAATACTTGTAATTGAATTAACCGAATAAAGAATATGCGTGCCTTTTAGCAATTCAAGAAACACACGATAATGTGAACGAGGAACAAAAACCCAAACCCTAACTAAGGGTTTAATATAATTCGACCCACAGAAGTCGACACCCACAAATCTCCACAAACACAATTGTATTCGTCCTTCGTTCTTGTACACACGTACTAATATCAATTTGATGTGAAACGCTAGGTTCTTGAATCACAAATAAAACCAAACACTTGTATCTTGAAGTTAGAAAATTGAATCCCTATGGGGAGGGAGGTACACGATCGGCCAAACAACAAGAGGAGAGGAGAGGAGAAGAAATTAAGTTTCTAAGTGATCCAAGGTTAAGAATTATGAATGAATACAAGGGATTGTATTTATAGGTAACTTAACTTGATGACCAAATTTGTGTGGGATTGGGTTTAGGAACCCAAACCTATCGGCCAAGAGTCCCAAGAGGGATTCTAGATCCTTCCCATCCACTAATTTCATCTCTAGTCCCTTTAGTTTACATTTAACGGCCGTTAGTCTAACTTCGTTAAATATTAACTATCGTTATGTTTTATTTCGTGACAAATATTTAATAATAATAACGTTTATATATATTAATTATTTTAACATCAACTCTCATACGTAATGTGTGCAATCCCGAAGTCTCGAGTTCGAATCCGGTCATACGCATATTAAATTATATCCATGAACCTTTCATCTTTTCCTTGTATGTTTTGGATTGAGGGATCTTGAGTATCAAGGGGCAGGTTGTGATCGATGCCAAGACTTTTGGCAACCCTTTCAAGTTCAGTATACTTCTTCCCCAAGGTTTCAAGCAAGTCAGGGATACATTTGTTTTTCTTCTTCTTCACCCATCATATCCTATTCCTTGACTCCATACTCTGAAAACCTGAATGGTGTGTTCTTCTCATAAACTCTTTCACCTCTCTTTACGATGATTAAGATTGGCTTGATGTTGGGGTGTATGATCATGTCAGTGATTGGTCCTTCACCTTTGGTCTTGGTCATGGTCCACACATACTTGTCATAGATCTTTTTATATCCTTTCATTGTTGATCCTGACCTTTTCATTACGCTCCTTGAAGAGATCAGCTTGAAGTTTGATAAACTCTTCTCCTTTCATGGGCCTTTTTGTTTCTTGGATCTCTTCTTTTGCTACTTCAGCAATAACAAGTCTGCTCAGCATTTCATTCCTTATTGTTTCTTCTCTTTCTAGTACAGCAGCCACCTAATCATTTTTTCCCCTGAACACTTTACCATTATGTAATATGACTTCAATAAGAACTTTTGCATCAAGATCTGGCCTTACATCTTTGGGTGCCTTGATAAGTTTAGGGTGTGAGTCTTCAGTTTTGTTGAAACACAAAAAGTGTAAATCATTAGTGCAGGGACTTCTATTTATATTTTAATATAGACTAGGGTATGTTATGTAACTTAGTAGTGCCTTGCGATACCAATTACCCTCGCAACACTTGTTTAGTTGCGAGTGGAAGCTGGCCGTGTGTGTGGGTATAAATACCCCCTACCTCATGGGTTATGAGGTGTGTGTTTCTAATATATGTCTTGCGAGACCTTTGTATCTTTCTCTCGTTTCTCTCTCTAGAATGAAGTGCTCATACCCACTTTATCTCTCTTATATTATTAGTGTAGACGTGATATTATTGGAACAACAATTGGTATCAAGAGTCAAATATGAATCGTTGTTTATCTAGTAGTGTTTTAGTTTTGGTTTGATCTTCTCTATTAGTAAAAGTTTTGATTTTTGAAGGTTTTAAAAACTTTCTCTTTTTAAAACATCTTTCTCTATTCGTATAGTTTCATAAGATCATTCTTTCGTGATTAATCTTATAAAAACGTGTGTTAGAGAAACATATTTGAGATTAGGGAAGAATTTTTTTATTCTATACAAAATTTTTATGAATTTGGTGAAGACTTGTGCTTGAAAACGTGGTTTGAAGAGTTAAGAAAAAGTGTCTTTTGTTTCGTGAAAATAGGGTTTAAGTTTTTTGCTCGCAAAATTTTGCAAAAAGAGGGTTTTATTGCGAAAGTTGGTTGAGGAAAAAGTTGTGATAGTTGTCTTTTGTTGTGATAGCTAGTTGCGACAGCTTTTGGTTGCAAGTGTTGGGTTGCGATATCCTTTGCAATTTAGTTTGCGATAGTTACCTTGTGACACAAGCTTTACGAAGCTTTTTGTTACCCATAGTTTACGAAATAAAACTATGTTCAAGTCGCAAGAAAAAGTTACGATAGCTTCATATCATTGTTGTGATAGGAAAAGATTGTGACACCTCTCTTTACGAGACTTATTGTTACCCACTATTTTACAAAGACAAACTCTGCCCATTTTTTCCCAGATTGTTGTGATAGCTACTGTTTGCAAGAATTTAATCCATATCACAACATTGACATTCCATTTCCATTGTGTTAATACAAATAAGCCGTAAAAACGTTTATTTATATTTTACGATCTTCTAATGTTTTGACGATAACAAAAGTAAAATCATTTTAACGAAACAAATAGAGTACGTAAATAGTTTGAGTTAATAGTTTTCTAACACACTTACGCTTTCACATAAAACACTAAAACAAGTATAAGTGATTTTATGATTTAGATACATATGTACAACAACTAGTGTTTACATATTGGGTTAAACATATACTTAAACTACGTATACTAAAATGGGTAAAAACTAAGTGTATGCTAAAATGGGTAAATACAAGTATATACTAAATGGGTAAATACTAGCAAATGGTTTTGACCCATAAGGGAAATCGAGAAATCCTTCCCGCTTGTTATGCTCACATGTTGTACTGTTTGCTAACACAACAACCATACAATCTCGCCTACTTCTTCGCAAGGCGAATTGCAAATCTTCAAGGCTCCAAGAATAAACTCATCCCTTATGGAATGTTCTTGACACGCCTCTATCATAATGTTATGCACTTCCATCCTCAATTTCAAAGTCCGTTGTACGTACTTGTGAACAAGATGATGGAACCGCTAAACATATCCCTCATGAAGACTTTCTTCATTCTTGACTCCACCAACACTCATCAATCACTTAATGATCCTCCTAGCGAGAACACTCAAGGAAACCAATAGTATTCCAAAATAGGATCAAATCTCTTGTACTTGTGCTTTATCAATGTAATCCAATTTCCTTCATGAAATAAAACATCTGATATCTTAGTATTTAGAACTCTCTTTAGACTATCCTTGAGATATAATGCATTGTCAAGATCATTGCATACCTTTAGTAAAGGTCCTGCTGAGCAGATGGGCGGATCCCAAAAGTTACACTAGACGGATCCCTACTCTTAGGGAACCGTGGGATCCGTAGAACAGAAAATGCAATTACAAGCATTGTATTTCAAAAACATTCTTAGAACACCTCACACTAAGCTAAACATAGTGTCTTAAGGCAAATTAAGTCCTTATCAAGATAGGTTAATCTTTCCCATTCATACATAACTCACCGAGGTTACACTCTAAAAACGCTTGTAGATCTACCGTTTCGTTTTAATCCATTACTCTTCCGCTCTTAAACTCACACCTCATTTTCTACTTGATCTCTCACATCTAGTCTTAGAAATCTTTCAATTATGGCAAAATTGATCATAAATCATCCTCACCTCCAAATTGATCAAAGTTGATCAAAATCTAGTTTTCTCATCTCAAAGCTTCTAGGATATTTTCCAAAACATTATCCTAAGACACAACCTGATCTCTAGGATCATCTAGCTTAAATTAACACTCTAAATCTTTAGTGTCATCCTTGTTCATCCATTGGTACTCTTGAAAGTTCCAAATCCTTCCATAAATGACAATCATTAGCTACATCACTCATTACCTTCAAGTACTCGAGCATCCCTTCATTTAAAACACTTAGGAGGACTGAAACCCTCAAGATGATATAGGCTTTAGATCTTAGAAACATCATTTCCACTCTTTCATAACTGCTGAGAGCCGGATCCCTAGGATTAGCCTAGACGGATCCCTCTGATGAGGGAACCGTGGGATCCGGATGACAGTTTATGTCAATTCTTGCAAAAACAATCATTTCAACTTATCTTCCTAACTCAAACACTCCATCTCATCTTAAATGAGTTCCTAGATCAGTGTATCCTCTGAAGTTGACTCTTGTGCATGTCAATCATCACATTTCAATGAATTCTAGTGGCTTAAGGCTTAAATGCACTTGCCAAATCTCTTAGTTTATAAACCACCTTATTAGGACCTCCATAGTCATCACTCTCATCCTAACTTTCAGCTCTTGCAAACTCTTGCAATCATCTCATCATGAGGAAAACCCCAAGTAGTAACTTATCCACCAAAGAACCACCCATGAAAAGAGCTCGTGTTATACACGAAATTTCCTCAACCGAATCATCTCCGGTCAAGCCAACAAATGATATAATCCTTCATCATCCAATCAAACCAATTCCTAAAAGGATAGTACCCACAAAACTACCTTTGCCAAACACCACCATACCTCCTAGGCCAAACAATATCATCTCCACCAAACCATCACCATTGGTTCCTAGAGCTATTTCATTTACATCCCTACTATCATCACCACACCTCTACAATCTAGAAGACTTGCCTCCTAGGCCGTCTCATCCGCTTCCGCCGACAACATTCTCCTCATTAGGAGGATTAATGGTTCAAAATCAAGGTGTTGAGTCAACACTTGCTCCGGCTTCCTTCTCGGCGTTTTCATCATATAATCCTATTTGGATTATGACAAATCATCAAAGTCAACCACCCGACCATATGGAAGTTGACACTTCTCTACCACCACCATCATTCTTGGTTGAGTCATTCTTAAATGCACCTCCACCAATCCCTCCATCGTTTGAAGCTCCACAAGCCGCTTCACTTGATCCTTCGAATCAAGCCATTTCATTTCATCCACCACCACTACCTAGCCATGACAAAGATTGCTATCATTGTCAACATGTTGAAAGTTTGATACATGAAGTACGAGAAGACCAACGTTTCATGTTCTATCATCTCCTCGAACGTTTTCACGAGATTAAACCTAAACAAAACTTGAGCTAGAAGATTATAGTGATGTCTTAGCTTCAAGCGTTAGGTGATCTAGAAATTCCTAGTCATGTATTATCTATTTTCTTGTCTTTCGAGTCATGTATATCATAACTCTTGTTTGTTAAATGGAATTACATGCTACTTGCTATATTTCTGAGTATATGAGTATACTATATAATCCATATCTCTTTTCGGTATTATCATTTCTTGTTATACCAATCTTTGCTGACTTTATTCATCAGCCAGACGGATCCCTTAGATTTGCCTAGACGGATCCCTACTAGGAGGGAACCGTGGGATCCGTGAGACAGTAATATTTCGTTCTACTAACTTGAATCACATTTGCAGGAAATTGTGAATTATACTTGATTTCAAACCTTTGTTTTGTAGTTATTCAATTTACATATGAAGACTTTGACATCCTAAAGCTAGGGGGAGCTTTATGTCAAAGCAATACATTGCAAATTACTTGAAATACTAGGTTTACATTTCGTGACATTCCTTTGCAATAATCAAGGGGGAGCACATTCGTCTCGTAGACGATATCTTTTGCAAACTTATTTGCAAACAAACTAGATTAGTATCATTGACGCCCTTGCATAGGGATGGACTCGTCAAGGGGGAGTAAAAGACGAGATCCTTTCCCGTTATTTGCTCTCTATTCCTTTTTACTTTTTCTTTCACATGTTTTTCTTAAAAACAAGGTGTTGCCTTCCTTCAAACACTTTTTGTTTCGACAAAAAGGGGAGAGAAGAAAGTAAAAACTACAAATTCAAACTTTTACGAATTTTTAGCTTTTTCCTTAAAATAATTTTATGTTTTGTCATCAACAAAAAGGGGGAGATTGTTAATACAAATAAGCCGTAAAAACGTTTATTTATATTTTACGATCTTCTAATGTTTTGACGATAACAAAAGTAAAATCATTTTAACGAAACAAATAGAGTACGTAAATAGTTTGAGTTAATAGTTTTCTAACACACTTACGCTTTCACATAAAACACTAAAACAAGTATAAGTGATTTTATGATTTAGATACATATGTACAACAACTAGTGTTTACATATTGGGTTAAACATATACTTAAACTAAGTATACTAAAATGGGTAAAAACTAAGTGTATGCTAAAATGGGTAAATACAAGTATATACTAAATGGGTAAATACTAGCAAATGGTTTTGACCCATAACCCATGGTTTTATATATACCACTTAACCAATTTCATTGTATCCTTAAGATACATTGTATCTAGAAAGAAAACCATGGATCAACCCATAACCCATGACCCATGACCCATAACCAAAAATACCCATGGGCAAAGAGGAGCGGACCACGGATCCCTAGCTTTGTGCTAGCCGGATCCCTTGTGGTAGGGATCCGTGGGATCCGGGGAACAGTAGAGGTTTTTCCTCTATAAATAGTGAGCCATTTCTTCATTGTTTCTCACCCCTTTCTACTATACTTTCTCCCCTAATCTCACTAACCTTAGATCCAAGATATCTATGTTTGTAGTTTTGTTTTTGTGTGATCTTTTAGGTTCCTCTTAAAGGCAAGATCACCACCTTTGAAGTCGAGCAAGCTCAAGTCCATGAGTTGCTATGCTTCCTCATCATCAAGGCTACTGAAGTCTTCTTGTTGATGATTCCTTTCTTTCTTCAAAGAAGTGCAGTGTTGAAGACATTAGTGAAAGATGTCTTAAGAGTCAAGACGAAGATATTAGTGAATGGTATCTATCGTCTATAGGATAAAGCACTTGTGGTAGGTGCTTGGAAGTCAAGACTAAGAAGCATTAGTGAAAGGTGCTTAGAAGTCAAGACAAAGAAGCATTAGTGAAAGGTGCTTAGAAGTGAAGACACAAGACATTAGTGAAAGGTGTCTTGTAGATCTAGTCAAAGGCATTAGTGAAAGGTGCCTTAGATGTACATTCGATATGGTGTGTTTCGATGTACAAGATAGACTAGTATTAGATCCAAGGATATTGATATCCTTGATGATGTTGTAAAGGAGTAGATCTCCTTTGGGATTAGTCGTTGGTGTAGTGTGGTAGTAGTTCCTCCATTGCAATGGAACTAGCTGCTTAGCCTAGTACCTAATAAAGGGTAGGCGACGTTGTGAAGGTGTAGTTCACCTAAGGTGTGAAAGAACTAGGTACTTAGCCTAGTACCTTATAAAGGGTAGGCGACGTTGTGTAGGTGTGGTTCACCTTGGAGTGAAAGAACTCGGTGGTTAGCCTAGTACCGGAAAAAGAGTAGGCGACGTTGTGAAGGCTTCTCCGCCATAAGGAGATTGGTGTAGTGATTACGAACTCTCGAGTAGGTGACTCGGGGAGTGGAGTAGCGCAAGGAAGGTGACCTTGTAGCCGAACCACTATAAATACTTGCGTTGTGGGTTTGTGCTCCTTACTCTTATCTTTTCATTACTTACCTTTACATGCTTGTTTATCAACATCCAACACACACATCCAAATAGATTGACATAAGTCTATCTAAATAGCTTAAAAGGAAGTTTTAATTGGTAAAACTATTCAACCCCCCTTCTAGTTTTCCACACATTGGACTTCAACTTATTAAACTTTGTAAGTGTACAAATTGTTAAGAGACTTTACTCAATCTAATATCACAACATCAGACAACATACTCTCAACAATCTAGACACTAACAAACTAAAACACCACTTTCAAAACAAAAACAACATCTCATATCAAAGATCCAACATCACAATGTCTACTACTCAAGATGCGTTGGCTGGTGGGAGTGATGCAAGGCCTCCCATGTTGTATCGTGAAAACTATGTTCAATGGTCTTCAAGGTTTATGAATGTTATTATGGGCTACAAGGAAATAAAGTTGTTGCTTAACTCTATCAGAAATGGTCCATATGTAATGAAAGAGATTGAAGATCCTGCTAACTCCGGACATAAAATGCTGCAAGAAGAAGAAGATCTTAGTCCAAATGAACTTGCTCAGTTTGAAGCGGACATCCGCGCCAAGAATAGAATTCTATATGGGTTAAACAATGATATCTACAGTGCCATTTATAGTAATCTAAGTGGTCATGACTTATGGAAAGCTCTGGAACGATTAATGCAAGGTGCTGATGTTGGTACACATACACAACAGACATTGGCACTATGGAATTATTAATCTTTTAACCAACTCCCTGAGGAGAATTTAGAAGATGCATACATTCGTTTCAACAAGCTCATCAATGAAATGAATCGTCATAACCTCAAAAGAACAAACATTGAACACAACACTATGTTTCTCACAAACCCACAACCTGAATGGGGACGTTTCACCATTGCTATCAGACAGAATCAAGACTTAACAAAGAAAGATATCAACATTGCTATCAGACAGAATCAGGTAGAAGTCAATGACATCAAAGAAGAGAAAAGAAAAGAAAAGGAAAAAAGAGCTTTCAACTCAACAATCAGTTCATGATCAACTTTCAACTCAACAAGTTATGGTCCATAATGAATAACCAAATATGAGATTTGGTTAAACTTTTGACCTAACAGTGAAGCTGTAAGGAACGTTAACACTTAACGACGAAATGTGAAGTAATCTTAAAATCTAATTTCTTATCATTTTCACTTTACAATAACTTTAGAACTTCAAGAAGATTCATCTATATAAATAGGAGAGCATTTAACTCAAGTTGTTGCATCTCAAATGTATGTAAATAGTTACTTCTCACCACTTACTATTTTAGTTTACTTCTCACTCGATCCCTTTCGTATTCAAAGAGTCGGGATCGAATGAGAAGTAATAGTAGAGTGAGAAGTATATATGACCACACATTTGAGATGCAAGACAGTCATCACGCCGCAAAGTAAAAATAATACAAACAAGCTTCAGCTCAACAGTTCTTGAATATCCGCCATTGCCCTTTCTGTTTATGCTTTGCTGGACATAACAAATGTGCAGCATGCTTTACACATGAAAACCCCATAAAGAGATCAAATAACATGACCAGTCACTATAGTATTAGTACACAATATAAAACAGCCAACAAAAATTTACACTAATAAAAACGATGGAATATATGGCATTTGGACAACATGGTAAGCTTACCTTATTGGTGAAGGTGTGACAATGGGAGATGATCTAGGTACATTAGTTCATCTTGGTTCATAAAGAGGGTACAAAGATCGAATTTGTTCCGAACTATACTGACTTGATAACTCTATTGACTCGACATTTGGGTTTATAGACTCACCATAAAGGTCTGAGCTTTCTCCCTCACTCATTCTGGTCAAACCATCTTCATTACCATGTTGATTAAACCATGGATTCTTTGTGAATTTCCTTAAACGCTCTAGTTCCATGGCTACTTCCTTCATTGTTGGTCTATCATAGCCATTCATGTTGAGGCATCGCTTCACAAGTGAAGCAATTGCTTCGAGTTGCTCAAGTGAACCCTCTCTAACCACTCTAGGATCGAGAATTTTAAATAAGCTATTTGTTCTCAAAGAAACGAGAAAATGGGTTGCTAAGTTTCTTTCCACTTGACTTCGTTCCATACAAAGTGGCTTCTTACCTGTTAGAAGCTCTAGAAGCACAACTCCAAAGCTGTATACGTCACTCTTATCTGTTAACTGACTTGTGTGGAAGTATTCTGGATCAAGATATCCTAATGTCCCTTGCACTAAGGTAGTCACTTGCGCTTGATCCAGTGGTATCAATCTTGAAGCCCCAAAGTCTGAAATTTTTGTGACAAGGTTCTCGTCTAATAGTATGTTGGCGGATTTTACATCTCGATGGATGATGGGTTTTGCCGCAGCTGAGTGAAGGTAGGCGAGTGCTCCAGCAGACTCAGTGGCTATTCGTAAACGATTTTCCCAAGATAACCAAGCCATTCCACCATTTGTGTGGATATGATGGAAGAGAGTACCATTTGATACACATTCATAGACTAGTAATGGGACCTCAGTCTCTAAGCAACAACCTAAAAGCTTTACAACATTCCGATGATTAACTTGAGTAAGAATGACGACCTCGTTAATAAACTGCTCAATTTGGCTGTCGTCCATAACTCGTGATTTCTTAATGGCCACAATACTTCCATCACGTAAGATTCCTTTATATACTGTTCCATAGCCACCACGACCAAGAATCCTATCTTTAGAAAAGTTTTTTGTTGCGATTTCCAGATCTTCAGTAGTGAAAATTTTTGTCGACTGATTAACACCTCCACCCTCATTTGAATCAATTTGTTGTTTTAGCAACATGCCACCATTTTTTAGAAAAAACTTTTCCCTCAATTTGATAACCTTTCTCCTCTCATAACTAAAATACAACCACCCGAGTCCGATAAGTATAGACAAGAATCCAAAGCCCATTCCTGCATAAAACAAAAGGTCATGTCCCTCAATCATTAGTATTCTTTGTAATAGTTCCAATTTGAGACCGAGTTATCCGTCACTAAAGCATGAATTTTCTCACCAAGGGACAGCTTGAGAGCCAAAGATTTTGAATTATGTGCGATGCAACCCCTCCCATCCTTTCTCCCATCTCCTTCATATCCGTGAGGGCATGAACATGTAAAACTACCAGGGAGATTAGTACAAGTCCCATTGCACGGATTGTTGTCAGGATTAGAACATTCATCGATATCTACAAAGCGATTATATGAGAGATAAAAAAAATATTAAGACCCTCATGTTCATCTAATTATATTTAACATTAATGCTTTCCGTTAGTATATGAAAAATGTTACTCACCATGACAACCAGGAGATAGATAAGGATTGCCTTCATAACCACTCTTGCAAGAGCATCTATACCCTCCGTTTCCACCCTCAAAATCAACACAAATACTATTGTTTTGACAATAATAATCCCTTGTGTTTCTGTAATCGAGACAACTCATACTCCCAATTACCCAATCAAGCACGACTGGAACAGTATTAGTTGTTCGGTTTAGAAAATCAGGATCTGTGAAGTCTGATGCACCCCGAAAGGTAAATGCACTTTGCTCCCCAAGGAAAGCATAGCCCCATTTATTGAAATTCCATATGTCCTTGTGATTATTTAGCGTACCCACGGTTGTTATGTATGTATTTAAACCTGCGGGAACACTCGTTGAGCAACACCCCATACCTGTAAGATGATTAAGTGAGTGAAATATGATTAAGAACACGTAATGGACCTAACGACGCACGTATTATGTATTTCCTCGGTTTTGTCATGCCCATTTTTTCAAACCCAGATTAATATGATTTACAGAAAATTCAACATGAATTTAATGTAATAAATCTCACTTATTAAGTTCTATTTAAGCTAGTTTCTGATTTTAAAATATAGAAGTCAAACTAATTGAAGTTCTATAAGAAAAACAAAAGTTGGTTTTCGGCAATTCTTACAAGTTACAGATCATTGTAAACGGGTTTAATAAAACATTTAAGAGAGGATAACCAGAATTCAACACATACCACATTGACAGGGCGCACCTAGTATGGTGGCGGGTGTAGCACGGGCTGCACCTGATTTTGGCACACGAAGTGTAAAATGAATAGATTTTGGAATGGTGTTATTTATCATCTAGTGTCTCCTATGTTGCCAATATTTGATTAAAACCTCACTTTTAACTGTCATTTAGAGTTGTACATATGGGAGTTTTTTTAATGATAGTGAAGATCATGTTGGAGAAAAGGAAAAGATGAACATAGGCTCGTGAGGAAGAGACAAGAGAAAAACAAGTAGGATATTAGAGGAAGAAGATGACTAAATTTATTAGCATTTGAATTTTGACAATACCTGTTTATTTAATAGAATTTAATTTAGAGTCGATTCTTTTAAACTATGTACCAATTATCCTATAATTTTGATTTCGAATCTTTCAGTAATATGTAAACATGAAAAAGTGATATGGTAAACGTTTCAATAAAGTTAAGATTTATGTTATATTTTTAATATCATATCTTCATATTTTTGAGTTTTCTATGTGTTAGAGATGCAAGTGATAGAATATAATAATTGATAAATGCTAATCAATGACTACTATAGGTTGAAAGTTTGTTTAACCTTCGTCACAGATCAAAAAAAAAAAAAAAAAGTGTTTGACCTCTACATTGTAAAATGAGTACTTAGGTAAATTCTCTAATTAGATTAATCTTGAACCAGGACCAAACTACAATTGTGTTTGTTTTCTTAATAAAATTACTTAATACCTATTAATAGCTTATAAATCTAAATTGTTAAAAGCTTTTGATAATTAAGAGTGTCTATTTTTTTTATCGTTAAGATGCGTTAAAGGGTTTAAACCCCTTGCCTAATAAGACTTGGAAGAGGATCTTATCTATAGTTCTATACTACTTTATAATGCATTTAGGCATTCTAAAATTAGAAAGCTTAAAAATTCAGATTTTTTTACTTGCTTATTATGGAAAGAGTTTTTCTAACCAAAAATTAAGATAAGGAGCTCCAATCATAAGATGACATGTGTCACTTCTTAACAAACTCCAAGCCTAACTTCTAATAAACTGCAAACCTAACTCGTAACCACTAAAAATTAAGATAAAAAACTCCAATTATAAAATGACATGTGTCATTTCTCAACTAAAAATGCATCTTTATTTTTAAATTAAAATATCTTTTTATCTACTTATTTTTTTTATAATCTAATTTCACCATATTTTCTAAAATTTTATGCTTTTTAATTCAACATCCATTTTGATATATTTTTATAAGTTTTTAGTTTTTATATTTTTAATTGGTTTATTTTATTTTAATTCAAATTTTTACAACTTTAACCTTTATTTCATTTATTTCAATCAATATAATCTTGATTCATCAAAATCATATACTTTTGGGGTAGTGTTTGACGCGTAAGAGATTGCGAGGGTATTTCTATATGCGGGAATAATGATGTCGCGGGAAAGCTACGGGAAAGTTACGGGTAACCCAAACAAACACTTACAACTAACACATATACATTCGAAATGTTGTGAAACGAATTCACTAAACGGGTAAACAAACACATATAACTATACTTATCGCCGCCGCTATGCGCGGGTACCCGGCTAGTTACCTCTTAATGATATATAAACTAGTTTTTTTTTTGTGTTCTAATCATTTAGACGTTTGAGAAAACAAACAACATTATTTCATTCAAATTTAGAGTATTCTGTCACAAATTCAGATTCAAATGTACGAAACAGATTTAGACTCAGAGCCTCTTAACAAACAAACAACACTCATACCTAAAGACAAAAATTATTCAAAAATCAAGCTAAGGGACACAAAAAACCATAATTGTTTTGTGCTACACCCCGTTTAAGTTTTTGGATCCGCCACTACACATTGACCATCATATTTATACTTCTAAACTAATGCATAGTGAGCTAGTTAGTTGTTTTGTTCTTGGCCTTGGTTTGCTTAGTGTTCTCTTCCTTCTGTATTTTTATTTATTTATTTTTATTTTTATTTTTCGTACAGTTCTTTGTCTGCTGCTCTTTTTTGAAGTTTTGTTTTTGTTCTTTATAATATCTCAGTTTTTTTTTTAAATATATATACGGAGCTTTTTCTTTTATTTTTTTTAATATATTGCTGCCTTCCCGTAAAAAAAAGAAAAAAAAAATTATAGGGAGTAACATAATTCACTATCTAAAACCTTTGACTTTCGTCACATACTCACATTCATGTCAAGTTGTCAACCCTTTGAAAAGTTCAAAATGGTACGGAGTATTATTCTAAAGCTTTTCACAGTACGAAGATATTTCTAAAGGGTTGTACTATTGGAACCCCCTATGATGTCACATCACAGGGGAATATTTTTTTTGTCCTTCACTTTTTTCAGTATAACACATTTTTTTGTCAGTTTTTGCTTCGTATTTCTGACAGTTTTAAGCGTTTGACTTATTAAACTTTATATTTACTGTTCCGCATTTTCAGGTTTATAGTTTTTTGATATAAATAAAATTAAAAAAATAAAAAAGTAAAAATAAAATAAAATATGGGGGGTCAATCTAAAGGGGTTATCATTGCTGCTGCAAACAGCACCCAACATATATGCTGCAAAAGGAAAATAATTTTGCACATTACATTTTTTACCTTTTAACATTTTCAACTTTTCATAAATGGTCCTTCCTTATACCCCTTGCAGCAGATAAGATCCCTGCAGCCAACAGCAGGGATCATTAAGCCTTTCTGTTATTAACATCATTGATATTTTTTAACTAATTTTATATTACGTGCATCGAATAATGGGTAAAGATGGTGTTTATTTGCGTTGAACTCGTTATTTTCTCGAAGATGACATGTTAATTAACAAGTAGAATTTGGTGACACATTAACAAACATGTTATACTAAAACTCTAAAAGTAATAATTTCACTGCTATTATGCACGGATATTATAATAATATTCGACAATATAAAAAAGAGATCTGTAAAACATGCTCAATAAGAGCACACGGTGTGGGCTCGTTGTTGCAACTCGCCGTCCACCGTGGCACGGCGTCGTGCCCCGCCGTGGGGCGCCGTCGGCTGGCTCATCATGGTGACGACGAGAGAGTTTCCTGACACAAAGTATATCCAACGGATGTATATCCGTTATTAAACGGATATATATTAAAACTATAATTTTTTTTTTTTTTTTTTTTTTTTAAACCCACCACCTCTATTTATATCATTTTCATCTTCACCATTTACAAACATTTTCAAACCCAAAATCTTCCATTCTTACTTAACCCAAAGAAAAAATATCTCACAATGTCTCAAAACCCAAATGACGGAGGGTACTTCACAAACCTACTTAACTCAAACCCACCACAATACGGGGGTTCTTCAAACCCGTCTACCCCCTCCTCGACCAATTCCAACCTGTCTCCACAAGAAATAATGCTTAACCAACAATATTAGTTTCAACAAGGATTCACAAGTTATCCCGTCCGATTTCAATCACCACAGTTTTTTAACCCGTCACAGCCTCAGCCTCCACAGTTGCCCCAAATGGAATCACAACCGTCCGGTTCACAATTCAAAGTTCCAAAAGCACGTGAACCGGCAAAAGGCAGAGGCAAAAAGACGAAGGCAAAAAATGTTGCTGTAGATTTGGACGCAGACGACGACGAAGATGTTGAAGTCATAGCACAAGCAGAAGAAATGTTACTTGCGCAGTGTTGGATAGAAATTTCCCAAGATAGAGATATGGGAAATGGCCAGTCTGAGAGTTCTTTTGGAGCATTCTACGACATGTTCAATTCTAAGACCGCAGATAACCAGCGTGGCCAAGAATATGATAGCGGTAAATGAGACCGAGGATTAACATGATTACCCAGTTCAACGGATGTTTATAAACATCTTCGGCGTCGGAAGTGGTGAAAATAAGCATGATCATGTCGAGAATGCCAAAGTTAACTTTACACAACGTTTTGTGGGAAGGAGGTTGCGTATGAAATGTTGGGGTGTTTTGAAAAATTATGCAAAGTGGGATGCAGAAGATCTATTGACATACATGTCGAGGATATATTCCGGCCGGATGACGACCTCGGCGCTGAAAGAGATGGATGCAAACGGCCGCAAGAAAGCAGAAGCGACTTCACGTGTCGGCGCAGGCTTCGGTGGAAGTCAATCGAGTAGTTTTGGGACATATATCAAATATATGCTCAAAGCGATGCTCAAAGGACTTGTTACGAAGTGGCGGAAAACTCTCAAAGAAGAAGATCGAGATTTTCGATGAAGATAGATCCGAAACGAATCGACCCGGTAAAAGCGAAAATCATCCATGAATCGTGAGAACGTCTAGTCAAAAATATCGACAAAAGAGATGACTAGGTTACGTATTATTAGTATGTGTTGTATTTTTTTCCCGTGTCGGGTTTTCGTATCGTTTTTATTAGTAAGTGTTTTTTTTTTATTTTTTGTGTTATGTATTGTATTTTTAATTTGAATGAAATGAATTTAGTTTATTTGGAAATGAAAATTGAATAAAAAAAATAAAGTGGTAGTGGTGGGCCCCAAATGAAGAGGTTGAGGTTTGTTATGAGTGAGGAGAGGGTTTGTTGTGGTTAGTTGTGAAAAAATGAGATACTGATGTGGCGCTTAGGTGGCACGACGAAGAGCCTAAGGCTTGTCGTGACACCTAGTGCTCTAATAACACATCTGTTGAAAATGCGCCTGAAATGTGTAATCTTATTTTCATAACCAATATCATCCATCACTTTCGATACTTTCATTTCCTCACGTGAATTTTTTGTTCTATATGATCACTTGTATATAGTTCCAAGAAAAAGCTATGAACTGTATGGTCTTAATAACTTATTACACACGGTTTTGACTAGATGTGATCCCTAAACTCGAGGTTAATATGAATTTAGAAATAGATATTGAAGAAGAAAATTGAGTTACGTTAGAGAAACAAATTACTTAGCTTTGGTCTATCTAAAACATATAGTGATAGCTAGGGTACTTATGATCTTTTGCAAATAAAGGCATACATACACTTGCAAGAGATATATGATCACCGAGCATGAGTTATAAACCGGAAATTATTATAGGTGTTTAGGAATGATAAGGGTTAATAAGTAAAAACGGTTTTGCAGAAGTAAATAGATATAAACCTGAACATGACCCGACAGGAACATCTTCGACGCTGGAGCAAACAGACACACATCCACTGGTAATATTCTTGCCTTCGATTCCTGACACAGGAGAAATCATCGCGAATTCGTCACAACCAATGACTATCAGTTTGTTCAGTTCTGATAACGTGAAGTACGAGTTTGCCACCACAAGTCCTGAGGTTGTGTTTTGAATCACAACACCGCTTTGATTGTATAATTTGGATGCAATGGTGTTTTTAATTCTCACATGCTCGCTAGAAATATCCATCACTTCTACTTGATGAAAAACTCCTATACCCGTGGTAGAAAACAAGTCAATAGGCAAGAAGGCCTTAGGGGGGTTGAAAGATGTGCTGCATATGATGTTGAACCAAGGGCTGATGGAGCAACTAGAATCAGCTGATACGATGCCAAACGGATATGGTACAGTTAGGTTGCCACATTTACTTTGGCAGCCTGGAAGTGTTATGTTGTTAAGGTTGCTGGTGCTTGCGGCCACCGGCGATAATGGAAGATGGGATACACACAGGACTAGTAATACCAGATACATTATTTTTGTTGCCAATAGAAAGAAAAAATGATTAGTTGGTGTGGTGTTAGTTTATGTAATGGTCTGGTTTAGACCTCTTTCATATTATTCTCATTGTGAAATAATATATTTGTATTTGTTTTACTGTTTATTAGCATTTCTAAAGAGAATGGCACATATCAAACTGCAAGTTGTATTAGACAACTTGCAAGGTTTTTATAGATAGTATAAGTTGAGTATACGAGTTGTCCTTTAATATGATAAGAAATTGTGCAGTTTACTAAGTCAAGACAGTTGACGTACATTTAAAAAATATATATATGTGGAATATAAACGTTGTCGCATGCAAAATTTCGCAACTGATCACCCATATATCATGGTTGACTTCACATGATATACCGTCTACTTTGAAATTCAAGGCCAATGTTACGTGATTTTTTTCTTGTAAGAGTAGAGTCGTCTCATTTTAAACACTCAATCTTAGATGCCTAAATTTCTAATTAGTGTTAATTTTACATGTCTACGAAAGCATAGTTGTCTCTATTATACGCGTTCAACGATTTAACACAGTTAAGGACGTTCATATTTTCTATAACAAAGTTTTGTTAAAAGGATGATGCAAACCGATTAATGGCCATACAAAAAAGACAAATACAAAGAAAGATAAATCAAATCTCAAGTGCAGTGATGGAACTTAGAATAATTTTAGAGAGGGCCGAAATGCGTGAAAGCTTTATTCTAGCCGCCAAGTTTATCAAACGAGAAAATGACATAATCTGATATATTAAAGAAAGTCACAAGGTAAACGTTTAAACATACAAATTACAACTCGGCTCTACAGCCTTTAAGGTTTTTAAACCCCCAACTAGAGATTTTGAGTCAAAAGTATCAACAATCATTTTCTATGTGAACGACCAAGCTATTTATAAGAAAGTTATTTGCCAGCTTATTTAGAAGTCGATTCTTAAAGAGTTTTATTGCTGAAAAACTCCTCTTAGCTGTAGCAGTTGAAACCAGAAGTGTCAAGATTAGCCTCTGAAAGAATAATGTGAAGATATATTATATATTTATATATTAATTATATATATAAGTGAATCATGTGAGGTAAAGTAAGGACTAAAGGGTCACACAAGGTGCATCACAAGTGGAAGAAAATAATAAATGAAAGGATAGAGAGGAATTAAATTAACATGGTTAATTCAATAAGTTAAAAGATTATAACTAAAAGTGTAAACATTAGGGAATATATGGGTGGAATGAAAGAGTGGAGGAATTCTTGTTCAACAAGAAATCATCCCCTAAAATATAACTTTTATAAGCAAAGCAAACCAACACACAACATCCTTAAACCTCTCCCCTCCTCCCTTGTTTCGGTCGACCGAATTCCCCAAAGGGATTTGTCCCTTTTGTCGACCCAAAATTGACTAAATGATAAATCCCTTAGTCGATCGACTTTCAGTGGTGATCAGGGATCACTTGGTGCGAACAAGGTACAATCATCTAGCGGTTATCGAACATGACGAGTATCGTTGGATACCTGCAGCTTCCTTTAAGCTCACGAGTTCAAACCGAGCAAATCAAAGGTACACATGTCGTAACTATTTTTATAGTTACTTTATGACTATAACATATACATGAATCTGTGGCTAGGGGTTGTAGTAAAATTGTTTATGCATATTAATCAGTTAGTATTTTTTAACTAAGTGTAACATGAATTAGTTAATAAAACCCTACAGCCTCATCAATTTGTCAAGCAAATAAATACGTTTCACGTTTATTTAGTTCCACTATAATTTCACATAATTTAGCAATAGTTGATGCACTGCTTAGCCTCATGCTCTTTTGTCTTTCAATGGCAAAAAGCTCCGACTCATATTTCAACTGTAGCCTCTCTTGCTCTGTACAATTTGTAAGGTAGCATTTCTCATCAAGAAGACAAATATCATCAATATTAAACACCTTATTTGGACCTAAAGTAGAGCTAACACCTTTTTCTCATGATTTAATTATGAGAGAAGGGAAAAGATATGGAAAGAAACTAAAATTTATTTTTGTCCTTGATACAGTTTTTCCGATCAGGATTTAATATTTTTAAGTCTCGTCTACCTAAGGTCTACCTATTGCACTAACAAGCAGTGAACCCAATCGTGCGTAGTATAGAAAGTGGTAAAGCCGAGATCGTTCCCAAGAGCTATGTAGATGAGGATCCTATTAAGTCTAATTGTCACGGTTTTAAAAGGTTTTAAGATTGAAATGATTAATTAAACTAAAAACAATAAATAAATAACGAAAAGTAAATCGAGGTTGCGAACAATGGTGAGAAAGTGTGTTAACCTAATTATTCATCCTATCATGTAATGTCTATGTTTTCTAATTACTTCCTATTGATTCAAGTGGGGGTTTAAGTTGCTATGACAACATTTGGTCAATTCGTCATAACCTATCGACAAAGGTTCCTACCCGACAGTTGAGGGTCCTAGGTAACCTAAGTCAATTCATTAAGTTCCCACATGCAAGATTCGAAACAATGTATGCTCGGGCGCTAGCATCTTAGACACACATCCTTAACTTTTTAAGTTCATCCTTCCGAAAGGTGATCCTTTGGTCAATTCGCACAAGAGGGGTTTGATAGTCTTTTGGTCAATTCTTACCAAGCCTCTCTACCTACTTACTTAGGGTCAGTTGGTCAATTCTCCTAAGCAATTAGATATGACCGCAATTCAAAAATACCGAAGCTAGGGTAACTACCAACGAACTATGCATGCTTACACTAGAAACAATTATAGAAGCATGAAAACACAAACAATACAATCAAGGAATCATAACTAGGCTAGCACCAAGGGTGCTTAGCCGATCATATTAAAAGACACGATAAATTCCATGTTTAACATGATTAAAGACATGAATTAAAGTGAAAAGTAGTAGTAATCGCTAAATCTTATCAATATGGTGTGATTCCTCCCTTGAAGATGGCTTCGTATGCTTGGGATGATCTGCCCTTGGAACCCTCTTCACGTTCTCGGCCTTTGTGTTGTGAGTTAATGATGTAAAATGCAGATTTTAGGGTTTGTATTTATAGGCCCGATCATATTGAGAGTTACGCCGTAACTTAATTATCTTCTAAACAGAAAGCTCGTAGTGGTGATTACGGCATAACCAAAGGAATAGTTACGCCGTAATAGTAGCTCTGCCGTAATTTTGTAGATAGTTTACGCCGTATCTTGAATACCTTCTAAACAGAAGGTGGTTACGTCGTAATGCATGTGAGGAGGTTACGGCGTAGTTGACGGGGCCGAAATTCATCATGACCTAGATGGTTACGGCGTAACTTAAGTTGAGAGTTACGCCGTAACTACAGTTGAGTTGGTCTCTGTAACAAAATCCCAGCTACGGCGTAATTGAGAATATAAGCTATGTCATAGCTTCTTCAAAGATAGCATACTAAGATAAAACCGTTAAAAAAATCTCCAAATCCGTGTCTCTAAGCTCCAATGCTCATATTTTACCTAGAAACGAAATATAAAGGAATATGAGTATATATCCATATAAATGACATAAAATATGATCATAAACGGGGGAAATTGACACTTAAAAGTCATGATTATTTGATGTTATCAAATATCCCCCCACTTGAACTCTACTTGCCCTCAAGTAAACCTTATTAGAATAATTTCTAAAAAAATATCCCCCAAATACCCGGAAGGTATGAGTTTAAAAATTCCTTATACTAGAATAAATCAAAGCCAAACACCTCACTAAATGGGAAAAAAACACTCATATTCTCTCTTCTAGTCTAAGTGTCAATTTCGGGGTGATCACTCAAAGCACAGTCATAGCATGTATTCTATTATAAGCTTGGCGGTTACACAAATCTCCACTACTAGAGTTAAGGACTAAACAATCTTTGAAGGCAATATGGGTGAACACAATATGAGGTTAAGGGTGAAATGTCATTACTAACGTGTCAAGGCAAAGTTGACAAAATCAATGATACATGACCAAATCCATGGCCAAGACATCAAAGATTGCTCGCTTCATCACCTAGACACGCTTCATGACTAAAGGGTAGGATAAGACACAGGAAATAAATTGTGTAAAATAAAAAATAACAAAACAAATAGTCTTAACCTAAAACCAAGTTGTCACCGCCCACCGTCTATTCAAAGTTCATGCATCAAGATGAAGAAACCAGATCATGATGTATCAAGTGAATGTACCATTAGCGGACGTCATGATGGGCACATCACCTGTTCTTCAAACTATTGGTGTAATTTTCACCAACTCAAATCTTTAAATGTGACCGAGGTGGCCTCCTCACTGCTAATATCTACTAAGCTCATAACAGAGTGCTTATACTTTTTAATAACATAACTAATAAACAATAATTTTTTTTCATAACTATTTTTTTAACTATTACGAATAAAAAGATAAACATCCCCCCCCCACTCGAGATGGACATAAATAGAGAATTAGGGGGTCTTCGATGATCTTCAAATGTAACTCTTTGACGAAAGCGTGATTCCCGAACCTCTCTACTCAAACCTCGAACTTGGGCAAACAGTGACTCCCCGACCATAAATTAAGACTACACGGTAGGCTAAGGCGAATGGGTGTAACGATACAAACATAATAAGGGTATGAATGAAAAGAATGGCTCTGAAGGGTGTATCTAGGGGTATCTTGCACTAAAGGTGAGTGCAACAAAAGGGTTTAACATAGGGTTTGACTAGTCGAGGAGATTAATCGATAAACACACATATATAAGCTATTTAGGTGATAATCCTAGAATATTGCCTTCTCAAATCGATTATTCCATATATATCAGGCTAACTCGACATACCTCGTTTATGGTCTCGAATTGATGCAAAGGCTAAGTTCTAAAGTTTACAAGCTACCGACACACTCATAATTAAGTGGATTTGGGTAAATAAGTGGAAATGGATAAGGCTAATCTTACCATGGAATATCAAAGGTTATAGTGTGCTTAGCTAAGGTCTAATCTAGTTAGGTTAAGAAAAACATTTCAAAATTTTAAAAATGACATAATTTTTCAAAATAAACTAGAAAAACGAGGGTAAATAAGTTCAAGTATTAATTCTATTCCCGTCCCCCCACTTGAGATGTACAAAGTCCCTTTTGTACTAAACATTAAATAAAGGTGAAGAGAAAGTAGAATTGGAGCGAGAACTTCCCTGAAATTTGCTCCTAAAAAGAGAAGGCCCACGAAGAAAGTCATGCCTTCGTTAAGTATCCATGAGCAAACTTCGATCCTTGAAATCACAACTAACCAACAAGCATAATTCTAAAAATAAAAAGGAAAGACAAAAAACAAACCAAACCTAACTCACTTTCGTAGGAATCACGGTTGCATTTAGCATATGCAATAAGCCTTTTAAACCACTTGGTGTCCCAGGTGGACGAGTGTAGTCTCGTGAGGGCTTACAGCGAACATACCCACAAAGTTCATTTAGAACTAATACAAGGTTATTGTGCTAATATTTGAAAATTAAAATTGAACTGCAGAATGAATTACAGTGTAACCATAAGAAGGAGTTACGCCATAATTGGTTTGAACCTGGAAATCGTCTATAGAAGACTGTTACGGTGTAATGATGGATGGAAGTAACGCCGTAACTGGTTGAAACTTGGAGTGTATTGTTATAGTAGAGTGGTTACGGCGTAACCATTGATGAAGTTACGCCGTAACTTGCTTAATCGGGACAAAATCCATCTGATGCAGGTTTTACTAACCAGGTTTTAATATTGATAAAGTCTCGTTTACCTATGGTCCACCTTATGCACTCACAGGGCAGTGTACTCAGTCGTGTGTAGTGTAGTAATCGGTAAAACTGAGGTCGTTCCAAGAGCTATGTGAGCGGATTCTAATTAAGTCTAGGTGTCACTGGTTTTTATTGTTTTTAAGATTGAAATGATTAATAAACTAATTAACAAGAAATAAAGGAAAGCAAATAAATGTAGAGTTGTGATCAATAGGGGTAAAGTGTGCTAACCTAGTTACTCATCATATCATGTTATGTTCACGTCTAACTACTTCCAATTGATTCAAGTGGGGGTTTAAGTCGCTAGGACAACATTTGGTCAATTCGTCCTAACCTATCAGCAAAGGCTTTCACCGGAGATCAAGCTACTATCCTTGAAAGTCCAGTTGTTTTTAGTCCCCTAAGCCAAGTCATTAAGTTCCGCTACATGCAAGATTCGTAACAATGAGTGCCCGAACGCTAGCATCTTAGACACTCATCCCTAGCTTTTTAAGTTCATCCAAACGGCAGGTGATCATTTGGTCAGTTCGCACAAGCGAAGAAGAGTCGTCAGTTGGTTAATTCTTACCCTTCCCACTCAGTCTACCTACTTAGTGTCAGTTGGTCAATTCTCCTAAGCAACTAGACACTACCGCCATTCAAAACAACCGAAACTAGGATAGCTACCAACGAACTATGCATGCATACACTAGAAACAATTATCCGGAAGCATGTAAATGTTAAAAAAACAATTAAGGAATCATAAATTGGCTAGCACCAAAGGTGCTTAGCCGATCATATTAAAAGAAACAATCAATTCAATGTTTAACATATTGAAATACATGAATCAAAAGTAAAAGAAAAGATAATCGCTAATGCTTATCGTTAGGGAGTGATTTTTCCCATGGAGATGGCTCTGTATGCTCTTCAAGATCTGCCTTTAGACCCCTACTCACATTCTCTGCTTTTTGGTATAGAGTAAATGATGTGAAATGCAGAATTTAGGGCTTGTATTTATAGGCACGATCTAGTTACGGCGTAACTTGAGTTGAGAGTTACGCCGTAACCTTAATAATTCCATAATAATGCTCTCGTAAAGCTGGTTACGGCGTAACACCTGGAATGGGTTACGCTGTATCTTCAATACTGGTTACAAATGACATGATTACGCTGTAATTATTGGAAGGAGTTACGTCATAGCTGATAGTTGCATGGTACATCTTTTAACCTAATTGGTTACGGCGTAATCCTTAGTTGGGAGTTACGCCGTAATCTGCTGCTGATTTGGCCTTCTGAGTCACTCACTAGCTACGGCGTAATGTGAGAGTGGAGTTACGCCGTAGCTTCTTCACAGTGGGCATACTATCATAAATCTCTTATAAAATCTCCAAATTCGCGTCTCTTTAGCTCCAATGCTCATAATTTACCTGAAAGTAAAATATAAATGAAAATAAGCGTAAATCCATATAAATGATATAAAATACGAGCCTTATCGGGGGAAATTGACACTTAATATTTAGGATTGTTTGATGTTATCAAATATCCCCCCACTTGAACTCTACTTGCCCTCAAGTAGACCTTATTAGATAAATTTCTAAAAAGATATCTTCCATTACCTGGAAAATATAAGTTTAAAAATTCCTTATGCTAGAATAAATCAAAGCCGAACACCTCACGATATGGGAACAAAACACTCAAATTCTCTCAACTAGTCTAAGTGTGAATTTTGGGGTGATCACTCAAAGCACAATCATAGCATGTATTATATCATAAGCTTGGCCACAAATCTCCACCACTAGAGTTAAATACTAAACAATTCTTGAAGGCAATATGGGTAGACACGACATGGGTTAAGGGTGAATTGTCATTACTAACATGTCACGGAAAAGTGGACAAAATCAATGATACATGACCAAATCCATGGCCAAGACACCAAAGATTGCTCGCTTCATCACCTAGACATGCTTCATGACTAAATGGTAGGATAAGACATGGGATTTAATTGGTGTAAAGTAAAAATAACAAGCAAATAGTCTAAACCTATAACCAAGTCATCACCACTTACCGTTCATCCAAAGTTCAATTTTCAAGGCTAAGAAACCGGATCATGATATACCAAGTAGATGTGCCATTAGCGGACGTCATGATGAGCACATTACTTGTTCTTCGACTGTTGGCGCGATAATTACCAACTTAAATCTTCAAATGTGACCGAGGTGGCCTCCTCAATACTAAGTCTTTGATGAGCTCTATAGTGCTTATAACATTACACTTTACAATAAACAAATAACTACAACAAGTTTTTTTTTTTTTTTTTTTTTTTTAATCATAACTAAATATAACATCCCCCCACTTGAGATGAACATAATATGAGAATCTGGGGGGTCTTCAATGATCTTCAAATATATGTCTTTGACGAAAGCGTGATTTCCGAACCTCTCTACTTGAACCTTGAACTTAGGCAAACAATGACTTCCCGATCACAAATTAAGACTACATGGTAGGCTAAGGTGAATGGGTGTATCGAAACATATATATTGGGTGAAAAAAATGAAAGGAATGGCTCAGACGGGTGTATCTAGGGGTATCTTGCACTAAAGGTGAGTGCAACAAAATGATTTAACATGGGGGTCGAAAAGTTGAGGTGACTAATAGATAGACACACAAGGATAGGTTGTTTGGGTGATAATCCTATAATATTGCCTTCTTAAACTGATTATTCCAAATACATTAAGCGAACTCAACATACGTCGTCTATGGTCTCGAAATGATGCAAAGGCCAAGTTCTAAAGTTTACAAGCTACCGGCACACTCATAATTTGGTGGATTTAGGTAAATTGTTGGAAACGGATAAGGCTAATCTCACCATATAATATCAAGGGTTATAATGTGCTCGGCTAAGGTCTAATCTAGTTAGGTTAATAAAAACATGTCAAAAGTTTAAAAATGGCATAATTTTTCAAAACAAACTAGAAAAACGAGGGCAATAAAGTTCAAGAGATAATTCTACTCAAGTCTCCCACTTGAAATGTACAAAGTCCATTTTGTACTAGACGTTAAACAAAGGTGAAGAGAAAGTAGAATTAGAGCGAGAACTTCCCTAAAATTCGCTCCTAAAAGAAAGAAGGCCCACAAAAAAAGTCGTGCCTTCGCTTAAGCATCCACGAGGAAACTTCATTCCCTGAAATCACACTACCAACAAGCATAATTCTAAAAAGAAAAAGAAAAACAAAAAGAAATCTAACTCACTTTCGTAGGAATCACGTTTGCATTTTGCGTATGAAACAAGGCTTTTAAACCACTTGGTGTCCCAAGTGGACGAGTGTAGTCTCGTGAGGGCTTACAAGGAACATACCCACAAAGTTCATTTAAAAACTAATACAAGGTTATTGTGTTATTAAAGGAAGAATTGAAACTGTAGGATAATTACGTCGTAACGCATTGAAGGAGTTACTCCGTAATTATGACAAAATCTGGCAGTCGCGACTAGAGAGTAGCTACGGCATAACCATAGCATGGTATTACGCCGTAATTGGTAATGCTTTAGAGAGAATCGCTACTGGTGGTGTGTTACGGCATAATCATTGGGATGAGTTAGCCGTATTTGATGGACAGGTCAGGTCCCCATTTAAGTTACTGACGCAATTTTCTCCGATTCCTGCAAAAATTGTTAAAACACAAAGCCCAATAAAAATAGAAATAAAAGAAATAAAAAGGATAATTCGGGTTGTCTCCCGAAAGAGCACTTTTCTTTATTATCGAGTCTTTAAGTTAGACTCAAAGCCATGGGCTAAAAATGTTTGTTTGTCATTTCGTGGATATAGCAATATCCACGCTGAATCCAGCTGATGAGATTCTCGTCCCATTTATAATCCGCGCCAAGCTCTAAGCACCCCAAGTATAAATTTTTGATCTTTTGGTACGGGTGATTAATCCCTTTGGCCTTATCTTCGTCACTTATTTCAAGTAGTGGTCGAGCATGGCTTAATTGCTTCTTTGTCCAACTCTTAAAGTTCTTAACAGTTCTTGGCATTCTGAAAATAGTTTTATCGTCGCCAATTTTCAACCACACTAGCCTTTCCTTTTCATTCCTATCTAGCCTAGATAATTCTTGAAAGGGTTTCCCAAAAATTACCACGGAGAGTCCATCCTCCACGAACTCGCTAGTGTCATCTAATACTACAAAATCGACCAAGAATGAATGCGTTCCAACAAAGACATGAACATTTGTTGCAATCCCCAGAAAAATTATCCCTTTATACTCCAATTCTTTTACCATAACTTGGTTGTAACATTCTTTCGATATGATGTTTACAGGGGATTTTATGTCAAAGAAGGGATGGAAGTCAATGAACCTAATCTTACATGAAATTTTCATGTTATAGGGGTTCCTATGATGGATTCGAGTTCCCATCTCATAAAACTTAGGTTGGTCAGATCGTGAAAAAGTCTCCTCATAATTGTTGTGCCAATGGACCATGTCGATGTCACTAGAAAAATCATCGGCACTGATTCCCAAACTATCCTATTCTTCAAAGTTAACAAACACATCAAAATATTTTCCCGAAGCGACATCGTTAGGATTTGAAGACGTCATCGGGGCTTCACTTAGAAATTATTCCAACGCATCACCAAAATCGCTGTTAGGGTCAATTGCGCAAACCTTTTTAGGGATGGCCAGAAGTTCATTTGATCTGAATGTAGCAATTTCCCCATTAGCTTTAAGTGTCATCTTCCGAGCAAAGACATCAACATTTGTATAGGCAGTAGCGAGCATGGACCTACCTAGAATGATAGGTATCCTGTTATCTTCAGGAATATCCAGGATAATGAATTCCACCAGGAAGAGGAACTTGTTAATTTTTACCAATACATTTTCTAAAATCCCCAAAGGTGATTGCATGGATCGATCTGCCATTTCTATTTTCATTTTTGCCGGTTTAAGACTTCTGATTCCCATGCGTGAGAACATAGAATGAGGCATTATGCTAATGCTTGCTCCAAGATCAGCTAAGGCGTTGCAGATGTTAAGATTCCCAATCAGGAAAATGAGAGTGAAGCAACCTGGATCTTTTTCTTTTTGTGGCAGTTTATTCCTTAGAATTTCCAGACACCTTTCGTTTAGTCGAACTCACACCGTCTCGTCTAGAAATTCTCATTACTTAATTCCTACAAATTGTTGTTAGGATTAGTTCTAAAGGAATTAATTAAAGGGATGTTTACCGGAAGAGCTCCAATGTCTTGAAGAAGGAGTTTCTCCTTGTTGATCCTTCTTTTGACCTTCTTGGAGAAGGTAGTTAGCTCTTCAGAAACTGTCTCAACTGAATTGACAAATTCTTCATCCTACTTATCAAGATAATCCGTAATGGCTCTTGAGCATAAGTCTACATTCTTTTCCAAGCCTTTGATCCGATCTTCATGAATCTTAATGGAAGATATCGTGCTCTCTACGAATTTCCTCATCATTTTTTCTATCCTCTTGTCACGTTCCTTCGATTCTTCAATGTGATCAAGAATCATCTTTTCCAAATTATTTTCAACCTTGGTCCCAAATATACTTTTTACTTCTTCTACCCTACAAGCTTCATTTTTACTACCCCTTTCCAGTCACCTCTTTTCAAACATTGCACCATAGTCATTTTCCTTCTTGGTCAAAGTTTTCATTACCAAAATAAAAATGAAAATGGGAGAGGGGGGGGGGTAGCCGGCCATAGTAAACAAGAGAGGTCGTTCCCGCAATTTTTTTTAAACTATCTCATATTGCCTCTCCCGAGCTCATATTTTACCCTACGAGTGTCTAACGACTTTCATTCGTCTTTCTATTGCTTTTATTTACGTTTTTTCATGAATTTTGATTATTTACGCGTCACGTTTCGTGTTACGGTTTAAAAGTTATGTTATATCTCGTTATAGGATTTTATTGTGCCGAATCAAATAGTGCCTATCGCAATGGGCTATAACTCATACGATAATAAAATAAATCATAAAAACCAATAACGATATTAAAATAAGTCACGGTTAACCAGAATAGCTCCTAAAGGCAACTACTCGGTCTAACTTAGCGTAATGCGATTACCTAAAAAGGCTCCCTAATTGCCAGTTGTCACAAAGGGTGATGTCTTGGTTGGAGGTAGGCTTTCATCGAATGTCATGTTGAGTGATTCTTCGAATTTCACGGTTTCTTTGTTGAGAACTATGTATGCCTTACTATTTTGGGAGTATCCTAGGAATACACCTTCGTAAGACTTTGAGTCAAACTTGGTGAGATAATCTTTTGTGTTTAGGATAAAGCATTTACTTTCAAATACTTTAAAATAATCTAAAGTAGGTTTCCTACCTCTTAAAATTTTGTATGGTGTTTTTCCTGTAACATATTGGATTTCACAAGCACATAAGCAAACACAATATGAGCGTATACTTTAGATGATTTAGAGAGAGAAAGTGGTACATTCTAGAAAGAGAAACTCTTGGAAGGTTAGTTTCCACAAAGAACATCCAACCCTCTACCTTGCATGGTAGAGGGTATTTATAGGTTACAAACTAAACGACCTCCTGACGGCCTGTGGATCAGGTATACAGCGGCTAAAGACCCGTCCTTCCTCCACGGTGTTGCACTAGACTAAATCTAAGCTAATCACTTACTAACAACTAACATAATAAACGATATGTCTATGAGCTAACTTAAGCTAGATTATACTTGGGGTGACCGATGCTTTACAATAGAACTTCCAATTCCTAACAATCTCCCCCTAAGGGAGGTCACCCCATGAATTACATTGTGAATCCTAGCATTCTAGTAAATCTTCAGTCTTGAGCTCGTAGACTTCTCTTCATCAAAGTATACAAACTATGTGCTTCTGAGGTGATTTCATCAGTGTCCAACAACAATGTATGTTTCGTGGAGGTTATTGAGCTGATCCACTTTGATGACCTTTGAGCATTACTAGAGATCATCAGTCACAGCAAATCTCAGCACCACCCATTGTTGCGTTGCAAGCATATGATGTTGTGACATTTGGACTGACATGCTCACATTCTGGATCATGATTTCTTCTTATCAGAGTAGCGGAAGTTTTCGCTGATTCATGATATTGGCAGCAGCGTAGCAGAAGCATGGAGTGAAAATATCAGAGTCATTGATGCACTAATCATGATTTCTTTAGATATGAATGTGTTGTGTGAGCATGCAACTATGGATTGACCGCTCCATTCTGATCTGCTGCAAACGTCGGGGTGTACCTGCATAAGACAGTTAGCAATAAAGCATACGAAAGTGTCTTTGATCACTTTCATTGAATTGAGGTACACGGCCCACGGTTCCCCGTTGATCAGTACAAGTACTGCCTGTGATCAGGTATAATTCCGAAGAATTTCCTTGACAGGGTTTCGCAGCTGCTCTAGCTGTTCTCAAACCGGAACGTCTCAAAGAAGACAACACGGAGTGAGTGAACCAGCGAAATGAGATTCACTGATTGATGAAAAGAGATTTGAAAAAACAATCGTGTATTGCTCAATAGAATTTGTTTTTGCAATACAACGAAGGTTTTAATGAAAATCAATTATCAATCATAAACACCTTTTATTTTGAGAAATAAGTACACAGTCGATGTGCTAAAGAAAAGAGTTTTTAAGCACAACGACCAGTTTTTCAAAGGTATCCGTCAATCCATAACCTGAACCAGGATTGATTCAAAAGATTGAATCGCCCCATTATTTCTATTCAGTTGTCACATGGTTGATCTATTGGATAGATCTCACATGCCACCTACCAGGAGCTTGTTTGATGTTGGCTCCAGAAGGCTTTCCATCTTCATTGTGAATATGTTTGCATATCACTCAGATGTTCTGGCAACATCACAAGGATAATGCGTAGGACACATAGGATTTTATCTCTCTTTCCACATTGTGTGAAACAGAGAGTCTTCATTGAAAGTGTCCTAATGAGATTTATTGATGATCTCGTGGCTCTAGACTCAATTGTGCATATTTGGTTCCTAAGCCGGAGACTAGGGAGAGGGTCTCCTTCTTCAATATCAAAAATCTCTAAGAGAAAGTCGATAGATAATGTCGGTTCCCCTGTGAGAATGAAACAAGCCCTTTTAAGAGGAACTTGAGTAGCTTGAGAAGTTGAAGTGCAGTGCGTCACTGGATCCATGACGTCTTTGTCTTCAATACCGATGTTACCTTGGTAACCACCAGTAGTATATGAATTGAACCCGGTTTCTGCCCTAAGGTTGAATAAATGGAGGGCTATTTCTTTTCACCCCTTTTCACATTCAATTCTTTTTTCATTCTTAAACCCCTTCAGTGCTTACCGAGACTTCATTACTAGAACCTTGTTGGGTTTATTCCAGTACTAGCTCATTCTCAGTCAGCACTCTTCCCATATCTTACTTTTCTCTTTTTTTCATCATACCTAAGGACTTCTACACTATCTAGTGGATTGTCCCTGGGTAGATCCCTCCGGTTCTGGCGGATCATGGGAACGAATACCTAACCTAACCATCCTTATAACACCATACATAAAGTAAATTGTTCGGTCATTTGGTATTGGTCATTCCTTCTCGAAACCAATTGAAAAATCATTTGGAAAAACAATCAAGGTACTTGTGATACGAGATCAAAGCATTTTGTACCTTAATAGTTTTGATCATTTAGAAAACCTCCCCCTCAACATGTGCATATGATATAGAAATTTTTTAGCACATGGAGGCAAGAGGACTTTGAAATATTTTCTTTGATCACAATTTTCATAGAAAAAGCCATTTGATTTTCTTTGGTAAATTCTCCCCCTCAATATGTGCATAGGATATTTGAAATCATTTTATCACATAGAGGCAAGAGTTCTTTTGAAGTACTTTACACGATCACAAAATATTTAGAAACCATTTAACACACAATCAAGGTACCTTATATAAAAGCATGGAAGACTTTGTACCTTGAAGGTTTGAATTTGTTTTGAAATGCTCCCCCTTAATATATGTTTCGAGATTCGAAAATAGTTTAGCACATATTAGAGAGCAGTATGTACTTTGAGACAAAAATGGTCATTTTATTTATCATCTTTCATATTTATATCACATTTTCTCCCCCGATCAAAATTTTCAAATCCTTTGAGATTTTGGATCTCAAGTGATTTAAATATGTATGAGACAAAACATTTGTTGGAGAAAAATGTGTCCAATTTTATATGATCAGAAGTGGACATCACTGAAGTTCCCTTTTTAGACACAAAGGGAAACCACAATACGTAACCTATTACATGCATTATAGTTGTTCATAGTTTGTACACCACATATTACACATAAATAATACAAAACAAAAACTACTTTCCGGAAGATGTCTTCATTCAGTTCTTTGAAGTAGTTTGTAATGACCTTCACGAAGTCTACCACCAACAAAACTTTCAAGGCTGTGGAAGATCATTCGAGTCTTAAGTCTTCGCTTGATTGCAACAATGAAATCTTCACACCTCTTTAAGTCCTCATCAGTCCAAAATTTTGTTTTGTTCCACGGCTTCAAATCAACTCTGATTTCTTTCACTCTGGAGTTCAGTTCTTCTTCGACCATCTTGAGAGTACCATCACTGAATTTGTAGAGCTCGCACAATCTCATCAGCATGCGAGTCCCGTATCTGTCGTGGAAGAGGACGGCTCTGGGGTGTCAAGCACTCTATAGTCGTGACGAAATTCATGTCCTGAGGCATCCCATTGCGGCCTTGTTAAATTGACCCGAGTCTGGTAGCTTTCCATCCCAAGCTGAAAGTCCTCAACCCGTTTTCGGATGACTAAGCCTCTGATCCAGAGATTGACAGAGGCAGAGAGAGCTTTCTTTTCACGAACAGGTAGGTGATCAAGGTGTCCTTGGAGATTCAGAAGGTAGAGGTCTTCAAAATCATTGGGCATCAAGTGCTTGAAGTCGTTCTCTTCAATCATATGATCTTTTTGGTCTGCTCTTCTAAGAACGATCTTCTTCAAATACTCATAGACATGGATTGGGAAGATCTCTACACTGATAACACTTAGAATTCGTAGCTTGGATCTAACACCTTTTCATCTTTTCTCAGCTCCATGTCTCTCGATGTAGAAATTCTTCTTTTTGTACAACCATTGAGAAATACCATATGAGGCGGCAATGTCGTACTTTTGTTCTTCGTCAGCCCATAATTGATCAGGAACCATCTGTTCAAGTCCCTGATCAGAGTATGTAGCAGCTTTCATCTTTGAGATCGATAAGGCGGGTCTTCTTTTAGTAGTATGAGCACAAAGATAGTCTAGGTCATGGTTGAAGAAGAACTCAGACTGAATGGTCATTTGTCCAGGTTCACCACCGAGAGGAAGAGGCTTGTTCACATCGAAGCGACTGATCTGCTCACTGACTTGATCATTCAGCATCCTATGACATTCTTCCATCTGGTATTGTAGTTGATTGGCATCCGAGTGAAAGACCTTGACAATTTCAAAAGCTTGTCCTTCAAGATCCTTTGGAGTGATTGACGCGATTCCCCTCTGTTCACAAAACCACTTAATGAAGCTGCCCATATCTCCAGTGGCATGAAGTAGAGAGTCTTCATCTGGAGTTTCATAGTTAGTAGAAATTGTGGAAGCCCAGTTGTTGTCAGGGATCATCGTGTCAGTCTCTGGGATAGACCATGAGGGTTTTGGTGAATGAGGTCTCTCTTCGGTTAGCCAACTTCGAATTGTGTCCTTTGAAGGTGCCACTCTAGATGTGTTAGAGCGTTCTCCTGACACGTATGTATCAAACCATTCATCTTTAGACGACTTGGGAATATGCTTGGTGGATGCATCATCTTCATCTGATTCCGACTCTGCCATGACATACGACTCCTCATGAACCATTTGATCTTCAGGAATTGAAGAGATTGTGGTTGTGAACCTTGAATCAACAGTTGTCCAAGCTGCAGATTTCTTCTGAGTTCCCTTTTCTCCGGAAGGACTAGATTAATTGGAAGGTTTTGGTGGTGATGATGGTGGTTGTGGTGAAGGTGTAGTAGTTGTGCCTGAAGTTCCACCAGTACCAGAAGCTCCAGCTCCTCCAGTTGGAGGTGGTGGCTTGGGACCCAGACTTATCAGTAGTTTTCTCTGGAACAGTCTTTCTTTTCTTCTTATTATCCCTTTCTCGTACATCTTCCACAAATTGCTGATAATTGTCACGTCTTATTGAATCCTCGAGCGCTTCGTATAGTTTCTTATGTGTATCGTTCAAATGCTCTCCTGCATCGTACATTCTTTCAGAGAGAGCTGATCTCATATCAGAGATTGGCAAGTCTTTAAATCGTTGAAGTAACGGAGCCTTCATTGCCCATTCAACTGCATCTTTGATATCATCTTCTACTGCCTTTGTAATAACCTCATCAATTTTAAAATTCTCCAGCTTTTTGACACGACTATCAAGATTATTGACGGCGATGGGAAAATGCTTCTCAATGGCTGCAATACGTGTCACGGCCACTTTGAGCAATTGTTCTGTTGTTTTGTCTGTAGAAGGTGAAGCAGGAGGTGGTGAGGCAGGAGGAGTGACAGAATCAGAGACTGTAATCACTGGTTCAAGTGATTGAACATTAGTAGGATCAGGTGGTGGAAGTGCGGTTGATTGAGCAGGTTTGGGTGGTGGAAGTGCGGTTTTAAGAGTAGGAGCAGACATTGGCGGGATTGTAGAAGTGTCTTGCTGTATGTTGACGGTGAACATGGACTCTACTTCATCTTTCTCCTTACCTTGCTTCAGAGTCTCAGTGTTTGTTGGTTTGTCGTTTATGAACTGATCACCAAAGGAGATGTCTGTATCAAGATTCTTCAAAGAGGGTAGAGAGTCATTAGACAGATTTGGTTCTTCCAAGTGCCTGGACTCATCAGATCTTGACTCAAGGTTCTCCTGTGAGACATGTTGCAACTCTTCCTCAACATTTTGCTCAGACTGGGTATCACTTGATTCAGGAGTTTCTTCTTGTGCTTCAGATACCTCCTTTTCCAGTCCAGAATGTTCTTGAGCTGAAGATGATTCAACTATTCTTTTCTTTAGCTCAAACTGAGTGGTAGTTCTTGATGGTGAAGATGAGAAGGTCAGAAGCATGTGAGCAGCTTATTCTACACCAACAATCCCTTTCCCTTTGTCTTGTGTGATTGGTGTTGTTTGGCGAGGCACTTGTTCAGGTTCTCTTAGCACTACTCCTCCAATTGGTGCTCTCACATTCTGACTTTCTAGGCTTTGCTTGATTCCTAGTTGCAGAGCAGCATCATCTTCATCAATCAAACTAGTATTACCCCTCGAAACCTCAATTTCCTCAACATTTCCCTTTACCACTTCCTTCTTCTTTCTTTTCTGCTTCTGGGTTGTGGTGTCAGTAGGTTGTGACCTTTGAGCCTGAAACAGACTTAGTTTATTTGGATTGTGGTGGAGTGGGAGAGACATCATCATTAATACCAGATCTGGAAGCCCTTTTCTTGTATAGTTTGAAGTAATCCGTCTTCTTAATATCGTCAGTGAGAAGACTATCAGGAATTGCCAGACCATAGATCTCCTTATCCATACCTTTAGCAACATATTTAAGGTTACCCAAAACAAATTCATCCTTAGCATTATGTAGGGCTGATTCACTCCTAAGGTTGAAGTTGTGAGTCTGTTGCAAGTATTGGATGACAAGCTTCGAGAATCTGATGCTAGGAATCACAAGTTTGTTTACTTTCTTTCGTCCCTGAGCTTTATTCTGAAAGTTTGTTCTGTCGGAGATAAATGTGTTTATTGACAATGAGAATTCTTCCCAGATACGTTCTGATACATTCACATTCACCCCATTGACGATACCCCATAGGATTTGCAAGATGGGAATCCTTACTTTATCAAACCCTGATGTTTTGCCTGATAAGCATAGGTTGAGAACTATAGTCATTGCTCTCCAGGGTTGATACATGTGTCCTGTGATGATGTCAGAAGCCCTTAATATGCCAACTTGATAACCCAACCCAATCAGAAAGACTATTAGCTCTTCTTCACTAGGTGGAGGTTCAGTTCGTATGGTGGGGTCACAGGGTGTGATTCCAAGGGCCTTACTGAGAACGTCCGAGTTGATAACAAATTCCTTATCATCCAGCTTGCAGGTATATTGAGTTGTGATTTTGTCCCATTCAATGGTGTTCCAGAATTGTTGTATGTAAATGGTGGGAATTGTGCATTGCTTAGTTAGGGCACTGAAGAAGTTTGTGTTTTTGAGGATATCAATTGACACTTTGAGAATTGGATTTTGTTGCAACTTTTGCATGTCCACATAGCAGTTACTTTTCCCAATCTCTACCCATTTATCTTTAGGAAATATTTCGTTGTCAGTAAGCACTTTGGGTGGAGCAGAGACAGACAGGTTCTCAGAAGAGGTTGTGTTTGCCATTTGAAGATCTAATTGTGGGGATCAAATGATGAAGTTCGGTTGCTTGGTGGGATCACACACAAATCGCTACGATGATACGAACAGACGAGCGAGAAAGAAAGAAGATAATGTTTTAAGGTTTTTGAGAGTAAAAAGTGGCAAGTCGCTACGGTAAAGGGAGGGGTTTATTATTTTCAAAATTACCAAGTTGTCACTTTCAGTCCCTGTAGTTTATGTTTAGCAACTCGCTATCAAAGAATTTTAACAAGTTCGCTAAGACTTTTACAAAGCAAGTCTCTAATCTTATCACATTATGTATTATAGACACTATCATTCCATGAACTTATCAGATTGCATAATAGGATAACATAATAAGATAAGCAAACTAACACAATGGACATCATGAAACAAATAAGCAATCAAGGACACCACAAAGGCAAGACAAGACAAAGACAAAGACATGCATCAAAGCACAAACCATAACCAAAACAGGTGCAGATATAAACGAGGTAACTTGAAAAATTCTCCCCCTCAATCAATGTCACCAAAGAACATTGATTGAATTTAACCCACCCGTTTAGACAACAAGAATATATCATTTGTTCGAACTTCATCTATGATCCCGTGTCATTATTGAATGACATTTCTAAGACCGTAGATGTTATCGATGACAAGAGATATATCTTTTATTTGATAGTGAGAAATGATATAAAAAAATGATTTTGTAAAGATATGAAAAATGATATGAAAATATATAAAAAAATTTAATTTAATTTTTTTTTTAATGATTTGTACATAGATATATAAGAGCGAGTCCTGATTCAATTCGAATAGGAGTTAAAGCACAAGGTACGTCAGTTCTGGTAAGCAACCATTCCAGAGTGAGCAATATTCATCTCTGATAGAAACCAAGTCATGAAGTTACTGATCGAATTGAGCATTGTACCTGAAAAAGACTGAGAATACATTGCACTGGAAGCACATGTAGAATTGCAAATGGATGAGTTAGTGACATGAGTAATCTCACTATTGGATGTTTCACAGTTTGATCTGGGCGTATCATTAGTAGAGATCCCTTTAGGTTCACTATTCTTGAAGAGTTTTCCTGTGGGCATCTACTTAAGGCAAGATCTAGGTATGTAAATCAGTTTGGATCCTGTAAACTTAAATAGTCTGCCAGTGGGAATCCATTTGAAACAGCTGCTAGTAGATTTGGGGTAGGCACTTTCCTCTTTTGAATATTTGTCCTTTTGTAATCATTGGGTTTCTTAGGGGATTGATCTGCCATTTGATGCTTCTTATGAGAAGTAGATGAACTCCTAGTATTCCTGATCTTAGTACTTTGAACATTAACCTGAGGTTTGTTATTCATCATATCGGAACGAAGTAGTGAAGTGACTGGTTTTAACAAAACAGTATTCGCATCAACTTGGGAGGCAAGCCTAGATTTCGATGGTTTAAATCTTTCAGTTTTAAAAGCATTCGGCTGCCTCACTACGGTATGTTTTGAGTTGTTCTGAACAGTTGAATTTCCCAAGGTTGATGGTTTTGCAAACTTAGTGTTCACCTTATTTCCAATAGATTTCCTAAGCTCATTTTTTAAGGCAACAATATTGAAGCTCTTATCCTGAATTTGGGCTTTGAGGGCATCAATGTCAGCTAAAAAAGAATTTGTTTGATCTATCAACTTGGAATTGTTCTCTAATAATTTCTTTCTTAAGGACTCATTTTCTCTTAATAAGTTGGATACACATAAAGCCAATTCATCATTCCTAGATTTAAGCTCACTACTCACCTCATGGTTAGGATTGCTCATTCTAAGATGGCATTTCTTATGCAAATCTGAGAGTTGACATTTCAGATTGCATATGGTTGAATGTTTGTCCTGAATCTGGGTTTTTAAGTGATTAGTTTCAAAAAATTCTTGAAATTCTGGGAATTCCGGATTAATGCTAGATTTTGTAGCACGAAAACTTTCTTCCTTTTGTTGTATTGCAATTTCCAGGGAAATACAATGTTTTTCAAGAATTGAGTATTTGTTTGAAATTTCATCATAAACCCCTTTTGTTACCATGTCATTTGTTTTAAAGATTTTAGATTCAGACTCAACCACGACACATTTATCGATATCATTTTCAAAGAAAGTGTCAGTTAAGGGTACCTCACTGCATGACACGTGTTCATTTGTTGGTATGGCATCTGTATTCACCTCATGCACAACAGAACTTACTGACATGTAAGCAGTTTCAAGCTTTTCGGACTCTGATCCTTTGTGTTCAGTACAACCAATTACATCAATCATTTTGGTTTCAGAGGTTCCGCAGTCAGCATCAGCATCATCCGTTCTTTCAACTGATCCATTACCCACACTATCACAACTTTCCTTTAATTTTCCATGACACTCATTCAACTCATTCAAACAATCATTCCTTTGAGTAGCATCCTTAATGTACATTTCCACATTATTCATGAGTTGAATATATGTGTTGATGAACTCATGAATTTCCATTCCAGTGTGTTTCTTGAATGAAATTCCAGTCATGTGTTGATCAAAGTCAGCAGAATATTCCCCTTTGATAAACGGCTGAAATTGGTTGTAGATGACTTGAAGTGAAGCATTAGAATCATCAATTAATACATTTTCATTGGTAATTTGAAGCTTCAGTTGTTGTAAGTTCAGAAACACAGCCTTTTTGAACGTAGGTAAGTCTTGGCGGAAGAGAGCACAGCATGTTCGACCCATAGGAGTGGATAACAGTTGTGTGAGGTGCTGATGAAGTAATTGAAACGGCTCAATGTTGCATTCAGAATGCTTTGTATCATGGGTCATTGATAGATGTGATTCGTTGAAGTTTGAATCAGAAGGTGAAGAGTTTTGATCATAATTTGTTGATTCAATCAAGGTAGGACATTCAGAAATACAACCAGTTTCATTGTTCTGTGAGGTATCATAAAGTTCAAGCACTTTGGTGATAAAAGGATCAGTGATGCAAGACACTGTGGGTGGACGAGTATCTGCTGCATGAACGTCCTTAGCTACAGTAGAGATGATTGTAGGCAAGTTGGTAGACATGTTGACAGATAACACGGGATTTTATAACTCAATGATTAAACCGGGAAATAGATTCTTTCACGGGATTTTACTAAATCAAGAGAAAACCGTATTACACACAAGAGTCAACCAAGTCGCTAAGAATCCTTGAACCAAGTCGCTAGGGACCAAGTTGCTAAGTAATTTGAAGACAAGTTGCTAAGTTTCCAAATCGCTACGAATTTTGACAGCAAGTCGCTATACACCAAGTCGCTAAATAGAAACTCGCTAAGGACCAAATCGCTACCACCAAGTCGCTAAGAAACTTAAAGAACAAGTCGCTATCAAAATTGAAAGCAAGTCGCTACCTTACCAAGTCGCTACCCGTAGTGGAGAATCCACTAAGTGTACTGTTTGTCGGCTTGTATCAAAAGGCAAGTCGCTACGACCAAGTCGCCACCAAAACACACTACAACTCGCTACCTTTTACTGAAGCAAGTCGCTACCAAGAAATTCACTCCGAGACCCAAGTCGCTACCATGAAAAACTTTAAAAACACACTTTTCAATCCAAAACAAGCTCAACCACAGTGATTCAAGCTTACCAAATCAAAACCCAAGCACATATAATGATCCTAAACACAAAAGTACACCCAAAATTTAAACTTTAACACAAGAAATGAACCAAATGATGCAAAAACCACTAAACTTTTTCAAACTCAAAAACCATCTAAAAACCACTAGAAATCCAAAGATATGTAAGAGATGATCTAACCATGGCTCTTGATACCATTTGTAACATATTGGATTTCACAAGCACATAAGCAAACACAATATGAGCGTATACTTTAGATGATTTAGAGAGAGAAAGTAGGACATTCTAGAAAGAGAAACTCTTGGAAGGTTAGATTCCACAAAGAACATCCAACCCTCTACCTTGCAAGGTAGAGGGTAATTATAGGTTACAAACTAAACGACCTCCTGACGGCCTGTGGATCAGGTATACAGCGGGTAAAGACCCGTCCTTCCTCCACGGTGTTGCACTAGACTAAATCTAAGCTAATCACTTACTAACAACTAACATAATAAACGATATGTCTACGAGCTAACTTAAGCTAGATTATACTTGGGGTGACCGATGCTTTACAATAGAATTTCCAATTCCTAACATTTCCTAAGATTGTCCTAATGAGGATTCTATTGAGAATGTAACTTGAGGTGTCTACGACATTACACAAAAACTTTTGTGGAATGGATTGTTCGTTTAATATCGTTCTACTCATCCCTTGTAGAGTATGATTTTTCCTTTCTACTACCCCATTGATTGAGGAGTGCGTGGAGCCGAGAAATTATGAGTAATATCATTAGCATCACAATATACTCCAAAATGCACTTCATTATAAAATTCTCGAGCATGATATGTCCTAATAGAAACTATTGTACATCCTAGTTGATTTTGGACTTTCTTACTAAAGATTTTGAATTGCTCAAAAGCTTCCGTAAATTTAGTCCAAGTGTACCCAGAATAATCATCTACTATTACTAAGGTGTAGAGATTTCCTCCGTAGCTCCATACGGCGGACCATGTGAAGGAATTCTAGGCATCTAGAGGTCGAGACTAAATTCTTAGCTTTGTGACTTGAATGTGCTTGTCTCTCAATTTTGAAAGCATCACAAAAGTGTTGATCAAAGTTAAGATTAGGCAAATTTCTAACTAAATCCTTAGATGCTAAAGATGGAATCAAATGCATATTTGCGTGTCCTATTCTCCTATACCATAATGCGGAGTTTTCTTCTATGGTTGCTAGGCAAATTTTGTCTTTCGACTTAGTTCCTATTTTCATCACGTATTAGCCGTTTTTCCTAGTTCCTCTACCTATAACCTTACCATCTTTACTAATCTCACTACCCGTCTCTTCAAATAATACCTTACACTTATTATAACATATTTGACCTATGCTAAGCAAGTTAAATCCTAGATTATCTACATGCTCAACATCAGTAATAGTAAGGGTGGTTTGAATGATCGTACCTTTGCCAATTATGTTGCCTTTAAGTTTGCTACCAAAAGTTACTTTACCTCCGTTGTATGTTTTGTATATGGAGAAAAGACTTCGATTTCCTGTCATATGATTTGTGCATCCACTATCCTTGACCCATTCGTCGGGCTCCAAGTCGACTCTCAAGCATATCTATTTAATTAAGACAAAAACTCAAACGTTTGGTCCCCAATATCTCATGGGTCCAAAATTGTTAGCATTGAACATCCTATGCATTTGGTTAGGATGTTGAAATGGTGGACAAAAGTCCCAAGGCACATACCCGCGTTGTAGGAAGTTATTCCAAGTTATCGGATAGTTACTAGGATAACTTTGCCTTCTCTTATTACTTCTAGGTGGAGGTGTATTAAACCTTGGCTTAGAAGTATTTGCTTTCTTAGGAGGAGGAGTTTTTGATCTAGTGTCGGGTTTCTCATATCCTAGTCTGGGTAAAGATAATGGTTTGTAAAAGGTTTTAACTTCCTTTTTACTTGCAATAGGTTCTTTGACATTATTAATAACTAAGTGACTTGGTTTGGGACTTGAGCTATTTTTCAGAATCGATCCATATTTTTCTGGCATAGCAGACGAATCCACGGTACCACTAAATTTAGTGGTTTCATTGCCATTTTTGTTGGTGTCGTGATCTGTTACTTCAGAGTATGTGGGTCTTACGAAATTTACGTGTATTGTTCCACTAGTTGAGGCTTCATTTGGATCAAAACCTAGACCCGCACCCGCACATTCACTATACCTAATTTTATCCAACATATCTGTTGGAATCACTCCTAAGCTAGAATTCAAGTGTTAGTAATTAATATGTAATAGTTAGCTTAATTAGGCCTTTATGTTTGTTATTAAGCTAAGGCTTATGTAGAAGGCCCATAAGCCTTGGCCCAAGTCCAATAAGGAAAGGAAGGGACTAGGAGTGTTGCCCTAGCTCCCTCTCCTATAAATACCTTTGTAATACCCTCACTTGAGGGTTGGTTGTTTAATTTACTTTCACTCCTACGCATAACTATTCTTATTATCTATTCGTGTGTGTTTGTATTTGTTCAACCGATCTCTATCTTCTCTATTTCTTCTTTTGATGCTTGTGTTACTAATATGGGAACCTAACAGTGGTATCAATCGCCAAATAGTTGGGTAAATCGGTATTGTTTTTTTGAAGTATGTTTTGGTCTTACGCGTAACATACGGTTCCAAACTTGGTCACGCTTAAAAACTTATTTTTTACACTTTTCAATCCAAGATTCTTGTACTTTCAACGTTTTAAGGTGTTAAAATATCTGTTTTTGGCAAAAAGTTTCAAACTTTACGCGTAGATCATTGTTTTTAAGCTTGGTTTCATACGTGGGTGTATATCTATGCATAAGGTGTTTAGAAGTTTTGGATCATCAAGTTTTACACTTTTGTGTTATTTTGGTGATATTAAAGCTATTTCATCACAAAAATCTGGTTTGGAAACATCAGTTGGCAGAAATCAGTTTTGGCTACTTTCTACGCGTAAGAAAACCCTAATCTTACGCGTAACTTATCCGTGGTTTGATCTTCAGTTTTCGTGGTTTACTCAGTGTTTTCTTGCTTGGATAATCCTGAAAACACTTCGACTTTGGATATCCTTTACACGATGATAGTGTAAAAGATCTTTTGGGTAAAACCCTAATCTTACGCATAAGCTCAAACTTATGCGTAGAACTCCTTACGCGTAAGATTTTTCTTATGCCTAAGCTCTGTCTTACGCATAAGTAAATCCTACGTCTAAGTTTTCTACGCTTAACTTTCAGTTTACGCCTAACTTTAGTGTTTTCTCATTTCTTACGCGTAAGCTAATCCTACGCGTAACTATTGCTATTACGCGTAATGTAACGCCCCGACCCGACAAGGGTAAAGGAATCACAAACAATGGTGTCATATCAAAGCAAACATAAATATCCAAAAGAAGTCTTAACATAAATGCGGAATAATTCAAGTCAACATGACTTCAATACATAGGTCCCAGCGAAAAAAATAAACTCCAACAAAATATCTGAAATAATGAAGTCTTAAATAGCATTATAAGATCAAAGCTAAAAATCTCTAAGGTAAGTCCACTCATGCACTCATCCCAAAGCAAAACCCAGCTCCAATGCTTAGATACCTGCCGCGGAATAAAAGAAATGCGGCTGAGCTTCAAAAGCTCAGTGAACAGATATAAAAAGCAAAGCAAATACGAAACGATTTCGAATACAAAATATAATGAACGAAAGATAGCAAAATCATAATCATTTTGAAAGTATAAATCAGAATTATCGAATAAAGTTTATAGTTAACTACCACGAGCCCAGAAACAAATATCAGATCATAATCATATTCACATAAGGCAACATTTGTAGGGGAGACCTACCAGAGTTATGAAAGACGTGCATGCACGCAGCATCAATCATCAGATAACAGATAACACATAACAGATAACAGATAACAGATCTAGGATGCATCCATACGCCCCACAGACAGATATTGGTCATATAACATAACTTGAGCTCATAACAAATAACAGATAAGGGACGTGGCAGAACATCACTCTACTGCCCTAGAGTCATATCAGAGGTGCATCACTGACACGGACATGGAACCCCCATGACTAGTGAAATATTTGGCTCGGGTGTCAAACTATCTTAGGTCAAATCAGAATGTCAAAACTGACACAGATCATACTTTATCATAAGGTTAATCATATTTTCAAAATCATAGTTTTCATATCAACATAGTTTAAAATCAGATGTTTCATAATTCAGAAATCAGAGTTCAGATAAGCAACAGCTCAAACAAACAGAATGGGGTTCATAGCAAAGGCTTAGGAAACCCTAATAAGTAAAATAGAAAAGCTATCGAAAAGAAAACGTCATAAGGAACCTTTACTGAAAAGGTCAGAATATCTGTACCTTATTCCAAAGCAAATGACCAAAAAGCAAAAATACGGAAAGCAAAGGATCACTCCTTCTTCACAGAACCTATACACATTAACGGTCGTACATGTTATTTATGATTTCATAATCGTCGAAATGATCTTTTAATATTTGGTGTTCATACATAGTATATTTAATGATCTTAATACTTTAGGGTTTTAGGATTAAATGAAACTTAAGTGTTTTATAACCAATATTGTAGATTAAGGTTCATTATGTCATTTATTAAAGTTTAGGGTTAAATGTGAAAATAGTTTAAACGTCATAACTCACACATGAAATAACGAATTAATATAATTAGCTTCAAACCCTAATCGACTCTCATTTATGTTCTAGGGTTTTCTCAATCTTTTAATTTCATATCAATGTGTACTTAATTTATATGTTACGTCATTTAATGACTCATTAATTCAACCTAGCACATATGAAAAACAACCTTTCTTTTTATGCTTCACCATGTACTCATTCCTACATGCAATTCCCATCTTAATCACCCGTTATTTCTCGACTTAAAAGTCCATTCGACATACACACCCAAACACCTACCCTTTATACTCACATGACACGTTAACCTCTATTTCCAAACATGCATGCATCGACACAAATCAAGACCCTTTTTCAAAAGATTCATGCTAGTAACCATGCATTAACCTTCCATGTATTATACCATGTTTATGATTTTATGTGACACAACACACATGTCCTTACTATGCGGTTTATATACACAATTCGTTACATATCTATATAAGTTTCGGAATTATGAACACGTGAAAAATAAACACGAAAAGCTCACATGGTTCGACTAAGGTATAGGTTTCGGCCTCCATGTTTTATGCAAACCCTAACTCCTCTACGCACTTTCCATAATCACGATTACATGTTATACTTGGCCGATTCACATACATATATGGTTCGGTTCTAAGTGGCTCGACCTAATTAATACCCGATTTACAAAACACATTACAATACATGTTCTCTAATTTTTATAAGGTCCGATTCATTATGTTGTTGGTTTCGGTTTCATATAGCTCGACAAAAACAACACAAGCTTCGACTAAAAACAAAACATGTTACAATATAGAATAACGTTAAGTGTATCAAAGTGAGACGAATAGAATACGTTTATACCTTAGCTCGTTGGAAACAAAGTATCGACACCAAGGGTTGTTTAGCAGTCGGCCGAGAGAAGGAAAAGAAAAGAGGCAAAGAAAATACCAACTTGCAAAATAGGGTTCCAAATTGAGTTTATGTGATTGTATTTATAGGTGGTACTAATTTCGTTAGGGCTTTTTGATGTGGGCTCGGCTTGATCCAAATGAACAAAACAAACACGCCCCAACTTGGCTCTCTTGGACTCTCGGCTAGCAAAAGAAAACGAGCCCAGCATGGTTCACCTTTAAATGAAAACAAGGCCCAAACGAATGGCCCAACTATTTCGCGAGACGTTTAACTTTCGTCGTACAAAGTCGATCACATACACATATTCGTTAAGTTTTAGTTATAGATAAGTTAGGTTTTAATTTCGTTAAATGAATATAAATATCTTTTACATATTTTATAAATTTCGATTCCAAGGGTATTTTAGTCTTTATTCATGTTTTAAATTTTCAGGTTTTACAACTCTTCCCCTCTAAAAGAAGAATTTTCGTCCTCGAAAATTGAAATGAAACGAAACGAAAACAAAATGAGAACATACCAAACTATTCAAAGAAATGAGGATAACTAGCTCGCATCGACTCCTCGGTTTCCCAAGTAGCCTCACGCTCCGGGTGATTTTTCCAAAGAATCTTAACGAACGGAATGACTTTGTTTCTCATGACTCTTTCTTGTCTTTCTAAAATAGCTTCCGGTTCTTCAGATAAAGACATATCGGATTGAATTTGATCAAACGGATAAGAAGCAACGTGTAACGGATGATAGTTGTATCCCCTTAAGAGAGATACATGGAACACATCATGAACATGCGATAACTGAGGCCGAAGTGCTAACCGATACGAAACTTCTCCTATACGCTCCAAAATTTCAAACGGACCGATGAATCGAGGACTGAGCTTGCCCTTGATTCCAAAACGCTTCACACCTCTAAACGGCGAGACTTTCAAAAATACACGATCTACAACCCGAAATTCTAAATCACGACGATGCTTGTCATCATAACTTTTCTGACGAGACCTAGCCTCCTTCAACTTTTCTCTAGCAACAGCTACTTTCTCATTACTGATCTCAATCATTTCCGGACCTTCAATTAAGCGTTCACCTACTTCATCCCAACAAGTAGGTGCTCTACATTTTCTCCTATAAAGAAGTTCAAACGGTGCTGCCTTAATGCTAGCATGCCAACTGTTGTTGTATGCAAACTCTACTAAACACAAATATTCATCCCAGCTGCCCGTCCATTCTAAAGCACAAGCCCTTAGCATGTCCTCTAAGGTCCGAATAGTCCTCTCTGACTGACCATCTGTTTGAGGATGAAATGATGTACTGAAATTAAGTCGAGTACCCCAAGCTTTTTGCAAACCTTTCCAGAAACGGGAAGTAAAACGCGAATCTCTGTCAGACACAATAGATGCCGGAGTACCATGAAGCCTAACGATCTCTTGCTGAAAAATTTCCGCCAATCTACCAATACCATAATCCTTTCTAATTGGTAAGAATGAGCAGATTTGGTTAGTCGATCAACAACTACCCAAATCGCATCATGCTTCTTCCGAGTAAGAGGTAGCCCAGTCACAAAATCCATAGATATCTTATCCCACTTCCATGTTGGAATATCCAATGGTTGTAACAATCCACTAGCCCTTTGATGTTCAATCTTAACCTGCTGACAAATCATACATTTCGATACAAACGTCGCCACATCTTGCTTCATGCCATTCCACCGTAAGTACTGCTTCAAATCCCTATACATCTTGGTAGAACCAAGATGGATAGTGAAAGGAGAACTATGAGCTTCAGTCATAACTTTCGCTGAGTACCGGATCATTGGGAACACAAAGCCTATCTTCATACCATACTATTCCGTCATTATCAACCTTAAACTCCGTCTGCTTACCTTCTTCAACATTTTGTGCCACGCCCACATCACCATCATCTTTCTAAGCTTCTTTAATTTGCAGTATAAGGTTCGACTCCACCTTCATACTAGCCCAGTATCCATCAAAACCTCGTACACACAACTCAACATCCAAACGCTCTAAGTCACGAAGAATCCTAGGTTCAATCTCAATACTTGCAAGAATGCCGATTTCCGCTAAGTGCGTCAGAACTACATTAGCCTTACCAGGATGGTACTGAATGTTGGTGTCATAATCCTTAAGAAGTTCTAACCATCTTCTTTGTCTCATGTTAAGTTCTTTCTGAGTGAAAATATACTTGAGACTCTTATGGTCAGTGAAAATATCACACGTCTCTCCATACAAGTAATGTCTCCAGATCTTTAACGCGAACACCACTGCAGCTAACTCAAGGTCATGAGTTGGGTAATTCTCCTCATAAGGTTTCAGTTATCTTGAAGCATAAGCTATCACCTTTCCATGTTGCATCAAAACACAGCCTAATCCTTTCTTAGATGCATCACCGTAAATTTGAAATCCTCCAGAACCAGATGGAAGAGTCAAAATAGGAGCGGACACCAATCTCTGTTTCAACTCTTCAAAACTCTCTTCTCGTTCATCCGTCCATACAAACTTTTCACCTTTTCTCATCAGTTGGGTTAAGGGCAAAGCTAAACGAGAGAAACCTTCAACAAAACGTCGGTAGTAACCAGCAAGTCCTAGAAAACTCCTAACCTCACCATCACGTCGTAGGTCTTGGCGATTTAGTGATAGCCTCAACTTTAGACGGATCCATGGTGATACCATCGGCAGATACAATATGACCAAGGAAAGCGACTTTGTTTTAACCGAACTCACACTTCGAAAATTTGGCGTACAACTTCTTCTTCCTCAGAATCTCCAAAACTATCCGAAGATGTTGCTCATGCTCTTCTTCAGACTTGGAGTAAACCAAAATGTCGTCGATGAAAACGATAACAAACTTATCGAGGAACTCATGGAAAACACGATTCATTAGGTCCATAAACACAAAGCAGCGCATTTGTCAAACCAAAAGGCATAACGAGGAATTCATAATGACCATATCCGTACGAAATGCGGTCTTAGGAAGATCTTGCTCCCTCACACGAGTGGTGATAACCGATCTCGATCAATCTTCGAAAAGAACTTCGCCCCTTGCAGTTGATCAAACAAATCATCAATACGCGGCAGAGGATAACGGTTACGAATGGTAATACGATTGAGTTCACGGTAGTCGATACATAGACGCATGCTTCCATCCTTCTTCTTCACAAACAAAACAGGTGCACCCCATGGAGAAACACTGGGTCGAATAAATCCATTTTCTATCATCTCTTGCAGCTGTTCCTTTAACTCCTTCAATTCTACAGGTGCCATACGATACGGAGCCTTCGAAATCGGTTCAGACCAGTGAATCAACTCAATGCTAAACTCAACTTCTCTAGCTGGGGAAGACCGGAAGTTCATCGGGAACAACGTCGGTGAATTCACAAACAACAGAAAGGTTTTCAATGTTAGGACTCTCCAAAGATATGTCCTTAACAGACGCCAGAAAACCTTGGCACCCATGAGCAATCATGGCCCGTGCCTTCATAGCGGAAATGAGCTTAACAGATTTGAGGGGTTGAGAACCATAATAAACAAATTCAGGATGTTTTATGTCTCCAAAGATCACAGTTCTAGCATAGCAGTCGATGGAAGCTCTATGATAAGCCAACCAATCCATGCCTAGAATGATATCAAAGTCGACCATATCGAGAGGATACAGATTTGCAGAGCGAATACGATCATCAAAACGAAGAGGGCACTTAACGTATTTATGATCAATGATCATGTGGTTTTTCATAGGCGTAGAAATTGATAAGTGGTTTGTTAATGGTTTGGGAGTCATATTAAGTTTCTTAGCAAATGTGACAGATATAATGGAGTGTGTGGCACCGGTATCAAATAAAACGAAGACAGTAAAATCATCAATGAAAAGAGTGCCCGTAATGGTACCTGAAGTGCGCTCCGCCTGATTCCGAGTAGTAGCATAAACACGTCCAGTAGTAGGTGGCGGCTTGATGTAGTTTCCGGGAATCACCGGGTTCTTCTTAGGGCAATCCTTGATCTTGTGAGTAGTGGAACCACAAGAGAAACATCCACCGGTGGTCTTGAAACACGGTCCCGGATGAGCCTTTCCACACGTAGTACAGATAGGTGGGGGAGGCAAAACTTCAGCTGTCCTTTGCTGACCAGAAGATCCTGAAGCACGACCCTGATATGCTCCTCGAGCCGACTGATCCTTGTTGTAACGCTGGTTATTGTTACCTTGGTTCTGACGATTATTTCCATTCTTGCCAGTAGTTCTGCTATCCTGACTCCTCGCCTAGAGTCCACATTTCTTCCTGACTGACCCCGCTGATCATAACTCCTATCCACCTGACCCCTCGAATCGTAACTCCTTCCAGCATTTCCCTTATAATCATTACTTTGAGTCCTACCTTGAATCCGATCACCATCACGGTTACGCTTGTTGGAACCCGAAACCTCATGAAAGATCTCAATGTTACGAGCTGCGTCATTGCAGGCCGACACATCCTCATACTCGATATTCAGCAGTCGGTCCAACACCCACTTCTTCAGTCCCCACTTGAAGTGCTTAGCTTGGCGCCTACCATCTCCAGCAATCGTTCCCACAAAACTTACCAGCCTCATAAACCTGCCCATGTACTCATTGGAGTTCTCATGATCAAGCTGGTAAATCGCCTGGTAATCCCTCTCATACCTTTGCTGCCAAAGATCGTGGAAGTAACGGTTATAAAAGATAGTCCGAAACTCAGCCCAAGTACAAGTAATAGCAAAAGCATCTCCTCCTCTCGCATGTTTGAGTGCCTTCCACCAATTCAAAGCATCACCTTCTAACTTAAATGCAGCCAAACGGGTCTTAAACTCGTCTCCACAACCCAGTACTTCAAACAGCTTCTCAATATGAGTGATCCAGTCCTCAGCCTCAGTGGGAGATGCATCAGTGTTAAAAGAAAGAGGCTTGAGCTTACCGAAATGCTCGAGCCAAGTGTGAATGCCGACGGGTTGATTTCCTCCACCACTACCCGAAGCACCAGTCTGATTACGAATGTTGTTGATCACCTGTGTCATCATCTCAGGTGTGGTAAGACCAGGGAAAAGAGTGTTGAGAGCATTAGCAATCGCAGCATCCAAGTTAGGAGCATCATCGTCTCCATCCACGTTACCGTTAGTAAAAGTTCGAACCATCTAAACGATATTCAAACGATTAGTAAAATGAACAAAAGTGAGATACAAAATGGAAGTTCGCAGAAGGAAACCTAAAGTCTACCCAATCCTCACAGGTCAAAGCCTAAGCTCTAAGGTCTCAAAACCTAGGGTCCATATGTCATAGGTCCTGACTATAAGTCGTAAACCTGGGCTCTGATGCCATAAATTGTAACGCCCCGATCCGACAAGGGTAAAGGAATCACAAACAATGGTGTCATATCAAAGCAAACATAAATATCCAAAAGAAGTCTTAACATAAATGCGAAATAATTCAAGTCAACATGACTTCAATACATAGGTCCCAAATAAAAAATAAACTCCAACAAAATATCTGAAATAATGAAGTCTTAAATAGTATCATAAGATCAAAGCTAAAAATCTCTAAGGTAAGTCCACTCATGCACTCATCCCAAAGCAAAACCCAGCTCCAATGCTTAGATACCTGCCGCGGAATAAAATAAATGCGGCTGAGCTTCAAAAGCTCAGTGAACAGATATAAAAAGCAAAGCAAATACGAAACGATTTCGAATACAAAATATAATGAACGAAAGATAGCAAAATCATAATCATTTTGAAAGTATAAATCAAAATTATCGAATAAAGTTTATAGTTAACTACCACGAGCCCGAAACAAATATCGATCATAATCATATTCACGTAAGGCAACATTTGTAGGGGAGACCTACCAGAGTTATGAAGGACGTGCATGCACGCAAGATCAATCATCGATAACGATAACATATAACAGATAGCAGATAACAGATCTAGGATGCATCCATACGCCCCATAGACAGATATTGGTCATATAACATAATTTGAGCTCATAACAGATAACAGATAAGGGACGTGGCGTAACATCACTCTACGCCTCTAGAGTCATATCGAGGTGCATCACTGACACGGACATGGAACCCCATGACTAGTGAAATATTTGGCTCGGGTGTCAAACTATCTTAGGTCAAATCAGAATGTCAAAACTGACAAGATCATACTTTATCATCAGTTTAATCATATTTTCAAAATCAGAGTTTTCATATCAACATAGTTCAAAATCGGATGTTTCATAATTCAAATCGAGTTCAGATAAGCAACAGCTCAAACAAACAGAATGGGGTTCATAGCAAAAGCTTAGGAAACCCTAATAAGTAAAATAGAAAAGCTATCCAAAAGAAAACGTCATAAGGAACCTTTACTGAAAAGGTCAGAATATCTGTACCTTATTCCAAAGCAAATGACCAAAAAGCAAAAATACGGAAAGCAAAGGATCACTCCTTCTTCACATAACCTATACACATTAACGGTCGTACATGTTATTTATGATTTCATAATCGTCGAAATGATCTTTTAATATTTGGTGTTCATACTTAGTATATTTAATGATCTTAATACTTTAGGGTTTTAGGATTAAATGAAACTTAAGTGTTTTATAACCAATATTGTAGATTAAGGTTCATTATGTCATTTATTAAAGTTTAGGGTTAAATGTGAAAATAGTTTAAACGTCATAACTCACACATGAAATAACGAATTAATATAATTAGCTTCAAACCCTAATCGACTCTCATTTATGTTCTAGGGTTTTCTCAATCTTTTAATATCATATCAATGTGTACTTACTTTATATGTTACGTCATTTAATGACTCATTAATTCAACCTAGCACATATGAAAAACAACCTTTCTTTTTATGCTTCACCATGTACTCATTCCCACATGCAATTCCCATCTTAATCACCCGTTGTTTCTCGACTTAAAAGTCCATTCGGCATACACACCCAAACACCTACCCTTTATACTCACATGACACGTTAACCTCTATTTCCAAACATGCATGCATCGACACAAATCAAGACCCTTTTTCAAAAGATTCATGCTAGTAACCATGCATTAACCTTCCATGTATTATACCATGTTTATGATTTTATGTGACACAACACACATGTCCTTACTATGCGGTTTATATACACAATTCGTTACATATCTATATAAGTTTCGGAATTATGAACACGTGACAAATAAACACGACAAGCTCACATGGTTCGACTAAGGTATAGGTTTCGACCTCCATGTTTTACGCAAACCCTAACTCCTCTACGTACTTTCCATAATCACGATTACATGTTATACTTGGCCGATTCACATACATATATGGTTCGGTTCTAAGTGGCTCGACCTAATTAATACCCGATTTACAAAACACATTACAATACATGTTCTCTAATTTTTATAAGGTCCGATTCATTATGTTGTTGGTTTCGGTTTCATATAGCTCGACAAAAACAACACAAGCTTCGACTAAAAACAAAACATGTTACAATATAGAATAACGTTAAGTGTATCAAAGTGAGACGAATAGAATACGTTTATACCTTAGCTCGTTGGAAACAAAGTATCGACACCAAGGGGTGTTTAGCAGTCGGCCGAGAGAAGGAAAAGAAAAGAGGCAAAGAAAATACCAACTTGCAAACTAGGGTTCCAAATTGAGTTTATGTGATTGTATTTATAGGTGGTACTAATTTCGTTAGGGCTTTTTGATGTGGGCTCGGCTTGATCCAAACGAACAAAACAAACACGCCCCAACTTGGCTCTCTTGGACTCTCGGCTAGCAAAAGAAAACGAGCCCAGCATGGTTCACCTTTAAATGAAAACAAGGCCCAAACGAATGGCCCAACTATTTCGCGAGACGCTTAACTTTCGTCCGTACAAAGTCGATCACGTACAAATATTCGTTAAGTTTTAGTTATAGATAAGTTAGGTTTTAATTTCGTTAAATGAATATAAATATCTTTTACATATTTTATAAATTTCGATTCCAAGGGTATTTTAGTCTTTATTCATGTTTTAAATTTTCAGGTTTTACACGTAACTTTGGTGTTTTTACGCATAAGTGTTACTTTGCCTTTCCGTGATTTCTACGCCTAAAGATACTTCATCAACAATGTTTCATTCGACTACAAAGATCCATTTAACAACACAAGTTTTCAACATGTCACAACCACCGTACTCTAGCTATTTTCCTTACACTTATAATCAACAACAACAACAACAACTAAGTCCACAACATCAACAATTTAATCATCAACAACAAATTTATCAACAACAATTTAATCAACAACATACTCCACAACTTGGAGCAATTCCACAACCACAAATGGTTCAACCACCACCTAGTCTTCAAGTACAACCTTACACAAACTTCTACAATCAACATCCATCTAGGAGTACTATGAAGGAACCGACATGGTTTGGCAAGATGTGTGAAGCCTTAAATAGCCAACAATCAATTCATGAAGCTGGCTCACTTGATAGACCTCCAATGCTCACTCCTGGAAATTATGATCAATGGGTGATAAGGTTCTTTAGGTTTTGTGATCTAAAGAAGCTACATGGAAAGTTCTTAAAGAAAGTCATTATGGAAGGTCCATTTCAGAAGCCTACTGTTGTCACACCCGCAGATCCTAATGCCAATCCACCAAGAGATGATGTCACCAACATTGCAACTGTCTCAGACCTCACAGGTGATGAACTTCTACATTTTGAAGCCGATGAACTTTTGGGATTACCCCAATCCGATCCTTCGAAGTGTTGATGCTCAAAAGACTGCTAAAGCAATGTGGGAACATATTCATCTTCTTATGGAAGGCACAACACTCAATCAGGAAGACATGGAATCCAAAATCTACTTGGCTTATGAACACTTCATGATTGAACCAGAGAGACATTAGAGTCATATCATCATCGCTTTTCAGACATCATCAATGATTTGGACAAACACAACATCATCATGCCACGAATTGCTGTCAACACTAAGTTCCTAAGTAGTCTTGGTCCGGAATGGGAGAAGTATGTCATTTTTCTCCGTCAAGCTAAGAATCTTCATCATGCTACATACGGATTGTTGTACGACTATTTGCAGCCTCACCAAAAAGAAGTTGACAAAGAAAGGGCTATCCGTGGACTCCCGCTCCACATCACTTCGGAAAATCAACAACTTGCTTTGTGGGCTCAAACTAGTGTTCCTCCTCAACCCGCTCCTCAACCAACTGCAACAATTACACCATATAATCCATCACAAGAACAATCTTAAGAAACTCAATTGGTTCCATACAACAACAACACTGATCAAGCACTTTATAGTGAATCCAATGAGGATACTAAAGCTTTTGATGCCCTGCAGCAAGGATTTGTCATCATTGCTAGAGCCTTCGGCCGATATTCCAACAAATCCAACAATCGCATTCGTACCTCATCCAACACAAGGAATCAGGCTGTGGTTAACAATGGAAGAGTTGAAGTTCAAAATCGTGGTAATGTTCGTCAGATGGGAGGTGGTCCAGGGTTTAATGTTATGGGAAGGAATAACATGGGTGCTCCGCAACAACAAAGGGCTCAAGTGGTTGAACAAGGGAATGCTCAGAATGGGGTTAATGGTCTTCGTTGTTATAACTGTAATGAGAAGGGTCATCTGGCTAATGCATGCCCTAAGCCGAGGACAAGAGGCGACTTATTTCAAAGAGGCTTTGCTCTTGGTTCTCAAGGATGAAGCTGGTGGAACTCTTACCAACAAGGAACAGAGCTTTATGGCGGATGCAGATTCTGATGATGATATGGAGGACTTGCGGCCAATGCAAGCAGTGATGTTGATGGCACAAATGCAAGCACTACACATGAGTGACACAGCCCAAATATGACACCGATGGCTTGTCTCAAAATTCCCGAACAAACCATATTTATCACTGATCTAATATCTCAGCCAACATCTGAATCCGGCGAGGCTCAGAATGTTCAAAATGAGTCGTCCACATCTCAGTTTGACGATTCTCAACTTGACCCCGTAGTTACATTTGATGATCAAGATGATCTTATGGTTACATTTGATACTCAAATTGACTCCGTGGTTATACTTGAGGATCTTAATAGTGATTTGTGACTCACGTTGAACACGCTGAACTTTTGCCTAGTCCAAATATTGATCTCTTACTTAAAGACCAACAATCCCGAATGGATGAATGTTATGCATTAAATCATAAATTACACAGTAAAAATGCACTGTTAACAAGGGACATTGAATGCTTAAAACGGCAACTCAATTTCTTCAAAACTCAAGAAAATCGTGAAAAAGGTTTTGAAGCCGCTTTTGCTAAATCACATCAAAACGAAAAATCTTTGGAACGACAGATTCGTGATCTAGCCGCATCCAAGAATGCTTTGTTGTCTCAAAACGAAAAAGCTAAGACTAGTTGGAGATGGCAGAAATGGATACATAATACACTAGGATTTAAATGGATACCTAAAATCATTGATGTGTGTATTTCTAACATAACTGCTTCGGAACCCTCTAACTCTTTGGGTTCCACGTCTACTTCTATTCCATATGTGTCGTCTGTGTGTAATGTAGGTGATACAGATCATCCTTTGGATTGTTGATAGCGGATGTTCCCGACACATGACAGGCAATCTTAAACTGTTATCAAACTTTATTGCAAAGTTCATTGGCAATCGTCAGATTCGAATGATCACTTCGCAACTATCATGGGCTACGGAGATTATATCAATGGCAATATCAAAATTAGCAGGGTCTATTATGTGGAAGGCCTCGGTCACAATATCTTTTCAGTCAGTCAATTCTGTGATGGAGATTTGGAAGTTGCTTTTCGGGAGAAAACTTGTTTCATTCGTGATCTACAAGGAAACGATCTTATGTCTGGCTCTCGCAATTCTAGTCTGTACACAATATCAATGCAAGACATGGTTGCTTCATCTCCCATCTGTCTACTCTCAAAGGCTAAATCTACAAAATCTTGGCTATGGCACCATCGTCTCTCACATTTAAACTTTCAAACCATCACCAACCTTGCTCGACACAAACTTGTTGAAGGTCTCCCGAGATTCCGGTATTCTAAAGATCACCTATGCTCAGCTTGTGAACAAGGGAAAAGCACTCGTGCTCATTTTTCTTCAAAGGTGGAACACAGCTCTCAAGATGTGCTTCATCTTCTTCACATGGATTTGTGTGGCCCGATGCGCGTGCAGACGATTAATGGCAAACGCTACATCTTGGAAATTTTTGATGACTACTCAAGATGGACTTGGGTTTATTTTCTCGGTAAAGATCAAGCTCCACAGATGATCATCACTTTTCTCACGAAAATTCAAATTCAGCTCTGAACACCGTCCGACAAATTCGAACAGACAAAGGGACTGAATTTGTGAATCAAACTCTTCAGGAATATTATGAGAAAGTGGGAATTGAGCATCAAACATCCATTGTACGCACCCAGAACAAAACGGAGTTGTTGAAAGACGAAACCGTACGTTAGTGGAAGCCGCCAGAATGATGTTAATCAATGCTAAACTTCCATATTACTTGTGGGCTGAAGCTGTCTCAACCGCATGCTACACTCAGAACCGTTCAATGATTACAAAACGCCATAACAAAACACCTTTTGAGCTTATCCATAACAGAAAACCGAACCTCAAACACTTTCATGTATTTGGATCCCTTTGCTACCCAAATAATGATCGTGATGACTTTGGAAAGCTCAAAGCCAAAGCTGACATTGGATTCTTTATTGGATACTGTGAGAACTCTAAAGGTTACCGGATCTGGAATCGTCGTACAAAGCAGTTTATGGAAACAATTCATGCTAATTTTGATGAGCTTACTGAAATGGCTTCTGAGCATAACAGCTTGGAACCCGATCACAACCGTTTAAACTTTTCTCAAACCCCGTCATCAGCTGAACCAAGCCCTCAGCTTACTCGTCAACAAATGGAAAAGCTATTTGCTCCGTTGTTCAGTGACGATATTGATGAACGTGCTCCAGGTGTATCCGATGTTTCCGCTGCACAACCTGCTCATATTCCTATACCTGATACACCTGCTACAACAACTACGGTTGAAGAAGCACCACCAGTTGACTCTACAACAACAATTGAACAAACCGCATCCAACGACGTTGAACCAGCTGATGATGTTCTTAATGAAGTACCCCCACCTGCAGATTTTGATCCAAATGCATTCTTTAACCCGTTTGCCAATGAAACTGCTGCACCTGATATTGTTGAATCATCTACAAGCCATTTGAATCCTCAAAATCTGCACAATGTATACCAACATCAACCCTCTACATATCGTTGGACAAAAGACCATCCTCTTGAAAACATAATTGGCAACCCGAATCAACCAGTCATAACAAGACAACATCTTCACACAGATGGTGAACATTGCATTTATGCTCTCACTGTCTGCCAATCTGAGCCTAAAAACATTAAAGACGCAATGACAAAAGACAACTGGATTGAATCCATGCAAGAAGAACTCAACCAATTCAAACGTATTGAAGTATGGGAACTAGTTGAAAGACCAACAGGGGTCTACGTCATTGGTCTCAAATGGATTTGGAAGAAAAAATTGGATGCTGAAGGGAACGTAATTAGAAACAAGTCACGTCTGGTGGCTAAGGGTTATAGACAGGAAGAGGGTATTGACTTTGAAGAATCATTCGCTCCGGTTGCTCGTCTTGAGGTTGTTCGGATATTTTTAGCGTTCGCGGCTCATGTGAATATAACGGTCTTTCAGATGGACGTCAAAACTGCTTTTCTGAATGGGCAACCTAAAGAAACGGTTTATGTCACCAAAGAAGGATTTGTTGATCCTGAGTTCCCGAACCATGTCTACAAACTGAACAAAGCTCTCTACGGTCTCAAACAAGCTCCTCGGGCGTGGTACGATAAGTTATCATCTTTCCTCATTGCCAATAATTTTACCAAAGGTTCGGTCGACCCAACTCTCTTCATACAATATCACGGGGCACATATCTTAATTGTTCAAATTTACGTGGATGACATCATTTTTGGGTCAACACATAAAAAGTATTCAATCGCTTTTGCAAAACTAATAAAGAAACATTTTGAAATGTCCATGATGGGTGAACTTACGTTCTTTCTAGGACTGCAAGTTCATCAATCACCCCGTGATATTTTCTTGAGTCAGTCCAAATATGCCCTTGAAATTCTTAACAAATTTGGAATGCAAACCTGGGACACATATGCCACACCAATGGCTCATACCAAGAAGTTAGACGCTGATTTACATGGGAAATTGGTGGACCCTACCAAATACCGGAGTATCATTGGGTCTCTCATGTATCTAACAGCTAGCAGGCCTGATATTGTTTTTGCCGTATATCTCTGCTCCCGTTATCAGTCGAGACCAACTGAAACCCACATCTCTAAGGCTAAAAGAATCCTACGATACATCAAGGGAACCATTAATTTGGGGATCTGGTATCCGAAGGATTCTGGTTTTGAACTAATAGCTTTTTCAGATGTTGATCACGCAGGATGCTTAGATTCACGGAAAAGTACTTCAGGAGCATTACAATTTCTTGGTGATAAACTGGTGTCATGGCAATTGAAGAAGCAGGATTGTACATCGCTGTCCTCAATAGAAGCAGAATATGTAGCCATGTCGGCGTGTTGTGCTCAAGTCATTTGGATGAGAACACAACTCAAAGACTATAGTTATGTATTTGACAGAATCCCGATGTACTGCGACAATCGGAGTGCTATTGCGATCTCGTGCAACTCAGTTCAATATTCGAAATCAAAGGACATCGATCTTCGATATCATTTCATCAAGGACCACGTGGAACAGGGTACTGTTGAATTATACTTTGTAGGTACTGAATACCAACTGGCAGATCTCCTCACCAAAGCCTTAGCTCCTGCTAGGTTTAATGAGTTGGTCCACCGGATTGGTGTGCGGTGTTTGACTCAAGAGGAACTGGATGAACTCTTAAAACATTCTTGAAAACCAGTCAAACACCAAAACCTCTTTTGTAAATATTTTTCAAAAACAAAATACAAAATTATAAAATCAAATAAAACAACAAAAATATTCTTCTATCTATAATTCTTTTAACATGGCAAGTACAAATCTTCCGTCAACACTCAAATCTTTCAAAATTCAGTATTTTTTCGATCACGTGTTGAGGGGGAGAAAGCAAATATTTTTCAATTTCATAAAACCTTGTACTTGCATGTTACCTTATCCCGGTTGTTTCTTTAATAATGGTGGTCACTTTTCTGGTTTACTGACACTCCTTAGACTAAAATTTATAAAACTTCATTATTTCTTAAGTCAAGGGGGAGTGTCATCAAAATTCTTTCCAAATATCCTTCGTTTGGTAACCAAAATAGAAGTTATGGACATTGGATGTAAATGGAAAAGGAGGAGGGGCTAAAGCTGTCAAAAGCTCAAAGTTATTTTTCATAAAACTTCCACCAAACTCATTAAATTCACTACATTTAATATCTCACCAAACTCATCCTACGCGTAAAAATCATTCATCAAATCCGCTTACTTGATCATCAATTTGTTAGTGATTCTGTGTTTGTAACAAGATTTTAAACAAAGGTTTTGATTTATGGTAAAAACTAACGGTTAAATCTTCACTTATGATTGATTTGGTGTTCTACGCATAAGCGTATGAACACCTAATCAAGTGTGTGTGTTTATGGTTAAAATGTTTGTGTCAAAACGTTTCTCTAGCTTCAATGATTCCAGTTTTTCTATTAAACATCACCCAGATACACAAATTGATTGATTTTGAAAACTAGGGTTTATGCGTGAAATTGGGTATTCTCATATGTGAACATTTCTGGTTAAATGGTTGCTTGTAAGATGTTGTATTCATGTTTAATTAATCATATCTAAGCTTAGAATCAACCCAGAAACATTAATTGCTAGTCAATTGAGAATTAGGGTTCATGTTCTTGTAATTTGGGCATTTTTGATTCACGTTGAGTTTGATGTTAAAACTTGGACTAAACAACTTAATAGGCATCCTAGACCTCCCAGAATCATTATGGTGCATTTCCTGTGGCTAATTATCTTAGGCGTAATTCTTGAGCCTTAGGGTTTAGGTTTACGCATAAGTTTTTTACGCGTAACTGTTTATATGTGATGAGTGTGTAAATACTCATCATTTTTGTACAAAATAAACTGCAAAATCATCTGAAAACACTCAGAAACACATCAAAATGATCAAAATATCACAAATCAGTGTTTTATGTGTTTTAAATGCAAAAATATCAAAATCGATGAAAACATATCAAATTTACAAAAACGCAGTTTTAGTCCCCAAGTTTCAAAAGTTGTCAAAATAGTCCCCGAGCCATAATTTCAAAAGTAAAATCACCAAAGGTCCTTTTAAAATCAAAAGTTGTCAAAATAAGTCCTTTGGTGAAAAATATACAAAGTTTGAGAAATTTACAAAATGGTCCCTCAAGTTTAAAAGTTGGCAGAATTGGTCCCTGGAAAATTGCAAAATGGCAACTTTGGTCCTTACACTTTTGAAGGTTGTCACTTGTGGTCCCTTGGAATAACTTTTCTGAATTGGCAGCTTAGGCCCCTCAAGTTTCAGGATTTACACATTTAATCCTTAAAGTTTAAAACCCTTTACCCTAATTTTGGACCCTGCCCTTATCTTTGACCCCTGTCAATATACATTGTGAACTCCCCTTGGATTATTATATCTGGTCATATCACAGGTCAAACAAACACCTCATTGGCGCCCTTTTCTTCACCTTCTCCACTTGCTCCCCTGCAAACACCTGCACACTCAACCCCCCTCCTCACCTTATCCCTTCCCATGTTCCCCCTCCAAACACAAAGAGCCAAGGGTGCATTTAATACACCCCCAATCACACTCAATCTCACAAACAGATAAAAAGGTTTTGGCGCCAAAACTCTTTATACGGCTAGGATTAAGTTGAGTGATCCAAGGGTCATTTTTCTTGCTGGGAACTATTCAAGAAGAGGAGAGATGAAGCTTGGGATGTATAAATAGCCAAGAAAAGCTACAAGAATGGGAGTTAGTTTTTATATTTTAGCAATGAATGTCGTTTTATAAATTCCTTAGTATAAATTAGATTTACATTTGTATTTTCAAGCTCTGTTGTACTTAAGTAAACTCTTTTCAGTGTTTTGTAACTTGATTCAAGGATTAATTTCAGTTTATGTTCAATTTCCATAATGTGTTAACTGTTGAAATTTTAAAGTTTCAAACTCATGTGTCAAAGCTTTTAGTAGCTCAAGTCAATCTCATATAAGCTTATTTAAGCTTATAATAGCTTCTTGTAAGCTCATAATTCAGTTTCACTCACTTGTGAACCTTGGTCAACAAAAGTCAACAAGGGTACAAAATTGAAGCAGAAGGAGAATGGGTTGTTGCAGGCATGGAATGGGGTGAATTATAGCTTAATGGGTTGGATTTGATAGGATAGTGGTACTTGTTTCACTGATTTGCTAGCCATTGTGGCTTGGACATTTGTAAGTCACATTTATAAGCTTCTTAGCATAATTAGTTCTTGTGGTTTAAACTTGTTAAAACTTGTTCAAATAGCAGTAATGAAGTCATCTTAAGTTAGTTTGATCATATAAATAAGTAGGTTTATTGTTGAAATCTGTTTTGTGCAAAAATTGGTATAATAAGGTGTGTTTGGTTTATGGCTTAAAACTGTCCTTAAGTTTTATTCAGTGGTTAGAAATGGTTGAGTAATGCTTGTTTAGTCCTAAGTGACTCACCTCAGTCTTAGTTTTTGCTTGTTAGCTCAAAAAAGTCAAAAGTCCTTTGAATCTGTCTATCTGTCTTACTGTTGAGATCAAGGGATGGCAAATTCTTGAATTGTGTTTAGAAATCCATAACATTGCTTGCAGTAGCTTTGATTTATCATATAACAGTAATCTCAGTCACAAAAATTGGATTTAAAGTTCACTTAAGTCAAAGTTCTTCATTTCTTCAAAAGTCAAAAGTGGTTAAAGTCTGTTTTGGGCTCAGTTAGTAGGAATTGTTTTGAGTTCATATTTGGGTCTTATCAAATGAGATTTGCAGCTTCATAAACCTCATCTGGTCCAGTTACTTATTAGCATTTTAGTTGAATTTTATCAAATTTTCACAAGCTTCAAATAAGCTGTTCTTTTAGGCTCATTTGCCCCTGCCACTGTATCAGTTGGATCCGAAGTTTTTCTCGATCTTGTGCAGCTTTGCACAGGGCTCATTTGAGCTCACCAGGGTCTGCTTTTTGGTACACTTGGTCTCACCCAGGTCCTTTCTAAGTTCCAAATCAAAGTTTTAAGTTTGAGCTTATTTATAAGCTTGTGCATGTGTTGAAACTTGCTATCCAGGAAACTGTTTTAGCTTATTACTCATTTTATCAAATCTGTTGTAATCAGCTTCTCAAAGGTTGTAGTTTGTAGAAACTTGTTCCATTTTGGTTCTTTTAGTATTTCATAGCTTTGGTAAACTATTGGTAGCTTATTTTGCTCATTTAGCTTATTAAAATACTTTAGCTCATAAGCTCTCTTAGCATTAACTGTTGAGCTTGTGATTCAGAGGTTGTAGATTGTTATTACCTGTTCCATTCTAGTTCTTTTAGCATAATAAGGCTTTGGTAAACAGTTGGTGGTTTATTTGTCTCATTTGGCTTATTTTAGTGCTTATTGATAAGCACTTGTTTAAGCAGTTTCAGATTTCTCCACACAAGTGCCTGTTTTTCCAATTTTCTCAGATTCCTAGTATTAATTTAGAGTTTTCCTGAAAATTTCAGATTTTTCCAAGTTGTTTTGCTATTTTTCCTAATTTAAATTAGTTTTTAATCACTTTTAATTAGCTTTTAATACAAAAAATTCAGAAAAGGTCCAAAAATATAAGTTTTCAATTTTCTTAGGTTTAGATAAATATAAGTAGTGAAAAAAGTAATTTTCCAGATTTTTCATAGTTTATTTGGTAATTTTTAGTAATTAAATTAGTTTTTAATAGTTTAAAATTCATAGAAAATAGAAAAATAACCAGAAAAATACAAAAATAGTTTTGAAAATTCTAGTTTGATATTTTAGACTTTTCCATTTCATAATTTTATTTTTCTAGCTTTATTTCCTATTTTCTTTCATTTTAGGTTATTATTAATTAGTTAAAAATAGTTTTAAATTAGATAATTAGTTATAAAATTAATTTTCTTTTTCCATAAATTTTCTCTTATCATTAGGATTGTAAAAACATCATTTTCATATTTTAGGGTTAATATTGATTTAGTTTCACGTTTTTAGTTGTACGTCGCGTAGATTTTAATTTCAGTTTCGTAAAAACATAAAAAACAAAAACATCATTTTAATTATAGTGATAGCGTTTATTTAATAGGTTTTATCTTTTTAATTTCCTCTCATTTGCATTTTAGCCTTTGCATTTGTCTTATATTTCTGTAGTTATAATCACCAAATCATAACCCTTTTTCATTCAAACTTCTCGATCACTAGACGTTGATTGATCCATTGCATAGCTCGCTGGGACATAACGACCCGGGGAGACCCTATACTCCTCAGATCTTCATTGCATTTGTGTCTGAACTGTTTTAAGTCTGTTACGGCTGGTCATTCACAAGTGACCAGTTTGTGTGATTAGACTTGGCGGTTTTGCGCAGATCAATATGAGTATTCATGATTTGTTCTGAAAATAATTGAATGTATGGGTTAATATTGGTGCTATGATGAACTTATTTCAGGTTTATTACGCGTGAAAATTCACAATCAAGGGTATTTGCCATCTACGCATAAGGATCACCTTACGAGTAGCATGTTATGCGTAAGAGAAATCTTATGCGTAACGTTTACGCGTAAGGTTCTACAATAGGGACTACGCGTATCCTGTGAAGGATATGCGTAAACAGTGACCTCTACGCATAAGGTTGACTCTTACGAGTAAGCCGTACGCGTAAGGTTCATATACGCTTACGCGTAAGCTCTACGCATAAGGTCCTCTTTTCCTACGCGTAATATTTCTTACGCGTAAGTCAAGAACCTACACATAAGCTTATGTTTACGCGTATAACACTCCTGTTTACGCATAAGCTTGCCATTTCTACGCCTAAGCCTAGTTTTAACCTTAATTATGAGTTGTTACGCGTGCAAACTTGTAAATAAATAAATCATAATGCCACGAAACCAATAATGTCACTAATAAGCTTAAACGTTTAATATGTTGTGGAAAATAAGTGAAAACATGGACTTTAAAACTTAAAGTTAATCAACTCACGAAACTTATCACGACGTCATTGGACTATTGGACAAACAAGTGACATTGGACTCGTAACAATCATCGACATATCACATTCAATAATTATACAATAAAACCATCTGTTGACTAACATAATGTCTTTCGATATGTTGGTTCTTTTGGCTAAATATCTTTCAGATCACGACATGGACGCTCAAATGCAAAACGTGGAAGCACCAAATGTTCTCACCGTTGAAGATATCTTCCCTCATGGCTATCCGATGAAGATTGGAAAGAACAACCTTCGTGTTGATTTTGATACTCTCACCTGCTCTGAATCTTCTTGCTTAATTGCTGTGGATATTCTGAAGAATCATCCTTATCAGAACATGCTCACCAATTCTGCTACAGTGCTTGAGATCTATATTCACCAATTCTGGAATACAATGCAAAAGATCAAAAGACAAAATCTTTGTGACGGTGACGCTCAACCACAAACAAGTCACCATCACACCTGCAGACTTAAGGGCTATTCTTCTCATCCCTGTCATCGAACCAACTGAATACAACGTCGCACCAACTGAAGAGACCGTTCTGCAATTCATGATCAACATTGGTTATGACGAAGCTACAGGAGTAATCACAAAGCATTCATACGTGGATCTTAAGAATATTCCTCAGCCATGGAGAACTCTCTACATCATCATCACCAAATCTGTTTCTGGACGTGACAGTGGCTATGAGCATCCCAAGCTCATAGAACTACAGATCTTTTGGGCTTTGGTCAATATGAAACACATTGAAGTTGAAGCTCTGATATGGGACGATATGATGTCATTCCTCAAAAAGCTTGGCTCCAAAATCCCATATATCATATATACCAAATTGTTGATCCAAAGAGCTCTTGAGTATAATCCTGATATCCCCAAGAGACTCAATGACCCTAACAATCACTCCATGTTGTATGAGCCTACACTCACAGTCAGATTCAAGGAATCTACAACAAAGAAACAGGGTGTTGTGCTGCCGGATCACCTTCTCTCCGATGCAATCAAACAGCTTTACTCATACAAAAGATATCTGGTAGCAATTGATGAAGGCAAAGTTGGTTTTCTCAATGACAAGTCTTCTGGCACACCTACTAGGAAAACCAGGAGAGGCAGTGCAGGAAGTGTTGCAAGCACTAAGAGTCAAAGAAAGTTCCCTAAGAGGAAACCTCCACTCAAAAGGACAGTTCCCTCTAAGGAAGCTATTCCTATTCCCATTCCCAAGCCTGAACCGCAAAGAAAGCTAGTGGATGAAAGCTCTGAGGAAACCGATTCAGACGAAGAGGTCATCTACTCTGAAACTGCAACCGATGTCACTCCAATAGTAGCTAAACCTCCCAGTCCAAAGTTTGACCAAGGAAAAGGGAAGACTCCAGTGCTTGAGCAAGAAGAAGAAGAAAGTTCAGATGAAGAGCAACTAGACAAAGACTACAGGAAAAAGGTGAAAAATTTGAGACTCCAACACGTTGCTGAACAATTCAAACAGCAACAAATTCGTGGCCCTGGAGGGTCAAGTGTGTTGATCCCAGTTGAGCAAATGATCTAATATAGAAACTGACTTGAATAACAACTTATTAAGTATTATGCAGAATTTAATACTTAATCTTAAGAAGAAGAACAATGAACATTCAACACCTCAATATTATTAATAATACGAATACTCTAAACCAGTATTAGGGTTTTACAACCTTGAAGTGTATCGACCTTAGATATAAAAAATACGTATATCTAATCTAACCTAGGACCTCCTTTTATAGGCTAAGGAGTCCTTTACATTATACAATACGTAACCTACAAGATAAATATCTTTTCCATATTTATCTAATACAAAATACTAAACCGACTAAACAAGACTAGCAGTGGTTACATTATATTATTCGTGGTTACACACTACTACTAGCCGCAGTTTGTCTTCATCCGTGGTTCCATTCTTCTGTCCGTGGTTATATCAACTCTGTCCGTAGTTCCAGTACTTAGAATAATTCTTGATTCAAGGAACCAAAAACCCAACAATCCTCCCCTAAACTTGATACATTCCAACATAATTCTCAAGTTTCCTTTAAGCTCAAAACATCTGAATTAGAGGATGTAGTCAAACACTTACTAGATTTAAGAATTTTCTCATAATTCAGCAACAAATCGTAAGCTTGACCATCATAGGGTACCAACATCTTGATAATACCAGGCTTCATCATCTGAGCAATAACTGCTGGATACTTATTCAGTTGAAGATAATCACCTTCTACAAGCATATGAATAACTTCTCCGAAACAACTTAAAACATGAACTCCACAAGTTTGATATAAAAACCATCTTGTAACATTACCATTGTAGAGTCCTTTCCATTCAGGTTCATCATGAGTAGGTTCAAATAAAATCTTCAAATGATGATAAACCAGCCTCTCATGATAATCATTTGGATGTACTTCACCAAACTTATTCTTGTAAAGTTTCCAAAGATTCATCAAATCATCTCTATCAAAATACTGAAGCATCTGTGAAAATTTATTATACTCATAAACTTCATTGTTGAGTCTTTGAATTTTCCAAACTCCTTCACTTCCAACTTTAAGCTTAAACTCATAAGAAATAATTTGATTAACATCTTCAACTACTTTCAGTCTTTTAGAATCAGATGTCTCCTGAATCTCAAATTTTCTCTTTCGTTTACTTTGAATCCACTCATCATCCTTCTGAATCCACTCTTCTTCCTTTTTAGAATTCATTGGACAGTAATCATCATTATTAATCTTCATACATCTCATATAAATCTCACGAATTCTTTCAAATGAACATTTATTAAGATTATCAGGAATATGAATGCCCGAATTCTTAATAATCTTCATCAGTACATTCCTCATCTGTGCAATTGAAGGAGGTTTCTTTCTTATAACTTGCTTCCTTTCTTTACCAATCCTCCTTGCCCATTGACCCAAAAGTCTAGCTCTTTCCTCATCATCCAACAATGCCCATTCTTGTGCAGTATATTCATCATGTATTTGTTGAGAAGCTTCAAGATAGTTTTGTGATTCATACCATGTAGCTAACCATCTCTGACTAGCTTCCTCTTCTTCTTGCTTTCTTTTCTCTAAAGCTGCTTGTTCTTCAGCTAACATGTTTTTAACATACTCTGCATCATAAGCAACATGTTCTGCTTTACTTTTAAATTTCAATTCTGGCTCTGCAATCCCTTTACCTTTACCAACATCTTGTTGAACCACTTTCTTCTTTAATGGATCACCAATAATCAAACTTTTACTTCTAGGTTTAGGTGCAGCATATTCAATAGATGAAACAGGTGCAATCATAGGTGTAGAAATAGATGAGGTTTTGCTTAGATTTATCAATGTGCTTGCAGCTTCTTTCTCAACTTCTTTAGATTTAGGTGGTGATACAGAGAGGGTTGTAACAATAGTGGAATTGGTTATGATAGCAGTGGGTATGACAGTAGTGGGATAATTGCCATATCTGAAACTGCAGCAGTGGTTACAAGAGTACTAACCGTGGTTGCAGACATACTATCAGTGGTTGTGTCCTGCACTACTTCATCTTCTACAACATTCTTCACATTTTCAAGAACTGCCTCATTCCCATCTTTATCAGATATCAAAAATTCTTGATCTCCACTATCAACATCTTCTTCCATAGGTACATCAACAGCCTCCCCTGAATTCATTCCTTCACTCCTCCCCTGTTTGAATACATCCTGCACATTCAGAGCTGGAGAGGAGTCCACTTTCTTTTTCATCCTTCTCATTTTTCTCAAAACAGCAATCCCAGGTCTTCGTACTTTCTCCAAAACCAATACCCTGTGCTTCAATCGCCTAATGTCTTTTCCCTGAAACACAACCAACTCCTGTAGACCTGAAATTGTATCCTCCATTTTGGCACATTTATCCGTCAATTCATTAAAACGTTCAAGAATATCCTCCCCACTTCAACCTGTGTGAACTGGTCCGAGAGGTGGTTCATTGGAAAAGTCATCATGTACAAACTCAGGATCCGTCAATTCAGTTTCATATTCCAATCTATCCTCATCACTTCGAGCTGTGTTAACTGCTCAGAGAGGTGAATCCTTGGATATAGTAAACATAGCATCAGACCTAGCCTGATCATCTATGCACCCTTTAGTAGCCAGTTGGCTAGGGATTCCTCCACCTGTGTTAAGTTCCAAGGAACTCTCCACATTAGGAGTTGCCAAAGGTTAGGTCTTAATTATGTTTCCACTATCCTGACCAGCATCTAAGCATGAATCAGTAGTAGAAGCCCTTTCAATCGTGTCACCTCCACCACCTGTGACAGCCTCATTAACAATACCTCTAACACCAGCCTGAGGTAGCTTGGTGCCCTTCAGTCTCCTAGTCCATACAATAGGTGTAACAGTGGTTTGGGTTTGACTAGAAGTAGGTTGAGTTGCACTAACAGTGGTTGCAAAGGTACTGTCAGTGGTTTGAGGTGTACTAGCAGTGGGTTCAGATGTACTAGAAGTGGGTTCAGTGACTAAAGGTTGAGATTCAAGACCTTCATCAAACTCAGGATCAGCAGGCAAAGTAAGCATATGGGGAAATAAAGGAACATCTCTAATTTGTACATTTTGTGACTGATTCCTCATATGTGCAAAAACCTTAGGAAGCATATGATGTACTTCATACTCCCTAGTGTGCTCAACAGGTTCCTCTATTTGACTTTCCACAATTAGTTGAACAAACCTAGGATATAAATAGTATTTACCCTTCTTCCTAATGTTTTGTACTAGCCCCTCATATATCATCCTAGACCAATTAAATTTCCTTCCATCAGAAAAATAAATAATTGCAGTAGCAATTTTTGAAGGAAAGTCATTAAACCTAGTGGTCTTACTACTCAGACACATCAACAAGGTGTGAATCAAAAACTTCCATTGCTTTGAAAACAAACTCTTAAAAAATTGTACCTTATCACCCCTGTGTGTATATCCTAACCTTTCCAAATTAGCAACTATCTAAGCATCTGAAAGATTTACAATACCACCAGCATCATCAAACTTTAAAACTTCCCTAATGATCTCCTCAGTAACAGAAATAGCATTCTCATCCACAACAGTGCTAAACACTTCTACTCCATCAACCTCTTCAAGCTTAGCATTCCTCCAGAACTGATGTATGTAGGCTTTAAGAATGGTTGGTGTGACAGTTAAGGCATAGTGACTAGGACTATGAATAAGGAAATCAATCATTTGATGAAAACCTTCAGATCGGTCGTTTTTGGTGAGATTAGCAACAAGGTTATGTGTGTTGGAATACTTTTCCGCCATTGTGATTAATGATGGGTATGATGTGGGTTTTGTGAATAAGGCAAAGTAAAGTGATTAGGGTTAATGTTGAGCGCCAATTGGAAGTGATGTGAAGATCAAATAAATGATCCATCCGTGATTTGGGGAGATAATATACTTTTGCCAAAGTTACCAAACAGCCCCTGTAGTATCCAAAATCAAGCAACAGTCTATCAGAGGTTTCAGAACTGCTATCCGCGGTTTGAAACACACCATCAGTGGATACATTTTATCACTTCAACCAAATGTCCAAGAGATACAGCAAGCAAATCTGTGTCAAAATAAGAGAGATCTCACAAAAATATGAAGGATTACACAATTTTTTTGTTTCTTTTTTTTTTCTTTTTCTTTTTTTTAACAAACACTAGCAGCTAACATAACACCAGCTCCAATGTACACTAATCCTTCATACCTGCAAGACAAAAACACAAACCAAACACATAGAAGAAAGGTATTGTTATCAGTGGTTAGAAAAGCCAGCAGTGGTTCCAAATGACCTATCCGTGGTTAGCAAAGATAAGTCAATATGGTCAACTTCCAGGATTAACATTAGTCCAAAGCCCAATGAACTCATTAACTCCTCAACCACATTTAACCTGCCCCTCATTTACTTACATAACCCATAACTCTGCTTATAAAAAGAACCCTAATCTCATATAATGCACACACCAATTAAAATCAAAACCCTAATTTCTCCAAAATCCACAATCAACCTCAATCACCATGTGGAACCCCAGTTGGAATAAACCAGAAGTTATTGATCTAACATCCTCCTCCTCATCATCATCATCATCATCAAGTGAAGAGTCTGACCCATGGCGTCTTTACATCCCTCCACAAGAAGCACGACCAAGAAAATCCCCCTTTCTCCCATCATCTGAAGATGATAGTGTGGTGAATCCAAGTGAGTCTTCTGATGACTCCTCTAAGAAGAGAACTTCAAACCCGCAACCTTCATCATCCCAACCCCAACCAAGACCACGAGCAAGAAATCCACCACTCCCAAAGGACAGAGAGGTGGTTCTTGGTCTTTCTGCACCATGTTGTGGTGCTTCTTCACATATCGTAAAGGGGAAGGGTAAAAGGAAGATGGAGTGATTGCTTTTTGGTGAAACCAGTAGATGAAGCACAAAGGACAATGTCAGATCACAAATTCATCTACTGTATTCATCTTCATCATCTTCAGTTTCCTTAATCCATCCTTCCCATTTTGATCCTTAGCTCGTCATGCATATCCAACAGCTGAAATAGATGATAAGAGCTAGGATAGTAGTAGAAAATCATGTATAGAACTAGTCTTTTAATTTGCACTTGAAGTTTCATTGTAAGCTGTAAGTTGTAAGCTGTTTCTTGAATGAATGAACAATTTAACTTCAGTACTTCTTTTGCTTCTATAATGAACTTTCTTTTCTCTGCAAAATGGTTAGTGGAAACACAGAGCAACAAATAGTGGTTTGAACAAAACTATCAGTGGTTAGAAACAAAAATAGCAATACTAAGATTACATAATAACAGTCCAATACTTATACAATCTGGTACAAAACAATTTGAGAGTTAGAGATTAATCATTCCAATACTAACAACAAGGTACTGAAACCTCCCCACATCAAAAGCTTTGGTGAGAAGATCAACAACATTGAAATCAGTATGTATTTTTACCATTTGAATCAGCCTTTTCTCATTACAATCTCTAATAAAATGATGCCTTATCTCAATATGTTTAGTTCTAGAATGTAAAACAAGATTTTTAATGATGCAAATTGTACTGTTATTATCAATGTAAATCTTAGTATGCATAAAATTGTACCCAAAATCCAGCAATTGATTCGGAATCCAAAGAACTTGACCACAGCAACTAGCAGACCACATATTCAGTTGTAGAATTTGCCATAATAGTTTGCTTTTACACTGCCATGAAATAAGTCGCTTCCCAAAACTGACATCCTCCAGTTGTAGACTTCCTATCCAAACTAGCACCAGCATAGTCACTATATGTGTAGGCCACCAAGTCAAAAGGAGAATCCTTGGAGTACCAAAGGCCCAGTTTAGGATGACCTTTAAGATATCTAAATATTCTCTTAACAACATTCATGTGTGATGTATTGGGTGTGACTTGAAATCTGGCACACACACATACTGAGAACATAATATCTGGCCTAGATGCAGTGAGATACATCAAAGATCCAATCATGGACCTGTACAACTTCTGATCAACTTTGGGACTTCCATCATCAGGTAGCAGTGGTTTCTGAGTCTCCATAGGTGTACTAGCACTCTTCACATCCTGAAACCCAAACTTCTTCAAAACATCTGCTACATACTTGTCTTGACTAATGAGGATACCATCAGTCCTTTGTTGAACCTGTAGCCCCAAAAAGAAAGTGAGTTCTCTCATAGAACTTATCTGAAACTTATCATGCATAAGCTTCTCAAAATCTTTGCATAGCTCCTTATTGGTTGAGCCAAAGATGATGTCATCTACATAATCCTGAACCAGTAAAATATCATCATTGAGCTTCCTAATGAACAAAGTCTTATCAATCAACCCTCTTTTGAAGTCATTGTCCATTAAATAAGTAGACATGCATTCATACCATGCCCTTGGAGCTTGATGCAATCCATACATAGCTTTCCTCACCCTGTACACCTTATCAGGATGATCAGGATCTTCAAAACCGGAGGTGACAAACATAAACCTCCTCATCAATTGTGCCATACAAAAAGGCACTTTTAACATCCATCTGATACACAATAAAATTCTTGAATGAAGCATAAGCTAGAAACAATCTAATAGCCTCAATTCTTGCAACTGGAGCAAACACTTCATCATAATCCAAGCCTTCAGTTTGTGTGTATCCTTGAGCAACCAACCTTGACTTGTTCCTCACAACAATACCTCTTTCATCTCTTTTGTTTCTGAACACCCATTTAGTCCCAATTGCCCTCTTACCATTTGGAAGATCAACCAATGTCCAAACCTCTTGAAGTTTGAACTGAATAAGCTCCTCTTGCATTGATTCTACCCAACCTTCTTCAGATAATGATTCTTCAACTCTCTTGGGCTCCTTTTGAGACAGAAAACATGCAAACAAGCAATTTTGCAGATCTTTGTGATTATTTCGTTTGTGAAGTGATCTTGCAAAGAAACCTTGTTCAGGAAAGGTTTTTGTATTCTGAACCTTGCTTCTTGTTTGAACAGGGGTGTTCAAATTTCCAAGTATTTGTTCCTCAGGATGAATCTTATGAATCCTTGTTGAGGTAACAGGACTTTCATGAATGACATGTTCCAAATTAGTAAGATCAGCATTGAAGAAATCATCCATGTCATCATCATCAGTAGGAGTATCAATTTCAATCAAAGCAGGAATATTAGGATCATGTGGATACTCCTCTTCACCAAATAATGGCTTTGCAGTTGGTCCAAAGAAAGTACTATCATCAGTACTTACAACTGTGGTTTCACTTGTTCTGATTTTGGTAGAAGTTGGCTTAGCAGTGCTTTCATTATAACTGTCCGTGCTTTGGTTTGGCTTAGCAGTGCTTTCAGAACGCCTTTTTTTCTTTTCAATTTCTTCTACCAAGACTGAGTTATCTTTCAACAACTCATCCTTATCTTGATGATGATCAACATTGCCTCCAGTATTCAATACATCATCATCAGTGGGACCTTGCTTCTCAATGATGGGTGAGACAGAACTAGCTTTCCACTTTTCAAACAAATAGAACTCTTGAGGAGAATCAGCTTCCTTAGAAATTGCTTCTGCATCAGAATCCTTTTGAGTACCTGCATCAATATTAGTGGAAGTTCCTGCAATGATAGGCTCATAGTTCATAGATTTGGTTAGCATATCAATGTTGAACAACCAATCTGGTCCTTTGGTCTCAACACTAGGAGTCTTTTCACTAAATTGAACATGTAAGTTCTCTTCAACAATTCTAGTCCTCCTATTGTATACTCTAAAGGCTTTACTATTAGAATAATAGCCTAAAAAGTATCCATCGTCAGCTTTCTCTTGAAACTTGCCTAGGTAGTCTATGGTATTCAAGATAGTAACAGGACACCCAAAAGGTTTTAGGAATGCAATCATTGGCTTCCTATCATGTAACAGCTCATAGGGGGTCTTGTTATGAGGCTTCACTACCTTACTTCTATTATGCACATAACATGCAGTGCCTCACTTCAAAAGGTAGTTGGTAACTTAGACTCGACAACATTGTCCTAGCAGCCTCAATTAGTGTCTTATTTTTCCTTTCAGCTACACCATTTTGTTGTGGTGTTCTAGCAACACTAAACTGTCTTTCTATACCCTTAACTACACAAAACTGATTCATCACAGCATTCTTAAACTCAGTTCCATTATCACATCTGATTATCTTTACCTTATGATTTACTAGATTTTCTATCTTAGTAATGAAAATCTTGAGAATCTCACTAGTCTCACTCTTAGCTGCCAAAAAGTATACCCAAGAAAATCTACTATAATCATCAGTGATAACTAGGTAATACTGCTTACGGTTCAAGATTTTAACAAAGGTAGGTCCAAATAAGTCCATATGAAGCATAAACAGAGGTTGTGTAATGGTGTTGACAGTTTTGGTCTTACAAGAAGCTCTATGTTGTTTTCCTTTTTGACAAGCCACACACAGTTCCTTACACTCAAAAACCTTAGAAGGTAACCCTCTCACTAAGTTGCCTTTTACCAGTTTATTGATTGTTTTGAAATTGAGGTGACCTAACCTTTTATGCCATAACTTAGACTCATCAACATATGCTTTAGCAAACAAACAGGTTAAGGACCTATTAGGAATTACATCTTTAAGATCAAAACAATATATATTTTCTTTCCTAGGTACCCTTAGTTGTATGTACTTCTCATCAGGCATCTTAAATTCAGGTGACAACACCACACACTCAGTTTCACCAAAAAGTACCCAGTTTTTCTTATCACACATTTGAGAAACACTGAATAAATTATACTTAAGTCCACTGTACAAGATAGACCTTTTCAAAGTCTAAATTCCCTATTCTGATTGTGCCTCTGCCAAGTATCTTTCCTCCCTTTGGATCATTACCAAAAGCCACATATCCTCCATCAAAAGCTTCAAAATCCTCCAGGTTGCTCCCATCCCAAGTCATGTGCCCAAAGCAACCACTATCAAAAACTCCTTTGTCTTTTAGCTCATCTTGTAGATTGCCCTGCACATGAAGTTAAACAAATTAGTTCCTTTTGTGGACCCAAGCCAATACTGACTTGGGTGCCCGTGCATCAATATAATAAAAATTGTTTAGGTCCATTGATGCACAGTTGACATGATGTAAAACCTTGGTCTTAGGTTTCCATTGCCAACTAGCTGAGGCCTTTACAACATAAAAATGGTTTCCAACCACTGTGTCAGTTATCACCTTTGGAATTTTTAAAACTTCTTTTGTATCATTGGTGATATTTTGCTTAGCAGTGTTTACATTTTGCTTAGCAGTGGTTACATTTTGCTTAGCAGTGGTTGGAACCCATTTGGGTGCAGCAGTGACAATTGATTTTGTATTTCCATTCCTCATTAACACTGCTCTAGGAATCATATTTCTGTTAGGATGAGGATTTATTTTCTTTGAAAAGTTTTGGTAATTTACCCTCCTCCAATGATTCCAAACTTGTGGTCTGTTTTTATAACAGTTTCTCTGTAAATGCTCAAAACTACCACATGAAAAACAAGCCTTTTTAACACATTTAAACTCATCTCCTAACCTATTTGAAATTAGTCCATTGAAGTTTCTCTGGTTTCCCCTAGGTATATATCTTTTTAACTGTTTCCTAGGTACTTCCTTGTACTCTACTACTTTCTTAGCAATTTGAGCTCCAAATCTAGGCACAAGGTTGGCTTGCTTAGTATCAACTTTCTTAAGAGGTTCTATCTTCTCGGTGTGTTGATACTGATCTATCTTCCTCGAATCGATTCCCAATCTTCAATTGTGGGAGCATCAGATGACTTATCAGAACCTATCTTAGGTGATTCATTCTTGTTAGTCTCACCTACAGGTTTGTTGAAACTAAATTCACTGCTAAATGAGAGCTCTTTTGGAGGTGGTGCATGTTTCATAAGTGATGGTGGTGGCATATCATTGTAGCCTAGGCCAATACCATCCTTGAACAATTTTTGACCTATTGGTTTATTTACTAGATCAGAAGCATATTGTGTTTTAGCAACCCTAACAACATGTTTTTCTTTTTCTTTTAGGGCTTCTACTTTTACACTCTCAGCTTGTTCTAGTTTCTCTTTAAGCATCTTAATCTCCCTATCCTTAAGATCAATTTCCCCACCTAGTATATTAATTTTATCAACATACTCAAACTCACATTTGATACTGATAATTAAGCCTTTCTTCAACACTTTCTAGACCAACTCTATAACCTAAGTTATCTAGAGACAGTCTTTCTACTTCTTTCCTTAAACTCTAAGTGATAGCTTTTTGAGATTCTAAGTTATCTTGACATGATTTAAAAGAACAAGTAGAATCATTAGATACCTCGAATCTGAACCGAAGATGAAGCATAGGATATAAGAGCAAAGTTATGCTCTTTTGAAGCTTCACTAGCAAGAAAAGCTGCATTGGGTCCTTCTTCAATTTCATCACTCCAGTCATAATCACCAAGACCATCTTGAGCCACCAATCTTTGAAGAAGGAGCGGACTCTTCAGTGGTCTTCTTGATGCCTTCTATCCTCTTAGGTGCTCGACATTCCCTTGCAAAGTGACCCTTCTTCTTGCGGTTAAAGCACTCCATCTTGCTTTTGTCGAACCCAGCTCTTCTTTTACCATCATACTTGACCTGTCTTCCAGTCCTTCTCAGAAACTTCCTTGCTTGTAGAGTCAACATTGTCATTTGCCATTGAAGATTAATCTCCTCAAGATCATCAGGATCAATTTGATCTAGATCTTGATTCAAAACAATAACACTGGTAGTTAAATCAGCCAGAAAAGCACAAATTGCACCATCACAGACATTATCACTAACAGTGGTATTGTTTGCAATAGCCGTGGTTATACCATAAGCGGCAGTGGATACATCTTGTGAATTCTTGTGACTAGTGGAAACAAAAGCAATGTTTTGGCTAGATGAAGATGTACCAGCAATGTTGTTCTCGGACTCATATACCTTCAAGTTGTTGTAGAGGTTGTCCAGAGTCATCTTTTCAAAGTCATCCTTGTTCCTCCACACAACAGTATGCATAGCCCGGTCAGGTGATAAACTTCGATGAACTTTAGATTAATATCTTCTTGAGCAACTTTGTAGTCCACTCGACTTCAGTTGGTGATGAGCTTTGAAGTCTGTTATAGGTGCCATCAAGTTTTTATCCACTCGGTCGTGAAGTTTTCAAGCTGATGCTTGAGCATATTTTTCCTTGATTTGTTGGTAGCTTCATTACCAGCAAACCTTGTTTCTATAGCATCCATAAGCTCCTTAGCAAACTCATATTGTTCAAAATCCAAAGCATATTCATTAGGTATTCCCATAGAGAGAATACTATGAGCTTTAATCTCCATCTTTCTCTTAGCCTTGTCAATCTCACTAACAATGGCTATATCTTTGCCATCATCACCCTTCTTAGGAAGAGTATCACCTTTTTCCACAACATCCCAGAGAGCATAATCAATCATGCGAATGTATTGCCTTATTCGCATCCTCCGATTGGTACTCACCATGTTTGAGCATGGGCACCTTTGAAGCAGTAACCATGTGTGTTTCGTCAGACATCTTATCTTACTTGAACAAAACTTAACTTGACCTCTTCTTGATTACAGTTTCTAGATCACAAGCTCTGATACCACTTGTTGATCCCAGTTGAGCAAACGATCTAATATAGAAACTGACTTGAATAACAACTTATTAAGTATTATGCGGAATTTAATACTTAATCTTAAGAAAAAGAACAATGAACATTCAACACCTCAATATTATTAATAATACGAATACTCTAAACCAGTATTAGGGTTTTACAACCTTGAAGTGTATCGACCTTAGATATAAAACATACGTATATCTAATCTAACCTAGGACCTCTTTTTATAGGCTAAGGATTCCTTTACATTATACAATACGTAACTTACAAGATAAATATCTTTTTCATATTTATCTAATACAAAATACTAAACCGACTAAACAAGACTAGCAGTGGTTACATTATATTATCCGTGGTTACACACTACTACTAGCCGCAGTTTGTCTTCATCCGTGGTTCCATTCTTCTGTCCGTGGTTATATCAACTCTGTCCGTAGTTCCAGTACTTAGAATAATTCTTGATTCAAGGAACCAAAAACCCAACAAAGTGGTGCACTATCTACACCAGCTCCTGATGCGGTTAATCAACCCGATAAGGGAACTGGTACCACCACCCACGATCCACAACAATAGCGACTGGAGGATACCATCACCTTTGAATTTGAGGAACCTGAAAAGGAGAAGTCTGAGAAAGAAAAAGCTGGTGAAGAAGCCAAGATTGAGGCAGAACAATTGGCCAAGTCTGGAAAAGATGACGAAGTTGAATATGATGATTTTCTTCTTGATAGTCCTGCACGCTCAAAAGAAGAAACTTTTGAACCGCCAAAAGACCCTGAGTCTCCTCATATCTCATCATCATTAGATTCATCCTCTCATTCATCTCCACCACCATCCAAAAGATCAACCAGATCCACATCAACCAGATCAACCGAGCTAAAACCAAGATTCTTAAAGCTGTCAAGCAAGTACGGAAGAAGGATGTAACCAACAAAAAGCTGAATCAACTCGCTGACAGAATCAAATTTCTTCAAAAGGGAATAAACGAGTTGTTGAAAGAAAGGGAACAAATCCGAAGTTTATCAAGGAGATTTCCAAAGCGAATTGGAAGGCGGCAAGAGAATACACTCACACATTCCTTCTTGACACCGTTCCTAAAGTGACAAGGGAGTTATATTCCTGACTACTTACTCCAAATATCGTTACATTGGTCAAACATACAATGGCCAAAGAATCGATCTCTCTGAAGTGAGTTGATTACTAAATTAGTGATGCAAATGTCAAAAAGAGTTTGGAACCTTTACTTGGATGAAGCTAAATTTTTTGAGACTCTATTAGACTATCAACTCAGGTCTTCATGCAAAGAATCAACAAGTCAACCAAAACGACCAAGAGATGACGATGATAAGGACAAGGATTCGGCACCTAAACGTCCAAAGAAGTCTGGTGAATCTTCCTCAATGCCACCTCCACCCCAAAGGACTCCATCTCAACAACAATATCCTCCACGCTCTTCTGCTGACAAACCTCAGGACTTTGAGTTACCACCCCAGACAGAGAAAACCGGTGATCACTTTGAGTATACTGGTGGTGACGATGAGGAAGTACCTGAGCCCCAACAACAACCCACCTCTCCCGCCTCAACAAAGAAACCATAATCCTCATCAAGGCCAAAGAAGAAAAAGAAGACATCAAAGGCTGATGTCGTCTCATGGCTAGACGAAGATGACACCGAATTTGAATGGTTTTCTAAACTTGTTGATGCCACTCCCGCCCTAACTGATGATCCAGATATGGTAGAAGGTCGTACGTTGGAGCATGCTAAGTTACTGCAAGAAAAGTTCCGTGTGAAGAAGATGAAGAAATCAGAGTTGAAACGAATCAAGAATGAAGCATTTCAACTACTCAAAGATAACTCGGAAAGTGCTATTGAAGTTGAATATCACCTTGATAATATAGCACGAGCCATGTCTAACAACATTGGTAGCTCAACCCCTGAAGCAAACATCGATTTCACCAGAAGAGACAACCCTCCATACTACACCGACTGGTCTAAACCTCTACCAACGATTGGCCAACCAGATCAACCTAAGATTCCATTCCGCTACTTCTTCAACAAAGACTTGGAATTTCTTCTACACGGTAGCGATAGTTCAAAGAAATATGCTACATCACTTACACTTCCGTTCCCGGCAGCCATATACTCAAACTGCATAGCCATCGAAGAAAAGGCTACCCACATGTTTTCCAACAGCGTGGAACGGTATGACATTGATGCAATGTACGGGATTCACCATTGGCCAGAACGCCGACGAATCTACTACAAAAGCTGCCAGGTTCAAAAATCTCAACATGAAGTGTATAGTGATAAAGGGATCGTTGTTGTTAAGCATGTCACTCTTTCGTCTAAATGGGACTACACCTTCCTCAAGACTATCGTGGTCAAAAGACAAGACGAAAGGGACTATGAATTCTGTGAAGCGGACTTTTAGAACTTGTCTCTCAACGACATTGAAGATCCGTATCTTGCCAAAGTACAGGGACGAATGCGAGAATTCTCGACTGAAATTCAACGTGAATACATCAAGTCCTTGCTCATCTTCATCGAAGCATAGTGATCCGAGGCGTGTAGAAGATTTACAACTTCTTTGTTGAATCGTGTACTCGTGTCAACTTCACGGACCTCGGCTAGAACTTCCGACATCAACCAACTTCCACAATACACTCTCGTCAACAAACCATTGAGTAGTTTACGTAGTGAACTACAACGCAACTACTTGATGGCGTGTAAAGATCTTCACAAATTTGGGGATCACACATTGAAGAAGGTCAGGGACGGGTTGGCTTATAGGTTGAAGGCGATATATGAACGCATTGGGTCTCCAAAGCGATGGAATTCTCAGGATAGAAGGGATGTTAAGAGGATCATCACTAGGATCGATGAAAGGTTGTACGAAGGGACCGTTCGAACTCGGAGAGCTTCGTAGGTGGTCGTCCCAGGATTACTCTTACAGGCTATCAACGCCTTGTTCGCATTCCTGGAAAGATTGATGGACTGCCTGGTACCCCTTAAACTGTTTCTATTTCATATTAATTTGGATGTGTGATTTTATATTGACAATGGCTTGTGCACACATAACAGTGTACAACACGTTCTTGTAATGAAAGGACCCTGTGGTACGCTTCAGTGCCACAATCCTTATAAAAGGAATGAAAGTTTCTTACTTTTGAGTAAAACCTATCAAACCTTTCAATTTTAAAAGGTTTTGCTCAAAAGAACAAGTACTTCTGATGAGTGTCTAAATACTCATCATTTTTGTACCATCTAGACTGCAAAAACATCTGAAAACACTTAGAAATGCATCAAAATGATGAAAATATCACAAATAAGTGTTTTATGTGTTTTAAATGCAAAAATACCAAAATCTGGTGAAAAACGTATCAAGTTTGCATAATTGGCAGTTTTAGTCCCCCAAGTTACAAAAGTTGTCAAAATAAGTCCCTGGTAATTCAAAAACTTGTAAAATGTCATTTAAGGTCCATGTGATTCAAAATTTGTCAAAATAAACCCTTTAAAGTTTAAATATTACAAAATGACAACTTTAGTCCCTAAAACTTGGAAAATTGTCAAAAATAGTCCTTGGTTAATTTAAAAAGTGAAAATTATCAAAAATAAACCTTGTACTATTAATAAATGACAAAATTGATCCTTATGGTAAACTTTGGAAAAATTACAAGTATTGGTCCCTAGAATATCAAACTTGACAGTTTTGGTCCTTGGAAGTTTAAAATAGTAAATAATTACATGTATGGTCCTTGGATTATCATATATTGCAGGTTAAGCCCTTGTGTAAACCTTGGAAACTTGTCAATTTCAGTCCCTCACTTTTCAGCATATTACACAAATAGTCCTTGGGCTTATCTAGCTACAATAACCAAACGGACCTATATATTAAAACCCAATACCCAGCCAAGCCCAAATACCAAACCCGGCCCAATATTTAAAAGAATAAAACGCGCTCTACTGTTCATCCCCTACCTCTCAACACCTGCTACCACTCATTCCCCTCCACCTGCTACTCCCACCTCATCACCACCTTTCCAGCTCATATCTACCTCTCACTATCACCCCCCTCCACCTTGCAAACCAACCCACACTGCATTAATTGTATAAACCTGCTCTATGACCTTTTCCCGCCAAATTTCCAAGTGGACGATTAGGATGAATTCAAAGGTGCAATCAAGTGGGAAAGCTTCAGAGGTCGACAAGGAACAGAATGGAATCAATAAATACAAAGAAAAAGCAGTGTGAAAAGCAAGTAGTGTAGTTTTAGTTTAGAAAATGTCGACTTAGTTAATTTAAGTTTTCTAGTTTATGTTTAAACTTTCAAGAGTGTTGTAATCTTATCTCAGTGTATTAAAAACTTAATTTCAGTTCCAATTTCAATTCTTGTACACGATTTCAGTTTATGCATATTTTATTGTTCAAAACTTCAAATTACTTAAATGTTGTATTTAGTTGTTGATAGGGATTGAAAAAACTCATATAAGTTCTTATAAAGCTTTTCCAAGCCATTAGACACTTTAAAATTCAGTTTAGATTCAAAAATAGAAAAATACCAAAAATTACTAAAAAATTAGTTAAAAATAAAAATCCTATGGAGACATGATCAAGACAATGGTGCAGTGCTGATTTTGGATTACTTATTGGTTTAGAGCTTCTTGGGAAGCTATAGGAGTGATTCTCAGTCCTTGGTTCCTTGTCCTGTGCATGAACTCAATTTGTAAGCAAATTCCTTGAAATTTGCATTTCTTAATATAAGTTCTTTAATCTTGTCAATTTTAACTTTAATCTGTTTAAAAATAGTTAATATAAGATAATAAACAGATTTCTCAGTTTAAAAACTAGTTTTAGTGATTAACTCTTCAAAACAGATATAATAAGGGGTGTTTGGATATGCTTACTGTCTTAGAGGTTAACTGTGGGAGTGTTCTTGTTCATTGCATGTCACAATAGCATATACTAGCTCAGTTAAACATTAAAAACTAGTCCTTAATTTATAAAAAGTCAATTTAGCTTCTAATCTCATAGTACTAGTTAACTGTTAGGATTTTTAGTTATAAAACTTACCATACAAGCTTAAAAGTTGTTAATATAGCTTTAGATAAACTTATATTACCTATTTACATCATATTCAGTCATTAGAATTGATTTAAAGTTCATAAAAGTCAAAGTTTTAGTATATTTAAAAAGTCAAAATTTGCCTAGTAGCAGTTTTTAAATAAACTTTGTAATTTTGTTGTGATCTCACTATTAGGATTTAGGATTTGTGCTTTTGGGAAATTAATATTTAACTACTTAACTTAATTAGAAAAATAATAGCTCATACCTATTTAGCTTATAAATAGCTTATTTTCAGCTTTCTTTTGAGACCCTTGTCGAAAACATGCCACCTTGCACAGTTGAGCAAGCTTTTTCACAAGCTTGTCAAAAGCTAATTATTGAGTCTCAGCTTGTGAGTTTTAGTTTTTTGTGTAGCTAACCTGGTCATCTTTAAGTTCCAAGCTTAAAATTTCAATTTGCAGCTTATTTGCTAAGCCTGCAAGTGCTTATTAGTTTGTCCAATTTCAATCAGCATACAGAGTCACATTGGTGGTTTTCTAGCTTTTTCAATAGCTTCTCACAAGCTCATTTTAGCTTATTTGGGTCTCATCTTTGGTTTATAGGAAGCCACCCAGGTCTAGTGCAGGTTCCCACTTCTGTTTTGTAGTTTTAGCTTATTAGGAAGCTTGTGCTTAATCTCCAAGTAGCACCCAAAACTGCTTTTAGCTTATAAGCTCAAATCTTCCATATCTTTGTAGTTTGAAATTCTGTGGTTTAGGATAGTTGTTTTTAGTTCATTTTGAGTATATATAGCATAATATAGCTTCTTTACTCAGTTGGTAGCTTGTTGTAGCTTCTAGCTTATCTTAAGTGCTTATTTTTAAGCACATTCCACTTCAGACTTCATATTCTCACACATAAGCATATGTTTTTATATTTTTTATAAACTTAGAATAATATTTTATACTTTTCCTGAATTTTTCATATTTTTCTAGCACTGTTTGCTATTTTTCTTTATTTTAAATAGTTTTTAAGTCTTTTTAAATAGCTTTTAATACAAATAAATTAGAAAAAGCTTAAAAAAATATGTTTTCAATTTTCATAGATTAAGATAAATATAAAAGTCATAAAAAGTATTTTTCCATAATTTTCTTGGTTTAAATAGTATTTTCTAGCATTTTAATTAGTTTTAAATAGTATTAAATTAATAATAAATATATAAAAAGTCTAAAAAATATATTTTCAGTTTTAAAATAAGTTTTATCATATTTTAGATTTTTCTAAGTTATAATTTCATTTTTCTAGGTTAATTTTGTATTTTCTTACATTTTAGTGCATTTTAAATTAATAATAATTAAATAAATAGTCATAAAAATAATTTTCTTTTTCTAATAATTTTATTTTATTATTAGGATTGTAAAAATGTCATTTTTATATTTGTAGGCCTTTTATTTCTTAAAACTCACGTTTTATTTTTATGCGTTCACGTAATTTTATTTAAACGTACGTTTTAGGTTTTAAACGTTCACCATTTTAAAAATAGTGATAGCGTTTATTTAATATATTCTAACTTTTTAATTTTCTTTAATTTGCATTTAAGTTATTGTAATTTATTAATCTTTTCTTTAGGTATAAATAAACTCAAAATCCTTACTGATCACTATCCTTAGTGATTATTCGACATCTGAAGTTGTTTAACACCAATTCATCCTCCGTGGGACTTAACGACCCAGGAATCCACTATATTCCTCTGATCTAAATTGCATTTGGTGTTTGAACTGTTTTGAGTTTCTTACGGTCAGCCATTCACAAGTGGCTAGCTTGAGTGATTAAACTTGACGGTTTGGAGGCCGATCAAATTTTGGCGCCGCTGCCGGGGAGGCTGTAAGCGTGTTTTAAGCATTTCCAGATTCATTCTTGCACATATACCACCTTTTTGTAAACAGTTTTTTGTAAAGTTATTCATAAATCCAAAAAGTTCATTAACACTTTTCCTGAAGTGTTATCAACACCAAAAATATTTTCATTCTTTGTTTTTATAAAATGTTTTACCAAAAATCCAAAAATATCCATCTTTACCTTCTCACATCTTTTGATTCTATATTTCTTACCTTCTGAAACCTTTGATTCTTTCTATGTCTTATCCTCACCCTCTTGGTTGTCAATGGTGTGGTGGTCCTTATAATGGTGGCAATTGCCCCAGGTGTAGCATGGTGGAATCGAGGAAGCGGTCTGTCTATAACCAGTATCCCAATTCCTACCATAACACAACTGATTTATTCCATCAGCTACCACACTGTGAGACTTCATTTTCTTGTTGTGAGTACTTGGTGGTTCACACTACGATTCGATTGTCAATCGGGAAACACGCTTGTCTATGGCGGGTTCGACAACAATTATGACTACAACACATATAACTCACGGCCACATCGGTTCTCTTTGTTGTGAGTATTGTGGAGGTTCTCACTCTAGCTCGGATTGTCAATCAAGGAATCCATTTCCTTGTAACAATTACGACTCTTCGTATCATGACCAACCTCTACAGTACCAAATGAATCGAGGCACCACCTCGGCTGACCCACTTCCTCAATATCTTCTCCTTGATCTTTTGGATTTAGTGAAAGATTTGAAGGAATGTAAACACTCCCAAAATAATCCAAATGAGAAATCCATGGAAGTTTTGTTAGCCGAAGAACGCGCTACTAAATTAGATTCCCAAATTGCCTTTGAAAAATCTATTAGGGAATCAATTGCAAAAGAAAAAGCAGCCAAATCTAGCTCTCGATTTCGTTTCATTCACGATGACGATAATGATGAAGTTACCCTTGATATTAGTCAATTTTATGCAGGTTCATCAAGTTCATCAGTTGAAATTCCTTCCATGAAAAATCAGGGAGAAAAGACTATGATGGAATTACTAGCGGAAGAACAAATGGAAAGTATAAAACATATGTATGCTAGTCCTTCTCAACTCCCTCATTCTGTTGTTATCACACCCGATATTCCCACTCACTCTCTCGAGCATGGGGGCGAGCATCTTGACACTTTGTTTACGAAAAGGAATCGGACGAACACATAAAGTCTAGTGTTGAGAACCTTGTCCCAATCCCGAGAGAGTCACAGGGAATTCTTGATCATGTGTGTGATATCCCTCATCCTCTTGTCTTCCAAAATGATCATATTGAGATGTTCTCTGATTCTGATGAGGACTATTCTTATTCTTGTGGAGACATAAGTTATGTGGGGGAATTACCTTCGAGCTTGTCGGGTTAGGAGAAGAGAATGATAAAGAAATAATCCAAGACGAAGCTCTTCGTCTTACATTATTGAATGTTAATCTTCTCATTTCTAGAATCGAGGCTTTTAATGAAAAGCCTACTTCATATCCTATCCCTTTGAGGATAGTGAACTTTTGTTCAATGATTCTATTCCCGAATTGCAAACTTTCCATTTTGATCATATGGGAGAGAAGATTAGTGGTATTACCACTTCTCATTCTCATAATTCTCTCCCGATTATGAATCATTCACTTTTGAGGAGTTCCCTAGTGAACTCACTCAAATCAATCCCGAATATGAATCATTCGCCTTTGAGGAGTTCTCCTGTGAACTCACTCATATCATATCTCTACCGGAGTATGATAACTTCTACTTTGATCTAGACACACCCGGGATATGTCTAGACCAATTGAGCTTAAAAGATGAAATTCATGCTATCATGAATTCTCCTTCTGATGATGATGAGTTAGTCAAGATTATTATCATGACTTTCTTTCTCTTCTTCACCTATCCCGTGGCTTCTCCTATTCTTCACTCCTTCGGGAATGAAGACATTATCTTTGACCCCGGCATTTTTATTTATCATTTGTGAGCCGGTTCTATGTATATCTCATCGGTGTGGAACTTTCACGTGCTTAAATGTTTATACAAACATCTTGAATGAAGTCCGATGGAGATTGTCTCTTCCACTTACTTCCCCATGAACAAATTAATTCGGGGTCGAGTCAAGCTAGCGACTCGGTAATCAAAAACAATAGTTAAACATGGGTTTTCACCCGTGTGTACCACCCTAGTGTGGGGAGATGCCCCACATGTTAAAAAAAAAATGATGATGAATGAAAATTGTAAATATTCAAAAAGAGAATAATTGTTGTGTTTCTACACTTGGCTAATAATGTTATCTTTTTACGTTCTAAGTTTCGACATAACAGCCGGTACTTTGAATATTGAGGACAATATTCATTTCTAAGTGTGGGGGGGAAATTCTGGCGAATTTGATCATAAATGTACCATTTTAGTCCCTTTTTCCCCAAAAATGGCCAAATTTTAAAATTTTTTATTTAGTGGAAGTACTATGTACTAAACACAACAAATGGTAATCAGTCCACCATGTCTAACCCACATAAGGATTGGCTAATCCATGAGCAAACGGCTCTTGGTAAAGATATATCAAATCCGTTGACGGCTTGCAATTTGCCCAAAATTGTATGGTATTCAGCTCACCATATCCTTAAAAGTGAAGAGTTGGCTAGCCCGCAAGTTTATGGCTTGTGGTAAAGGCAGTTGAAAATCCATAATTGGTAATCGACTCACCAAAGATAACATTGATAATTTATCTAAGAGTTGGCTAGTCCAGAAGCAAACGGTTTCTGGTAAAGACAAATCAAATCCGTTTATAGCTTATGATTTGCTCAAAATCATTTGGTTATCATTGTACCAAGGTTCTTACTTGAACTAAAACAATTGGCTACTCCAGAAGTAATGGCTTTTGGTAAAGAGATAAAATCCATTAACTTTTCATAAAACATTGCTAGGGACTAGCAATATCTTAGTGTGGGGGATTGATGAGTGTCTAAATACTCATCATTTTTGTACCATCTAGACTGCAAAAACATCTGAAAACACTTAGAAATGCATCAAAATGATGAAAATATCACAAATAAGTGTTTTATGTGTTTTAAATGCAAAAATACCAAAATCTGGTGAAAAACGTATCAAGTTTGCATAATTGGCAGTTTTAGTCCCCCAAGTTACAAAAGTTGTCAAAATTAGTCCCTGGTAATTCAAAAACTTGTAAAATGTCATTTAAGGTCCATGTGATTCAAAAGTTGTCAAAATAAACCCTTTAAAGTTTAAAATTTACAAAATGACAACTTTAGTCCCTAAAACTTTGAAAATTGTCAAAAATAGTCCTTGGTTAATTTAAAAAGTGAAAATTATCAAAAATAAACCTTGTACTATTAATAAATGACAAAATTGATCCTTATGGTAAACTTTGGAAAAATTACAAGTATTGGTCCCTAGAATATCAAACTTGACAGTTTTGGTCCTTGGAAGTTTAAAATAGAAAATAATTACATGTATGGTCCTTGGATTATCATATATTGCAGGTTAAGCCCTTGTGTAAACCTTGGAAACTTGTCAATTTCAGTCCCTCACTTTTCAGCATATTACACAAATAGTCCTTAGGCTTATCTAGCTACAATAACCAAACAGACCTATATATTAAAACCCAATACCCAGCCAAGCCCAAATACCAAACCCGGCCCAATATTTAAAAGAATAAAACGCGCTCTACTGTTCATCTCCTACCTCTCAACACACTTTACCACTCATTCCCTCCACTGCTTTACTCCCACCTCATCACCACCTTTACACTCATATCTACCTCTCACTATCACCCTCCACCTTGCAAACCAACCCACACTTGCATTAATTGTATAAACTGCTCTATGACCTTTTCCGCCAAATTTCCAAGTGGGCGATTAGGATGAATTCAAAGGTGCAATCAAGTGGGAAAGCTTGAGGTCGACAAGGAGCAGAATGGAATCAATAAATACAAAGAAAAAGCGATGTGAAAAGCAAGTAGTGTAGTTTTAGTTTAGAAAATGTTGACTTAGTTAATTTAAGTTTTCTAGTTTATGTTTAAACTTTCAAGAGTGTTGTAATCTTATCTCGATGTATTAAAAACTTAATTTCGGTCCAATTTCAATTCTTGTACACGATTTCAGTTTATGCATATTTTATTGTTCAAAACTTCAAATTACTTAAATGTTGTATTTAGTTGTTGCTAGGGATTGAAAAAGCTCATATAAGTTCTTATAAAGCTTTTCCAAGCCATTAGACACTTTAAAATTCAGTTTAGATTCAAAAATAGAAAAATACCAAAAATTACTAAAAAATTAGTTAAAAATAAAAATCCTATGGAGACATGATCAAGACAATGGTGCAGTGCTGATTTTGGATTACTTATTGGTTTAGAGCTTCTTGGGAAGCTATAGGAGTGATTCTCAGTCCTTGGTTCCTTGTCCTGTGCATGAACTCAATTTGTAAGCAAATTCCTTGAAATTTGCATTTCTTAATATAAGTTCTTTAATCTTGTTAATTTTAACTTTAATCTGTTTAAAAATAGTTAATATAAGATAATAAGCATTTCTCGGTTTAAAACTAGTTTTAGTGATTAACTCTTCAAAACAGATATAATAAGGGGTGTTTGGATATGCTTACTGTCTTAGAGGTTAATGCGTGGGAGTGTTCTTGTTCATTGCATGTCACAATAGCATATACTAGCTCGGTTAAACATTAAAACTAGTCCTTAATTTATAAAAAGTCAATTTAGCTTCTAATCTCATAGTACTAGTTAACTGTTAGGATTTTTAGTTATAAAACTTACCATACAAGCTTAAAAGTTGTTAATATAGCTTTAGATAAACTTATATTACCTATTTACATCATATTCAGTCATTAGAATTGATTTAAAGTTCATAAAAGTCAAAGTTTTAGTATATTTAAAAAGTCAAAATTTGCCTAGTAGCAGTTTTTAAATAAACTTTGTAATTTTGTTGTGATCTCACTATTAGGATTTAGGATTTGTGCTTTTGGGAAATTAATATTTAACTACTTAACTTAATTAGAAAAATAATAGCTCATACCTATTTAGCTTATAAATAGCTTATTTTCAGCTTTCTTTTGAGACCCTTGTCTGAAAACATGCCCTGTGCACACAGTTGAGCAAGCTTTTTCACAAGCTTGTCAAAAGCTAATTATTGAGTCTCAGCTTGTGAGTTTTAGTTTTTTGTGTAGCTAACCTGGTAATCTTTAAGTTCCAAGCTTAAAATTTCAATTTGCAGCTTATTTGCTAAGCCTGCAAGTGCTTATTAGTTTGTCCAATTTCAATCAGCATACACTGAGTCACATTCAGTGGTTTTCTAGCTTTTTCAATAGCTTCTCACAAGCTCATTTTAGCTTATTTGGGTCTCATCTTTGGTTTATAGGAAGCCACCCAGGTCTAGTGCAGGTTCCCACTTCTGTTTTGTAGTTTTAGCTTATTAGGAAGCTTGTGCTTAATCTCCAAGTAGCACCCAAAACTGCTTTTAGCTTATAAGCTCAAATCTTCCATATCTTTGTAGTTTGAAATTCTGTGGTTTAGGATAGTTGTTTTTAGTTCATTTTGAGTATATATAGCATAATATAGCTTCTGTACTCAGTTGGTAGCTTGTTGTAGCTTCTAGCTTATCCTAAGTGCTTATTTTTAAGCACATTCCACTGCAGCTTCATATTCTCACACATAAGCATATGTTTTTATATTTTTTATAAACTTAGAATAATATTTTATACTTTTCCTGAATTTTTCATATTTTTCTAGCACTGTTTGCTATTTTTCTTTATTTTAAATAGTTTTTAAGTCTTTTTAAATAGCTTTTAATACAAATAAATCAGAAAAAGCTTAAAAAATATGTTTTCAATTTTCATAGATTAAGATAAATATAAAAGTCATAAAAAGTATTTTTCCATAATTTTCTTGGTTTAAATAGTATTTTCTAGCATTTTAATTAGTTTTAAATAGTATTAAATTAATAATAAATATATAAAAAGTCTAAAAAATATATTTTCAGTTTTAAAATAAGTTTTATCATATTTTAGATTTTTCTAAGTTATAATTTCATTTTTCTAGGTTAATTTTGTATTTTCTTACATTTTAGTGCATTTTAAATACTTAATAAATAGTTTTTAATTAATAATAATTAAATAAATAGTCATAAAAATAATTTTCTCTTTCTAATAATTTTATTTTATTATTAGGATTGTAAAAATGTCATTTTTATATTTGTAGGCCTTTTATTTCTTAAAACTCACGTTTTATTTTGTACGTTTACGTAATTTTATTTAAACGTACGTTTTAGGTTTTAAACGTTCACCATTTTAAAAATAGTGATAGCGTTTATTTAATATATTTTAACTTTTTAATTTTCTTTAATTTGCATTTAAGTCGCTGTAATTTATTAATCTTTTCTTTAGGTATAAATAAACTCAAAATCCTTACTGATCACTATCCTTAGTGATTATTCGACATCTGAAGTTGTTTAACACCAATTCATCCTCCGTGGGACTTAACGACCCAGGAATCCACTATATTCCTCTGATCTAAATTGCATTTGGTGTTTGAACTGTTTTGAGTTTCTTACGGTCAGCCATTCACAAGTGGCTAGCTTGAGTGATTAAACTTGACGGTTTGGAGGCCGATCAACTTCCCCTTATGTTTTTCTAAAACTCAACCGTTAATATCACTTGTTGAGGGGGAGTATTTGATTAAAAACTTTGTTCACAAATTGTTCTTCGTGTAATCTTCCCACAAAACTCAAAATGGTCATATTTATTCTCAACATTTCTTCAAAAATAACATATTTATATGCCATTTTTGAGGGCGAGAAAAATTATGTGATAAGAAATATGTTGTGAAATTGCAAATGAATCTTTGTGCTACATACTTAACCAATGAATTGACGAAACCTTAAATGTTAGTAACTCGAAAAGACTTGTCCGGGACGGGTAGTAATTTCAAGCTAGTTCGCTAGTGATGTAAACATGTCTCGCAAAGGACGTGTCCGAGTAGAATGTACCATTCGAGAAACTCTTGGTAGACATGAACTTTGTCGGGTTTGACAACCTCTCGAGGATTGTCCACACCTTCAAGGTAGTTATTAGAGCTAGTTGTCACCTAAAAGCTGACAATGTATCTCTTTAACTATGCAACGTAATCGTGTCTCGCAAGGAATTGTCTATCTTGAGTTGATCAATTCAAAAGTGCGAGCTCTTTCCTCCTTGTCGATTTCTATCAAAACTCTTAAGCACATGTGGAGGGGAAGTATTTCTGAAAATCCAAAACTCTTGAAGTGTTCAAACATGTTTTTCATTCACAAACACTTTAAGAGATTTTCATGAAAATGGTTTTATGGCAATGGAGTTATAAGGTGATTAAGGTTAGGAATAACCGTTCTATGATCCGCCAGAGCCAGAGGGATCTACCCAAGGACACTACCAATAGTTAGAATTAGAAGTCCTTAGGTATGATTATAAAAGGGAGAAAATGAGAATCGGAGAAAGAAGGAGTTGAAGAATTAAAAAGAAAAGCAAAGAAAAGGGTGAAAAGAAATAGCCCTCCAGATTATTCAACTTAGGGCAGACACCGGGTTCAATTCATATACTACTGGTTGTCACTTGATGACGCCGGCATTGAAGAATAAAAGTCGTCATGGACCCAGTGACGCATGCACTAAACCTTCTTAGCCACTCAAGTTTCTCTCAACAGAAGCTTGTTTCATTCTCACAGGGAACCATACGTAAACTATCGGATTTCTCTTAGAGATTGTTGGTATTGAAGAAAGAGACCCTCTCCCTAGTCTCCGTTCAGGAAAACCAAAACACACTATTGAGTTTAGAGCCACGAGATTCATCAAAAGATCTCATAGGTACACTTGACATTTCATCACTTGTTGTTCAACAATAAGAACAACAGTGGTACGTTATCGAGTCCTACACAAATCCTAGCAATCTGTCGAGAACATTTATGAGAGGTTCACTATTGTGATCCTCGGTGATTGAATGGAAACTCCTACCGGGTCAACATCAAACGACCACGACAGCGGTTACTTCGGTAAATCCCGTGGATTACGCTTAGGTGTGTCTCAAACGGTCTACAGATCGTGAGGTGATGCTTGGTGTACCTCGACTCATCTGAACTGTAGGTGTACTTGATTTTACATCGCGTTATCTCACTTGTGGGAATCCAGTTCAGAGCGGCCTTTGTAAGAATTAGAGTTGTGTTTTCATACTATCTTTGTTAACACTCTCGAAGTTCAAACTTGTAAGTGCCGGAAATCGCTTATTACTAACCTTTCTTATGTTTTCTTCTTATGGAAGCTCTGGAGCAGACTGATCGTGCAGATTCTTCACATGCTCATACCAACAACATCACTAATGGAAGTTCTATCAAAAGGCAACACAAAAGTCTGAATGATTCTTCGTCAAGTCAAAGAATCTACAAAGTTAAAGACTAAGAGAACTTCATCAGTACTGTAATCCAATGTTAAAGAGCGTGTGAGAATGTTGAAGAAAGACGTGGAGACACTGGAGCAACGAGGTTGACCTGATGCAGACAACAACAACATACTATCACTACCATCACAAAGAACAAAGATCAAAGAACAAAGAAAATGATGACGTCAAAGCAGAACTTTTCAAAGGAAACAATTTCTCTACACTGGGGAGATTGTTCAAATCAAGGAAATTCTTCTCACAAGAAAGAAGAATGTCAGAAGACGTCAAAGCTACTATTACATCAACACCTTCACCGTTCACATCATCAATCACTAACACTTAGGGGGAGATTGTTGGAATCACTCCTAAACTAGAATTCAAGTGTTAGTAATTAATATGTAATAGTTAGCTTAATTAGGCCTTTATGTTTGTTATTAAGCTAAGGTTTATGTAGAAGGCCCATAAGCCTTGGCCCAAGTCCAATAAGGAAAGGAAGGGACTAGGAGTGTTGCCCTAGCTCCCTCTCCTATAAATACCTTTGTAATACCCTCACTTGAGGGTTGGTTGTTCAATTTACTTTCACTCCTACGCATAACTATTCTTATTATCTATTCGTGTGTGTTTGTATTTGTTCAACCGATCTCTATCTTCTTTATTTTTTCTATTGATGCTTGTGTTACTAATATGGGAACCTAACAGTATCATTAAGTGCCTTTGTGCCTTTTTCGAACCTAGTAATCTTAAGTGCATTTTTCTTAAGTTCTTCATTTTCTAACTTAAGAGTGTGACATGACGTACAACCAATGTCAATCTCCTTGTTCTTTTCAAGTTTATTAACTTTTTCTTTTAGTTGCAAGACTTGAATTTCTAAACTAATACTCCTAGTTTTTATTATCTTGTTCCTAGATATGATTTTAGATGTTACTTCGCATAATTTGTTATAGTTATCATACAAAGTTTTATCATCTACCGAAGAATTATCATCACAATAATAAGAGAATTCGGAATGTACCTCACTAGATGCATGAGCCATGAGACATGTTTCATCGTTGGCCTTTTCCTCCTCTTCCTCACCACTATCGCTCCAAAAACCTCCAATGTATGCCTTTTGATTCTTGGATCTTGGTGGTTTCGGACATTCTCCGATGAGATGATTTGGGTCGCCACATCTAAAGCACTTTCTATCATTTTTGCCTTTCTTGTCATCTCGGCTCTTTTGAGACGACTTCTTCTCGTCACGAGGTTGCCTAACGAATCTACCTCTTCTTTTGAAGAACTTCTTAAAGTCTCAAACGGCTAAGGCATATTCTTCGTTTTCAATATCGAAATTCGAACTCTCCTCGTCACTTGACTCTTTCTTTGCTTTCAAGGCAAGAGATCTTGACTTCTCATCTTTGCCTTTAACAATACCTGAGTCATTCTTGATTATCATTTCATGAACTTTCAAGTTTCCTATTAGTTCATCAAGTGATAACGTTGTCGAATCTTGTTTTCCAATAGAATAAACAATCAAATTCAAAAAGTGGTGGTCTTTGCATAGATTGCCCTTCTTGATATTTGTCATAATCCATTGATCGATTCAAGCTTTAAAATACAATTTACTTTAAAAATCTTGATTAACCTGGCTCTGATACCGAACACTAAAAGGGGAGGGGGTTGAATAGTTTTACCGGTTTTAACTTTGTTATAAAATTTACTTTGTGAAAAACTTCGATTCGATTCGTTAAGAAATCACGCAAGTACAACTTGATGTGTATGCAAAAATGAGAGAACTAAGACTACTACATGTAAATCAAAAGTATGAGTTAAGAGATAGAAAGATCAAACCCAAGACACAATGATTTATAGTGGTTCGGTAACGAAGCTCTTCTTCGCCCTACTCCACTCCTCGAGTATCCAACTCGAGAGTTTCAAGCACTATGTCAACAACCTCCCTTTAGGCTGAGAAAACCATACAACGTTGCTTATCACAATTTCTGACACTAAGCTAAATACCGAGTACTAATCTAGCTAGTACCAATCTCACACGATCCACTTGATCCTCACTAATCACACATACAACACGATCCGCACGATTTACCCTCGATCCATTTGATCTACACACTATCAACACAAGCTACACGAGATCTCTAATATATCCACAAGATCAAAATGATCCACACACACACACAAGCTAAACAAAGATGAAAAACTTGATGTACGCCTAGATACAACAAGTACGTAACAACCGTTACAAGTGCACTATACTAAACTATAACACCTTGTATCTTCTTGATATTTTATGTTCTTCCTTGCACAAGTAGAGGAATGAAGGTGATCACTTGGTTGGATGAAAGGATCACTCTTAAACAAAATAAAACTATCTAAGTGATCAAGGAATTGCAAATGTGTTTGAGGGTTTGAAATCATAAAGTTGTGTGTAAAAATGGATGAAGAAAATATGTGATTTGATCAGGTATTTATAGGCAAAAGAAAAATAGCCGTTATATTATGGACGATTCCACTAAACATGTGACGGTTAGATTTAGTGGTACCGTCGGTATTTAACGGTACCATGGGGACCAAAATGCTCCACATTTTGTTTTTAGTGGTGAAGGTTTATTTGGTGAAGATTGAAGCTGTTTTGGGGAGGGGGGGGGAATAGTTGTTGGATTATTCAAATGTATTTTTTCAATTAAAACATTTACTTTCTTTTCAAAAATAATTTATCATGTATATTTTTGAAAAAATGTTTTGTCACTTTTAAAATGTAAGATTTAGAACACAAATTCAATTCTTTGATCACTTGTCAAGTTGTAAATTTATTTGTTTTTAACTAGAGTGATTCGCGTAGAAACGAAATGTTTCGACTAAAAACTTGTTTACTTTAATTTTGACGTAAAGTGTTTTTACATTTTGTTATCATCAAAACGTAGAGATGTCTAAAAATAAAAATAACGTTTTTAGACATTATTTGTAAATTATTAACAGGAATGATGTGTTGGAACTAGGCTAGCAAAAAAGGAAAAAGAGAGTCGCAATGGTGGGGTTTTTGTGGGGATTTTGAGGACGAGTTACAAGAAAAAATAATGGGTTGTGGATTTAAACACCATCAAAATAGAATTCACATATCAAATTTTTTTTCTTTTTTTTATAATTTTATTTTTATTATAAAACTGCGAAATAAAAAAAAACATAAATAATAAAGTTTGATAAGCCAAAAGTATTCAAATACAAAAAATACGCAACAAAATACCATAAAATTGTCTTTGTTATGTTAATAAAATGAGTAAAAATGCCTGAAAAAATGCGGAGCATAAACAATAAATTCAAAATAGTAGAAGACAAAATATACGGAATAAAAAATAAATAAAATTGTCTTGTTCTGTTAATAAAATAAGTAAAAATCGAATAATAAGAGAGGTGCGAGATATATGTGGTGTACAAACCGTATGACCAAAAACGAATTGTAGATAAAACAAATACGGGTGATGATATAATTGGTTAGATGATGGAACGGTAGACGAAAAAAATATGAGTGAATATAAACTATCGATTAAAAAAGAATTAAGGTTAGGTTTTAGGATTTCGGTTGTGATACCATATCGGAGAGAATAATGACTTGTATTCCACTAATGACAAATTACATTATATAATTACAAAGGATTATTTTGAAAGTAGGCTAAGCCTAAAACATAATAACTAAGCCTAAAACACAATAATTAAGCCCAACCTAAATATATAACAGTCAAGACCATTAGTCAACTCGTTCGAAGTAAGTTGGATATGAGGTTAATTAGTAAGTAACTTAATCTCTTTGAAAACCTTTCAATTTGTAATAAAAAGTATTTTAACAGTATACTCTTTTTGTTGTATTTTGTATTTGATTTTGACAAAGACTAATACATTTTATATAAGATTGTGCAAAAGTATTGTTATATTAGGTTTGTTGTATTTTGTGGTGATTGTAACTATATTATAATAACTATTACTCCTACTTACTATCACAATATTATAAATTTGAGGATGCAAAGATGTATGTATAAATTTGGAGAGTTAGATTTGTTGACGGACCTACTTAATTGGTTGTCGGGTGTAACACGAGCTACATTTGAGTTTAGATAACGAAATATAATAATTTTTTCTTTCAAAAAGTGTCTCATTTGTATATATGCATATGTAGGTATTTGTGTACTAGTTTGATTCTTTATAAGGCAAATTCAATTTGACAAAAATAAAATTTTGTGGTACAATTTTAGTACTTATAAGTTATAATGATGACAAAAAAAAGAGGTTATGCAACACGCTTTTAAAAAGCACAAGTCTATCGCATAAGTCAATATTGAAGAAGTGGGTAATAACTATCAAACACAAAAATGTGTAAAAAAAATAGAAAGAAAAAAAAAGTTCACTTGTTAAATCTTACGTTTAAATTTCTCCGTTAGAAACTAACCGTGATATAGTATGTGAAAGTCATGCGACTAAATTAGTTATGACTTATGACTAAGGTATTATATGAATCAAATAACCAAATACATAAGGTACCATTAATATATGAGGTAGTAGAAGGTCAGGTTGACCAAATTCAGGGTAGTAACTAGGAAGGGCAATTGTGTCAATTCACACCACTTATTTTCCCCCTCTCCAAAACAAGAACTCAAAAAACCCCTTTTTTTGGCGGGAAACTCCATTTTCATTTTCACAAAAACACACACTTTCACACACTCATCTCCACACACACAAACACACATCTCCAACAAATCATCATGCCTCCAAGAAAAAAACCCACAATCGGCACCACCACATCATCAAAAAAACCCACAACCAAAACCCAACACCACCAACAACATCAAAACCAACCCTCTCAAAAATTCGGCATCCAACACTTTTTCGAACGACACACACAAAACACCCAAAAACCCACTTCCTCAAAACAACCCACTACTCAAATCGGGTCAGACCCGGAAACAAAAACCGACCCGGTTGCCAATAGTGGGTCTAATTTGGGTGTAAACCCTAGAAATGAATTGGGTTTCAATGGGAATAAAAATGGGTCACAGAGTACACCTGTTGAGGATTTGATACCAGCTGTTAAGATTGATGATGATGATAATGGGAGTGTAATGGAGTTTTCGCCGGAGTTTTCTAAGGCGGTTTCGCGGAAACGGATTAAGTTTTCGCCCGGGATGGTAAATTATATAAATTTTTGTATTTACATATATTTTTGGGATTGGGTTTTTTGGGGGTTATTGTGATTAAAAATCCAAATTTGATTATGTAAGATTAAGGTTTATACAGATGTTTTAGGTTTAGTTTTTTAAGGGCTAATTGCATAAATGTATTTGCTTAGTGTGTTGTTTTATGTGATCATTAAAGAGTATTGTTTTTGGGTTGATTTAGTTTTTGCAAAAGAGTGTTTGCGTGGTTAGGCTGCTTATTTGCACGAGGGAGACGATGTTTACTTTTTATAACTAAAATGGAGATAAAGTAGACCCTATAATCATACTTTATTGATCAAGTTGGAACAAATGCAAGTACAATGACCAGGGGAACATTAGATGAAATTTTTATGTAATTACCTTATGGTGTTACGTTATTTTGCCCCATTTCTTGCTATGGTCACTTTACATATTGATCCAAGTTTTATAGTTGACTAACCATTTTGATGGATTATCGAGTATAACAAGCAACTTATTTGACACTCGATTATCAAGTACGGATAAACAGATCGTTTTGGTTATCTTGTGCGGATAACGTTACGAGTCTATTTTTTAGTCTACACTCTTCACATCCTGTAGTTTGGTTTTCCGTTCACTCATGATATATCATGTTTTGGAGCAAATGAATTTTATTTTTTTGGCTTTGAACAATCGACTATGTAAAAAAGTTCTACACTAGTTTTTCATTACTTTTGAATTTGATTTTGGGATAAGGTGCTAAACAAAGGAACCATTGTGAAGATCGGACTGAGAGAAAGACTAGTGTTTGCATTTGTATGTGAAATTGAAAATAACTTGAGTCGTGACATATTTTCATTTTATTGAATAATATGGTAGTTGATAGACCAAAGCCAGGACGATGGAGGTGATGAGATCACATGGAGGATATCTCCGGTAAATGAGCGTCTTCATGCATTAACAAAGAATTTAGTGGAGGTGCGGAAAGTGTTGGGAGAATCTTCGCGGTTCAACATTATGAAATTCAAACCTAATTCCGATAAGAAGGCATGTGACATGTTGTTGCTAATACAAATTGACTCTTATCTATACTTTTACAACAAATTTCTGATATATTGTAAAATCTTAAAAATACAGATTTCTCCTTGCTCAGCAGCCAAGCTAGAAAAATTTCTCTCTTCTCCTCCCGGAAAATCTGCTGATATTTCATCAAAGTTTTTAAAGGCGATAGGTTTGGAAAAACGTAACCTTGATCAAGATATGATGTTATGCAGTAGTAATGAGAAAGCAGCTGATAAAGATAGTGCAAACTTTAGGAGTCCTTTTAAGACTCCACCGTCATGCCACGATAAGGTTCTCTATATATTCTTCTTCATGATGCCTTCTTTTATTTTACAGTTTTGTTCTTTGACTAATTTGCTTGAATAAATTACAGGCTGGTGATATTGTTGATACTAATGCAGAGTCATCTCAGATGGGTTCAAGGCAACACAAAAAGGTTTCTACTTTTAATCTGTCGACTCTTAACATACATCAGTTTGTATTGATGGGTATTTGGACATGTTTTTTGAAAGTGCTTAAGTGATACTGAATAATCAGATAGCCACTTGTGAAAAACATTAGACATTTTATGAGAGGGGAGTGAAAGTCAAATCGGGTTATAAGGAAGTGTAGATAAGTAATCAGTTTTGTTGCAGCTAGTTTGAAACTAACGCCATAAAACTGATTATTTGACTACTAAATCATCAGATAAGCAAAGGCAGAATATGTTTACCTGAACACAAAATTTTATACAATCAGCTGTGAACGCAAATTCAATCCCCCTTCACCCCCAGCATCATCATGCAGTCATTTTTAATCAAAAAGTAATAGCATTATGCTTTGTTCTTTAGGCATTGCTTGAACTTCTAGATCAAGTAGAAGATGTAATCTGTACAGAAGATCAAGTATCTACAGATTCCAGAACTTCAATAACATCATTTAAAGACAAACCCATTAATAGAATCCATGTCGAGTCTGATGTCGCTGTGGAACGACCAAGAGTGGGTTCGATAGAAAAGGTCAATAAAGAACCTTCTAACGTCTATTTTCTTGTGTTCGAGGTATGTTTCAGAATTTTATGTATTGGTGCTCTTTATTAGATAATTGAAGCCATTGGTGATCCATACGCTGCATCATTCACTATCGTAGGTATCAGAGAAGCAGTATGTTGGCTCAAATGGCTCTCAGTGCTCTTCAAAGGTTTGCTTCTGAAAAATTATCTACCAAATTTACCCCGTGTATTCTATGTATTATATGATACCTTCCTCAGGTTTTGAGGTTACTGAATGAGCAATGTGGAGAAGAGCGTTCAGTATATTTGTCAGATGAGTGGTATTCAGCTAAACTCGTCTCTTTCTGTAATATCTTTTATGCTGATTATATTTCTCTTACAAATGTTTCATATTTATCTTCCAGGTATCATAGTGTCATATCTCCTGGAGACACTGTGCATGTCATTGGTGAATTTAATGAGGAGGGGAAATGTGACGTGAATCGTGACAACAATTTTCTAATTGTTCATCCAGATATATTGGTGTCTGGAACTCGGGTAATGTTATACAGTATTATTAGTGGCTAATTTGGCCCATTTTTTCTCCAAACGGTCGATCAAATGCATGTATTGTTTTCTGATGAACAAATTGAATTGGTGACAGGTAGCTGGTAGTTTCAGCTGCCACAGGCGCACTGTACTGGATGAAAGGTTAAAGAACAATGAGCAGTCGGCTCCAGCACTAATGGGCACCTTACTCCATCAACTATTTCAGGTCAGTTGGTTAAACTTTTAATTTGCCTTTGATCTGAGCATATTCATTGTATTATATTGTTAGCTGAATGGACTTCCGGTTATTTTCTTAGGCTGGACTTATTATGGAAAGTCCAACCAAAGAGTTTCTGGAGGAGTATGCACGAGTCTTGCTTCAGAAGAATTATGAGGGCCTGTATGCTTGTGGAGGTGAACAAAAATTACAAGTAGCAAAACTGAAAGGAATAATTAGACTAGATATTCTTGAAAATTAAAACTTTAATCTTTTCTTATGCTGGTCATTGCAGTTAACGAAGGCGATATTCACAAGACCATGATTGAGTCAATCCCGAAGTTATTAAATTGGATTTTGCGCTTCCGAGATTCACAGGTGCCTAAATTGTAAACAATCTCCAATATTTTCATTTGAGTCTATTGCTTTGGTTTCCCTTTAGTAGGTTGTTCAGTATTTTAGTACAAGACATGGCCATTTTACCCTTTTGTTCTCTGTTGCTGCTACATATGGCATCACACAGGAATGCATTTCTATCATATGTCAATAGGATTTAAAATTACTTTTAAAGCTCAAATGTAGTTGTAATTTTTTGCCATTCATGCTGAGAACCGTTTTGTTGGTGCTATGTATATCATGACACCAAGTGTGTGTGTGGGTTATTTATTTATTTATTTATTTTTATTTTTTATTTATTTATTTATTTTTACTTTTATATTTATTCTATACAAGAAGAACCCAAATCTACTCAATGATATAAAATTAATTTATCTTGTGATTTATGTTATGTTAAAAACTTTTCTCTTTATAAGTTATAAATATTCTATACTGATTATGCATATATTCTGACGTTGTCAATTTGTGTAGAGTCCTACTTCTAGTGTTGATTTTGGCTCTACTGATGGAGTTAAGAAAGTGAAAATTGAGGTAAGTATCTTATGTGTTTTCGTTGGTCCTGTGAATATGTGTAGTTTCTAAGCACGAAGCGAATTCCACCCAAATTTAATTTTTTTGTAAAACTGTGGAGTTTATTTAAGTTGAATTGTGGCATGAGGAATCGAGGATGTCTATATGTCAATACAAGTTTAAAATTATATATTGAGCTTCTATTTAGTGAATTTTCAAACAAATAAAGAGTAGTTTTTTTTTATCAATCTTAAGAAATTCAGATATATATTTTAAGGGTTAATGGTCTAGAAAATATACTTTCCACTTTTACTCGTAACAAAATGACTACTATTGTAACCATTAATTACCACTTAAGTTGGCGTTAATTACCACGTTAATTACCATTTGGTTACAATAGTAGTCATTAAGTTATGTTTCTAGTTTGAAAATTAACCCATATTTTAATTGCCTAATCGTTGCTGCATTAAGTTTGTTCATAGGTGTTTGTTTCTGTTTGAAAATTTTTCTTTGAATTAGGTAATTGACATTGAGGAGATGGCATGGGCCCCAAGGTACGGGATGAAAGGAGTTATAGATGCATCTATGCATGTGCAAGTTGCTTCTAAAGCTAATGAAACAAATGATTTGATTATGCCTTTTGAGTTTAAAACCGGAAAAGCAACCACTGGGCAGGTATGTTCCATTTACGTTTTTTTCCCAGAAAGTTTTAAACCATATATGGTTCATCGTTTTTATCATATTTTATTGCAGGCAGCTATGGAACATAGTGCCCAAGTGATGTTGTACACTCTCCTTATGTCTGAAAGGTACAAAAAGAATATAGATTATGGTCTATTATATTATCTCCACACAGATCAGACACAAGGAATCGCAGTTCGGCGATCTGACTTGGTGGGGCTAATTATGCGGCGTAACGAACTTGCTAGCGATATTTTGAAGGCATCAATGACTCAGCAGCTTCCACCAATGTCGCAGGTTTCTTACTATACATATTTCTGTAAATTTGATTATATTCTGTGATGTATTAGTTTTGAATAAATACATGTTTATAACCTTTCCAGGTCCCAAACATGTGCAGAAGTTGTAGGCACCTTAATGCTTGTACAGTGTACCATAAGGTACATGATTTTACTAAAAACTTAGTTCACCTCTTATGTTTTGTTTGTAGTAAATTGATACTTCAAAGATTGCTTTTTGAATTCTATTAATGGTTGTGCTACATTGAAGGCACACAATGGAAACGTCGAGGGTAGTGGATTAGGTGATGTTTACAGTTCACTTGTGAACCATTTAACAGCTGCTCATTGTATCTTCCTTAAGAATTGGGAAAGATTGATCGACTTAGAAGCAAATGAATTGGAGGTATAAATGCAAACTACAGCCATAACTAAGTCCATACTTGTTTCTGTTTTTCCTTTAAAATTTTACCCTCTTTATTTGCATCGGCAGGTTGTGAAGAAAGAAATGTGGGGCTCACATAGTTTGAAAAGCCAATATTCAAGTACTTGTTTATCCTCCATGATTCTTGACCCTTCAGATCAAGTTCTGGAGGAAAACATAACTCAAAGCAATCGGTTTGCTTACCGATTCATGCGCCAAGATTTGAATTCTTCATCTTCTGGAAAGGATTTGGAGTGCTCACTTAAATCCGGGGACTATGTGGTAATTTGGTCACTGTTTTCATTATAAAATCAACTTCATAACTATTATTATTTCATTTCACTTATTCTCAGATCTTGAGCACTGATCCTGGTCGTCTTGTGGTTGGAAGAGGAGTCATAATGGACATGACTCGCCTCAATGTCACTGTATGTCGAATTTTATTTGTAGTTTGTAGTACTTGTTTCAGTCATTACGTTATAAAGTATTTTCTTTTGGTATCATAAACACATCAATTTGATTCTTTTTGTGCAGCTTTCTTTCTCAAAGCGCTTAAGACTTCCAGGGAGCAGGCCTTCTAGAATCATTAATGATCTTTGTCAAGAAGTTTGGCGGATTGATAAAGATGAATTTACAGCGTCGTTTGCAACGATGAGGTTGTTGGACGTTATTATTATTTTTTTATTATCACAAGTGTGACTATGTTATACGGAGTATTATTGATTATGTATTGTGTAATTCATCTTTGTTTAGGTTCAACCTAATTCAAATGTTTCTACAAGATGATAGAAGTTCCCACCTTCGAAGTATGATTGTTGACCTTCATGTAAGTGTTCAATCACCATGTAAAATCTTTTACATAGAGATGGCAAAATGGGTAGGATGGGTAACGGGTCAACCTGGGTAATTTTTTATGCATCGAAATGGGCCTGGCCAGGATGAGCCAGAACACAATTTTCCAGATTTGTATTATAAGTAATTGTTGCGTCAAATATGGAGTTACCAATGGTAACGGGTCAAATACGTGTTGAGACAGGTCAGGCTGGGTTGACTAAAACACTTTCCGTCCAAAACTTTTGGAAATATTTATAATTAACTAGTGTGCTAAAACCAATTGCCTAAATAGTGTTATTTCACTAATACTCTAGTTTTCTATTGAAAATACACTTGGGACGATTTTAAACAGTTTTCTTTTAAACTTTAGTTTAAGTTACCATTTTAACCCAATAGAAAGAATACATAACCCAAATTGACCTATTCTTTACTAAATGGGTCGAGATTGCCACCTCTATACTTTACATGACCTTGTAGATGTAATTTCTCAAGTACATTTTATGTAGGCTCCTCGATATGACGGTGGTTGTATATTCAGTCAAGATCCTGCTGTATCATACATTTGGTCAGAGAAGACTTTAAATGATGATCAGCGCAAAGCAATACTAAAGGTAAGTCTAGTAATGTCCTTTTCAGTCTCACTTAAGGAAGTTAGTTTAGGTGTCTTTTATAATTGCTTACGTTACTTACCTTCATTATTCTGCTAATTTCAGATACTTACTGCAAAGGACTATACACTTATCCTAGGAATGCCAGGTACTGGTAAAACATCCACTATGGTCCATGCTGTCAAGGCATTGTTAATGAGAGGTGCCTCTATTTTGCTCACATCCTACACAAACTCTGCTGTTGATAATTTACTTATCAAATTAAAATCTCAGGTAATTTGTAAGCTTCATCGATAAATCATTGGCATAATGATTACACTATTATGTTATGCCCTATCAATACATTTTATGAACTACCTCAGGGAATTGATTTTATACGTATTGGTAGAGTGGAAGCCGTGCATGAGGAAATTCGTGGGCATTGTATTAATGGTTAGATTTATTTATTGATTTTATTAACAGCCTGCATCCTATATCAGTTGAATTATACGTACTGAATTGTTAAATAATTCTTCACAGCTGCTGACATGCAAAGCACTAAAGATATTAAGACACGACTAGATGGAGTCAAAGTTGTTGCAGTGACATGCTTAGGGATAACGAGTCCACTTCTTTGTGACAAGAAATTTGATGTTTGCATTATGGATGAGGCTGGACAGATCACGCTTCCTGTATGTAGTTCTTTTACCGGGTTATTTGCATAAAATACCAGCTCCCGTTTTAGTCATTGTACTCTTTTTGTACATTTGAGTCCTAACTGATCGTTTTGTGTTCCTTTGGGTCATTTAGTCACCCTCAATTTTAAACCTTATTTTCAATTATAAACATACCATAAATGCAAAAATAAACCCTTATTTTATTAGATAATTGTAATGTCTGACATTGTATATCATTTTTCTAAAGAGCTATTTACTCAAGTACCTGAAAATAAGATGTTTTCTAGGTTTCATTGGGTCCGTTGATGTTTGCATCAATGTTTGTACTTGTGGGAGATCATTATCAATTGCCGCCACTTGTGCAGGTACTTTTTATTTTATAGTTGTTGCTTTGATTTAGCAGCTATGATATACAACTAACATGTCTTGAATTTCTGTTATCTTAGAGTACTGAAGCTAGGGAAAATGGAATGGGTGTGAGCCTCTTTTGCAGGCTTTCAGAAGCACATCCACAGGCCATTTCAGCTCTGCAAAGCCAGGTATCACTCTTTATAGCCCAAAACATCTTACTGTAATATGAGTATATGCTAAAACATTTTACTGTAAATTGCAGTACCGTATGTGTGCACCCATTATGGAGCTATCAAATGCCTTGATATATGGTGATAGGTTACGTTGTGGCTCTCCAGATGTAGCAAATGCAAAACTTGAGTATACGAGTTCGACATCTTTGTCATCGTGGCTAAAGAAGGTAATTCATTATATATCACTGTTATGTTTATTTGTTTTATCTTTATCGTTAACTATGCTGTTATCGAGTTAAAGTGGTTATCGCCAATCACCATCAATGATGAAATTAAGATTCCCGGCTTTATTACTTCCTATAGCAATAATAATTTATATATATGTTTTAAAATAATACTATCTAACCCAGAAATCAATCTTCAGGTTTTGGATCCACTCAGGCAAGTAATATTTATTAATACAGGTTTGTATGTTATCTTATCACTTTCATTTGTTAAGTCCTGCATGTTGCTATGTGCCTGTGTTGCTTGGAAGTTTTCATTTGTTTTATCCTGCATGTTTCTGTGTGCTTGTGTTACTTACAAAAATTATATGCTCACAGATCTTGTGCCTGGTCTAGAGGTCAAAGATGGCAAGATGGTTAATAATCCACTTGAAGCCTACATAATCACAGAGGTATGCAATACTTCTTTAAAACTCCATCCATCACATGAAACTTACTAGTCTTGATGACACACATGCTTATGCAAAGTGTGCTGATGCTTGGATAAAACAAATTCTACTTGTTATATGTTTTTTGTTTATTTCTCTCAATTTATTTGCTCATCCTTTAAATTAGCAAAATTACATTATCACAACTTCAAGCAGTAGAAACATATCTAAACACTATTTATATTACTTTTTCCTTTACTTCATTTGATTTCCTACAATCTATCTTATTCTGCTTTTATATTTGCAGATAACGGATAAATTGACATGTCAAGGCATCCGGGGAGAAGATATTGGTGTTATAACTCCTTACAACTCTCAGGTCAACCTCATTCAGCAGTTTCTTTCAAAATCCGTGGAGATACATACCATCGACAAATACCAGGTAATACTTTGTTGGCTGTATACTTATATAGAAAAACAATGTACAGCTTTAACTGCACTGAATTTGAGAACTAGTACCTTGGACAAGCAATAATAATTTTTCTGTCAAGATCATTAAGAGGCCTGTTGCGTGCCGGTGATATGCACAACGTTGTAATTTACAAAAAAATATGCAAACCTATTAGATTTATAGACACATACTTGTGTTTGTTATTCACACCTATAGTCCAACTAGTTTGTGGGGTCCCCAAAAAACATCCCCCTCCCTTCCGCGGGTTTTTGACTTATTAAAATTTGAACGTGGTAGGGACTGACCAATCTTTAAATAAATTGGCCAAAAATGTCAATGGGGTTGCTTTTAAGATGATATAAAATTACACTGAATGTAAAGATCTTTAAAAAATTATAGGTTAGGCTGTAGTGTCGCATGATCATTGAGCATAAGTTTGATTAGTGTCTTTCCTCAAAGCGTGTGTGTCGTTATATGCTTGAAAGATTGACTTGTGTTACCACCATGTAGGGAAGGGACAAAGATTGCATTTTGGTATCATTTGTAAGGTCAAGCAACAATCCTAAGAACTGCAAATCTTCGCTGCTCGGGGACTGGCACAGGATCAATGTCGCCCTTACTCGTGCCAAGGTTAGCTATCTACATGTCTCTGTATTCAGTAGTGAAGCTTTATATCATGAAGATTATTTAAATATTTGACTCTGCATGGAAATAGCATACAACAAGCAAGCTTTTTAATAACAACAAAATTTGAAATCTTCTTGATAAAATCAATCTTGTAAGAAAGAAGATGGTTCTTTATATCGAAAGAGTTATATTAAATAGAAAACGGTTAAATTAGAAGGTTAGAAAAACAATGTGTTTGTCTTATATTCAATTGTTCATGTTTTTATAAAATATAAATTATGTGTTTTGTTTTGTTTTGTTTGTTATTTGGGTGCAGAAAAAGCTGATTATGGTTGGGTCGCAAAGAACACTGTCATATGTTCCAATACTAAAGCTTCTAATAGAAAAAGTAGAAGGATCTTGTTCCATATTGAATGTAAATAAAGAAGATATTGATATGAACAACCGCCACAAAGGAGAGCTTAAAAGATGCTCCCAGTTAAGGAGGTGACTGCAGATTACATCTTGTATTGTACAATGGAAATTGGTTAGCACGAAATAAGTTAATTCAAATGGCATTTTGTTCATTAGTAAAGTCGAGTCTTTACTGCCATTAGGTTGTGCGTGTCTCGAGTGTCTTGCCTCAAAAGTGAAAACACATTAAGAATTTGTCTGTAAAGTTAACATGACACAAGTTCATATTTGGTCAAAATCTATGTAGTAACATCCTTAAAGCTCTGTTATGGTCGAATAATGCTAATGGGTATTGTCAAGTTGAAGCCCACTGTTATGTTTTGTGTGTTTGTAGATGGAGTTGCAAGTATTATCAACTATTGTTTGCTGTTTAGTCAATGAGACGAAGGGGCTGTTTCTTTTTATTATAGATTAAGTGGTGATTTGGAAAGATCAGTGATGTTTAGTTTAACCTCTTGATGGAGAGAGGAATTTTTTTGTGAGGCTTCCCCATAAGAGGAAACAATGATATGGTAGCATTAGATGAAAAAGAAACACCCCCTAAAATCATATTCCTCGAGGCTGATGTAGGTTATGGTTCTTTTCTTGCAACCTATTATGTGTAATATCGATTGGATCCTTTAATCCTATATCACTATATCTGTGTTTCATTTAAAATGAAAAGGAATAACTGATGTATAAGAAACCTCCGCATCTAAGTCTTTTGATCTAGTGGTATGTGAGTTACGTTGTCCACTAACCGAAGGTTGTGGGTTTAAGTCTCGTTAGAGACACTTGTGAGAATTATTAAATAAAATAAAATAGACAAATTAGTGGACATATAATAAGATAATTGTGGTACAAGATTTTATACATTTTGACCATCAATCAGTTTTCTAGTCTTATTTGCTTCATTTGCTACTTAAATCATGTGAAATCATCTATTCATGTCTAGTTTACATCATCTTCATTTATATCAAGTTTCGAGCTTTGAATGTATAGCATATTAGTAAAATTAGACTGCTAAAATATGTCATAGTTAAAAATATTTGGACAATGGCTAAAACGTATGTTTTTTGGAGAATATATTGAGTTTGTTAGCTTAAATATTAAAAGGTACTAAAAATAGAGCCCGATATCTGTTGAGGTAAAAAGTTGTAATTACCCTAACAAGCTAGTCCTTCGGTAATCCTTCGGTCAAGCCCTCCGGATTAGATACCTTCCGACCTGTAAACACAAAGACAACGCGCGTTAGCCTCGCCTAGGGTTTTATCCCTAGACCAAGCTCCGGCGTGAGAATGAGTATATATGTCAGAGTAAAATACTGTGAAAATGGGTGAGAATGGATTAACCTCGAATGCTGTTGCTTGGTTCCTTTTATAGATGCGGAGCTTTTGTCCTCACCTGGAGATTACGTGGGCGATAGTGACTCTTTTGGGCGGGAGTTGACTTTACTCGCTTAGATTCCGCCTGGAAAGGGTCATGGTTCTCGACCAAGATTCCTTTCGTTTTATACATGATGATGTCAGGTGTCCGTTATGCCGGGAGGTTATGTTTAACCCTCCGGTACATGATTGCCTATATGCTTGGTCCAAATGGGCTAGTGTGCCTTATCCGAGAGATTTCATGCTGTGCCGAGCGGTTTTGGCTTATAGCCGGGGAGTTAGGTTCTTCGGCATTTGGCTAAACTGTCGAGAAGTGACATACGCCAACATGTCCCCCAAATATCATGTTAATGGATATGTTCATTATATGATATTGAAAGTCCAGAAGCGTGCCTCGGCAAGTGTTTAGTTGGTCGTTCCTTTTTTCCTCTTAGTAACTCTTCCCCCTTTTTACTGTAGGGTGTGACACGTCCGCAGGTTGTGTGGCGTGTGATTATGTGAATCGGGGCACGTGGCGGGCGTGTGTTGTGTGGTGAAGATTTTGCCACGTCCATCTCGACACGACGGGACGCCTCAGCTACCCCCATCTTTCGCTTATAAATACGCTTGTTTCTCTTCATTTTTACCACCGTAAATTTTTCACTCACACGTCTCCTCTGCGTTATTTGGCCGAACGATTCCATTTGTTCCCCGTCTTCTGTCCAGGTACTACTCTAGTTTTTCCTCTTTGGTTTTATAGGTGCGACCATTCCCTTCCGGCTAACATGTCTGAACCGTCCGGCTCGTCATCCGCTCGGGATCTGGGCCGATTTCCGAGGGTCACCCCAACCCCGACCCAAATTTGACTTGGATAAGTATACTTCGGTTATGACCGAAGAGTCGTTGCAATGGGCCGTGAGGGAATTCGGGATACCTTCCGATCTTCATCCGAGGCTACCACCGATGACTTTTACCATGGGGCAACTCGGGGATGATGCCATAGGATTATACTTAGGATATTTTATTGAGGGTGGGATTTCCCCTTTTCTAGCTTCCTCTTAGATGTCCTCCATTATTACAAAGTTCACATTTCCCAATTAGTGCCGATAGGTTTACATAGGGTTACACTTTTTGAGGTATATAGCCGTAGCCTTCATATTACTCCCACGAATTCTTTGTTCCGAGCCTTTTATAAATTACATAAACAAGGGCATTGGTTTACATTTGCTAAGCGAGATGGCAAGCAGCGTAAAGTGTGTTTTCAAGAGATTTTGTCCTCGTTAAAGGGTTGGAAAAGACAGTTCTTTTTGATTGACCGTCGGGCAGTACCTTTTGCTATGCCGTGGAGGCATCCGGACTCATATGTTTCCGATCCGCTTCCCACCGGGAGTTTTCTATGCCTCACGCGGATTTATTGTCAGCGAATGTTATAGACTTGATTAAAATTCCGCATTTTTGTATGCCGTGGGGTTGTCGGCCAAATGGAAGTATCCGTTATCGGGCGACTCAAGGATGCCGAGGGGAATGGTACTTGGTCATATATATATATATATATATATATATATTTTGTTTAAGATTTTGTGTTTTCTTGTGTAACATTTTTCATGTGTTTTGCAGCTTTGACCATGTCTGACTATCTTACAAAGCCGAGCTATCGCAAGGGGGCTGCTATGACCCGAGGGGATAAGTACCAAGAGGGGCAAGCCCATATAATGCATGTTACCCTTCCGAGTCCCACTGGCACGGCGGTTCCGCCAAGACCAATGCCATGAAGAGGGTCGGGTGGCCGACCCCAAAGTTCTCGAGGCCAAAGAGAAGAAAAGAAAGCCGGAGGCGAAAGCCCAGGTTACAAACCCCGTAAGCGTCCAGGTTGGGGAAGGTGGCTCTGTCCGCCGAAGAGACAAAAAGAGTCCCGCCCCGTGATCAACTTAGATTCTCATACGAATCCGACGCCGGCGAACACCATTCCGCCGGAGGGTCAACCACCAAATAATCCTCCGGTTGTTAAAAAGGGAGATTTGGAGGGTCACTCCAGCAACAAGTTAGGGGATGCTAATGATGCTAATGTTGGTGTCGGCGCGAGGTCGGGCCGAAGGATCATGATGCCGAGGCTTCCCAATTTGTCGAACACCGCTCCTCGGAGGATGGTGAGTCGTTTCTTTCTGCTCCGAATTATTTTTTCGTTACTATCGTTTGATTATTTCCGGTGTTTACTTAACTTTTATTTTGCACTTTTTGTAGCTAAATCTCCTTCTCCGCTGCGCCGTGAAGGCAAGGATACCTGTGATGAAGAAGGTACCTCGTCCAGCGCCACCTATGTGCCGGGGTGGTCAATCAAAAAAGACGAAAGGGTTAAGGGGTATGAAAAGTATCGGGATCTCATGGTTCATCTGCCTCCTCCCGCCAAAGAGGAATATATGCAAATTCTGTCAGATATCGAGGCACCAGCGGTCCCGGGCTATACTGGCTAGGGGTTCGCTTGCCTTTGTGGATTTGCTTGTTCGCTTCGAGAGTCTTGACCTTGATCACCGCGAGTTGGTTGAAGAGCATAGTGGGTGTGAGAAAGTTGCCAAGGACAATTTTGCCTTTTGGATAAGACTCTGATCGAACTGAAAACGGCGAAGGATGCGCTCGGCGAGACTTCGCCGAGGAGGGTTTGAAAAACAGTTCCCACGCTGGAGGGTGAAAAGGCTGAATGGTTAAAATTGTCCCTTGCTCAGAGTGAAAAAATATCAAGTTTGGAGAAAGAGTTAATGGAGACGAAGGGGGCACTGAAGAACGAAGAGGAAGAGAATGCCGCTCTTTTGAAACAACGCCAAGAAATGGCCATAGCCGCGGGGAATCTAGAGATTGAACGGGCGAATCTTGTTAGGGATTTCATCCCGGCGTTTGTTGCTCGTTTTCATGGTAGCCACGAGTATAAGGCTTCGCTGGCTGTTCCTTTCAGTTTGAGTGGTATGGCGGGGTGGTTGGATGGTGTGTCCATTGGTCGTTCGGAGGAGGAAGTGCAGAAGATTTTGGCTGATACAGAGGATTTGGACATCGATGCTCCTACTAAGTACTTGGCTATGTACGATGAACTCTTTGCCAAGGAGTATCCTTATGTTGCCAAGGTTCGAAATGCTTGCCATCGTCCTTTTAGTTTTGTCTCGGCCTTGATGCCCGACCCCGCCCCGGATCATGCCGTTGAAGAAGAGGCTGAGAATAAGGATAAGGATGAGGGGACCAGCGCTCCTCCCAACTGAAGTTTGTTATCATTATGTTTTTTTTTTTTTTTTTTTGGATAACTCCTTTGTGGTGGCGATATTGCCGAACGATGTTATTTTGTAATGATATGTTATTTTGTAGCTTTGAATGAACTTGTTTAGGGAATCCTTGTTTGTCGAATGAAATCGTTAGTCACTCCTCTTTTATATTTGTATTTTATTTGCCTTTCTGTCTTTACATGTGGACTATTTTGTAGCATTGATTGTTCGGTGTTGCGTTTATGGCAATCTTTTTTGGATGTAAACTATTTCTTTTTGTCGCCTGGGCAACCCTTTTGGGTATAACCGCTCGGCATTTTATGGCAATCCTTTTGGATATAAACCATCTTCTTGTCGCCTGGGCAACCCTTTTTGGGTATTAACCGTTCGGAATTTTATGGCAATCCTTTTTGGATATGAACCATCTTCTTGTTGCCTGGCAACCCTTTTGGGTATAAACCATTCGGCATTTAATGGCAATCCTTTTTGGATATGAACCATCTTCTTGTCGCCTGGGCAACCCTTTTGGGTATAAACCGCTCGGCATTTCATGGCAATCCTTTTGGATATAAACCATCTTCTTGTTGCCTGGCAACCCTTTTGGGTATAAACCGCTCGGCATTTTATGGCAATCCTTTTGGATATAAACCATCTTTGAACATTGACCATTATTCCCTGAGGTCGCGAGCCTGTCGGGGGGATCATTTACTAATTATGTTCAGAAACCATTCATACAGAAAATTGCCCCTCCGAAATACGGGGAGCTATGATTTTCATTAATAACTAGTTTAGACAAATTGCCTCTAGGGCTTAACGTTACTGAGCTTTCTTCTATCCTACAAGAAGCATTTTCTTAGGTTCACCGCGTTCCAAGTCGCGGGGACCTCTTTTCCTTCGCCGTCAGTAACTTGTAGGAGCCATTGTCGTATGTCTCCGTTATTTGGTATGGGCCCTCCCAGTTGGGTCCCAACTTCCCTAAGTTTTCTTGTCTGCTGGCTTCATTTTTCCTGTAGACGAAGTCTCCTACTCGAAGTTTTTCGCCTTTGACCCTTCGATTGTAATACTGTTCCACCTTCTTTTTGTACCTGGCCTCTTCAACGGCTGTTGAGTCTCTTCTTTCTTCCAAGAGATCCAAGTTTAAGCGTCTCTCCTCTTCATTTCCTTCTTCGGCCATCATCATTGTTCGGAAGGTAGGCATGCCGATTTCCGCGGGGATCACAGCTTCACTTCCGTATGTCAAACTGAACGGTGATTCACCGTTGCTAGTCTTTAAGGATGTGCGATGAGCCCACAAAACGTTCGGTAGTTCATCGACCCACCCGGATCTACTTTTGCCCAGCCTTGTCTTGAAGCCATGCATTAAGCTTTTGTTTGCTCGCTCTACCGCACCATTAGCTTGGGGATGTGCCACGGCAAAGATTTATCTGTTTGATGTTTAGTTTTTCACACCAACGTTTGAAGGGGTCGTGGATGAAGTTGCTACCATTGTCCGTCACAATTACGTGTGGTAGGCCGAAACGACACACTATGTTATTCCACACGAATTTTATGACTTCTTTGCCTGTGGTTTTTGCTAGGGGTTTGGCTTCTATCCACTTTGTAAAGTAGTCAATGGCCACGATAACATACTTGACTTTCCCGGGTGCTTCAGGGAGGGGGCCCAATACATCCATTCCCCATTGGAAGAAAGGCCAAGGTGACATGATAGAAGTCATGAGAGTCTTCAGCAGTTTGGGAACCGGGGAATGTATTTGACAAGATTCGCATTTTTGAATGACCTCTCGGGCATCCCCTGCATTGTTGGCCAAGAGTATCCTTGTCCGATTAGCTTCGCCACCACGGATCTTGGGCCGGAGTGCATGCCACATGCCCCTTCGTGCACCTCCCTGACTACATAATTGGCTTGCAGTGGACCCACACACTTCATCATTGGATCTAAATAGGACTTCTTGAACAGCACTCGCCTTCCATGATGTAATGAGGTATCTTCATCCGCAGGTTCTTGCTTCGTTGCCGCTCGCCATTTTCCTTCGGTGATGCACCGGACGATGGGAGACATCCAGTTTTCTTCCTCTTCTTCCACTATTGCTCCTATGACCTTTTCTTCGGTCGATGGTGTTTCCAATACTTCGACGAGTATTTCCTTTGTCAAGTGATCGAACGCCACAGATGCTAGTTTGCTCAAAGCACATCGCCTTTTGATTCTGCAAGCTCTGGGAATGTTTTGTATTCTGAACTGCCTGAAACATCCGATATACTCTTTTGCCTTAGCCAAATACTTGGTCATGCTTTCCTTGTAGGTGGTAAACTCTCCGTTGATTTGACTTGACACCGTGTTGGAGTCTACCTTAGCACTTAGCACTTGGATCTTCATGTCCTTTGCTATTCTTAGTCCGCCAAAATGCCTCGTATTCGCCTCGTTATTTGTGCCGGGGAAGTTAAGCCGGGGCATACGTATACTCGCTTGGTCGGACTTATCAGCACCAAACCGCCCCTGTAGCCTTTTTGTTAGACGCCCCGTCCGTAAACAAATATCCATTCCTCCTCTTTTGTAGAGACATTGCATACTTCCTTGCTTTTTCCTTTTCTCCCTACTTTGCTGACCGGTATCTCGTTTATAAAATCTGCCAGACTGGCCCTTGACGGCATTTCGGGATGTACGTAATCTTGTATGCTCCTAGTTCTACGCATATTTCATCGCCTTCCCGAAGATTCAGCTTGCTTAACACGCCACGGATGGGTTGGTATGTGATCACCTTGATGTGATGTGCTTCAAAATACCTCCGGAGTCTTCTAGAGCAAGGTCGTAGTGCCAAAGCCAATTTCTACAGAGGAGCATAATTTCGCCGGCATCGTGGAGCGTTCTGCTAACATAGTGTACCGACATCTGTTTCCCCTTTCTTTCTACCATTAGTACAGCGCTTATGGCTTCTTCGGCTGCCGCTAGATACACGAAGAGATCTTCTCCTGCCACCGGGGCCGTTAGATTGGGTAGCTCTAAAATCACACTCTTCATCTTCTGGAACGCCTCTTCGGCCTCTTCACTCCAACGGTACTCCTTTTGGTTATCTTTCGTGACATTTTTTAAAGTGTTGAAGAAGGGCAACGCTTTTCACCGATCGAGACAGAACCTGTTCATAGCCGCCAGCTTCCCACCGAGGCTCGCATTTCCTTGAGTGTACCGGCGATGCATGTCGGCTATCGCCTTTGTTTTCTTTGGGTTGGCTCTTATTCCTTCGGATGTTACTACATAGCCGAGGAATTTTCCTTCTTCCACTCCAAAAGAGCACTTTTTAGGGTTGAGCTTCATGTTGATCCTTCGAGGTTGTCGAATGTTTCGCCATGTCCGCCAAGAACTCTACTTCACTTCTGCTCTTGATCACCATGTCATCGACGTACACTTCCAAATTCCTGCCAATTTGCTCCTTAAAACTTGAATCCACCAGCTTTGGTACGTCCGCCCGGCATTCCTTAGACCAAACGGCATTTTGGTGTAGCGAAGGTTCCATGTTCGTGTAGAAGGTCATTTTCTTCGCCTTCTTTGGCCATCCGACTTGGTGGTACCCCTTGTATGCATCGAGAAAACACTTGTACTTGTAACCCATTACGATTCTATTTTCCGTCGATTTGGAGTGGGTAGTAATCCTTTGGGCACGAAGCATTGATGCTCTTGAAATCCATGCACATTCTCCATGATCCGTCCGGTTTCTTTACCAACACCGGATTGGAAATCCATGTAGGATATTTCACTGACTATTCCTCGCCACCATTCCTCTACTTCGGTGTTGATTGCCGATTCTTTTCAAATGAGAAGGTTCTCTTCTTCGAGCTATTGGTCCGCATTCACATTGACATTTAGTTTGTGTTCTATGACTCGCCGGGGGACCCCTGTCATGTCCGCCGGTTGCTGCTTAATACATCCTTGTTGTTTTTCGCCAGCTTCTACCAATCGCCTCTTGCATTCTTGGGAAAAATTGCCCCCGATAGTGATCATTTGTTCTGGGAATTGGGGTTTATCATTACTTTTCTGCTTTTGTCACAAGACTCCTCTTCTTCTGAGGGCCTTCTCTCTCCTTACTTTCCGATCCCTTTGCCATGAAATGTTTTTCCAACCTCCTACATTCAGAGATGATTATTGATCTGTAACTGTGGTTGCCACCCCCTTGGCGTTGGGAATTTTATCATGGAGTGGATGGTCGAGGGATCGCCTAATTCCTAATACCTGATCGCCCTAGGATAATGTTATACGGAGAGGGGATCTTATCACGCAAACGTCATTATGGCTCGGCGATAGAGGCCATCGCTTCCAAACACACGCTTTAGGTCTATTTTCCCAAGGGGCTTTATAGTCTCACCTGAAAATCCTACAAGAGGTGTGTTCATTTCTCTTAGCTTCCTTTGATTTCGGGCATAGGTTTTGGAAACAAGTGTTCGTACATTACTTCCACGGCCGCCTCGATCAACATAAACTCTCCTCACGTGTATCCTTCAACATCCGCTTCGATTATTAGTGGCTCTTCGAACGCCCCCGGCAGAACGGGAGGGAAAGCTATAGGAACGTTCATCCAGTCTTCCTCTCGGCAGTTGCTCTTTCGTTTTCTGTCTATTCCTCCTCCAGATACCATGTTTATCACCCTTCCTCTCGCCTGGCTGATTTTCTCTGGGTGGGTTTTTTCCCCTTTGCCTTACTTCTTTTAATAAATGATCTAACTTGCCTGCTTCCAAAGCTTTTCCGAGGTGTTCCTTGAGTTGGTAGCAGTCCATTGGTGAGATGGCCCTTCTCACCGTGGATAGTCACGAACTGCCTAAGTTTCTTCTTGGTGCTCCTCTCAGAGGTGGGGGTGGTGGCAGGTTTAGTTGAAGCTCCGTCGCCAAAATTTCTTTAGGGGCTTTTGAGAGAAGGTTCAAATCTATGGGTCCGGTCTCGCTCCTGTATTGGTTCCTCCCAGAATCACCTCTGAGGTCGTTCCTCGGTTATCACCTATTCGGGTGGTAGGGATTGTATTGGCTTCGGGTTTTGTTCCGTCCTTCGTCTCCTCTTCGCTTGTCGGGGAGGTTTGTCATTCGGGGTTCGATCCGGCCGACTTCCCGCATATCCTCGCGGTTCCATTCCCTTTGGGGAGCTCGTGGTGTTGTAAGCTTCTTCCGAACGCATAAAAATCTTCTACCCTCTTCATCATTTCCGTGATCTTTTGGGATTCGTCCGAGAATCGCTTTCACCAATTCCGGCATTTGCTTCCGTTTGTGAACGAGGATATTTGCATTATTTCGGCACCCGGGATGTAGCTAGCTTCGTCGGTCCATCTTTCTTTGAACTCTAGCAGGTTTCATGAGCCTTCGCACGATCTTCGTGAGCTCCATCGGGTCTTTTAGACACTTCCTCCTAAGCGCGAATCTCTCTAGGAAGCTCTCTCTGAGCTCCTCCCAGCTATCAATGCTGCCATGGTAATCGCCGAACCACCCGCTTGCCGGCCGCCCAGTGGTTTGTTGGAACATCCAAAGGCACCATACCGCATTGGCCACCGCCGTGATTAGCCGCCTCGAGAAGCGAGTAACGGGTCATCCGGTCTCAAGAACCGTTGTAGAGTTTTATGTTCTTAGGCACCATGTTTCGGTCCGCTAATTCTACTATCCGTCGTGTGAATGGGGATCCGGGGCATCTTTGTATGGTTTGTGTAAATCTTCCACGACCGCTTTCCTTTCGATCTTTTTCCTCTTCTATTTGGGTGGGTCCTTCGACTTCATCTCCGAAGTCTATCCGTATGGGTTGTAGTGGGCTTTTTCCTTGGGTGTTATGTTGTCAGATTAAGGCTTTTAGTGATGATATGTGATTAAGTATTTGTTCTTCCAAGTTGGGTGGGTTGCCTCCGGGCGGTGTTTCCGTGAGGTACCTGGGGTGTCTCGGTGGTAGGACCTGCCATTTTCTCGGCGGTAGTAAGAATAGCGTCCCACGGATGGCGCCAATTTGTTGAGGTAAAAAGTTGTAATTACCCTAACAAGCTAGTCCTTCGGTAATCCTTCGGTCAAGCCCTCCGGATTAGATACCTTCCCACTGTAAACACAAAGACAACGCGCAAGTAGCCTCGCTTAGGGTTTTATCCCTAGACCAAGCTCCGGCGTGAGAATGAGTATATATGTCAGAGTAAAATACTGTGAAAATGGGTGAGAATGGATTAACCTCAATGCCGTTGCTTGGTTCCTTTTATAGATGCAGAGCTTTTGTCCTCACCCGGAGATTACGTGGGCGATAGTGACTCTTTTGGGCGGGAGTTGACTTTACTCGCTTAGATTCCGCTCGAAAGGGTGGTTCACCAAGATTCCTTTCCTTTATACATGATGATGTCAGTCCGTTATGCCGGAGGTTATGTTTAACCCTCCGGTACATGATTGCCTATATGCTTGGTCCAAATGGGCTAGTGTGCCTTATCCGGGAGATTTCATGCTGTGCCGAGCGGTTTTGGCTTATAGCCGGGGAGTTAGGTTCTTCGGCATTTGGCTAAACTGTCGGGAAGTGACATACGCCAACAATATCTATAATATTATCCTGATCGAAACCCCTTTTAAGCACATTATAGTTTATACGTACCTATGTACTACCTGAAGCATAAGCAGAACAAATAAGCAATCCTAAAAATCCCTCTTAAATGGCTCAGTTTATTTCCCAATGATAAAACGCACTTTTCGATTATAACATAAACTATGATTGAAAGAAAGAAAAGAAAATTAAGGCTTTTAAATTATGGAACATCCAAAGAAGTTCTTGATTATATTAAGCGAATTTTATAAAGTTATTTTATATATAAAACAATATGCGACTTCGCCTTTTGTTATACTAATTTGATCGTAAGTAGATAGTTCGAGTTAACGAAACTTGACTACTATATTAAACAAGATGTTTTGACCCGCGCATTACAACTGGAGCAAAAGTATTTATTTTGTAGGTACGATAAAAAGTTGCAAAGCCAATATATATATAAACACATGAAAAAAATTGGGAATTTTCAGAATAGATATTTGACATACGAGTAAAATTTGAAAAGATTCAAAATGTATCATCTCTTTGCATGAAGATAGAAAAATAACATGGCTGTAAAGGTGACAAGAAAATTGAATTATCTTTGTATCAAAATGGAAAAGTAAAACGGCTGGAGTAGACACAAAAATTAACATATATCCACTCATCCTATTTTTTGCTTGCCTGCACCCCTGTATCACCTATGGTTCTCATCATACACAAAATCAATATAGACCACTTATGATATTCAGTTTTACCCAAAATAGCAATAGTCCACTTTACACAATTGTTTATAAAGATTTGTAAGCATCAAATTCTATGATTATATTTGGACAATGGAATTTTGTCAATTTTCAAAACAAATTGGAATATATGTGCGTTAACATAAGTTTTATCAAACTGATATGTCTTCTCACTTAAATTTTAAATTTCTCTTTTTATTACAAAAAAAATAAAAATAATAATAATAACATATGAAATTCACTAATTCTTTTTCCTAATATATCTTCTTTTCATTGCACTGATAATCTAATTGTAAGAAGATAAAAGTAAAGATGATTTGGAAAAATCTATAGCATTGCTCAAATGCAAAATAGAAAATTGGCAATTAAAACAAGAGTTTCTAAACTAACACATGTTTGGCATAACTAGCAGTAAGCTTTTAATTGTAAGGTGATGATTGTAAGTTGTAAACTGGCAACTGACTGATACTAATAGCTACAAACTACAGCGTTTTGTTTTATAAATTGCTTTACATAATAGCTATAAATGAAATCACATATAAAAGAATATATATACATAACTAGAAACAAATAGAAAATTTAAAATGACATAATACACAAGTAATATATTATCAACAACTTCCATTTCATATTGACGTAACAAGCTTATTTCTATATAGACATACCAAGCTTATTTTCATTCATCTAGTTTCTATTTAAACGCACTGAACTTGTAAATATTAACTTATAAATGTTAGGGTTTTGATAATCAAATGATTGTTTAAATAATTCTTAAATCGTGTATAAGACAATATATTAACCTGCCAAATACAACATCTCAACCTTATTTGGTGCCTTAAGTTACAAGAAATTCGAACACACTGTAATTCTAGGCACAAGATTGAGAGTAAAAACATAGAAACTATTGTATGTGTTGTTATGGCTGTTCCTCTTAGACAAAAAACCAAAAAAAGGTGTATATATATGTAATACACAAAGTGACTTTTGATGAATAGTCACAACCCTTCATGAATGGTTACACCTTTTGATGAAAAGTAACCACTTTCCGTATAATATATAGTTTTTTGGTGCAAAAGGTGAAAATATCTTATTAAAACACAAAAGGATCACATACAACTGGAAGAGGTAATAGACATTCCCATACCTCTAACACAAAAAATAACAAACAAATACTGAAATTCAATGAGACAACATCAAACAAGATCAGAACCTATGCAACCTTGCTGCATCATAACCATTCCAAACTCTGCAGTCAACCAACTTCATTGATAAAGACTGCATCAACCATATTCACCTATAGCACCAAAAACCATCTAGCTACATTTCCACCTTATCTACTTATCATGACCATTCAACCTTCCACCACAATGATCATGATAAAATAGATTAGTGGCTTCACTAGGAACCATAACCTCTCCACTACAAGGGCTATACCATGAATGCTACATTTCCATTTACTACAATGGCTTCACACTCATGGGAACACACACCCTGCAGTGAGTACCAACCATTCCTCCTTTAGACAATGTACACTAGGACCATGTAGGTTCATCTTTCACTCCTCACAATTCCTAGTACCATACATTGTCACACCAGTCCACTTATACCCTTCTCAGCTTGGAAACTCACATTATGGTATACATAAAATGATCAAAACTATGCAGACCCATACATCCCTATGCTACCTAACAATGGCCTGCAAATATCTGTAAAGGATATAATAGAAATGACCAAAAATGTATCCCAAGGTACTGAGCCATCAAACTGAAGTGAACAAAATCACATTCAATTTGCCAAAATGGGCAAAAATTGAATGGAAGGATAAAACCTTAAAATCAGCTGAATTCAATAACCTCAGCTTAACCAATCCAATCTATAAGTAGCAAACTTGGAGAATATACCACACATAGTGAGTATATCCATCAGCTAACTTGTAATTCTGAGCTAAACCATAAACACAAACCCCTTGTACAGGAAACTACCTTATGGTAGAATTAGCTAACCATTGAAGATCAATCAACCCATATAGTTACCCCAACTGGATCCACAATACAGTCAAAAGACCCCAATGATAGAAACCACCAAAATATTAGCCATCTGTACTTATACTCTATACCAAATCCTTCAATCACCTGTTATTAACTTTGCCATTGCCAACAATATCCAAACTGATATTCCACTCTTGTTGAGTTTTAATAACAGCCTTTGAATGTTTAAATTTTAGACTTAATAATCTCATTCTGATTGTATCCATGAACTGATTAAAAATCTCCTTAGGGCTTCTTTGTTGACCTCTAAACAATCTCCAATTTCTCTCTTGCCATATCAGATACACACTAGCTGCTATACCAAGCCTTCTAACAACACTTCCTATAGAATTTCCCATGTACATTCCATTCATCCAGCCCACCAGAGTATTCCATTCCATTTGATCACACTGCAGGCTCAACTTTTGTTTTACTTTCAACCAAAACTGCATAGCATATTTGCATTCAAAGAACAAATGGTGATGAGAGTCAATTTCAGAGCAGCATAATGGACAAATCATCATATCATAAGACCCCCATTTCCTAATCTTGTCCTGAGTAGTCAGCTTATTTTGAATAGCTAACCAAAGAACAAAAGCATGCTTTGGGATATTTTGAGAGAACCACACAAGCTTATTCCAGCAAACTTCTTCATTTGGCTCACTCAAATCAATATATGCCTGTCTTACACTAAAATTACATTCCTTTCCATTACCATTTCTCCAAACTAACTGATCTTTTTTACTTTCATCAAGAGCCACATACTGAATTTGAGATAGCACAGGAACTTTATGAATCCATTCATTTGGCCACATACACACACCATCAACAGTAATGTCTTTAACAACAATATTAGCATCCAATCTAGCATTATACAAATCCCTATTAGAAATAAAGGATTGTAATATACCTGATGGACACCAATTATCATATATCACAGAAGTACTTGCACCATCACCCACTTTTTTAACCATAAAATTCCTAGCCACCTCTCTTAGCCTTAAAATGTTCTTCCATCCCCAACTATCTGTATTTTCCTCATTTACAGCCCATATATTTCTTCCCTTTAGCTTTTCAGTATTGATCCACTTTACCCATAGAGACTCTTTATCAATAGCCACATGCCACAAATGCTTGATGATCATGGCTTTATTCCAGATTCCCAAATCTTTCAATCCCAAACCTCCCTGACATTTAGGCTTACAAACTGAAGTCCAAGCCACCTTAGCTTTCCCTTTAGACAACTCACCTTGGTTCCACAAAAATCCCTTTAGAACTTTATTAATATCATGAATAACAGTTTGAGGCAATAAGTACACTGAAGCCCAATAGACATGAATTGATTCCAAAACAGAAGCAACCAATTGTAATCTACCAGCATATGACAGGCTTCTATTCTTCTAATTAAAAATTTTGTTTTTGATTTTATCAATAAGAACCTTGCATTCCTTTACACCAAGCCTCTTAGAAGAAAAAGGAACACCAAGATACTTCACTGGAAGTTTTTATACTTTAAACTGGATTGCATCCAAAATCTTTTGTTTATCCTCATCCTTCATGCTTCCAAAAATAATAGTACTTTTAGAATAGTTAGGAAGTAAACCTGAAATCCCACCAAATTCAGTCAAAGCATCCATAAGCACCTTAACTGACCCAAGATCACCATGACAAAACATCGCAAGTCATCAAAGAAAATGCATATGGGTTAATTTCAACCTCTTACACCCAAAATGATATTTGAACTCACTACTCCCCTCCACCTTGTTCTGCACCAAAATAGACAAAATTTCCATGACTAATGTAAACAAGTATGGTGACATTGGGTCTCCCTGCCTTAGCCCTCTACCACCTCTAAAATACCCACAATTCTCTCCATTTACACATACAGAAAAAGAAGTTGTAGTGACACACTGAATTATCCAATTAACCATAGTCCTATGAAAACCAAAACCTTTAAGAATAGCTTCCAAGAACTTCCAGTTAACTGTATCATAAGCTTTCTGAATGTCAATTTTCATGGCAACTCTCTAGCATAACCTTTCAGTAATTCTTGGGAAAGAAGAATATTATCCTGAATGTGCCTATTTGGAACAAAAGCACTTTGATTCTGACAACAAGCTTTCCCCAGCACCCTCTTCATTCTCTCAGAGATCACTTTGCTAATACATTTGTATAGAACATTACAGCATGAAATAGGACGAAAATCAATAACTTTACTTGGATTTGGAACTTTAGGGATTAAAGAAATCAGAGTAGAATTGACTTCCTTTAACAGCTTCCCAGAAACAAAGAACTCTTTAACAGCTTTACACACATCACTTCCCACTATATTCCATGCTTTTTTGAAAAATGTTGCAGAATAACCATCAGGACCAGGAGCTTTATTCCCATCAATTTGGAACATAGCATTTTTTATTTCCTCATGACTAACTTCTCTTATCATGAACAAAGCCTCTTCATCAGACAACTTATCACAAATCATCTCATCAAGGTGACTAAGATCATTTATAGGCACTTCATCTCCTAAAAACTTCTGGAAATGATTCACAAACTGCTCTGCAACATTCTTCCCAGAATAGCAATTACCCATATCATCATAAATTGTATGGATTCTACTCTTATGATTCCTACTTTTTAAGATCTTATGAAAGAATGCATTATTTCTGTCCCCAACACTTAGCCACTTTATCTTTGCTTTTTGAAAAAGTAATGTATCTTCTTCTTTGACTGCATCAGTATACTCTTTCAACAATACACTTTCCTCAATCCTAAACTGCTTCTGATCAGGCTCTTTATCAATCTTCATTTGAACAATCTTTATCCTTTCTCTAAGCTTGTTAACTTTCTCATATACATTACCATCTTTCCATGCAAGTTTCCTCAAATATCTCTTAAGACCTTTCAATTTCTTCACAGCTTTAAACATAGCACTTCCTTGAACATCTTCATTCCAATTATCGGAAACCAAAGGAATGAAATCCTTTTTATCAGCAACAAAATTAGCAAACTTGAAGGTCTTCTTTTTAGGTTGAATTGCTCCAGGAATAACAAGAATGTTAGGGCAATGATCAGATATAAGATAAGGTAAAAATACAGCATGAGCTTGGTTGAACTTATCAATGAAATCTTCACTTCCCATGATTCTGTCAAGTTTCTTCAAAATACCACTACTATTACCAGCTTTAACCTTATACAAATTCTTTGTCCATGTGTAGAAAAGGCCAGAACTAGGAATATCCTCCAATTCCACTTTGTTAACACAATCCTTGAAATCATTCATATCACTAGTCATACAAGAACATCCTTGAGAATGTTCATTAGGACTTAATGTAACATTCAAATCACCCATTAAAACCCAAGCTTCTTTTCCCACTATCCTTCTATACAACTCCAAGTCTTTCCATAAACCCCTCCTTTCACCACCACTATTAGCAGCATACACAAAAGTGCAATATAGTCTAGTTTTACCATCCACTGTTTCAACACTACACAACATAGACTGCTTATCACAATGAACCATATTCAAATTAATATTCAAACTATTCCACCCCAAAATAATTCTACATCCTTTATCACAGTATTGCATATTAGACACCCAATCCCAATTTCCAAAAACACTATCCCCCACTTTGTTCAAATTTTTGGATCTTAGATGAGTTTCTAAGCAGCACAAACACTTAAGTTTTCATCCTCAATGAAATTCCTAACCTCTCTTTGTTTATCAGAGGTACTCAGACCTCTAATATTCCAACACCCAACTTTAAGATCTTTTTGATCCATGGAAATTAGTTTTCATTCAATACCCCTCCATCTAAACCCTTCAGAACATCTCCATTCATACATTTTGCTATTCATGATTCATCTTCAAAAACATCATTCATCTCACAATTACTAGCCATTCCTTCTTGATCATGATATTTTCCTTTATCACCTAACTGCTTTTTTCTCTGATGATAGTAAGCTAACATATCCAAATTCCATTTATCCATTTCATTATCAGAAAGACACAAATTCTGGCTAATGAAATCATCCACAACTTCTTTATTCCTCATTTCATTCAACACATTTTGCTCATCACTCTCTTCATCTTCAAGAACAGAGTATTTATTTGTAGACCTTTTCAGTGCTGATAATATTTCCCTATTAACACTCCAAGGCTTCTTACCAGATGGACTTTTTGGAGAATTATTTTGATTACCATCACTATCTTTCACAGCAACATTACCATTACCACCACCCTCCTGCAACTTCTGATCTTCTAACTTCTTTGACATATCAGGTTTCTTTTGTTGATAAACTGGTTGATGATATTGTTTAGCTTTAGAGTGAATCTGTTTATTAATCCCATGTGGATGAACCTGATTATTTGGTTTTTGGTTTATCACTTTCTCATTCATTCCACCCTTTCTTCTATTTCTCACCTCTATAAAACCTTCATCATCAGTATTTTTGTTTTTTCCATTTTCCATCTTTTCCATACTCTTTACATTACTTGGACTTCCTTCAGTCTTATCCCCCTCCTTCTTTTTATCACAACTCTGACTAGTATGCCCAAACACACAACATTCTTAGCACCTAGGTGGAATCCAATCATACTCAACTTTGATAGCTTTCCTATGCACAATCTTGTTTTCCCCATTCTTATAAACAACATCAATACTGTCTGGAAGTCACTTTTTAGCAGACACCTCAACTAGAACTCTAGCATATGCAGCACTTGCATTACCCATCTTACACATAGCAGCTGTAATATTATCCATAATCAATGGCTTTCCAATCCTACTTGCTAAAGCACTAATACCTTTGACCGACCATGCTTCAAGAGGCACATTACAAATTCTAACCCATAAAGGAATAACCTCTGGTTCAAATCTATCCATACTCATATTGATATCCCATTTCTGCACAAACAGAGGCTTATTACTAACCATCCATGGCCCATTACTCACAATGTACTCCAACCCTTCTTCATTATGGAATTTCATAAAGTAAATTCCATTGCTTACATTCACTATGTCTCTAAATCCATGCTTCCCCCACATCCTCCTTAAATTGTACTTCAATTCATTAGTTGACATACCTTGACCAACAAAATATCCACACAATGTCTTATCCCATCTCTTACTTCCCTGAGCTACCAATACTTCATCAAAAACAACCACTTCAATACCATAACTATCAAACTCAGTAGGAATACTCTCAAGTTTAGCATCATATACAATCATACTTTTTACTGTAGCAGCAACATATGTCTTCTTCCCATTACTCTCCTCTTTATTAGTATCAGACTTACTTGCTTCCATAGATTCCTTATTAGCTTGTTTAGTCCCACTTTTTTGAACCTCAACCTCAATATCCCCTGTTCCATTAGCATTTTCACCAAGCAATCCTCCTTACCCAACCTCATCTACTGTTTCATTCATTTTCACACTTACACTATCCTGAATCTGACTCTCTGTAAATCTGACTCTCTGTAACACTATTGCTCACATTATTCAGATCCTGACCCCCATTCTCCATCAGATCACTAGTTTCCATACTCACGCAACCATTATTCTCCATTTCTAAACATTCACTCTCCTTATTATTCTTATCAACACCATTAGCCACCTCTTTTTCCCCACCACTATCCTTACCACCAACACTTTTGCTATTCCTATTAATCCTACTAGTATCATTAACACTAGCAGAATCCCCAAATTTTGCAGGTTTTTTAATTTTTCTTTTTGGTCTATTAGATGACATATTTAAACAGGATTCAATACAAGTATACACAAAACAGTAATACTACTCAAAATTAACAATACGTAGTCTACTCAGCTCAATTGAAACAAAACGCAAAATTAGGGTTTACCGTGAAATTTGGGCAAAATGAAATCAAACACCATCAAACACATCGCAATGAAATTCTGAATCGAAAGATGTTAATTAAGCTGAAATTTGACCCGAATTTGACTCAGAATTTGATGTTTTAATGGTTTTTTGATAGTGAGATAATGGCTGGAAAAAGTGGTTAGAGGAGAGAGATTTTTTTTGTATATATATAGTGATACTTCATTAGCGACAATTTCTGTTACTATCGACAATAATCACATTTAATGTATTGAACAGTTGCAACGCCCTATTGACGAATAATTTGTCGCTACAACATTTTCATTCATCGTATCTGAAAGCAAGTTAATTAGTACAAGTGTGCACTCCGCATCTTCTAACTTGTATTATAACTTAACTTGAAATTCTTTT
>OU343225.1:160835503-160988854 GCA_910596185.1 Chrysanthemum makinoi | reverse complement strand
GATCTCGGGTAATCTTAATTACACAAAAATGCTTGATGACATTAAAATCACCAACATTAGCACGTGTATTTTGTTGAAAAAATATAAGGCGAGTTTTATAACATGAAACAATTTATCAGACATTACTTTCAAAGTTATATACTGTAGTAGGGAGGACTAGGATTAACACTCGGGCGACTGTTACTTTTAAGGACATTTCAGTTAGAAAGCTCTAAGAGCATTAGGTGCCTTAAGTTATCCGTTTCGTGTTATAGCAAACGTGATGGTACCTTAACAATTTTTACCTGTAACTTGAAACCTATATTTTAAACCAAAAAACATTCTTCTTCCATCACTCGCATTATAGGACACCCCTTGGCTCACACATAACTCAATGAAATACAAATTAAAAAAAATAAAAAAAAAGGAAAAAGCGTGTGGCGTAGGTTGGTCATGACGACGCCAACTCCTATGGCACGAAGAGAGGTGTCGGGATCGAGTTATTCGTTGGCATTATGAGATAGGTGCGAGGCAAAATATTGCCCCACACTGTGTGCTCTAACACAATTTAAAACGCTCCACAAATGAGGGGTTTTTTTTTTTTATTATTATTTTTATTTTTATTTTATTTTTTTAGCTCTTCTTTTAGATAATAGCTACTATCTCATAAATCTAAACAAAAGCTATTTTTTATATAAGACTAAAATACACGGTTGGTCCCTAAACTTGTCAATCCGCTTCGCGTTGGGACAAACCTGACCCTTTTCATCGTCGGGGGTCCCTATTTCAAGTTTCTTACTCGTTACCGGTCCTTTGACCATATTGCCGTTAGTCAAGGACTTCAGATGGTGTTAGATTTGTCTTTAGTCCAAGGGCACATTTGTCAATTCCATATTTCAATTAAAAATTTCTTAATTATTGCCACATGTAATGTAACCTTATTCCCGCCTCAATAAACACATAGTCTGTATTATTATTCGTCCCAGAACTTTCTGTTAATACAAATAAGCCGTAAAAACGTTTATTCATATTTTACGATCTTCTAGTGTTTTGTCGATAACAAACGTAAAATTATGTTAACGAAACAAATAAAATACGTAAATGGTTTGAACTAATAGCTTCTAACATATTCACATTTTCACATAAAACACTAAAATAAGTATAAGTGTTTTTATGATTTAGTAATACATATGTACAACAACTAGTGTTTGCATATTTGGGTATAATATACACATAACTAGTATGTAGTATATTGGGTAATATAAATGGGTAGAAACTTAAGTATCACAACCCATTGGGCAAATACATTGAATGTAGTTAGGTACAACCCAAAGCCCATGACCCATGGAGCTTGACCCATAACCCATTGCATGACATCATGCTTATATCATACATGGATAATATCCATAACCCATGGATCAACCCATACCCAAGTGACCAAGTGCATTGCACTCAAAGATACATTGTATCTAGCTAAAGATCCATGGTTCAACCCATGACCCATGACCCATAACCAAAATACCCATGGGTAAAAGGGAGCGTCCCACGGATCCCTAGCTTAACGCTAGATGAATCCCTTGTGGAAGGGATCCGTGGGATCCGGGGAACAGTAGATTTTTTCTTCTATAAATAGTGAGCCATTTCTTCATTATTTCTCACCCCTTTCTAACACACTTTCTCCCTGAGTTAAAAACTCACTAACCTCAGATCCAAGAGATCTATGTTTGTAGTTTTGTTTTTGTGTGATCTTTTAGGTTCCTCTTAAAGGCAAGATCACCACCTTTGAAGTCGAGCAAGCTCAAGTCCATGAGTTGCCATGCTTCCTCGTCATCAAGGCTACTGAAGTATTCTTGTTGATGATTCATTTCTTTCTTCAAAGAAGTGTAGTGTTGAAGACATTAGTGAAAGATGTCTCAAGTGTCAAGACGAAGATATTAGTGAAGGTTATCTATCGTCTATATCATAAGCACTTGTGGTAGGTGCTTAGAAGTCAAGACTAGAAGCATTAGTGAAAGGTGCTTAGAAGTCAAGACTAGAAGCATTAGTGAAAGGTGCTTAGAAGTGAAGACACAAGACATTTGTGAAGGGTGTCTTGTAGATCTAGTCAAAGGCATTAGTGAAAGGTGCCGTAGATGTACATTCGATATGGTGTGTTTCGATGTACAAGATAGACTAGTATTAGATCCAAGGGAACTAGGTGTAGTGTGGTAGTAGTTCCTCCATTGCAATGGAACTAGGTGCTTAGCCTAGTACCTAATAAAGGGTAGGCGACGTTGTGAAGGTGTAGTTTGCCTTGGAGTAAAAGAACTAGGTACTTAGCCTAGTACCTTATAAAGGGTAGGCGACGTTGTGTAGGTGTGGTTCACCTTGGAGTGAAAGAACCCGGTGGTTAGCCTAGCACCGGAAAAAGGGTAGGCGACGTTGTGAAGGCTTCTTCGCTATAAGGATATTGGTGTAGTGTTTACGAACTCTCGAGTAGGTGACTCGAGGAGTGGAGTAGGGCATGGAAGTTGTCCTTGTAGCCGAACCACTATAAATACTCGCGTTGTGGTTTTGTGCTTCTTACTCTTATCTTTTCATTACTTACCTCTATATGCTTGTTTATCAACATCCAACACACACATCCATATAGATTGACATAAGTCGATCAAAATAGATTAAAAGGAAGTTTTAATTGGCAAAACTATTCAACCCCCCCTTCTAGTTTTCAACAATTGGCTTTCTTGAAGTATATTGTACTTTAAAAACTTGATACGATCCATGGTTAATTGAAAACTACAAAGAAGGTTTTTCATAAAAACAAACACCATGTCTTTTAAAACTATATGTTTGGATGTTGATTTGATAACAACATTTTTTTTTACTTGTTTCATTTAATTGCACTAATCTTCTTTGTCATGTTGATTAGTCAAAGCTCATACCCACCAAGCTATAGGAATCGCTTGGTAACAAGAATACCTTCCTTAAGAAGGTATCTTAAACGCAAAGGAGCAGGAATCGTCTAAGTGACATCTATTGTGTCATTTGTAAAGACATTCCTAAGTGCGCTAGAGGTATGACTTTCTTTTTATTTTTTTTGCTTGATAATTAAGTATGCCTATTTAGGTATTTATATGATTATCTTTTTTGGTTATACATGTATTACATGAAGCTTCATTAGGAAGCCTTTTTCTCACATACGTGTTAACATTTTTTTTGTCATATGTTTTATTTCTTTTAATCCAATAATAAAACAAAACACAAATATAAAAAATTCCTCTTTTCTTATAAATCATCTACTCGAACCCCACTTTATCAAACCCCCATTTTTTTTTCAAATTTCCCAATTTCAAAAATTCCCTCTCACTCAAAACTTCATCTTCCTCTCCACTTCATCTAAACCAAAAGCAAGAAGGGTCATCTTCAACATGGTTTACATCGCCTTCGTGCTCATCGTCTTAACACTCATCGCACTTGTGTTCCCTATGATGAAGTTCACATACGGAGACATTTACTTTGTGTTGTTAATCTACATCGGGGTTATATACCCAATCCTTTGTATCATTCTTAGCATTGAAATGAAATATTATTAATAGTCTAGTTTATCTAGGTTATTATTATCATAATGTGTTTGAAATTTCTTTTGATTTATATGCTTCATATTCTTTCGTGATACATTAGAAGTCATGTATGCATGCTAAAAGAAAATGTAGGATAAAATACATATCGTGGTATAAAACTGTAAAACCTATGTTTTTATCAAATCTGTTTCTGTTACTACAGATCCACGGATCCTGGAAGTTATACTAGCCGGATCCCTTTTGAAAAAGAACCGTGGGATCCGTCCTACTGGAGAACAGTTTTTCATGCAAATTGAAAACCACTTTTTCTAAAAGTAATACTCCACTAGTATGTCAAAACCTTAAGTGAGTTAAGTGTATTTCTTGTTAAAAATCGTTGTTAATAAAAATCTAATAAAAACGTTAGATAAACATAGGTTGACCACAAACTTCACTTTCTATTAACTCATCATTTCTATAGGTTCAACTATGACGCATGAATATGAGTTTGATTTTTCACTCACTAGCGTCTACACTCCGAAAATCTCCCTTGAACCCAACACACCTGGAAATCATGTCCGTGGGTTCAATAATCTCGAAAACCGTCACTTCCACGAAGGACGTATTGTAGACACCTCTCTACAATTCGAAGAAGGTATCAATACCTCCTTCCGAGCCATAGGACTAGAATGTCTTCTTGAAATCAACGAGAAGATATGTCCAAGGTTCATAATGGAATTCTTTCTTCAAGTTGAACTCGTTCGTAACGAGGATCGCTCTCTATCTCTTTGGTTTTATATCAAAAACCAAAAGTTTGTTTTAACCCTTGGGCACTTTGCTCACATCCTCCGAATTCCTAGTCATGGACAATGTGCCTTCACCGAAGATTGGTCTCTTGATTCTCTCTTCAACTTTCGTGAAGAAAATAGTCCATATTGTTCACACATACCCTACCCGGAAGATTTACATCGCATAATATGAAAACCTCGACCATATTACTCCGATCCAAACATTATCTTCACACGGGACATCTGAGAAGAGTACAAGCCCCTTGCACTCATCCTACGTGAAAATGTTTGGAGTATTAGGGGAAATCGAGAAATCCTTCCCGCTTGTTGTGCTCACATGTTGTACTGTTTGCTAACACAACAAGCATACAATCTCGCCTACTTCTTCGAAGGCTTAATTGTAAATCTTCAAGCTTCCAAGAATAAACTCATCCCTTATGGAATGTTCTTGACACGCCTCTATCATAATGTTATGCACTTCCATCCTCAATTTCAAAGTCCATTGTACGTACTTGTGAACAAGATGATGGAACCGATAAACATATCTCTCATGAAGACTTTCTTCATTCTTGACTCCACCAACACTCATCAATCACATAATGATCCTCCTAGTGAAAACGCTCAAGGAATTTAGTAGTCTTTCAAATAGGATCAATCCTTTTGTACTCGTGCTTTATCAATGTAATCCTATTTCCCTCATGAAATAAAACATCTTACATTTGATATCTTAGTTTTAGAACATCTTTAAACCAACCTTGGAATATAATGCATTGTCAAGATCATTTCATACCTTTAGTAAAGGTTCTCTGGCGAGATGGACGGATCCCAAAGTTTGTGCGACGGATCCCTACATTTAGGGAACCGGGATCCGAAAACGTAAGATGCAATTGCAAGCATTATATTTCAAACATATCATTAGAACACCTCACACTAAGCTAAACATAGTGTCTTAAGGAAAATTAAGTCCTTATCAAGATAGGTAGATCCTTCCTACTCACACATAACTCACCTAGATCACACTCTAAGACGCTTGTAGATCTATTGCTTCATTTTTAATCCATTACTCTTCCGCTCTTAAACTCACACTTCATTTTTCACTTGATCCCTCACATCTAGGCTTAGAAATCTTTTCGATTATGGCAAAATTGATCATAAATCATCCTTACCTCAAAATTGATCAAAATTGATCAAATTCTAGTTTTCCCATATCAAAGCCTTTAGGATATTTTCCAAAAAACTATCCTAAGTCACAAAACTGATCTCTAGGATCATTTAGCTTCAATTAACACTCTCATCCTTAGTGTCATCCTTGCTCATCCATTGGTACTCATGAAAGTTCCAAATCCTTCCATAAAAGACAATCATTAGCTACATCACTCATTACCTTCAAGTACTTAAGCACCCATTCATTTAAGATACTTAGGAGGACTGAAACACTCAAGATGATATAGATCTTAGATCTTAGAAACATCATTTCCACTCTTTCATAACTGCTGAGAGCCGGATCCCTAGGATTAGCCTAGACGGATCCCTCTGAGGAGGGAACCGTGGGATCCGGATGACAGTTTATGTCAAATCTTGCTAAAACAATAATTTCAACTCATCTTTCTAACTCAAACACTCCATCTCATCTTAAATGAGTTCCTAGATCAGTACAAACTCTGAAGTTGACTCTTGTGCATGTTAATCATCACATTCCAATGAATCTTAGTGGCTTAAGGCTTAAATGCACTTGCAAATCTCTTGCTTTATAAACCACATTGTTAGGACTTCCATAGTCATCACCTTCATCCTAACTTTCAGCACTTTAGAAACCCTTACAAACCTCTTGAAATCATCTCATCATGAGAAAAACCCCAAGTAGTAACTTATCCACCAAAGAACCACTCAAGAAAAAGGCTCGTGTTATACACGAAATCTCTTCAACCGAATCATCTCCGGTCAAGCCAACAAATGATAGGATCTTTCCTCAACCAATCAAACCAATTCCTAAAAGGATAGTACCCACAAAACTACCTATGCCAAACGCCACCATACCTCCTAGGCCAAACAATATCATCTCCACTAAACCATCACCATTGGTTCCTAGAGCTATCTCTTTTACATCTCCACTATCATCACAACACATCTACAATTTAGAGGATTTGCCTCCTAGGCCGTCTCATCCGCCTCCGCCGACAACATTCTCCTCATTAGGAGGAATAATGGTACAAAATCAAGGTGTTGAGTCAACACTTGCTCCGGCTTCCTTTCGCCGTTTCCATCATATAATCCCATTTGGATTATGTGAAATCATCAAAGTCAACCACCCGACCATATGGAAGTTGACACTTCTCTACCACCACCATCATTCTTGGTCGAGCCATTCTCAAATGCGCCTCCACCAATCCCTCCATCGTTTGAAGCTCAACAAGCTGCTTCACTTGATCCTTCGCATCAAGCCATTTCATTTCTTCCACCACCACAACCTAGCCATGACAAAGATTACTATCATTGTCAACATGTTGAAAGTTTGATACATGAAGTACGAGAAGACCAACGTTTCATGTTCTATCATCTCCTCGAACGTTTCGACGAGATTAAACCTAAACGAAACTTGAGCTAGAAGATTTTAGTGGTGTCCTAGCATCAAGCGATAGTTGGTCTAGAAATTCCTATTCATGTATTTTCTTATTTTCTTATTTTTTAGAGTCATGTATATCATAAATCTAGTTTTATTAAATGAAATTACATGCTACTTGTTATATTTTTGAGCATATGATTACATTGTATTCATATCTCATTTTTGTGATAACATTACTTGTTATATCACCTTTGCTGAAATTAATCATCAGCTAATACGGATCCCTCAGAATTGCCTAGATGGATCCCTACTAGGAGGGAACCGTGGGATCCGTGTGACAGAAAACTATTTTCTACTAACTTGGACCACATTTGCAGGAAATTGTGAATTATACTTGTTATCTAACCTTTGTTTTGTAGTTATTCAATTTACACATGAAGACTTTGACATCCTAAAGCTAGGGGAACTCTATGTCAAAGCAATACATTGCAAATTACTTGCAATATTAGGTTTACACTTCGTGACATCCCCTTGCAAAATTGCAATCATCAAGGGGGAGCACATTCGTCACTTAGACGAAATCTTTTGCAAACTTACTTGCAAACAAACTAGATTAGTATCACTTTCTTGACGCCCTTACATAGGGATGGACTCGTCAAGGGGGAGTAAAGACGAGATCTTTTCCCGTTACTTGCTCTCTATTTTCTTTTTATTTCTTTCACATGTTTTTCTTAAAAACAGTGTGTTGCTTTCTTTCAAAGCTCTTTTTGTTTCGACAAAAAAGGGGAGAAGAAAGTAAAACTACAAATTCAAACTTTTACGAATTTTAGCTTTTCCTTAAAATAATTTTATGTTTTGTCATCAACAAAAAGGGGAAGATTGTTAATACAAATAAGCCGTAAAAATGTTTATTTATATTTTACGATCTTCTAATGTTTTGTCGATAACAAACGTAAAATCATGTTAACGAAACAAATAAAATACGTAAATGGTTTGAACTAATAGTTTCTAACATATTCACATTTTCACATAAAACACTAAAACAAGTATAAGTGTTTTTATGATTTAGTAATACATATGTACAACAACTAGTGTTTACATATTTGGGTATAATATACACATAACTAGTATGTAGTATATGGGGTAATATAAATGGGTAGAAACTTAAGTATCACAACCCATTGGGCAAATACATTGAATGTAGTTAGGTACAACCCAAAGCCCATGACCCATGGAGCTTGACCCATAACCCATTGCATGACATCATGCTTATATCATACATGGATAATATCCATAACCCATGGATCAACCCATACCCAAGTGACCAAGTGCATTGCACTCAAAGATACATTGTATCTAGCTAAAGATCCATGGTTCAACCCATGACCCATGACCCATAACCAAAATACCCATGGGTAAAAGGGAGCGTCCCACGGATCCCTTGTGGAAGGGATCCGTGGGATCCGGGGAACAGTATATTTTTTCTTCTATAAATAGTGAGCCATTTCTTCATTATTTCTCACCCTTTTCTAACACACTTTCTCCCTGAGTTAAAAACTCACTAACCTCAGATCCAAGAGATCTATGTTTGTAGTTTTGTTTTTGTGTGACCTTTTAGGTTCCTCTTAAAGGCAAGATCACCACCTTTGAAGTCGAGCAAGCTCAAGTCCATGAGTTGCCATGCTTCCTCGTCATCAAGGCTACTGAAGTCTTCTTGTTGATGATTCCTTTCTTTCTTCAAAGAAGTGTAGTGTTGAAGACATTAGTGAAAGATGTATCAAGTGTCAAGACGAAGATATTAGTGAAGGGTATCTATCGTCTATATCATAAGCACTTGTGGTAGGTGCTTAGAAGTCAAGACTAGAAGCATTAGTGAAAGGTGCTTAGAAGTCAAGACTAGAAGCATTAGTGAAAGGTGCTTAGAAGTGAAGACACAAGACATTTGTGAAGGGTGTCTTGTAGATCTAGTCAAAGGCATTAGTGAAAGGTGCCTTAGATGTACATTCGATATGGTGTGTTTCGATGTACAAGATAGACTAGTATTAGATCCAAGGATATTGATATCCTTGATGATGTTGTAAAGGAGTAGATCTCCTTTGGGATTAGTCGTTGGTGTAGTGTGGTAGTAGTTCCTCCATTGCAATGGAACTAGGTGCTTAGCCTAGTACCTAATAAAGGGTAGGCGACGTTGTGAAGGTGTAGTTCGCCTTGGAGTGAAAGAACTAGGTACTTAGCCTAGTACCTTATAAAGGGTAGGCGACGTTGTGTAGGTGTGATTCACCTTGGAGTGAAAGAACCCGGTGGTTAGCCTAGCACCGGAAAAAGGGTAGGCGACGTTGTGAAGGCTTCTCCGCCATAAGGAGATTGGTGTAGTGTTTACGAACTCTCGAGTAGGTGACTCGAGGAGTGGAGTAGGGCAAGGAAGGTGTCCTTGTAGCCGGACCACTATAAATACTCGCGTTGTGGTTTTGTGCTTCTTACTCTTATCTTTTCATTACTTACCTTTATATGCTTGTTTATCAACACCAAACACACACATCCATATAGATTGACATAAGTCAATCTAAATAGATTAAAAGGAAGTTTTAATTGGCAAAACTATTCAACCCCCCCTTCTAGTTTTCCGCACTTTCGTTACAAGAATTATCAGAATTCACAAACCCTAATTGCATGTCACAAAACCCTTGTTTATCAATCATAAAACCGAAACATGGACTTTACTCTATGGAAAGTAAGAAGACATCCAGGTTATCCAGTTGATAATACCGTCCTATATGACTCTACTATGAAGAAATACGGTACTGTTTTTTTTCATTATTTTTATTATAGTCATTGGAATTTGTAATTGGGGTATTTATTGTTTGCCAATTAAGTTTTTAGAATGCCCTAAACATATATTGACATGTTTTCAGGTGGTATATCTAATATGTTTAGCATGAGGGTTCATCACAATGGTGTCTTTAAATACTGGCCTGATAGAATATATGTTGGAGGTATGAAAACTTTAGTTGATTTGGTTGATGTTGATAGTGTGTCAGTTGAAGAGTTGGATGTTCTTATGTATGAATTGGGTTATGAGCTTGGTTCAAAAAATTACTATTACTTTGTTAAGCCTGGTAGTAATTTAGATGATGGTTTGTATAGCTTAAGTGAGAGTGCTAATTTAGAAATATTGAAAGATCTTGTTGATGACCATAAGATGATTGAGGTTTATGTTGAAAATGGTAAGACAACATTGGATGTTAATCAAATGTCACCAAAGTCAATTAGGACAGTTTATGCTGATGTGGATGCAACAAAGAAAAAGGCAGCTCTTGCTATTGTTCCATATTGCTAAAACAAATTGCTCTTAGAAAACATTGTTAATAAATCTGTGGTAGAGGATATATGTCAGGTTACACATCAACCTTTGAAAGTCAATACTTTGGTACAATCTAGTCAGATGCCAGAAACAGAACCCTTGTTTCCATCTCAGAGGTCTGTCGATCAAGATGTTGTAGGTGATGTCAACCAACATATAGATAAACATGTTGAGCATATCCAAATAGATAGTCCTGAAGAGGTATGTCAAAATGATCAAGAGTTAGGTCATCATGAGGAGGAAATATGTAATCTGTGGATCATATCCAAAAAGGTAAATCTGCATGTAAGTGAAATCAATGAAGCTTTAAGTGATGACAATGTGAGTGAGACAGACAGTTATATGAGTGACGATGATGATATTGAGAACAATGGTGATGGAAACACAGTTGTCGATGAGGCTAATACTTTGAGGAGCCGATTTTGATGTTAATCTGTTCAAAGTGACTGAGACTACAGAGTTACCATCTATAGGTACCAACAGCCAGCTACCACATGATTTTTTAAAGAAAAGTGAGTTGGATTTGTTAGATGATAATGATTTTGCAAGTGGTTCTGAGAATGAGGATGAGTATGTTATTAGGAGGAACAAATTAAGGGCATACAAGAAACAAAAGTTAAGTGAGGCAGCACAAACAGAGGATGAAATATATTTTTTCTGTGGTCAAAGTTTTGTAACTGCAAAAGAAGTGAAAGATAGGATCTACTTGCTTTCAATAAAGACTAGGAGGAAATTGCAACTCATTAAGAATGACAAAAAGAGAATTAGGGTTAGGTGTCTTGGAAAAATACCTGTTTGTGGACTAACCGAAGTATCAGGGCTGGGAAAAGCCCCAAAGAGGAAAACTAGTCCGATAACTAGAGGCCTTGGAAGGGATGTATATTTGCGAACACGCAAGAAGCAAGCAACAGATTGTCCATGGTTGTTGTATGTAGCCAAAAATACAGCTAAAGATGTATGGATTGTTCGAACTTTCAGGGATGAACACAAATGTTTGCAATCAAGAGAGATTAAAGCTTGTGACTACAAGTTTCTTTCGAAGCAAATAGTTGACCAAGTTCAAGTCAATCCAGATATTCCAATCAAGGCTGTTCAAGATCAGCTCAGTAAATAGTTTGAAGTTCAGGTGTCTATGCAAAAGGCATTAAGGGCAAAAAACAAGGCAGAAAATGAGATTAGGGGTGATCATAAGCAGCAATACACCCTTTTAAGAGACTATGTTGAAGAGTTGCAGAAAACAAACCCAAATACAAAAGTTAGGATAAGTGTACAAACTACAACAAATGCAACAAGTCCAACCAGAGTTTTCAAGAGAATGTATGTATGCTTAGGTGCTTTGAAGGAAGGACATAAAGCTTTTCAAAGAGAGTTGTTGGGGTTAGATGGTGTGATGCAGGTTTTACTGACCAGGTCTTAATATTTATAGTGTCTCGCTATACCTATAGTCTACCCTAATGCACTAACGGGCAGTGTACCCGGTCGTGTGTAGTGTAGTAAATGGTAAAGCCGAGGTCGTCCCAAGAGCTATGTGTGTCGGATAATTACTAAGTCTAATTGTCACAGAATATTAATGGTTTGATAGGGTATTAATTAATTAAACTACTAATGCAGAAAATGAAATAAAAGCAAATAAATGTGTGAAGGGAAATCAATAGAGGAATAGTGGTGCTAACCTAGTTAATCCTCCTAGCTAGTTATGTCTACGTCTACCTACTTCCAATTACTTCAGGTGAGGTCAAATTCGAGAGGACAACATTTGGTTAATTCGCCCTAACCTATTAGCAAAGATGCCACCACAGAGAAATCAGCGCACCGTCATAAGTCATATTGTTCCTGGTCCCCTAAGCCGAGTCATTAAGTACCGCTACATGATAGATTCTAAATAGTGAGTGCCCGACCATTAGGAACTTAGACACTACACCCCCAATTCTTAAGTTCATCCAAACGATAGGTGATCAGTTGGTCAAATCGCACAAGTAGAAAGGGTCGTCAGGTGGTCATATCTTACCCTTCCGTCTCGCCTCACCTAGGGCCAGTTGGTCATATCTCCTAGGCAATTGGCCTCTATCGCCATTCAAAACTGCCGAACCAAGGGTGACTACCAAAGAACTATGCATGCATACACTTAGAAATAATTGTACGGAAGTAAAGGTAAACGCAAACAAAACAATTAAGGAATCATAACTAGGCTAGCACCAAAGGGTGCTTAGCCGCTCATATTAATCATGTAAATCAATTCAATATTCAAAGGTACGAAATACATGAATTGAAAGTAAAAGAAATAATAAACGCTAAAGCTTATCGTAATGGTGTGACTTCTCCCTTGGAAACAGCTCCGTATGCTTCCCTAGACCTCCCTTGAGCTTTTTCCCACGTTATCAGAGTGTTGTGTGTGGAATGGGTTGCTTTGAAATGCTGGAATTAGTGGGTATTTATAGGCCAGTTACGGCGTAACCAATAGAGGAGTTACGCCGTAACCTTCTATTTCTTCGTAAATGCACTAGATCCGCTAGTTACGGCGTAACCTTATAAGTGGTTACGCCGTAGTCTTCAGTAAACTCGGTTACGTCGTAAGTGATGCAGTAGTTACGGCGTAAGTATCACGGCGTGTAATCTCTTTTGACCTAATGGAGTTACGTAGTAACCTTTGGGAAGAGTTACGCCGTAACCTCTTGATAAGTTGGACTTCTGGGTCACGCAATAGTTACGGCGTAATGTGAGAGACGAGTTACGCCGTAACTTCTTCCAAATAAGCATACTGTGATAAATCTTTAGTAATGTTTCCATTTCCGCGTCTCTTTAGCTCCAATGCTCGTAATTTACCTGAAAGTGGAAAACAATGGAAAACAAGCGTAAATCCATATAAACGAGCATTATCGGGGGAAATTGACACTTAATAATCAGGACTATTTGATGTTATCATGGTGCTTTTATGAGGGGTCTTTTTCCTGGCCAGCTTCTTACAGCAGTCGGTATTGACAGCAACAATGGAATATACCCTTCAGCTAGGGGTGGCAATTTTTGACACGACACGATAAACGACACGAACCCGACACGAAGTTAAACTGCTTTTGGTTGAGGATAAACAAGTTTGGGTCAAAAACGGGTCAACCCGTCTAACCCATTTAATAAACGAGTCGTGTTTGGGTTGAGTAAGTATTAAACAGGTCAACCCGTGAACCCGTTTAAGTATATAAGATCTTAAAAATAAAATATATAACCTGGTTTTTATGTTGGATGTGGATTAAATATATTTTGTTATTTACTTAGTATGAGTGAATTATAATTTTTATACCTTAGATATCATGAAAATTGACGTTTATAATTCAGAAAATTGTCACATAGTTATTTGTATGTTATTCTTATCATATTTTAGATCCTTATATTATTTTTAGCATTTAAACTAGTTAAATCAACAAACAACCAGCTTTATTCACTGCTTGACCTATTTACTTAAACGGGTCACAAATGGGTTACACGTATTATGCAGGTGTGGGTTAGGGTTGAGTTTCTTGACACGATTAATAAATGGGCCGTGTTTGGGTAAAGGCTATACTAACCCGCCAACACGCAAACCCGAATGGTTAACACGAACACGACTCGATTGCCACCCCTACCTTCAGCCTACGTGATTGTAGAAGCTGAAAGCAAAGACTCATGGATTTGGTTTCTTGAATGTCTGAGAGATGATCTTGACTTGCTACCAAACTCAAACTACACTTTTATCAGCGACAGACAAAAGGTGATGTTACCATTTAGTTGATTAGATTCACTTGTATTTTCGTTAAATGCAAGTTTTATTAGTAATGAATTGATGTTTATTTATGCAGGGTATCATTCCAGCATTAGCAGAAGTATTCCATAATGATGAACACATATATTGTTTGAAGCACATCCATGATAATATGAAATTGCAATGGAATGCTAAAGCATACAAGGAACATTTGTGGAGATGTGCAGCAGCAACAACCATCCAACAATTTGAGGCAGCCATGCTGACATTCAAGAGGTTTAGCGAACCTGCTCATGCTTGGTTAAGTAAGATACCTCCAACCCATTGGTCAAGGTCACATTTTTCAGGTACCTAACCAAATCTATGTCTACCTGTACATCTTTTGTTCTACGACATTTTTCAGGTACCTAACCAAACATGTTGTAGGGAGGGCTCATTCTGATGTGTTACTTAATAACAAGTGTGAGGTGTTCAATGGCAAACTATTGGGAAGTAGGCACCAACCCATCATTACTGCTTTGGAATACATTAGAGAATACTGTATGAAAAGAATAGTGAACATTGTGAATGTGATTCACAAGTGTGCCGGGCCATTAACACCAAAGGCAACACTCATGTTAGATGCAATCAAGAAAGAGGCTTATAAGTACACCATTTTACGGGTTGAAGGAGAAAAGTATGAGGTCAGTGGATGGGGAGATAAGTGTATTGTGAATGTTGAAGCTAGGGCTTGTACATGTAGAAGATGGGAGCTTACAGGTATGCCATGTAAACATGCTGTTGCTACCCATCGGTGTATGAGGTTCAATGGAATGCAAGTAGGATCTGTTGAATCATGGGTTCATCCATGTTACTTGCTTAAGACTTGGGAAGAAACTTACAAACACCACATCCAGCCAATAAATAGTTATGAGCATTGGTATAAGTCACAAGTGCCTACAACCATTCTTCCACCTAAACATCATAAACCATTAGGTAGGCCACGAAAGAAAAGAACCATGGCTTTTACTGAAAATGATAATAGTGACAAACCAAGAACTTGTCACAGCCTAGTAAGAGTATGGTTTGTGGTATTTGTGGCAATGCTCGACACAACAAGAAAACACGCCTTGGTCAAGGAGGTGTAACAGAAGTCAAGGCACTACTCAACAATCTCAAAAACAGGTTCATCCCAGCCAAAAGTTACAAAGAAAGAAGACGGCAAAGGTTACAGGTCACAACTTTGAAGGTAATGATCAACCAAGTGTGGTCCAAGCCAACTGAAGTCAAGTTGATGTCGCTTCAGTGGGTCTCCAAAACAATTTTGGACTAAGACCAAGATTATAGCAAAAAGATTTCTTCATCACAAAAAATGCTAGTTAAGCATATGAAAGCCAATGTTATCCATCAAATATGTATTCCCTAAACATTATTTGTCGTGGTTTAAACAATGTATGTTTCTGAACATTGTAGACTACAAAATTTTATGCATTTGGAAATATATCCATTTATGCTATGTATGAAATCATGTCATGTTAGTGTATGGGTTAAATTGTGTTTTTATTGTATTGTTTTTATTGAGACTTCATACATCTGTGTTTTGAGTTGGATACTGTTATTCTATTATCACAAACAGTAATGAAGGATCAAAGATGGATGAACAACACCATATCAAGTTTATGTTGATACTCAGAAAAGGTGTCGGTTCACCCATCCTTGAGACTTCAAACGTCTATGAATCTTGGATCTGTTGAACTTGGATATGTGTTTTGAGTTGGATACTGTTATTCTATCATCACAAACATGAATGAAGGATCAAAGATGGATGAACAACACCATATCAAGTTTATGTTGATACTCAAAAGTGGTTTCTGGTCATCTATCTTTGAGACTTCATATGTCTATGAATCTTGGATCTGTTGAACTTGGATCTATGTTTTGAGTTTGGTTACTGTTATTCTATTATCACAAACAGGAATAAAGGATCAAAGATGGATGAACAACACCATATCAAGTTTATGTTGATACTCAAAAGTGGTGCCGTACATCCATCTTTGAGACTTCATATGTCTATAAATCTAGGATCTGTTGAACTTGGATATGGGTTTTGAGTTGGATATGGTTATTCTATCATCACAAACATGAATGAAGGATCAAAGATGGATGAACAACACCATATCAAGTTTATGTTGATACTCAGAAATGGTGTCTATTCATCCATCTTTGATTCTTGGATCTGTGTTTTGAGTTGGATACGGTTATTCTATCATCACAAACAGGAATGAAGGATCAAAGATGGATGAACAACACCATATCAAGTTTATGTTGATACGCAAAAGTGGTGTCTGTTCATCCATCCCTGATCATTCATCCATCTTTGATACTTGTATATGTGTTATGAGTTTGATCATTTTACTAAGGTGTGGTTTGAATTGGATAATATTTGTGTGGCAACTGATGTGTGTTTGATCATTTATAAGGGGTAGGAGCAAGTATTAAAGGCATAACACTCATAAGGACTAAAGCATAAAAGTAAAACTACTTATACTGTACAAGGACCAAAGTACATAAAAACATGACTTTTCACAAGTCAACCATCACCACAAGTCTACGTACGGAGACCATACATACCACCGACTCAAAAGGCAAAAAACCACCGACATTGGTAACCCACTAGATAAACCATATACAGACGACAATGATGAGTATCCATGAGAAAACACGTAGTTCCTCAATCGGCATAGTTTCTCCTTCTCAAGAAGGAGTTCAACTAGGGTATCTGCTTGAGTAGCCTCTAGCTCATTTGCCCGGGCGATCAAGCGTTCACCTCCATGGTCTCGCCGATAAGGGCTTCTTGGCATTCTTGCAATGCCGCCTCATTTCGGTGTATGTGCCTTTGCAAGTAGAGGAACACCTCCCTTGCTCTAGTCGTCTGTGGTGGATCCAACCACCCATTGATGGGACACCTAGATCCCTAAAAAATCAGAAATCAAACGTTTGAACACACTTAAAAGCTGACTCCAAGATGAAACTTTAACATAACATGTTAAATTAAAAAAATACAAGCATTATCATGTAGAACACTAGCCAACCTGAACATGACAAGCATAGTAACGCCACGGCGACATTGTTCCAAAGAGGTTTTAATCCGCCACCTACCACATGCACAACGCACCATTATTACAGCTTGATCGGAAAAATTAAGGATAACAATTTTTTTTTGGAGAGGAGACTTTAGGGATGAGTGGTGAATATGAGTTGCTTTTATTAGGCACTAGTTACTGTAGCACCCACAGAAAAGTGTATCGAGCACGCTTAATTGAAATGTGGAATTGACAATTATGCCCTTGTACTAAAGACAAATCTAACGCCATTTGAAGTCCTTGACTAACGGCAATATGGTCGAAGGACCGGTAACGAGTAAGAAACTTGAAATAGGGACCCCCGACGATAAAAAGACCCAGGATTGTCCCAACTCGAAGCGGATTGACAAGTTTAGGGACTAACCGTATATTTTAGTCTTTAATTAATGTATTTATTTATATCTGCTACTATCTCAAAAAGCTTTAAAATAACTTTGCACCAAATAGGGTGTAAAACCCAAAAATCATTAACGCGTCAAATGACTATTATACCCCCAATCAATAATCCGTAAGATAAATGGGCTCGTTAATTTCGTTGGACAAAAATTTGAAAATAAAGGTCACACTTATAATATAAACGAATATCACACGTTTAAATGTTACATGTACTACCTAAGGAACAAAATAAATAAAATGCACAACATAATATTGGAAAGTAAATAATTTTGAGAATTAATCTTTTTGTGCTTCCCCTTTTGTTCGGCCACATTCACACGCCCACACCTAAATATACTCCTAAAATAACTTATTCCTATCACCATATATATCATTTAAATCAATACACCAAAAAACCGAGTTTTTTATGACATCATATTTCTTTTAAAATTTATTTAACAAAACATAGTACTTTCAAATTTATTTAATAAAATGTAGTACTTTTACATAAACCTTATTTTTTACAAAAAGCAAACAAACTCAATGCACCACATCGGATACAACTGATCAATCATTAAAATAGAACTTATTGGATTCATTCAATTTTAATGGAATATATTGTATTCGTTGTTTGTGTAATTAAACTATAGTATTGTATATACAAAATCCCCAAAGGCTGCTGCATGTGTAAAGATATTTGAAACAAAAGAACAAATATGTGCGTTTTATGGGTACCGAAAGATTATGAAAAAGGATTATTACGATGTATAATGTACTTTTTGCTCGAAGCTAAGTGTTCACTGGTAGAAAAACTGGGCTTTTCCACCGGGTTTCTCATGGAAGAAAATCGTCCGTTTTCTTATTGATTAGCGACAATTTACACACTAGTTTGTTAACCAAATATTGCCCATGACGAGGGCCGCAAAATTTCATACACTTCTATTAACTAACTATCACCCAAACACAACCGTCAATCCTGACATCGAAACAACCCATCTTCAAAATGGATGATACTACATACGCATAAGCATAGTGCCAAATCCATTCCCTTCACTCGTACAGACCATATACCCAAAATATTTCATTAAAAATGAATAAATCCAATAACTTTTTTTTAATGATCGATCAATTGTATGCCATTTGGTTCTTTTTGTTTATTTGTTTTAGGAAAAACTATGATTTATGTAAAAGACTATTTTTTGTTAAATACATTTGAAAGTACTATCATTTGTTAAATAAAATTTAAAAGTACGATGGTCAAATAAAAAACTCCCAAAAGACCCTAAATCACCCAAGAAAAACTCACGGCAAAACTCCCATCTCCGTTATCTTTTTTCTGTCGACCTAAAGACTCCAAGAAAAGGTTTCGAAGGTTCTTGTAAGGCTGCTGGAATTTCGTGGTTGGTACGAGGTTCGCTTGGTTTTCATCGTGGGTTAAAGTTGTTGCTGCTATCGTGAGTATATAGGACATAAGGGTGCTTCGAATTGCCATGTTTTGTCCCAGCTCCTTCTTCTTTGTGTCACGCAACTGTTGGAAATGTATATATTTACAAACATGTGAATGTCCGGATTCGAACTCGTGACCACGGGATTGCACACATTAGCGAATGAGAATTAAAGTTAATAATTAATGTTTATGTTTACGATTAATTATTACACATTAAGTCCGTTAACGATCGTTAAGTATTTAACGGAAAAATGACTAACGACCGTTAAATGGAAAAGAGAAGGACTAGAATTGGAAACTTGGAAAAGTTAAGGAATGGGCTTTGGGCTTTCATGGGCCGCCATGGGGTCTCCAAGGGCCTAGTTCCCCTAACTTGTCCTCTAAGTTTACCTACTAGTATATAAGGAGGGCTAGGGTCTAGGGTTTCATTCATATCTTTGTGCATTGAATTAACCCTAGATCTCCTCTCCTCTTTATCCTTAATTCGCCGAGCACCCAAGTAAGGGAGTTTGTTTTCGTTTTTCTTAAACGAGGACTTGTGTTAGATCTAGCAATCGCTTGATTCGCTTGGTTAATTCGTGTGTACAAGAACGTGGTTGTAAGACATTATTCTTACACCAATAAGTACTTCTTTGGTTTGCTTTGCTCGAGGGTGGTTTTGCTTTGCTCGAGGGATTTGATATTCTAAGAGGTAACGCATACTTTCGCTAATTAATTTATTTGTTATGATCTTAAGTCTTCCACTGTGTACTCTTGATGTTTACTTGTTTATTGTATGTTATATATTTTATAAACTCAACAAAGGGCATCACGAGCCTTTAACAAGTAATTAATTACTGAAACACATAATTAAAATAAACATGAATGTGTTATTATTTTTATGCTTAGATCTAGGGTTTGCAAAACCTAAACCCTAATTTTAGGGGGGGCTTTTTTTGGTGCCCTAATTAGGGTTTTGTAAACTATTGTTTTAATTGGATTAGAAACCCTAAGATGCATGCAACTTTATGTGTATATGCGTAACTTTGAATAATTGCATTAATTGTTAAGTGTAATTTATATCCATGATAATTATCTGCATGTTTTATCATGGATTTGCTTTATTGTATGTCTTTCTTGTTTAAGTGATATACACTAATTTATGATAGATCTAAAATTGGGGAAGACCTCAATAATTATTAATTTAATCAATTATGTGCTATGTGGTATGTATTTAATTTTGACTTGCGCAATCGATGAATCGATGCATGTGGTTCACCTTGTACATAGATGTAAACGGGTGAAAGTCTTAATTAAATATATGCATATTGTCAAATCTAGAATTGATTATTAATAGGATTTATCAAACCGTTTGCATGTGGCTATTTGATATGCATGACTTTTATATGCATTCATTGTTTATTTGTTTATTTTTTTTATAAATACTTGCTTGTTTGTTATGTGTAACAAGGGTATTTTTACAAGAAAAAATAAACTGACCTAAACAATGGTGAAACATGTATTTTTAAGACTAGTAATCATAATCGTTTAATTGATTGATGACTTTGGTACAAATTGTCTGAACGGCTCACCCATGAGAATGAACTACTAAAAGGGGTTTAAAGAAGTGCGCACAATCACACTAAAAAGGATGTCTTAGGTTGTGCTTTAGCTGCACTGGTCCTCTCCCGTAAGTTCGAGTGGAGCTACTTAGTAAGCCATTAAATGTGCAAGCTCATCTTAAGGGCTTAATTAGTTTAATTCCATGCCCACCGGTGGTAATTATCCGAAACACTAAGTGTTTACACTTATGCTAAAGTACGGTATAATGGATGATAATTAACACTAAATTCCTTGATTGGTGAACCCAATACCTCAATTAAAGTTTGATGATGAAAAGCTTATACATTAAAACAAGATATAAATGTTTTAATAAAAACTATGCTACAAAGATGAATGCATGACATCTTTGTACATATTTGATTTAACATCAAAACTATTACCCTTTAATTTAAGTTATATGCCATCCAACGAAACGGAAACACCTAAGATTACTTTCTATTTGCGTGAGAACGTGACTTAGATCTTAATCGAAGGGTAAAATGTCCACGGGTCGTGAGAACGGGCATGGACGATTTTGCAGTTTCTTAAGTTGGACAACTTAATTGAGTTAGGCGGAGAACCGCAACTCAAGGCATAAAATGGGATAAAACATGTTTACATGGCGATTGATATTGGCTATATGTAAATCCCATAAATCTAGGAATTGCAATTGATATTGGCAATTGAGCAAAAGCTCTACCATTTTGTATAAGGTTCATTACTAGCGTGATCAACTGACGTAATGGAATTATGACAATTTGGATCCTAGTTTTCAATAAATATTAATTGGTTATATGAATATGAACCTTGGGTATTTAATTGTTTATTGAAAAGGAAAATTATCAAAATACTAATTATGGTTTTTGAACTTTTTCTGTAGATGGCTCAATCTGATAACACTATGAGCTTACCGAGTGCCGCCAAAGATATGATTGGAAGGGACAAGCCGACCGCCCTAATTTCAATGACTGGCATCGTTCACTTAGGATCATCCTTCGTGTTGCCAAAAGGGTTGAAATTTTGACTACACCTCGCCTGAAGCTCCTCCCAACACGAATCGCTCTTGAATTAGAGGTATATCGTGTTGAATATGAGAAGCACAATGATGTGGCGTGTCTAATGCTTTCGGGATGTCCGCTCAATTGTAAAAACAATTTGAGCACTATCCGCCTATGAGCATGCTAGATGAACTCAAACGTATGTTTGAGAAGCCACCGGCAACTGAACTGTATGAACTTATTGAAAAGGTTCATAGTTGCAAGCAAGAGGTTGGCAAATCTGTCTCCGACCACGTCCTAGAGATGAAACATCACTTGGACCAATTGGAGAAACTCGGTTGTGGTTACTCGAATGATGTATGTGTCGGCCTCATCAATCACTCCCTAATCGGATCGGTTTGGTGATTTTGTCTGAAATTTTAACATGCATTGCACAGGGAAGACAGTGAATGAGTTACATGCAATGCTTGTAGACTACGAGAAGAGATTGCCAAAGAAGGCTCCTACACCTGCTGTGCTCGCTATACGTGGTGGTAGGGTGAATAAGCCTAAGCCGCAAGCAGATAAGAAAGGGAAAGGAAAAGGAAAGGGAAAGCAAGTTGTCATCCCACCAGCTCCTAAGAAGAACCTCGAAAGAAAAAGGAAAATCCTAAGAAGGATTTGTCTTGCCACCATCGCAACTCACCGTCACTGGAAGCGGAACTGTCCCATTTATCGAATGAGTGCCTTGAATAAAAATAAGATAGTGCCTAGCTCATCAGGTATTTTTATGTTTGAATTATTTTCTTTTCCTCATAAGTTAAATTCCGGATATATGATACGGATGTGGTACTCACATCTGTAATACATCACAGGGACTTAGAGGGCAAAGAAGTGACTGTGGAGAAAGATACTTGTACGTTGGAAATGGAAAGCGTGCACCGTCGGGCCATAGGGACTTTTTATTTAGTGTTGCCTTCGGGCTTAATTTTAGAACTAAATAATTGTCATTATGCACCCTCCATTGTTAGGTGTGTTATTTCAGTTTCTTTGTTAAAAGATATTGGTTTTGTGCACACTTTTACAAGTTATGGAATTTCAGTTTCTTTAAATAATGTTTTTTACTTTAATGCAATTCCTATTCTTGGTGTGTTTGAAATTGATATGGATGGTTGTATATCCAATGAAAATAATTCGTTGTATAGCATTATCAATAAGAAGAGCAAGTCGAACTGTGACTCTTCTTATCTTTGGCATTGTCGCCTTGCCCATATTGGCAAGAAACGCATGGAAAAGCTGCAACACGATGGGCTTTTACAAACGGTCAATGATGAATCATTTGACAAATGCGAATCTTGCATTGCTGGGAAGATGACAAGGAAACCTTTTCACCACAAGTGGAAAGGGCTTCTGATCTACTTGGATTAATACACACCGATGTGTGTGGTCCACTTAGACATGTGTCAAAACGTGGTGCTTTCTACTTCTTAACCTTTACGGATGATTTCAGTCGTTATGGTTATGTTTATTTACTTAAACATAAACATGAAGTCTTTGAAACATTTAAGGTTTTCAAGAGTGAAGTAGAATTACAACTCGGTAAGAAGATTAAAGCTCTTCGATCCGATAGAGGTGGTGAGTATGTAAGTCAAGAGTTCAAAGATTACTTAGTTGAGTGTGGAATTATCCAGCAGCTCACATCTCCTTATACTCCACAACAAAATGGTGTATCTGAAAGGAGAAATCGTACCTTACTTGACATGGTACGATCAATGTTTGAACTTACGACTCTACCTTTTACTTTTTGGGATTATGCCCTTGAAACTGCTATTCGCATTTTGAATATGGTTCCAACAAAGAAGGTTGTTAAAACTCCATATGAAATATGGACTGAAAAAGCTCCCAACTTTTCTTACTTAAAGGTCTGGGGATGTGAAGCGTTTGTTAAACGTGACACACCGAATAAGCTCCAAGCCAGATCTGTTAAGTGTATCTTTGTAGGATACCCTAAGGAAACTATGGGTTACTACTTTTACTACCCAGTTGAGAATAAAGTCTTTGTGGCTAGGTATGGAGATTTCCTTGAAAGGAATCTCATATCTCAAGAACTCGGTGGGAGAGTATATGATCTGGAATATGATCAAGAAGATACAACACCTTCGGAAAATACTAGCCAACTTCAAGAAGAACCTGAAAGCTTAGGTGCTCCTTCTGAAGTTGTTCCCATTCGTAGGTCTGAAAGGACTATACGTGCACCTGACCGCCTATGTCTTAACGTAGAGGTGGAGGAAAATATGGTTGGGGATCTTAATGAACCCGCCAACTATAAGGCGCCATGGTGATCCTGAAAAGGAAAAATGGCAGATTGCTATGAATGGGGAAATGCAATCCATGAAAGATAATGAAGTTTGGATTGAAGTTGACCTTCCTCCCAATGCGAAAATCGTTGGAAGTAAGTGGATCTTCAAGAAGAAAACTGACATGGATGGCAATGTACACACCTACAAGGCTCGTCTAGTGGCTAAAGGTTTTACTCAAACCTATGGCATTGACTACGAGGAGACATTCTCTCTGTGAGCGGACATAAGAGCTATTAGGATTCTCATAGCTATAGCCGCACACTATGACTATGAGATTTGGCAAATGGATGTCAAAACCGCTTTTCGAATGGTCGCTAGATGAAGACATCTATATGGCTCAGTAGGAAGGGTTTGTGAATCCATTGTTTCCTAACCATGTATGCAAGCTTAAGAGGTCCATTTATGGACTGAAGCAAGCATCAAGGCAATGGAATAAAAGATTCGATGGAGAAATCAAAGGTTTTGGATTTACTCATAATCTTGATGAGCCATGTGTATATCACAAAGCTAGTGGGAGTCATGTTACTTTCCTTGTTCGTATGTCGATGACATATAAATCATAGGAAATCATATACCAAGTCTAAATGAGGTGAAAGCCTATCTTGGTAAATGTTTTTCGATGAAGGACTTAGGGAAGCAGATACATCCTTGGAATCAAGATCTACCGGGATAGATCAAGGCAGCTAATTGGTTTAAGCCAAAGTGCTTACATTGACAAAATATTGAAGAGATTCAATATGCAAAATTCCAAGAAGGGATTTTTGCCAATGCAAGTAAATCATGGTTTGAGCAACCAAGGCTGTGCTTCAACACCTGCAGAGGTGGCGCGTATGAAGAAAGTTCCTTATGCTTCGGTGGTAGGATCTATCATGTACGCGGTACGATGCACAAGGCCTGATGTGGCGTTTGCTCAAAACTTGACTAATCGGTATCAACAGAATCCGGGTGAAATTCATCGGATCGCTGTTAAGCATATTTTCAAGTACCTTAGGGCTACAAGAGATATGTTCATAGTGTATGGAGGAAATCCGAAGCGTAATGCATTCGAGTTACTGCGATGCATCTCGAAGTGTGACAAAGACGATACGAAGTCTCAGACGGGTTACATATTTGTCATCAATGGAGGTGCTGTGGATTGGAAGAGTAAGAAACAGACAACACTTGCGATGTCGCTACGAAAAGTGAGTACATAGCGGCGCCTCGAGGCGCCATGGAAGCGCTGGATAAGGAAGTTTGTTTCGGGGCTTGGTGTTATGCCGTCGATTGAACATCCTATTAAAGTATATTGTGACAATTCAAATTGCAATTACTTTTGCTCATGAACCTGAGTCATGAAGGGCACCATACACTATCCTAGACAATATCACTATGTTCGAGAGCAAGTCGAGATAGGTGAAATTGAGTTACTCAAAGTTCACACAGATGATAACCTAGCAGATCCATTAACGAAGGCCTTACACGTGAAAAACTTAATCATTTGTCCGATAAGTTTGGACTTCGTTTAGCTAGTAGTTTCATGCCCATCTGTGACTAAGTATTTTAGATAAAAGGATATTGTAAACATTATTATTGAAATGAAATAAAGTATTTTGTTATGTTTATTATTCATTTATTATAATGTTGTCCTATATTTGCATGTTTAAATCCTTGAATAACTTAAGTTATTCTAAATAGTCCATTGTCAATCAATAACATGGGAATGATATTGAATTAAGACAAATCTGAGTATTAGTTAGAATATACTTGAAAGTATATTGATGCGTAGCATGACTAATTTCGGATGATATTCAATGAATTGAGTATAGGACTTATCCCACCAGCATGATAATACTTTATGGATCTTTGTCATTAAGTATATCATGGATATTTATCCTCGGACTTGAGATACAAGAGATATGTCATGGATGTAGTGCATTTTTGTGAAGCAATCTAACGCTACACGAATCGGTAGTTATAAGGGTTGTTTTAGAAGTGTTGCGAAATTTATGAATCCTGCTTGTAGTCAAAATGGGATTTGTTTCCTTCAAATTTATTTTGAAGTATAATACTACTGGGCCCCTCGTAGGGTTGTTAAGATGTTTGCATGGCCATGCCCAAGGTCTTCGGAATATGTTCGTAAGAATTGGTAATCTTAATTAATCACATAAAGCGAGAAACAGAATAGTTAATTAAGAAATGAGTAAGATCCATATTCTTATTAACATGGTATTAGAAACAAAAGGATGAATATGATGATGAATCATCAAACTTGGTTTTCTCCAGAGAAAACCATACACGAAGTTGTAACGGGGCATTGGCGTGTTGCTAGACGCTAACCAATGTCATTTCACGTTTGTAAACATATCCAAGTGGGAGCTGTTGGAAATGTATATATTTACAAACATGTGAATGTCCGGATTCGAACTCGTGACCACGGATTGCACACATTAGCGAATGAGAATTAAAGTTAATAATTAATGTTTATGTTTACGATTAATTATTACACATTAAGTCCGGTTAACGATCGTTAAGTATTTAACGGAAAAATGACTAACGACCGTTAAATGGAAAAGAGAAGGACTAGAATTGGAAACTTGGAAAAGTTAAGGAATGGGCTTTGGGCTTTCATGGTGGCCGGCCATGGGGTCTCTCCAAGGGCCTAGTTCCCCTAACTTGTCCTCTAAGTTTACCTACTAGTATATAAGGAGGGCTAGGGTCTAGGGTTTCATTCATATCTTTGTGCATTGAATTAACCCTAGATCTCCTCTCCTCTCTTTATCCTTAATTCGGCCGAGCACCCCAAGTAAGGGAGTTCGGTTTCGTTTTGCTTAAACGAGGACTTGTGTTAGATCTAGCAATCGCTGATTCGCTTGGTTAATTCGTGTGTACAAGAACGTGGTTGTAAGACATTATTCTTACACCAATAAGTACTTCTTTGGTTTGCTTTGCTCGAGGGTGGTTTTGCTTTGCTCGAGGGATTTGATATTCGCAAGAGGTACGTTACGCATACTTTCAGTTAATTAATTTATTTGTTATGATCTTAAGTCTTCCGCTGTGTACTCTTGATGTTTACTTGTTTATTGTATGTTATATATTTTATAAACTCAACAGCAACAAGGTACCATCACGACCTCGTTTTCCTTCTTTGTTTATGAAATTCTGGTCGTGGCTATGTCCAGCAATGCGCTTGGCTTTTGTACCTTGTAACATGTTCATTTAACGGTGAAAACATGGTTTAGTAAATCAAGTATCTAGGTTACATAAAATCGTAAATAAAACCACTGATGTGTCGCATGAAATATGTACAAGAGAATGGTGATGCTTGTATTAAGTTTTGTAAAAGGCTAGGTTCGTTTTGTGAATTCATGTGTCATTATTGTGTGTTTGTATGGGTTTTTATCGTCGTCTTTGTTGTGATTGTGTGGGTGAGTTGCATGCCGAATGGAGGAGGGTAAGCATGAGTAACATTGGCTAATTAAAACTATGGAACAAGTGTGTTAATCATATCTAAAAGAGCTAGACATAGGTGTGTTTTGGTCTTATTAAAAACCTGTTGTCTCGTTTAGACCTGTTGTCGAGGTGTGTGACTATATTGTGTCGTGTTTTACTAAACCTCATCGACCCTAATCAAAACGCACCGATAATACTTGTAATCGAACTCTAAAACTAGATATGAATACGTCATTTCATGTGAACGTTAGTGATGTTTCTAACCGTTTAAAACAGTTGGTGTAGACTCCTTTTTTTGGGACTTTAAAAGGTGTATCTTATAGTTTCGTGTGGGTAAAAAAGTTAGAGAGGAGTGCATGCATGTAATCGTGGTATGTGAATTGTCTAGTTAAATGTGTGTGTGATCAGATTCTGAATCGGATTAAGTGTCAGGAATGTTGTGTCTTGTTTTATTCTTGTCAAGTCATATACATGTATGAGTGTATATGAAAAAGGATGTGATATACATACCCTCCTTATGTTGTCACATCATAGGGTTTGGGTCAAACTGTATAATCCGTGATGCACACCGTACAAGCCCGCGATTCACCCAATCATTAGATACCCTCCTTATGGGAGGGTGTGTATAATTTGTCCCATATGAAAAAGGTGTCTCGTTGTGTGTGTTATGAATATGTCAATCTGAGTGTGTGGTCTCGAGCTTAAATAAAGTCGAATATACATTAACTATGGTTTTCAAAGGGAGTGTCTAAATTCACCAAGATAATTACACAATCATTGACTTGTTACAGTAACTTTTTGACCAAAATAATTAAATAATTATCATATCAATCCCATACCTTCAATATATTAATTTTTTAATCTTTTTTTTATTACCACCATTTATTGTTGTCTCTCATCAACTCCCCATTATCCTCATTTCTATCGGAATCTTCATACATAAATGCAAACATAGCTCAATGACTAGTTCAAATAAGAAAAATAATATCCAAACAAATAAAAACATATAAATTCCAAACAAGAGAATGAACAAGATGCGAACTGATGATGGTGGCTAGATCTAGTAGGGTAGAGTGTGGGATAGCAAGTAAATGGCAGTAGCAATAATGAAATTGTTGTGGTGATGTCGCCGGAAAAAACATCCGATTGGAAGATTTCGGCCATAGACGATTTACCGCGATGTTGATAGGGTGGTTCCTGACGATATTTTCCGATGATATTTTCCGGTGATATTTTCTGGAGACATGGTGATAAGGTGGCTGGATATTTGAAGATAGATAAAGTATTTAAGACTTTGTGTGTGTAAAAGAGCTTGTATGTTTTAGGAAGAAAAAGATTAAAAGAAATGATTAGTTTATTATTATTTTTTTTTTGTTTTATTTTTCAATAAAGTTGGTTTATATTTTTACTTTTTTAAATTAAATGAGGTTATAATAAATGCTTTTTCAGTTTTCGATTAATTGACCAATATTTTTCTTAGTGTATTTAGTAGCACCCTTTTCAAAAGACGTACATTGATCATTATAGAAACTTTTTTCGGGAAATACATTAAATGGGAGGGCCGAAGTAAATTTTTTTCCGGAAATACACATGAAATCGCAAATAAATACACTAACGGGTTTAGACCTAGGGGGCCGGGACCCTCCCCGGTCCTCACATAGCTCCGCCCCTGTTTCTAGCGTCAGATAATTAATGATTTGTGATACTGTGGTGAGTGTTTTGTGTAGCGTTTAAAATAGAACGTGAACCGATGAAATGCAATTGCAAACGGTTGTATTATACGATAACTAAAATCTAGACAAAATTCTTAACATCTATCAAACAACATATAAAAACATTTAATGAAAATGAAAATAAACATTACATCAGTTATGAGATAAAACTAACAACACACGTTACTTGTCGCGTAAAACTAACAAGGATGGGATTAATGGTGCCGTTGTTAAGAAGAATGCAAGTACCAAAATTAGCATGAATGTGATTAGCCCAAAATAAAAAATAAAAAAATTGGCTAATTTTGGCTATTTTATAAAAGATTTGGGCACATTTAGCCCCATTTTTCTTTTTGAAATGGGCGTATTTAGCCTATTGAAAAGTTAAATGTGCACTAACTGGCACATATTTTCTCTTAATTGTAAAACATTATAATCGTTTTTGAAAAAAAACTTATATATATAATATATTTATATAGCGACATATCGTTTTGTGTTAAAAAAAAACGTTTATGGGTTCTAAACGAAAAATAATAAAAGTTTGAAGATTTGGGGATTAAACATAATGTTTTGAAACCCGATACGACCCCGGTGGTTCAACCGGTTGAACCGTTCCCGTCGAAAAATGGGTCGATTTAAACCGAGTCAACCCGACAGGTTGGGTCAAAATGGGTCAAATTAAAAAGGGTCAACCAACCGGTTTTGAAGCGTCCAGGGTCAACCCGGTTTTTAATATGTATTAATAGTTACAAATTTTCACTTTTTACTTTTTGGTTTTCCTTTATATATAGTGTAACAGGGTACCCGCGCGTTGCGGCGGCGGGTATCATGTGACGATTAACCGGAGAAATAGATCTCGATGAGACCTGATTCACCAGTTTGTATCGGTTTCAATGCGTCATCTCTAGTTCGTTTTCGGATGGCTGTTATTGGTTAGCCGAACTGGTGGCGACACCGGTTTCCGGTTGAACCCGTTGGTCCGATTCGATTTTCAAAACTATATGTACCATCAACTTGTTAGCTTGTATGAAGCTTTGCGTGTTTTATTAATTTGTATAATGTATATAACAACATGTACTTTTCATTTTAGGGTGTTTTAAAAATAATATTAATTAGTATATTTAATTATTTTATATTTAGAATTATGTTGTAGCTTGTTTAAATTGTACATTGTGAAAATTTTATTGTACTTTTCAGTAAGATAGTTTTAGTGATAAAAAAAGTTTATGGGTTATAAACGAAAAATAGTAAAAGTTTGAGAAATTGGGGATTAACATAATATTTTGAAACTCGGTTCGACCCGGGAGATTCAACTGGTTGAACCGTTCTGGTTAAAAAACGAGTCAATATAAATCGGGTCAACCCGACGGGTTGGGTCGAAAAAACGGGTCAAATTAAACCGGGTCAACCCGCCGGGTTTGAAGCGTCCTGGGTCAACCCGGTTTTCGATGTGTATAAATAGTTTCCTTTTGAAACATATGTAGGTATTAATAGTTGAAATTACTTTCTTTTTAATTATTTCAGCATTTCCTTTTTAATTTTTTCCACATTTTACTTTCTTGACTTTTCACCACATTTCACTTTCTTGACTTTTCACTTTTCACTTTGATTATTTTTCTATTATAGATAGTATAGATAAGTTACACTTTAAACCTTAAGTCAAATAATTTATGTATTTAACCCTCAACTTTTGCTAAATGGCATATTAAACCCTAAACTATCATGAATTGTCTCAATAAACTCTAAAATATGGTAAGTTATGTTTTAAACCCTAATCTATGATAAGTCGTTATATTAAACCCTAATTTGACTAATTATTGATATGAACCCTAAAGCTACTAATTCGGGAAACTTACTAAATAGGAAAGTTACTAAAAGTGGAAACCTCTTAAAAATGGAAAGCCGTCTAAAATGAGTAATCTGATTCTTAATAAGCGTTATCTAATTCATTTAGGTTCCGGGCAGCGGGATTGATTCGTCTTGTGACTTTACTCTCATATTTTGCTTGCTTCGAATAAGGTACAGATATTCTATCCCTTTTCAGTAGGGATTCTCATGATCTCTTTGCATCTCTGATCTATTGCCATTTGTTTATTGAACCTTTGCTCTGATATTGAACCTCTGATATTGAACTATTGCTATTGACCCCTCTGTTACTGAATCTCTGTTATTGAACCTCTGTTACTGAACCACTGTTACTGAACCTATGATATTGAAACTCTGTTACTGAATCTTTGATATTGGACTATTTCTATGGACCTCTGAATTGGGAACTAATGATATTGAACCTCTGATTATGATTACTTACATATTGTATATTGTGGACCTTTTTGCTTTGACATGTCAGTTTGAGACCCGAGCCATTAACTAGGCATGGGGTTCCATGTTCGTGTCATTGATGCACCAATGGCATGACTCTAGTGTGGTTGAGTGATGTTCCACACTGTCCCTAGTCTGTATTGATTATGCGCGCTTTGGATATTGTATGGCCACTATTTGTCTGCAGCTGCGTATGGATGTATCCTAGATTTGATCTGTTATCTGATATGATTTGTCTGGTGAATGATGTCGTGTGCAATACGCGTCTTCACATGTCTGGGAGCTGATCACTCCATGTCTGTTATGTTTGCTATGGTTACTATTCGATACTACTGGGCTACTATTGGTACTATTGATATGATTGTATTGTCTGTTGGCTCGTGGTGGATTACTGACCTTTCCTTTTACCTTACTCTATACCTCTGTTATACCATATATATTGTCTAATTTTCCTTACATTGTTCTCTGTTCATTTCATTATTATTATATCGATATATCTGTTCACTGGGTTTTTTAAGCTCAGCCGCATTTCTTTTCCTGCGGCAGGTACATAAGCTAGGATCTGGGGATTGTTTGGGTTGAGAGATGAGCTGATATAGAGACCATGCCTAGTCATCTTACACTTCAGTTGATTATGTTTTTATATTGTTAGACTTGGTTATAATATTTCTACTATGGGGTTTTCTTTCTTTGAATTTATGTATTGTAAGTCGTGCTGACTTGATTTTCTTTAGTTTGTTCATTTAAGACTTCCGATGTTGATTTATGTCTATTGTGTATGCTTTGATATGCCACCATACTGTGATACTTCTACTCTTATCGGGTTGGGGTGTTACATAGGGCCTAAAGTGACATGCTAAGTTGTCAATTTGGTAAGGGAAACTGACTTATATTTCGTCATATACAACATAAATATGTCCTTACCTATAATCAAGGGGTTATGGTACAGAAAAGTTACTAAAGTTTTCTAAGAATTTGTCCTAAGTTACTATAGTTTCATTTTGTTCACTTAGGTTACCAAACTTTCGAGAGCATACACTTCGATAAATTTAGTGTTAGTCAGAGTAACCTGAACATATATTTTTTTATAAGTTCAGTAACCTGAGTGAATTTTTTTTCAAAGTTTAGTAACCTGAATGTATACTTTTATGAGTTCAGTAACCTGTGTGAACAGAGTTTCAAAGTTCAGTAACCTGGAAGAACAAAATGAAACTATAGTAACTTAGGACAAATTTTTAAGAAACTCTAGTAACTTTTCTGTACCATAACCCTATAAACAAGAATTGCTTTGGGTGTTGGGGGCTCCTTAGTTTATATGTTGTTTTTTGTTAAATGGTTTCCTCTTTGTTTGAGAACCCATTCATGTATTCTTTTGATCTCTTTCAAGTTGCATTTTTTTTTCATTACAAAACTTTTTGTTAGAGAAACTTATAAACACATGTAGTAAGTAACTCGTAACACGGGGCAAGCAAGACAAGAACTATATAACAAAGATGAGTGTGTATGAGTAATATTACAGTATTGCGAAGCCGAGAATAACATATATAAAATTGGTGATCTTACATGTTTTGAAATTCTTTGGTCATACCATCACTGCTAACCATGGATCGAAGTAAACGAATAACAATTTACGAGTAATTTATACTCCGAACTTGGATGGTATATTACGGGGTGTGGGGTGTTTGTTTGAGATTATTTGTTCACTTTCTGAGCTTAGTAAAATCTTCAAAAACTAATAAGCTCAACTAAAAATTGTATGAACATGTCTTCTTTAGTTTATGGTCTATTTAAGTTCATGAGTTCAAGTACGTAGTCAAGTTGATAAATTCATATGTTATAAAAGTTGAGCTAGATCACTTTTTATGTTTAACAAGTCTTAAGCCGAACAACAAAAATAACTCCTATAAGTAACTTTAGTGGTCGACAAATCATTATTCCTTATTATAAGCACTACTTATAATAATCGCGCACGCTCCGTGTTTTTTTAAAAATCGATTACTAATTTATTTATTTTATATAGATTTGTAAATTGTTGATATATAAACTTTATAATTAATTTAATTATATTAATTAGGGGCAGGGTTTTATTTATTTATTTATTTTTATTTTTTTTTCTTGTGTGGATGTAGGGCAATAGGTGGGAAACAATTTTTGGTACACTATGTGTGAGAGAGAGAAAGAAGAGGGATGGCAAGAGGTAGACAAAAAAAGAAGACAAAGGGTCGGCACCAAAAGAAGGCAAGGGTGAAGGGGGGAAGGACGCTGTCAAGTTCTTTGTGACTAACATCCCAGACGGGTGTCGCCCTTGGGATTTAGCGTCAACCTTGGAATGTTTCGGCACGATAGCTGGGGTTTACATAGCTCGGAAGAGGGATGCAAAAGGTGGTAGGTTCGGCTTTGTGACCTTCAAAGGAGTGAAAGATAAGAGAGAACTAGAGTTGAAACTGAAGGGGTTGAAGTTGGGAAGATCGACCCTAGATATCAACATTGCTAGGTATGCAGTGGAGAATGATAAGGTAGGGGAAGGTAAACTCAATCGCCCCCCTGGTTCTTTTCCGGTGAGGGCTATTGGTGGTTTTCAAGACGGGAGGCCGTTTTCTAGTGTAGTTAAATGAGCTGTGGGAAAGGAAACTATAAGGGGTGAGATTCGCATTGAATATACTGTAAACGAATTGATTGGCCTCCATGACCGAGCGCTAGTGGCTAGGTGTGGGAGTTTCTCTACTCTCTCAAATCTTGGCTCGTTACTGGGTTCCTTGGGTGCAACGGTCTCTAGCTTCCAATACCTGGGAGGACTTTCAGTGCTCCTGATTTGTAACAGTCAAGATAGATTTGAGGAGTTTCATCTCAAAAAGGAGATTTGGAGAGAATGGTTTGATAAGGTGGATGTTTGGCGGGGTCAATCCTTCCCTTTTGAACGTATTGCTTGGGTTGGTATTTATGGGGTTTCGCTACATTTAGCCACTCCTTCGACGTTCAATAGAATTGGTTGAAAGTTTGGTAAAGTGGTTTCCCAGTCCGGTGTTAAGGAAGATTACTTGAATAGGTCCGTTGAAGGCATTGGTATCCTTGTGGGTGATGGGAAAGAAATAAAAGACGTAGTTTCCTTAGCATGGATGGACAAGAAGTATCAGGTGTGGATTGTTGAAAAGATGATCGATTGGCACCCGAGTTGTGTCATTAACATCACTGGTGGGTCGCGACCAGATGGGGGAGGCCAACATTGTCCAGTGTCTTCTGCGGCGGAATCTAATGGGATGGAAGAAGGAAAGGTGGAAAAAGAAGATGGGGAATCGATGCATTGGGAAGATGGGTTAGATGAAGGGTTGCTGCATGGGAAAAAGGAGGAGTTAAACAAAACGGCACACGTGGATGCGGAAATTAATATTAGAGATAAGAATATAGGGGTGGGGCAGGATAACTATTTCTTTTTCTCTTCTGGTGCACGTGCGGGTAGGGATAATATGGAGAGATATAAGGTAAATGAGGCTTGGTCAACTTTTAATATTGGGCTATCCCCAAGGCCAAGAAAGAGGCCCAGGGAATCAGATCCATTTTCCCTTGACATTATTCTGGGCCTTAAAGAAAAAGATAATAATCAAGAGGAGTTAGGGGCTAAGGTTAATGACCCCATGGTCGACAATTCACCCTTTATCTTAGATCATACGGGTTCTCTTGATCTTAATTCCCCTCCTGCTATTACTGTGGTGAGTTCTCACCATTTTACTAATGGTCGTGGGATTGGACCCCAATCACATGATTGTGATCGGGAGAAGGAGGACAGTCAAGAAGTTCTCGAGACGATGGAGATGGGAAAAATAGTGGGTGTGGATTTGTCTTCGGTTCAGAATATGGTAAGAGGTGTTTTAGCGGAAGAAGGTAACAATCCCGTTATCCAATGAATTATTTGTCTATAAATATTAGAGGGACTGGGGGGGGGGAGTTGAAGTCTAATTGGATCCGAGAGATTGTTAGTAAAAATCAGGTTTCGTTTTAGCTATCCCAGGAGACACAGAGTGGTGGTTTGAATGAGTCGGTTGTTAGGAGGTTTTGGGGGAAAACGGCTTTTGATTTTGAAATAGTGGAGCCGAATGGTAGGTCAGGGGGAATGGTTAGCATCTGGGACCCTTTGGTTTTTATAAAAAGGGATTGCTTCAAATGCAATAATTCTCTTATGGTCAGAGGATCGGTCAAAGGATATAATGAGGTGGTGTCGATTGTGAACATCTACGCGCCTCAAAGTAGGAAGGACAAGTTGAAGGTTTGGGCAGACCTGAAGGAATTATTAGTCGGATACAGTGGTCTTTGGATTTTGTTAGGCGATTTTAACGCAGTTAGGTCGAGCGAAGAAAGAAAGGGGTCGAAGTTTAAAAAGAAGTGTGCTAATGATTTCAACGATTTCATTGAATCTTCGGATCTCCACGAATATTTTATGAAATGGAGCAAGTTCACTTTCTTTAAGGAAGATGAAAGGGGAAAGAAATTTAGTAAGATCGACCGCTGCTTAGTTAATAGGGACTTCGTGGATAAGTGGCCGGATGCTTGCTTTAGGTCACTTCCGAGATTATGGTCGGATTATTTCTTATCGGTCTTGGATTCCAATTTTGGGCCTAAACCTTTCCGTGTTTTTAACTCATGGCTTGATTATTCTGAATGTGCTGAAGTGGTTGCTAAAGCTTTGGACGAGTTTGTTTTTATTGGTGATCCTGATGTTAGACTGGTTAGGAAATTCAAGTGGTTGCTGCAAAAATTAAAAGAGTGGCGTGATGAGTTGGTTCAAAAGGAAGGTGATGAATTAGAGTTATGTAGGAAAGATATGGAACAACTTGATCTTGCTATGGAGTCCGAGGATCTTTTGGAGGATGAGGAATGGGTGAGAAACGAATGTAAGAGGAGAATCGATGAAATTGAGGCCCGTAAAACTAAAGACCTTAAACAACGGTCCAAGAACAAATGGGCTGCGGATGGGGATGGGAATAATCGCTTTTTCCATGGCCTAATCAATAATAGAAGGGTCAGTAATGTGATTCAAGGTTTAATGATTGGAGACGAATGGGTGGATAAACCGAAGTTGATTAAGAGGCATGTGCACGACTTCTATAAGCATAAGTTCAGTGAAGACTGGACAGAGAGACCCATTTTGGACTGTGGTATCGAGGAGAAATTACCGGACGTGGAGGCAAGAATGCTGGTCAAAAGATTTTCCAAAGAAGAGATTAAAAGGGCCGCTTTTGAGTGTGGGGAAGATCGGGCTCCTGGCCCGGATGGCATCTCTTTTAAGTACATCAAGAGGTTCTGGGATTACTTTGAGAAAGATTTTAATGACCTCTTCGATAAGGTCTTTGAAGGTAGGGGTTTCAACAGAGGGTGTAATGCGGCTTTCATCACCTTGACCCCCAAAGTTAAGGACCCGGGCACCTTAACGAGTATCGCCCTATTACTTTAGTGGGTGTTTCTAATAAAATTATCTCGAGAGTATTGGCGAATAGACTCAAAAAGGTGTTAAGCCCGTTGATCTCTGTGAACCAGTCGGCCTTCTTGAGTGATAGGCTTATATTAGATGGTCCGCTGATCCTGAATGAAGTTATCTCTTGGGCCAAGAAAAATCAGAGGAAAATTTTCATTTTCAAGGTCGACTTTAACAAAGCCTATGACAACGTCAATTGAGGCTTCCTCTTGTCAGTTTTGGCCCAGATGGGATTTCCAGATTTATGGTGCAGATGGATTTATGGCATCCTTTCCTCGGCTAGATCCTCGGTTCTTGTGAATGGATCCCCTACTTTCGAATTTCAGTGTTGTAAGGGCATGAGACAGGGGGATCCAATCTCGCCGTTCCTGTTTCTGATTGTCATGGAGGCTCTTTCTTGTATGATGAAGAAGGCGGAAAGGGGTGGGATTTTTGATGGGGTCTCGCTGCCTAATGGGGGCCGGCATTTATCACACCTCCTTTACGCCGACGATTGCACGTTCGTGGGTGACTGGTCCGAGCATAATGTTAAAAAGGTTCATCTTATCCTTCGTTGCTTTTATATTTGTTCAGGTCTCCGTATTAACCTGAGTAAATCCCATCTCTTTGGAGTGGGGGTTGATGACGCCGAAGTCTCTAGAGTTGCGACTGGTATGTCTTGTTTGTCAGGAGTTACTCCCTTTGATTACTTGGGAATCCGTGTCGGGGGAAAGATGAATAGAGTGGTGAGTTGGGACTTTCTTTTCGAAATTTTCAAAGCTAGACTCTCACGCTGGAAGGCTTCATGTTTATCGATTGGGGGGAGGTTAACGTTAATTAAAGCTGTGTTAGAAAATCTCCCGACTTATTACTTATCCTTGTTTAAGGCCCCGATAAAAGTGTTAGATGGTCTTGAAAGTATTATTAGGAAGTTCCTATGGGGGGGTTCCTCGGAGATAAAGAAGATCCATTGGGTAGCTTGGTATAGGGTCGCCTCTCCAGTTAATGTTGGGGGTCTCGGTTTGAGCAAGCTTGTGGATGTTAACATTTCCCTTCTTTCAAAATGGGTGTGGCGCTATAGGAATGAACCTGATAGTTTATGGAGACAGGTGGTGGATGCCATTCACGGATCGAAGAGGTGTTGGTCTTCCCTTCCCGTTTGCAACTCAATTTCGGGGGTGTGGAAGTCGATTGTCAAGAATATTTCGAAGGTTAGTGTGGCGGATGTCAATCTCAATCAGTTATTCAAAGGTGAAGTTGGAAATGGGAGAAACATTAGATTTTGGCTTGATTCTTGGGTCTGTGATACTCCTTTGAAAGACGTCTTCCCGTTATCTTTTAAACAAGATAAAGCAAAAAATGCATGGTGAGTGATAAATATAACTCGGTGCTAAACAGATTTGAGGGCTGTTGGGGGTTCTCGAATGGGGTGGTTTCAGTTGGCGAAGCTGAAGAAAGACAGAGATTGGGTAGTCTGCTGGAGGGTCGGGTTTTAAGTAATCGGATAGACAAGTGGAGTTGGCAGGGTAGAGGCTCGAGTGGTTTTAGTGTGAAAGCGGTAAAGGAGTTTCTCTCTAGCAATAAGGATTATAGTCACAGATTTGTGTTCAAGTGGTCAAAATGGGTGATGAAGAAGTGTAATATTCTCATGTGGAGGGTGGGGCTGTGTCGGTTGCCAACTACGGATCAACTCAGGCTTCAGAATTGCTTTGTTGGTAGTTCGGTGTGCAGCTTATGCAGGTCCGAAGAAGAGTCAGTGGATCATATTTTTAGCTCGTGTGAAGTCGCTCTGGACGTTTGGTATAGGGTGGAGAAATGGTTCAAACTCCCGCCCTTGTTTTTGTTTTCTCGGCTTGATATCTTCAACGTTTACGAAGGTGTGGGTCTGAATAGGCGGAAGAGCGAAGTCTTGAAAGGTGTCATTTTCACTACGTGCTGGTGCCTTTGGTTAGCTAGAAACAAGAACCGGTTTGACAACGCCAATCTAGACAGTCGGAAGATCTTTCAAGATATCAAATCCACTAGCTTCTTATGGGTTAGAAATAGATCGAATTCTTGTAATATAGATTGGAAGGATTGGTACTCTTTTAATTTGCTGTAATGGGGTTTTTTTTCGCCCTTGTGCGCTCCCTGATTTGGGGAGTTGCGTGTTTCTTGTGAATAATAGTCAAATTTCGAAAAAAAAAGGTGGGAAACAATATTTCAATCTTAAATTTACACATAGGTTGTAAGGTGTATGTATGTGCGGATGATTTTTTTATTTCTTTACATTAGATACAAATATTTTTAAAATCACTTTCGCTTTTTACTAAGTTTTTTTTATTTATACTTTTGACACTTAAGTTTTTATGTTTATTTTTCTTTTCTTGACTACATATAAAAACGTTTTTTTAACTATTACTAAATCTGAAATATTTGAGGTTTTTTTTTGTAAATATGTTAAAATAAAATAAAAATAAATAAATAAAATATTACTTAGTAAAGGAACGTTGAGTTTTTTTGAAATGCAAAAGTGTACACTTGTGATTTTGTTTTATTATATAAAAGATTAAGTCATACGATTCAAAGTTTTTGGATGGTATTGTGTAATCATAATTATCTTTATTTTTTACAAACATTTTTCAATTTAAATATATGTTACAGTAAATTAATAGTCTGTAAAACTAAGACACCACTATAATGGATATAATCATAAAAATAGCAGCCCTAGTCTCTTACTGATGATCTTGCACTTTATCATACATGTTGCACTAAAGAAGAATAAGTGGAAACTTGAGTCTACTACATTAACACCCTTGGGTAAAAATTGATTTACTGAAAAGTAACGTGAATAAAAAGCTCTGTCACATGTTTTGAATGTTCTGCCTAAATTAATCACGCATGTACAAAACAGCAGTGTGGTAATAAACCTTAATTGTACAAATTTATTACAAGTTATTTATTAATTCAACAATAGGTTTTTTTTGTTTTAATTGCAAAATCATGATATATTAATGGACTTATTTCAACCGAGAATTGCACTTGAGAGAGAAGATATTAACGAATAATCCAATGACGTGACTATTGAAAACTAACATGAAGATATTAATGAATAATCCAATGACGTGACTATTGAAAACTAACAAGTAATAACTTTTGGCATAAATAACTAGTGTGAAGCATGAAGCTTGATGAATAAAAGATAGATATCGAAAGTCTTGTGAACAAAGTCTTGATACGAGTCACAATGATTAATAAGGACATGACCGTTGATATATATTCTCAAACTTTTTCCTAAGCAAAATAATGTTGGCACGAAATCAATCATCTTCGAACCAATCACCGATGAACATCTTTGCTTTGCCTTACCATTTTTCAGCCTCTTATCTTTGATTTTGGAAGTAGATGTTATGTTTCGAGTGATTTACTCCTTACTTTAGGCACAATTTTTTTTTTGAACGGCATGATTACATCCTTGTTGAGTCGGCAGTTGAGAGTCAGGTTCGGTTAAAAATGGCAAAGCAAGAACCAAGTTATATGGTTCCATCCGAGTCGGGGATTAAAACAAGATATTATGATCCAAGAATCACGAGAAGTCAATCCCAACATTGGGCTTACTGTAAAATGAGAATAACAGAAAAAGGAAGTCGTTGGATTTTTTTTCGATAAGCAACTATAATAATAATACTAAAATATTCTTAAACTACAATATAAAACCAGGGCAACACTCGTGCATTTATAAACCCTGTTAAGGTCGTTTCATAATGGCTCTTTCATACTCAGTTTTAGCTTATATGTAGAATTGAATGAAAGTCCTCCCTTGGAACGACTGAACGAGCTTCATCTTTCATGCTAAAAAATACTCCGACTAGGCTTTAGAGGAAGCTTCGTGTTCTCCAACCCGGGACAGCTCTGTCGTTCTCTATCATTGTATATATTGAAAGCACTGCCTCATGGATCATCTACCTTAAGCCATTCTTGCCTATCAATGTGAGATGGCCAACCCCAATAATAACTTCAATGAAACACCACATTATATTTTCAGTTAATGTAATAAAATGATATCATGTCTAACGCCACAAAGTAGAGAGATTAATCAACCTATTGTGATTCATGTTTTATATGTATATATTTCCTATGTGCTTTACATATAAAAAGTTTTCGCTGAAAGGTAACGTATATATATTTAAGGTGCATGCCATCGAGTTTAATATGAAAAGAACTACTCCGTATAAACAAATGGCTAAATTTGGAATCTTTTATGCTTACACTAACACAAATTAGAGAATTATTTTTTTCTCAAATCCATTATATTTCATATAAAAGTAATGTATTTATCTTTACGAAAAGTAAAAAAAGGAAACAGTGCTTCTAAGAATGTCCATTCTAGCACTACTGAAGCAATTAGTACCTGCTTTCAGAAAATCAACAAAAATAGCAATGGTATAGTTCCAAGGTGCTGCCTGTTACCTTCTGGGGTGCACGACACCAGTATATTACTCTGGATAAAATTATTGTTTGTAAATTATTGTAGGTAGAACAGTTAAAATATTGGAATACCTTAAAAATGACAGGATGTAAATAAGGTCATATGCTTAATATTTAAGAATGTCTATTTTTAACAAATCACACTCCCAACTTGAATAATTCAACTTGGTTTTCAATAGTTACATTTTACAGTACGTAACATAAACTTGTCAATTGTCACAAAGCGGTAAGCATGCACTTAAATTGGACTCTTAAAACTTGCAAAACTTATTCATATTAGATGGATTAAGTTAGTTGGCCCAAGCCCGACTTGTAGGTTGGGTCCATTAGCCTTTGGGCCAACTAAATTAATCCATCTAATAATTCATTGCCATAAAATTTAATCTTTCAAAACGTTGAAAACAGGCAACGCTGACTGGCTCACACGTCTGACCAGCCTGAAAACAATGGAATGTAATACTAGGCAATTTGACTCTCGTAAACTTGAAGTTGTGTATGAAAGAACCATAGAAAGTAATCCACGCTCATGAAGAACTCCATATTTTACTTTACCATGACCTCCTATTAGCTAAACTACAACTAGGCTAACCTATGAGATTCATATCATAAAAATGAACCAAACAAAATATTGCTATTTTTATGTAAATTGGGATTTATCCAAACACAAAAGAAGTTCTTGCGAGAAAGGTTATTATGTGAGAAGATTTTACTGGATTTGATAAGCCCAATGTGTATAAACTTTCATTGTGAATGGTCAATATCTCTGAAAATTTTGACCTCATGCTCTATATTTTGTCATAACTTTGCATGAAAGTGGTCGATTTTCTTTTGTCTACAAAATATAATACAAGTCAGCTTGATTTGCTACAGTAAAGTTTATACGTATTCCACTAAACCGTAAAAACCGGTTTACTAGTTTGTCAGACAAATCTGGTTCATTTTATGTTGTATTTCAGTGGATATTAAATCTTTGGTTGATGAAAAACATGTATTTTTAAAAATCTATATAATAAAGGATTGATAGAGAATTGTCTAGCATTTACTTGTCATTGATGACAAAAGATTATTCTGGTGACATTTTAAATACAAGATGAAATGTCGATTCCAATTTCTGACCTCAAAACATACATAGTTTCTCTGCTTGAAATAATCTTATGCGAAAACGTTTAAGACAGTACATGAGAGGAATAATGTAGTGTTCTACCTTTCACAACTAGAATCAAAACCAAACCTACTTGATTATATAAAGTTATAAACACGGAGATTAATATGAAAATCTATTAAAAAAAATATTAGAAATTTAGAATTATGATCAAATGATCTAATATGAATACACAAAACTTAAAAATACAATTTCAAGATTAGCATGTCAGAAAATATAGTCTTTAAAACGAGCCTTTATTTGTTTGCATTTTATTAGTCATTATTTCTTAAATTTACTAAGTTTAACATATACTCCGTAGTTGTTTAGAGTTATTCTATTTCTGCCTAAAACACAATATAAACAACAGAAAACATGAACTAAACATTTCTTTAACTGTCATTGTTTCAACTTCAGACCCAAAGACATTATAAAGTTAAAGAACGGTAATCTTGGTTTCTTCAGTTAAAAAGTGTTTTAGTCAAGCTATTTATGAAGAAATTTATCTATTCAAATAAATTATTTGTAAATGGAATTTAAAATGAAAAAGTACTTATAAAATAAATGAGGTAAATCAAAGTTTTGTCTTGACCCTCAGCGAAAGTGAGGGGAGTCGCAATCTTAGGATGTTGGTTTTGTCTTTTAGCAGAGACACACACACATTGAGCGTGCAAGTATGTGAAACAGAACCTGTGAAACATCTGATTTGAGGTTATATCATTAACTTTGATTATTTTTGAGCTTTCAAATTTATAATGGTGAGAGGGGTCATTGGTATGGGACATCGGTACCGATGTTTGGTATCGGCAAACGCCACCTCATCACCTTTACCGTTTTTCGGCATCGGCATCGGCTTTATATATCGGCATGTGTATGCCGATTGATGTAACCGTTGGGCTTTTTTTGTAACCATTTCTTTCTCATCTTTGACCCCTTTTTAGTTTGATGCCAAAAATTGGCAACGACCCCCATTAGTTATGGTAGAATTGGCATGAAAATTGACAAGTGACATGGTATCGTGTCATTGGTCCATTTACATGCCAATTTTGGTTCTATCACCCTAAGTTAACTTAAAATCTCCAAACAGTTGTCTTTGAAATTAGCATGGTTTCGGAAATTCAACTTACATTAATACAATACTTTGAATGATAATTATCTTTTTGTTTAGATATCATTTTATGTTTTTTTTTCAGTGACCAAATAGTATAAAAAGGTATCCGAATTAGGTCGAGTTACAACTAAAACACAAAAGTAGGGGTGAAAACGAGCCGAGCCGAGCCCGAGCCTGCCAGAGCTCGAGCTCGGCTCGTTTATATATAAAAAGCTCGAGCTCGTTTCGAGCCTCACATTTTAAGCTCGAGCTCGGCTCGTGAAATTTTTCACAAGCTCGAGCTCGGCTCGAGCTCGACTCGTTAACACAAAGCTCGGCTCGTTGACACAAGGCTTGAGCTCGTTAACACGGTTATCATTATAGAAAATATATTATCGTATATATTTTAAGGCTCGTTTAGGCTCGCGAGCCTAAACGAGCCTTTCGTATAGAGCTCGGGCTCGAGCTCGATTATTAAATGAGCCCAAACTTAGGCTCGAGCTCGGGCTCGAGCTCGTTTAGGCTCGCTCGTTTCGAGCTTTTTACCGATCCGATCTCGAGCTTTTCACGAGCGGCTCGGCTCGTTTCCACCCCTACACAAAAGTATTACTCCCTCCGTTCTATATTTATTTTTATATATCTTTTTCGGTTGTTTTAAATTAATTGTCCACTTCTCTAAATAGATAAGGAATATAGATCAAATTAACATATTACCTTTATTTGAGGTTCTTATTACAAACTTAAAAAATAATAATAATAATAAAAAAAAACCTGTAATTTACCTTTATTTGAGGTTATTATTACAAACTAAAAAAAACTGTAATTTAAACTGTGTGTTTTTGTCAGTGGATAATAATTTTGAGACAGAAGGAGCATGTTTTAACAAAAAGTGGTGAGCATACAAGTCAATTTGAGCCCTATCTCGATAGTGAAGTATTATACACACCACCAAAAGTGATGCCCACACTACGAAGTCACATTAGTGCGTATATAGTATAATACTACATATGCATAATTGTGATGTACACATCAATTTTTGCAATGTGCATATCACTTCCCATCTCAATATTATTTTCAATATAGAAATATGTAAATAAACTCACATGGCAAAGTGATGGCTAAAGGTTTAAAAAGTAAAATATTAACATAAAATTTTTAAATTTCTTAATTTTGAACATCCATAATATATATATAAATTAGAAATAAGTAATGTAATTATACTAAAATACATTTTACTTAAAAAAAAAGACAATGTAACATGTTACTCCTTTCGTCTCTAAATAAAATTTCACTATTGACTTTTAAAGTCTTTTTTTTTTTTTTTTTTTTATTTGTCCTTAAATTATTTCTTTTGTGTTATGCAATACATGAATGAAGAAAATTATATCAATGAAAATACATTTAAAACTCAATTCATTCATATATTTAATTACAAGTATTACATAACACAAATAAAATAATTTAAGGTTAAAGTTATAAAAGAAATACTTTAAAAGTCAATAGTAAACACTTATTTAGGGACGGAAGGAGTATATTTTAATATTAAATTATTATTAAAACCATTAATTTTCTTCATTCTCATTTCAACTACACTTATATGGACATAAAAACAAGGAAGATGATTTGCACACTTCATAAGTTGATTGGCACACTCCAATTTAGTGTGTATTGCTATTTATAACCTTATAGAGGTAAAGAAGAGTTCAAGTATGTTAGGGTATAAATTGCAATATACACTAAATTTGAAATGTGTCAATCAACTTGTGGAGTGTGCAAATCACTTCCCTACAAACAAATATACACACACATTTATATATCGTCATCGCTATTCGCGAGTAATAATAATTGGATTAAAAATAAGTTGCATATCTTTATACGTCATTTACCTCTTTACAATATTAGAGCATTCCCAACAATAACACCATAACATCAATAACACCGCTCATGCCAGCGCCCCATCAGCTTTAACATTTCACCTTAACATCCCCAAAAAACACCCACAACAATAACATCCCAATAACATCAATAACATTCCCAACAATTTACAAAAACAACCCCTTATTTAGGGGCATAAAAAAAAAAAAAAAAAAAAGCATGCGTTAAGAGGGTAACGCCGGCCCTCTTTTCCCTTGCTAACGTCGTTGTTCCAATGGTCTTAACGGGCGTAACGCCGTCATTTTTGTTTTAACGCCGTTATGGCGTTGTGATTGGCAATGCTGTTAACCTCCAACAACACAACTATTACTTTGAAGATTCTGAGATACAAATTTCTCTAACACTTCCAGTTTTCCACTCATTATTGCCAAACAACTCTAGATAGCTAACTGAAACACATTAACTAATGGGAGGTGATTCGCACATTCTCAAAAGTGATCGAGGCACTCACATTTTTAGTGTTTGGATTTTTATACTCTTACATTATTTTTAGTTATGTTTATTCTATAAAAATTTAAATGTCCAAACACTCAAAATTTGAGTGTCCCAACCATTTTTGAGAATGTGCAAATCATCTCCCTTAACTAATGTCAAAACTACCAACTTTATTTTATCAATTACCTATTTTTTTTGTTTTTAACCGTGGTTATCAAACATTCAAGTTTATAACCTAAAACTCACGTCAGTAAGTGTATGACGTTGTGAGTTTCCACAAATTTATTTCTTTTGTCTTGACATCCTTTACATTTCATGATATTAAAATTCCCGACTAAAAGATTTTTTAGGTTATGAATCATAGCGGTCAACCTTAAACGGTATTCATGTTCTCTGCATTCATACTTCATAAATTGGCCCTGCCCATCATACATACTATAAGATTGTCCCCTCTAATTGAATGCGGAGGCGTCAAGATTGCATAGAGTACAACACGCTAATGCTGTTCATGATATAAATCCGAGTTATTATTTTTTCCTAATACTAATTACCAGCATATGAACAGACATGTGGTTACAAGCCTCCTTAATGGGAGTTAATAGCTTCCTAATATCTGCATATGAAGAGACATGTGGGTTACAATCCTTCTTAATGAAGGTACCTCTTTTTTTTCATAATACTAATTACCAGCATATGAACAGACATGTGGTTACAAACCTTCTTAATGGTGGTTAATAGCTACCTAATATTTGCATATGAAGACACATGTGGGTTACAATCCTTCTTAATGAAGGTACCTGTCTTTGTAACTATAAATACAGTATGCATATATTTTTTTACCACCATAATCATCAATTTTTTTTGCTTTCAAACCAGAATTGCAGCAAAAGTTACCATGTCCAATAAAGCTTCCGGTAGCAACTCCGTGTCCATCCAGTCTTCGGGTAGCAAATCCATTCATGTTGCCGACCATAATGGTGAGTTATTTTTGGAGCAACTCGAAACGGGTATTAGTGGTACAATTGTTGTTATGATCAGTAGAATGTGGGATGTGAATTCAGTAACTGGGAGGTATTTGAGCACATATTTTGTTGTTAGTGATGCCAAGGTAAGTAAACATTACATTTACAATTATGCATATAGAATGGGGATATTGAATTCTGATGCAATGTTTTTCAGGGTAAGGCGATGCATTGCTTTGCAAGGAGTAATATAGCGCACAATTTTGTAGGTTTAAAAGAAGGCGGTGTTTACTCTATCAAGAATTTTATTGTGCAGCCAAACAAGGATGACTATCGTATCATTAGGCAGGATCCATACATTCTTGAATTTGATGGTTCCACAATCATTAGAAAAGTTTCTGTCAGCCCTAAGGGTTTTGTGAGATATCCTTTTGAGCTTGCGGATTTTGATGAAATTGAACCTACAAACAATAAAAATCTAATAGGTTAGGCTTTTTGTTTAAACATTCTTTCTTAAACGGTTTTTGGTGCCATGTTATATTTTTGCTCTTACTATACATTATTGGATACTTGCAGATGTCGCAGGCTATGTTACAAATGTTGGGAGGACAATAGTTCAAAAGAGTGGTTCACGGACTCTCGATTTCTATCTGGCTAACAAGAGGTGTTTTGCTTTCCATATTTTTTTGTCTTAGCAAATTAAGAAAGTTAAAATAACAATTGCTTTTTTATTTCCTAAAACAGGGGGCAATCAATAAGAGTAACTCTTTGGGGTGAATTAGGTGACATCTTGATTGAAAAGAAAACAAAACATGTTGGCCTATGTCCGGTTGTTATAACTTCTCTTAATGTTAAACTCTATAACAGTGAGTATCAATAGAATATGGTTTTGTAGCGCTATGTTACCTTATTGCTAATTTTCATCACAATGTCCACCCCGTGCAGATAAGGTCTACCTTTCAAGCAGCTCTTCCTCCTTGATTTATGACAATGAGGACATCCATGCATTGATAAATCTAAAAGTTGAAATGAGGTAATCCTAAATAAATAGTTGCTATGTTATTTTATACAATTATCATTTATTAATGTTTAGCATGTATATTGTTTACGATTCTACGTGGAATTGGGTAAAGCTATAGTGCCTGTTGATTGTTCAGAGTCAAAAGATGGGACGCTTGAGAATTTGTTGATTTGGGGCCGCAATAAGAAAAACAATGTAAGCTTCTATCTTTACACTTGCTTATTTACACAAGTTGGTCAATTGGTATTTTAGGGTTTTACATTTATAGTCCATGACCTACAACTGTAAAGTGATGATCAACAATGTTAGAACTAGAAAGGGATGGAACTACCCATCATGTGGTGACAATAAGTGCAAAAAAGGTGCAACCCGAAAGAATGGTAGATTTTGGTGTGAAACGTGTAAAAAATACATTGAGTACCCAGTTTTAAGGTAAACCGATTTTAGACTAGCAATTTCCATGAATTATAGTAAATTACATAATATTGAATACCTTATGTACGCTACCTGATGTTAACAGATTCAGGATTGAAATGGATGTGTCGGACCATACTGAACAAACTGTGATTGTTCTGTTTGATGAACCCGCCCGTTTTTTGTTGAAGTGTTCTCCAGAAACTCTGTTGGGAAATGACGATGAGGTACAATAATAAATTAAATTCTTAATATATTAGATACTTATATACAATTATAAATTAAATTTAAAAGATATTGTGTTTTTTTCGTAACTTTCAACTACAGTTACAAGGTTTCAACTTGCCCCGCGCAATAACAAATCTAATAGGGACGACTCACACTTTTGAAGTCAAGACATCCACGTATTTTGAACATGGTGCTTTTGAGAGCTTCACATGCTGGAATATTATCCCTGCAGATGAAGAACTCAAATGTTCAAGCACTCCGCAAATAGAAAGCACGCCTTCAAGCCCCTTATGACAAAATTGTCAAAAAAGACTTTGTGCAAAAACCCAAGTTTGCCTACTCCAATGAAATCTGTTGAGGAGACAAAAAAAAACGGTATCACAAAGTTTCAATACTATAAAGTAATATATGAAAATTTCTTACCACTAAAACATTATTTAATGTGGCGTTATTATAGGTTGGAATATGAAGATTGACACGAGAGTTACCACATGTTGATGAAGCTTGGAGCGAATATGTATCTGCTTCTCAAAATAAAAAACAAAGAAGGTAATTTTGTAGCAAATGGATACAAACATACCTAATATAAATCCCAAATATTAACAAAACTTCAGTGAAAATCTTATTTTTCAGGTGTGTTGTGACCGACTCTGAAACAGAAGATGACGAAATCTCACCTAAAGCTGATCTTATGAAAAAAAATGAAATTAATGACGGCATCAGTCCAACGACAAAGCCACAACTTAGTCTTTAGGTTTTTAGGAAAATAAAGCGTAAACGACCCAATTGTTTATGGGAGTATGTCATTTAGAAAGCGAAGTTTGTTTGACTCTGTTTTTCACTCAATAATTTTGGTGTTTTAAACCAAATTAATGTTTGATATTACTTTTGGTTGCTTATTAAGTTATAAAATTCACCTTATGCTTGAAATCAGACTCCAATATATGTGATTCAGTTATGTATCAAATTCAGATTCCAATAACTCCAATATATGTGATTCAGTTATGTTTGAAATTGAGATTCCAATATATGTGATCAAGTTATGCTTGAAATTCAAACTTCAATACTGAATTTACCTTTCAGTGTCACGTAAGAGCATTCTACATCTTTTTATAATTTGGGATTTTGCCTAATGAAACTAACTATTGATTCATAAATAAAAACATATGCTAAAATGATTGATTTATCAATTAACAACCATAAACAATTTATCTGCAAAAATAAAAACTCCAACTCTATACTTATAGACTTAGAATCAAAACTACATTATAAAATTTATAATTATTAAGGCAGGTTTGAACTTCAATAAGTTAATCGCAATGCTAATAAAACCAATATTTTGAACTCTATACTTATAAACTTAGTATCAATACTACATTATAAAATTTATAATTTTTAAGGCAGGTTTAAACTTCAATAAGTTAATCTCAATGCTAATAAAACCAATATCTTGGTAAACTTATATGAAGTTTGGAATTGAGTACACAAGTAAATTATCTGATTGTATAATAAAGGATACTGGACCTTCATTTTAAGGAAGCAAAATGTAATGAAAATTGTACATAAATGAGAACTTAATCAATTTTGTAACCCACCAGTCTATTCATATGCAGGTATTAAGAAGCTATTAACCTTCATTAAGGAGGTTTAAATACTCATTATATGAGATTAATTGTTGTTAAGACAATGGCTGAGTAATTTATATCAAGAAGGATATGAACCAAAAAACCCTTCAATGGAAAATTTTAATAATCATTATATGTGCTTAAATGCTGCCATGAAGGTGTATATAAATTTTACCTGCATGACTTTATCTGGGCATAACTACATTTTGATATTTCCATACAATGACTGACCAACATGGAAGTTCAACTCCCCAGGTGTTCATTGATGCGTTGGATGGTGATTCAGCCGGGAACATTGTTGTTACACTCTGCACGATATGGGATGTCAAAGCTACAAATGCGCATCTATTGAATACTGATTTTGTTGTCTCTGATCCAACGGTAATGATTAAACATGTTGTTTACAGTTTACTGCACTTTTACTGATTTCCACACAATATTATTGCAGGGCAATGTAATCCACTGCAATGCGAATGCAACTATAGCATACAATTTTCACGGGTTAGAAAAAGGTGGTCTATTCGCAATAGAAGATTTTGTTGTGTGGGCTAACAAAGAAGAATGTCGCGTTAGAAAAAACAATACCTTTAAGCTTGAATTTGACGGTAAAACCCACTTAAGAAAGACTTCCGTCCTTTATGATCAGTATGTTAGGTATCCTTTGGTAAAGGTTCATATTGACAATATGAAACCTACAAGGAACAAATCTCTTATTGGTAAGTTTGTATTAATTTTATATAGCAAATAATTTTTTATGATAAATGATCTATTTCCTTAAGACTTACACTATTACCTTTCGGATGTATGCGGTATGTGACCAACATTGCCAAGATGAACCACAAAAAGACCGGTTCCAAAAATCTTGATTTCTACCTAACAAATCATAGGTTAGCACAATTATTATGCGGATAATTAAAATAAACAGTATCTAAAATGTTATATTGCTTGTACCAACTTAAAAGTTTCTTGCATATGCACCAGGGGACAGGCAGTACGGGTAACATTATGGGGAGGGTTAGGTGATTTGCTTATTGACAATAAAATGAAGCACGTAGTAATGTGTCCTATTGTCATAAATTCTGCAAGTGCATACCATTACTACAATATGTTTTTTCCTATAACTTTCAAACTTATCTGTATCAATGATGTAAAACGTGTAAAGCTGAATTTGTACATCCCGTTCCAGATAAGTTGAATCTATCCAAAAGTCCATCAGCCATGGATATTGACCAAGCTAACATACCTACATTTAAAGAGTTTAAATCATCCTCTGGGTAAGCATTTATATATATTTTTGCTTCAGTGTTAGAGTAATGAGAATTGTACATCAATGAGCATGGTTAAAAAATGAGTACTGATAATATATATTTATTTACGAATTTTCTATCTGTTAGTGGTGTTGGGCAGATAAAGGCTGGAATATGTATTAAGGATTGTGTCCCTAAAGATGGAACAATCAAAACCATTTTGATCTTTGTCACGCAATCAAACGAATGATGTGAGTAATAGTCTTATATTCCCATACCTATATTACCATCCTATTGCACATTTGTTAAACAATTCCTCATCTACAGTTGCCAACTTTCCATTTGAAAGCAACGATTGGAAATATCGGGGCTGAAAAGGGATGGCGATTCCCATCATGTGGTGGAAAACAATGTCAAAAGGTACAACCAATGGGAGGAGATTTTTGGTGTAATGGATGTGAAAAGCAATTTACATACTATCATATGAGGTGATATTATAGTTTATACTTATGTAATGTTATTTGGACTAAAAAACATCTAATCGCTAACGTACCTGTAAAACATGCATATAACATGTATAGGCTCGCTTTAGACGTGTTTGACAATACTGATAAAGCTGTGTTTATTCTTTTTGATGAACCTGCAACTCAGTTGGTAAAGTTTCCAGCATCATCATTCAAGCTAATGGATCACGATGTGAGTATGAAACATTTTTAATTTTTCACGCATTACCCTTTTACTAACCTTCCTTTATAGCCTTCAGATGAGCGTAGGAGGATCTTGCCACCACCACTAGCCAACCTCATTGGTACAACACACGTTTTTGAAATCAAGAGTCACACCTACTATGATCATGGAATATTTGAGAGCTTCATATGTTGTGCTATATGCCCACTTGAATTGTCTGTTCCAACAATTGCCACACCTTCCAAATCTACAGAGTCTAAGAAAAATAAAAGGTTGGTTCTCAATAACCTTTACAACCATTAAATAACAAACATTAAACAGAAATATAATCAAAAGTTCAATGAAAATCTTACTATTTCAGGTATGTTATGACTGATTCTGATCAGAAGAGGAAGAAGCCTCACCAAAAGCAGAACTCTGAAAGAAAATGAAATTAATGACGAAGCATCAATCAACGATGAAGACACATCTTGGTTGTTAAGATTTAGAAAAATAAAGAGGAAATGACCTCAAAAGTTTGTTGGAATATGTCATTTAGACAAAGAAATTTGTTTTAGTCTGTTTTTTAATGAATAATTTTGGTGTTTTAAACACAACGAATATTTGATATTACTTTTGTTTGGTGACTAAGTTATAAAATTCCGCTTATGCTTAAAATTCAAACTCCAATATTTGTCAAACAGTTATGCATGAAATACATACTCAAATATATGTAATCCAGTTATAAAAGTTGTAACAAAAATAGGACCAACTCTGATTTTTAAGCAATGTTTGAAATTTAATAAGTGCATCTCAATGCTAATTAGTAAGTAAAAAAACTTGGATTGTATAATAAAGGTAACGAAATTTCATTTTAATAAATCAAAATGTAATCAATGTTGTTCACATATGAGAAATTAAACAATATTGGAATATATAGAAATGAAATCAATAATACAATCTAAATTGTAGAAATTTCAAAGAAGAATTAATCTACAACTTTTATATCTTAAACAGTATGTTATGTTGTGAAGCTAAGAAGTATTCCACTAAATAAATTTTGTATATTCTATAACTAAAATGAAAAATAACGATTGCAGCCTAATTTATTACAATCACAAAGATGATATAGAAGTTAGAAATTACCAAGTAGTGGTTAATAGTTGCCTGCATACCTGCATATGAAGAGACGTGTAGGTTACAAATCTTCTTAATGAAGATTAATAACTGTTTGTATATAAAGAGACCTGTCTTTTCCTATTCATATTAATTGTAGTGTTCAATTACATGATTATGAACCATAAGCATCAAAATCTTTACATTAGACAATGTGAGTTAGGTATGGATAATAATATTCCATCTTTCTCTAACATACTCAACAATAAAATCATCATACAATCACATACAATTGTTAACAAAGATGGGAGTTACCAAAGTTACTGTGGGCTTAAGTTAATACACATTCCAGAGATAGGTAATCACACAAATCCTTTGTTGCACATTTTATTAATTTTTTTACAATAAGATTATCAATAAGAATCAAATATGTTATTGCAGAGGAACCATCCCAACAAGTTGTTACACAGACAAACCACAGGCGTGGAGGTATTAAATACATAAAAATGGCTCTAAATCATATATATAAAAATATTATATATTAATTCAATATTTTAAATTATATGCAAATCACTTTCAACATCTGTGACTTTTTAGGTAGACGAAGAACAAGTGAATCAAGGATACTACCAAAACAAGCAGCCCTCACATCATCAGGTATTTCTAAAAAAAAATGAATTTCAGATTATGTAGATCTTTAAAATAACCAACTTTTTTAAATTTTTACTACTTATTATCTTTTTAATATAGGTGTTTCTGTTTCTTATGCTAAGCTTGGACCACTATCTTATCAATGCTATAGTTGTAATGCAAACATGTGGTATGAAGAGAGAATTGATAAAGATAAAAAACCTGTGAATCCTACTTTTTCACTATCTTTGCCAGGATGGTAAAGTCTTGCTACCGAAATTCAAAGAACCACCATTGCCATTAAAGACTCTCCTTGATTTCACAAATCCTACAACTACAAAATTTAGAGAAAAAATCAGAGTGTATAATGGGATGTTCACATTTACAACCTTTGGAGCAAGGATAGATCATTCAATAAATAATAGAAGGGGTGTGTATACATTTAGAATAAATGGGCAAAATTATCATCTAATTGGGTCACTCCTACATGTACAAGGAGTTCAACCCAGGTATGCTCAGTTATATTTCTTTGATACACAGAATGAACCTAGGAATCGTATGAATGCTTTCATGAATAATGAAATAAATGATCAAGTGGATGAGTCCATCGTCAAAAGTTTGATTACCATGTTGGATGAATCGAGTGCAGTTGTAAAAGCATTTAGAATGGCAAGAGATTGGTGTCATTCTAATCAATATGTAAACTTTGAATTGCGTTTACTTAGTGAGAGAAGAACATCAAAGCAGTATAACGTTCCAACTGTATCGAAGCAGCTCGATAACTAATGATTTTGGAGATGGTATTCCTACAAAGGATATCATTGTTAATTGCAAAACAACGGGTACAACCCGAATATCAGAATTGCATCCATCCTACATGGCATTGCAGTATCCTTTGTTATTCCCGTATGGAGAAGATGGATATCACGATAAGATACCATATCATTCCAATAACGGTAACAACAAGACTAAACGTGGATATGTTTCAATGAAGGAATATTACGCATATTTGATTCACAGTCGAAACAACCAAGCCAACACTTTACTTAAAGGGGGCAAGTTATTCCAGCAATTTTTGGTTGACGCATACGCATCAGTTGAGGAACAAAGACTAAAATGGAATAGACATAATCAAGACACGTTACGAGTAGATCTGTATCATAATTTGCAGGACGCAGTTACAAGGGGAGACACAGATGCAGCAGGCCTTGGAAAAAGGATTGTCTTACCCTCAAGTTTTACTGGCGGACCACGTTATATGATGCAAAACTACCAAGATGCAATGGCTCGTGTGCGTACTTATGGGAATCCAGATCTTTTTATCACATACACATCTAATCCAAAATGGCCAAAAATTGATGAAATGTTGGCATTTATACGGGACAAAAAGCACATGATCGGCCGAAATAGGGGCGCGTGTTTTCAAAATGAAAGCTAACTCGGCTATTAGATGATCTAACAAAAAACCATATATTTGGACCACATTGTAAATAATAATATAATATACAATAATTATTTACAATCTCATACTAATTTTTCAAACAACCCTTAATTTTGTTAAAATATATACTTTCAGTGGTGTATGTAATTGAATTTCAAAAACGAGGGCTCCCACACGCACATATACTCCTGTGGCTGGAAGAAGATTACAAATGCAAAACTGGAAATCAGTTAGATAATATGATATCTGCAGAACTACCATGTCCAACAAATGATCCAGAAGGCTACAAAGCCGTCAGTGAGTATATGTTGCATGGTCCATGTGGTAAAGACGCAAACTATGCTCCATGCACAATTGAAGGGAAATGTACAAAAAGTTATCCGAAATCATTCTATAAAGAAACAATGGTGGATGAAGATGGGTACCCAGTTTATCGACGAAGAGACACAAAAGTATTTGCTTCGAAAGGCAAATTTACTTATGATAACAGAAATGTCGTTCCTTACAATCGATATTTATTGTTAAAATATCAGGTACACATACATGTTGAATGGTGCAACAGATCTAAAGCAATAAAGTACTTATTCAAGTACTTAAACAAAGGGCCAGATAGAGCAACTATTGTGGTGCAAGAGAACGTGGTGACAAACAACGATGAGGGGGGGGGGGACAGAGAATCAATGCAGTTGATGAGATCACAAACTATTTAAATTGTCGGTATTTAGCACCATGTGAGGCAGTGTGGCGCCTCTTCTCTTTCGATATCCATTACTCTTATCCATCAGTCATGAAATTAAACTTCCACTTACCAAATCAAAACTCAATCACATTACGTGATTCACAGAGTTTACCAGCACTTCTTCAAAGGGAAGATATCAAGAGAACGATGTTTACAGAGTGGTTTGAGTTAAATAAACGAGATAAAGCAGCCAGAAAACTAACCTATGATGAATTACCAACAAAATATGTGTGGCACGAACAACTGAAGATATGGAAAGAACGGCGAAAAAAGTATTGGCCGGATTTTTTACACAAGCCCAGCTTCAGGGGAGCGTTACTATCTTAGAATGTTGCTAAATGTGGTAAGAGGCCCTAAATCTTTTAAAAAGTTAATGACTGTTAACAAAAAGGTCTATGGAACTTTTAAAGAAGTATGTTTCGCATACGGCCTTCTCAATGACGACAATGAATGGACACAAGCTATAACTGAAGCAAGCTTCTGGACATTAGGTCCTAAGCTACGGGACCTGTTTGTAACAATTTTGTTGTTCTGCGATGTTAGTAAACCATTAAAGCTTTGGGAAGAAACATGGGAGATTTTGTCAGAAGATATCTTACACCACAAGCGTAAAGTTTTCAACTATCCTGAGTTAGAGTTAACGGAGGAACAAATAAAAAACTACTGCTTGATAGAAATTCAGCAGTTGTTAAATAGAAACGGGAGATCTTTAAAAGATTTTCTTGATCTTCCACAACCTAATCGAAACCTCCTAACTAATTTGGATAATCGTTTGATTAGAGAAGCACTCGACTTTGATTCAAAAGAAAGTAAGATTGAACATGATCAGCTGCATTCGTTATTAAACCCCGAGCAAGAATTAATATATGAGCATGTAATTGAATCAGTCCATTCTAAAAAAGGGGAGTTTTCCTTTGTTTACGGACCCGGAGGTACAGGAAAGACATTCTTATATAAAACCATAATTTCACGATTAAGATCAGAAAAGAAGATTGTGTTAGCAGTTGCATCTTCAGGTAAACCTTTCATAAAATTCTATATACTTGATTGAATAATTAACAATTACATTATTAAACTTATGACAAATTTAAAATATTTAATTAGGAATCGCGTCATTGCTACTTCCTAGAGGTAGAACCGCTCACAGTAGATTTGTTATCCCGCTTGAGCTAATGGAAAATAGCACATGTGGGATTAAACAAAATACGCACTTAGCAGAATTATTACAGCAGGTTGAGCTAATAATATGGGATGAAGCCCCTATGACTCGAGTATGCTTTTGAAGCACTAGACAGAACGCTAAGGGATATATTAGGATACGAAAACAAAGAAAAAAGAGAAAAACTCTTTGGTGGGCTCACAGTGTTACTTGGAGGTGACTTCAGACAAATATTACCAGTCATCACAAAAGGCAAACGTCAAGAAGTAGTGCAAGCATGCATAAATCGTTCACATTTGTGGAAGTTTTGCAAAGTTTTCACACTGACACGCAGCATGAGAGAATGAAATTTCACGGATGGTTCAATTAACTTAAGAAAGCAAGAATTCAACAGATGGGTTTTAAAGTTGGGCGATGGAAACTTGCGGCAATAAGCAAAGCAGAGGAAGATGAGCCTACTTGGATTGAGATTCCCGAGGATTTCATTATCGAAACATGCAATGCTTCTATTGCTCAGATAGTTAAGGCAACATTTCCTGATTTTACTACTAGACAAGTTGAAGATGCATATCTCAAAGAACGAGCAATACTAACACCAAGAAATGATGGCTGATGCTATTAGCATACATGTTTGAACAATTAAAGGGCAAAACTATTACCTACAAGAGTGCAGATGAAGTATGCAAAGCATCAACTGATAAGTTGTATCAACGAATTTATACCCAACGAGTTTTTAAATTCGCTAAATTTACAAGGGATGCCACCCACGAGCTGAATTTAAAACAGACCTACCAATAATGCTATTGTGGAATGTTAATCCAGCCACGGGGGTTGTGTAATGGAACAAGGCTAATCATCACTGATCTAGGCGGTTTGTCCTACGTGCCAAAATCCTAACAGGTTCAAAGATTGGAGAAACCGTCTTAATACCAAGAATAACACTAACAAGTACACAAACACAATGGCCATTCGTAATGAAGCGGAGGCAGTTTCCAATGAAACCATGTTACGCAATGACAATTAACAAGAGTCAAGGACAGTCACTTACACATGTAGGCGTCTATCTGCCAACTCCGTGTTGATCACGGACAACTTTATGTCGCAGCGTCCAAGGTTACAACCCCTAATGGTCTAAAGATACTTATGGTGGGAGATGAAGAAGGTGAATTCAAGGGTCGAACCCGTAATATTGTTTACAAGGAAACTTTCAACAACTTATTTTAATAATTATATTTCTGTTTGAGAACAACTCTTTGTTTAGACATATACATTCAATAAATTCAATCGTAAACTGAGATTTACTTCATACTTTCAACCAAACTTTGAAATCCATACTATCTAACAATCTAAGAACTAATATAAACCAAAGATTTCAACATAGAAACACCAACTAATCCAAATGCATCCTCCTATTACAACACTAAACAAGTCAAAAATTCAAAATTCCCATATATGCCTATCAATCACAAATTTGGAAACAAGCACACTTAGTAAACCTTATTGAAGGGATTAGCCACTAAGTATCATTCATATACAAATTCAGCAAGGATGATAAATATAAAGCAATATATAATTACAACGATTTAAAACAAAATTAAAACTATAAAAAGTAAACTAACCATTCGATCATCCACTGGAAATTTGACATAAAACACAATTCCCAATTGAGGTTTCAAACAATTGTGCATCTCCAAGCATCCATCAACCCAATTCTGAGTACATGTTTTCATAAAAAAAAATCTCAAACAACTACCCCTTCATAAAATCAACATATGAGACCCCCTTGCACAATCAACAAAGAAATACCAAATCCATAATAAACAGCACTTATTATAATTACCTGTACATAAATCCGGCTATCCTTTCATAACAATTGATTCCACACTCTTAATTAAACTGATAATATGCTTTAATTTCAAAAGAATATTGTGAAATTGAATATCCCCAAATTTAGATAAAAACCCTAATTTAAATCGCCTATGTTCACTATAATGTGTGTTGACTACACTATGTGTGAGAGAAAAAGCACCAACTTATTTATATAAAATAAATTAGGAAAGAAAAAAAAATACACCAATGAAATTAAGATTAAAAGATAATATTCATTTCTGATATAATAATAAAGATTTACATCATATTCATTATATCATCATCATTAAACAACAACTGATAATAACTTAAAACAGCAAAAGATGAACCATGATGATGAAATACACAAAAAAACTCCAACAAACACCTAATCATAAACTTCAAGAATGGAGATGTGATTCTCCTTTTCGGTCAACCCTTGACGAAGCTCAAGCAAGAGGCGATAACCACCTCCAACCTCCTACAGCGGTGACAAGATCCTCATGCTCACATTCATAGACATCACCAACAGACTCCTCTTCATCATGATTGAGAGACCATAACTCTGCCAATCGATCAGATTTTTGTTGGATTGTGGTTTGAAGTTGATCACGTCTTTCTCCAAGAAACCTTATAAAAACTTCGTCTTCCACATGCTCATGACCATATAGAAATTTGAAAGCTTTGTGCAATTCCTGCATTTCAGAAACATTTTTTAGTTCATTGAGTAGAGGGGTTCATCGGCATCGGCCATTGATTGAATAATTAGGGCACAAGTATTTTTTTAGGTATAAAGTTAAGTATAAAAAACAACAACCTAATGAATAATTATAGATGAATCGAGATGGAAACCAATAGTCGTGAATCATGATTACAAAAATAAACTCATCAATTAATTTGCAGAGATGGTTTATTTTCCCATGCAGAAACATCAAATAGGTTTCATACATGAATTTAGTAATAACACATTCAACCCTTCAACTTATGATAATAACAACTTACAAAACAAAGTGGTACTTACAAAATATAAGATACATTCACAACTTACAATACAAATAATAAAAAATTTTACCAAAAATTATACTATAGTAAATTAGATAGAACAACAATGCTTCTTATTCCAATAAACAAAATAAAAACTCATATTCTTAAATTTTTAAATAACAAAGTATAATTATTTCCCTCACCTTACTAAACTATAAATATGCATACACCCGACAAAACACACAACAATTATGTGATGAACTATTAAATTCAAACTCTGCAAATAACACGGGAACCATAACAAAAGACAAAAAAATAATTCATATTCTTAAAATTTTAAAGAACAAAGTATAAATATTTCACTTAGCATACTAAAATATAAATATGCATACATAAACTTTGAATCAGTAAATCCATTCATAAACTTAATATATACATAATACATCCATACCATTTCCATTCAAATATGATAGATTAAACAAAAGTACATAAACCTAAACACAAAACAAACAGCCAAACAATCCTATTATTCATAATCCGATCCAAAAATCTGCGATAGGCCGTGCGTAGCACGGGTTCTGAATGCCTCGTTAGCATTAAGATATGCCCTTCAATTTTATTTGTTTTCGGCGCATAAAAAACGAACTACATTGTGGAGTTAAATGCACGAATCAAATTATTTCAAAACACATTCACTTTGATTCATATTTAGCAAATCTTTCTTGCTTATTAAAAGTAATTAATGACAAGTACTCCAAGAGTGCTAGGTGTGTTAACGCTATTAAGACCAAAAAATTGTGATATTTTAACGTCACTTTAACATTTTCATTTTTAACACTAACACATTAAAATACATTTTTATGTAACACCATTAACACAAACTTTTTGGTACCTGTTATTTTATTATTTGTTTCTATTTTTTTAAACAAACTAATTTTTCATTTATTAAATAAAGACTAAATTATACCGTTCACCCCTGGGGTTCAAATCCCTATTCTCATCCTAATATTTTTTTCTTGCATAATTAATCTTTATCTTGAAACTATGAGACATCATTGGTTCTTATCGCTAACTTCTGTTAAATTCTTCCGTTAAACTATGTAGTTTCAAGATAAGGATCAATCATGTAAGAAAAAAATTGGGGACGAGAACAGGAATTTGACCAAAACCACAGTGACGAACGGTGTAATAAATACAAATTACAATACGAAAATAATTAAAAAAAAATCGAAAAAAAAATACATCAACTTATCAATAAACTATATATGTTGTCGTTGATGTCATTGCCAAATATCTTTATAATATTTCGTTGAAGATTTGTGTGTGTTTCTTTATCGCGTAATTCTTTTGCTTTTCGTCGTTGTATTTCTCATCTCTCAATCCAAGTACGTTGTATATTTGGTCGCGGAAAAATAAACATCTCGTAGAGTTCACTTATCGCAAACTTTTGATCTTTCAAAATCATGTTATGCAAAATGATGCAAGTATACAAGATTATTCGTATCTTGTTGACATGGTATTGACGAGCTGATTGTTGTATAATTTTCCAACGTCCTTAGAGGACATCAAAAGCTCGTTCGAAATCCATTCTTGCACCTCTTGGCATTTTAAATAATCCATGTTTCTAATTTCGTGCCACCGTAAATGATTTTACAAACGATTCCAAGTGTGAGTAAATCGTGTCAGCTTAGTAATACCATTTTTCATACGTAACTCCACTTCAAACGGAGCCACATGGGCGATGTCATCAAAAAGGTTGTCAAATAACAAAGAATTATCCAAAACGTTAATATCGTTCTTCGCACCCGCTACCCCAAAAAATGCGTGCCAAATCCACATACCGTATGACGCAACGGCTTCAAGCATTATAGTTGAGTACTTTTTTTACCACCTCTTCCAAATTGCCCGTGCCATGATTTTGGATAGTTTTTCAATTCCTAATACATACAATCAACGCTTCCAAGCATTCCAAGAAACCCATGAACCCACTTATGTGTTGCATATAAATTTTGAATGTCGTTAAAGTCGGATTTCCTTAAAAAATCAAGCATGTACAAATCAGTAACGCGCTTAGTAAAATGATCTATACAATTGCGTGAAAAATGTTTACCCATTTGTATATATTCATCAAAAGCATCAGGTGTTGTGTTGTATGCCAATAGGCGCATGGCAGAAGTGCATTTCATAATAACACTAAAATTCATTTGACCCGTACAATCGGGTTGGACTTCAAAGAATTTAAAATGGCCGGGAGGAGGATCATAAGTATAAGTTTCAATACCTTTGACTATTTCTAAAAATAGTTTTCGGCTCATACGATATCGACATGTAAAATACGCCTCAAATATTTTGGATTATCGCCAAAATAGTCAGCCAACAAACATGCTTCAACAACATCACATTTACGGTATATATGATTACGCAAACGGGAAGTTTCAGCTTGTTGTTGTTGCAATGATTGGTGATACTGAACAGTTGCATAAAAATATTGTCATCTTCATCGGAGTTGTAATCAACATTTTCATTCGGATCCATAGTTTACAAGGTTTTTTTTTTTTTTTTTTTTTTTTTTTGGTAAAGAGAAGTAAGAAATTTGTGTGAAAAATGGTTAAATGAGGGTATAATATAAATAAAATGTTTTTTTTATGTAACGTACGTGTTGAAGGGATGAGGAAGCTATCCAGTTTGGTTTCCAACGTTCGGTAAGGACCCCTAGGTGTGATTGGAGTCAGGAGCTGGGGTAACACTTCCAGAGTAGCTAGAGTGAATTGTGAGATTTTACTTTGTATGTGTGTGTGTGTGTGTGTGTGTGTTGAAGTTAGGTTGGTTCATCGTTAGCATGAACCTTCTATTTATAGGGATGGCCCTAGGGTTTCGTGCCCTTCCTAGGAGTCTATCAATGTGTGTAGGATGGTCCACGTTGTGGACATTCAACGGGAGAGACAGGAATGACACGTGGCGTGATTCCTTTAGTCTCATTAGATGCATGAAATGATCCATGCAGGGATGACACATGTCTGATGGTTGCAACGGTCCTAAAAAGGGTTCCTATTACTGTCGTTTCCTTATAGTGTTTGACAGGCGTGCAAGCCTGTCCTGGGAGTGTATTTCCCAGGCGTAGTATGATGAGTTGTAGCAGTTGTTGGGCTTAGTTAGGGCGTGTGGACCTTATTCTATTGGGCTAGCGATCCTATACGCTATCAAGTCCCCATAGTCCATTAATGTATTTGACTGCTCAGAGAAATACGTTAATGGACTCATGCTATGGCGTGCTATCTAATTGTTTGCCTGGTTTTTTTTTTATTTCCATGCTATGATGTAGCCTATATCATAAGTCTTTATGATGTTTTCTTTTTGTCCTCTACTTGGGGTTGTGAGCCCCAGGAGCTTAGATTTTTCTTTTCCAAGCTGTGTGCTTTTAATGCTTTGGTATTTTTTTTTCTTTTTCAAACTTGCCCTTTTGAATTTCCTTGAAACTTGCCTCGAGGTGTCAGTGGCGTCTTTTCCTCTTGCTTGCTTGTTTTCCTGGCCTACTCCTCCTTGGGCTTTTATAATTTGAGTAGTGAGAGTGTATATTTGTTTTTTTGCAAGCGTTTATTCTTTCTTGTCTGGTTTTTTCAACCTTTGCGAAGAAAGTCATGGAGAAAAGAGGTTTGTAATTTCGTTCCCCCTTAAATCTTCTTAGGATATTTTTTTGCTTTTGTTATTGGTTTCCATTATGTCTCTTTCCTGGCTTGGTTTGTATAATCCACAACATCATGCTGTAGATGATCGGGCGGATGTACCTCCTACTCGTTTGACAGTGGCGTTGTATCTCGAGTATATTACTCAATGTAATCTTTGTTTCCCCTTTACGATTTTTATTATGAAGTTCTTAATTTCTATAATCTTTGTTTCTTTCAACTGCATCCCATTGCGTTGCAGAAGATTAACACTTTTATCATTGTATGTCATTTCTTGGTCTTGCTCCGAATCTTCATGTCTTCCGACATCATTTTCATTTGTAAGAAGTTTATTCTTTGTATAGTTTTAAGAAAAGGTCCCATACCATCGGTACTTTTAATATTGAGGCTACTTCCTAGGGTTGACGCTCGTCCAAGCAACTTGCCTTTTACTCTTCTTGGCTAGAGAAAAAATGTCATCCTTGATGATTATCCTGGTCTTTTCCCTATTCTTAACGGTGATCCTAAGCAGCTTTTTAGTAGGTTCCAGGATGTAAGTGTTTTCCAAAAACCTTTTAACAAAGGTGTTTTGTATTAGGGTCGTCTGAGCTGTCGTCAGGAAGCGGGTTATGTTCCCGAAATAGTGATGGACGAAGGGGGTGAGGTTTCTCTTTTGTTTTCTTTTATTCCTTTTTCTCTTGTGTTTTTAACCAAGCATCGTAGTGATGGTTAATAGCGTTCTTGCTAATGTTTCTGAGAATGACGGTAATGTCCTACTACGAACCAACTTGAGGATGTTGTTGATCCTCAGGCATCGTTGGTTCAGGACGACATCGATGTGCTGATAATGTGTTAGGGTCAAAATCTGACCAAATTATCCCTTACAAGTATTTGAAGCATTCGATCAGACTAAGTTAAAATAGCTGAGTACGCCAGAGAAACAATTTATTTCTCTAACAAAGTCAAACTGTAAACTATGAGCAAAAGTTTACTCCTGACAAAGATCGACACTGCTAGTCTATCAGCTATCTCGCAAAGGTATACACCTCAGCGAGCAAGAATCAGAAGAGTTAAAGTCCATGACCATTTGATAAATTCAAATGCTGTTATAAAGAAAAATGGGCCTGACCAAAAAGAAGTCTGTGAGTACCTTCACATATATGAGTATAAACTACTCAGATATGTTGTATACTTCTGCGTACCTTCTAATACTAAACTGTTGGAATACTTTGTATCCTGATGCGGAGTCAGCCAACAAAGTTCAAGGAGAATACAAACAACCAGAGTCTTGGAGGACTGAAAAATGTCTCTAGGGCTCTGAAAGACTTATCAACTTAAGCCATTCAGAAGAACCATTCAGCCTTACCAAACTACATCTATTAGACACACTCAGAGTATACTTAAATCAAAGCGGGAAAACCATCGGGAAGATAAGGACTCATCGAGAGCAGGGAAAGCAACTTGCATTAGGTGTCAACACACTAAAGTAACCCCAGCCACACAAGTGTACATGTACCTTCCTTCCGGTTTGCTTTTAGTTTAAATAACACTATTCTCTTGTAACTACTAACAATGTATCTCCATAGTATATAAAGGGAGGTTAGTAGTAGTGATAAGAAATTGATTCTACCACTAGAAATTTCCTCCTCTTCTAAGTGGAATCTTCCTCTTCATAACTTGAAGAGTAACATTTGTCATTGCTAGGGATAGTATTCCGCAACTATCCCTCGTAAAGCCTACACCTTAACCTCTAAGTGAGACTGATACAATCGTGATGTATAAACGGGTATTATTAGTTGACTCAGGTCGAGATCGTGTATATATGCTCTTATTTCTAATGAACATCGGTTATTTTTATTTGCTCAAACTCTTGTTAATACATTTCATGATGTTGCACAAAGTCATCGGGACCAACAAGTGGTATTAGAGCGGGTGGATCACTCCCATGATCTAGATTCGTTCTTGAATGATGACTAATAGTACAAAGTTGTTCTCGAATGACGACTAATAACATTCAAACCCGTTCCTCAACAAATACCCCATAAAAAAACTCTCCTCATATATTCTTTTTACCTATTGTATATACGATTAAGTACCTACATACTCTTTCATATAACAATAAGCTCCAAATGCTTCCTCTTCATCTCCACTTAACAACACTTCAAAGAACAACTTCCTTGCATAAATATTTGGTCAGAAGTAACTGACTAAATGTTTTCATCTTGAAAACTTCTGATCAAATGCTCTTTCAAAAACATGTGTACTAAGACACATAATCTATAAGTGTAGTTATGGTTACTCTCAGGAGCTACCAAGGGAGATAAATAAGCATGATGCAGAAAGGCGAATTGGAGCAACAAATGTAAATCGAAGAAGGAAGCAACTGGGATTAGGAGATGTCTTCAGGGATATGCATCAAGTTCATTAGGAGGCTTCAAGTAAATCAAGCCCTCCCCTGATCGCTCTGAAACCCTACCTGAAGACTCCAACAACAAAGAATCGAGACTCTTTATCCTCACTCTTATTCGTTGTTGTAACATAGTTGTAAGAAGAAGCCATTATGCTCACTTACAACTATTCATATTAGGCTATTCCATAAATGGTAGGAGACTGTTGACTGTAAAGGCATATCAAACAATCTCTGATTTACTTAGAATATCCTATTTTAAAGTCGCTGAACATAAAAGAAGACTTAGCAGCTCTTGAATTTGAAAGGTTTGCTTAAACAAAAAAGTTAAGAATCCTAAGTCTATTTTATTTGTTGACACACTCAAATGGTATGAGTTACTAAACTCAGGAATATCAATGCGGAATTGACCAAGGATAAGAAGGCACTATCAACACAGTTGATACCTCAACCTGGGTCACTGATAGCTGTCAGGGATTGAAGAGAATTAGAAGCCATATGAAATCAGAGAAGGACGATGAAATGATACCTTCATCAGCTGTGTCTGTAAATAAAGTTGTATACTATACTAGTCACCACTATCAACTTTACACTCAAACACAAACCCTACCTCGAAACCAAATTCCTCAAACTGGTTCCAAAGTTATTCCTGACACCTGAGAACATGAACCGTAGTAGAAACTACTAACAGGCACATACCTCCCAACCAAAACTTCCATGGGTCACTGAAAATTCCAATATTAGAGACTAAAAGTACTCAGTCCTCAAAATGGAAGAAAGGGTTGACATCAAGAATTGCCTTACATCCTTTCGAAAATAAGTACATTGCTTGGAAACATACATCCAAGAAAGAACTTAAGGATAAAGAAAAGCATCAGAAAACATCTGAAGAATCAGAAACCTGTTTATAGTTATACATGTAAATAGTTGGTTGTAAATCAGAGTGTAAGAAGAAGCCGTTATGCTCACTTACCTCTGATAAAATTAGTTTAAAACAAATGTATAAACTTGGTTGTAAATCAAAGTGTAAGAAGAAGCCATTATGTTCACTTACCTTTAATAAACTTTGAACACCTTAAAATCATATTCTTAGGTTTTCATTCCTGAATGTAATTCAGAAAGTAAGAAGAAGCCTTTATGCTCACTTACTTCTGATAAAACTTAGGATAATTTTATGTTCAAATAGGGGGGATTGTTAGGGTCAAAATCTGACCAAATTATCTCTCACAAGTATTTGAAGCATTCAATCAGCCTAAGTTAAAATAGTTGATTACGTCAGAGAAAAAATTCATTTATCTGATAAAGTCAAACTGTAAACTATGAGCAAAAGTTTACTCCCTGACAAAGATCAGCACTGCTGATCACTATCAGCTATCTCGTAAAGGTATAAACCTCAGCGAGCAAGACTCAGAAGTGTTAAAGTCCATGACCATTTGATAAATTCAAATGTTGTTATAAAGAACAGCGGGTCTGGCCAAAAAGAACTCTCTAAGTACCTTCACATATCTGCGTATAAACTACTTAGATATGTTGTATACTTCTTGTGAATACAATATAGCTTTGTGAAAATCAAAGACTAAACTGAAAGAATACTTTGTATCTTAATGCGGAGTCAGCCAGCAAAGTTCAAGGAGAATACGAACAACCAGGGTCTCGGAGGACTCACAAATGTTTTTGGGCTCTAAAAGACTTATCAACTTAAGCCATTCAGAAGAACCATGCACCCTTACCAAACTAAATCTATCAGACACACTCAGAGTATACTTAAATATTAATACAAATAAATTGTAAAAATGTTTATTAATATTTCTCGATCTTTCTAAATTTTGATGGTTACAACACAAAAATATATAAAGTAAAAATCTAAAGATTACATGTTACTTACATTTTTTAAAGTTATGTATTGTTTTGGTAATAAAAATGTATGTAAATGTGTTGGGTATAATCCATAACTATAACCCATTACCCATAACCCATCTCATTACATCATGTATGATATCACAATGGCTATAAACCATAACCCATGACCCAAAGTCTATAACCCATGACCGAAGATGTCTATTGCATCATGCATGACATCACATGATCCATGGAACATAACCCATACCCCAAAACCTAGAATTGTAACCCAAAATTAGGACTGGTATTACCAGATAGCCGGATCCCTTTTCCAAGGGATCCGGCGGATCTAGGAGAATAGTGGACAATAAGGTCTATAAATAGTGAGCCATTTCTCTCTTATTTCTCACCCATTCTTAAACCTTCTTCTCTCATTATTCTATCTCTCTAACCACATATCCAAGGATCATTCTTGTAGCTTTCTTTCTCTTGTGTTTCTCAAGATACTTATTTCAAGGCGATATCACGCTTCTTGCATACGAGTCATTCATTCTTCAAGAGAAGAGTTTGCTCGACTTTTTTCATTATCTCCAGACCAATAAGTTGTTTCTTGTTGTTGATACATATTCTTGTATTCATTAAGTTAGTTATGATAGTTGTGATTGGATTGGTTCTTCCGTTTGTATTAAGAACCCGGTATTTAGCTTTGTACCGAAAAAAGTGTAAGCGACGTTGTGAGATTTCTCCACCGGTTGAAGGAGCTTGTTGACATAGTGCTTAAGAACTCTCGAGTTGGGTACTCGGAGAGTGGAGTAGGGCAAGGAAGACGTCCTTATAGTTGAACCACTATAAATCATTGTGTCATGCTTCTATCCATTTATCACTTTACTATTCTCGTATTTATTTCTTTACATACTAACTTGCATTTATATCTCAACATCCAAATGTTTCACATACTATCAATCTAAAGTTTTATAAACTAAATTTCACTTGGTGAAAACTATTCAACGCCCCATCTATTTTTCCGCAATTGGCATCAAGAGCAGGTTTTCTAAAAGGTTTTTAAGTAACTTGTATTTCAAAACTTTTTCGATCAAATGGATTTCGAAAACTACAAACAAGGGCAATCTATGCAAAGAACACCACTCTTTGAAGCTAATGCTTTTTATATATTGGAAAAATAGATTTGAAACTTATGTGAAATCTAAAGATATTGATCTTTGGAATATTATTGTTTATAGGGATTATGTGCCAGTATTTGAGAGCATCTCTACCGACAAAAATGAGGTTGTTTCTTTGAGTCTAAAGGATAAACAAAAAAAAATGCTTACTAAAAACACGAGGCAAAAATAGTTTTATACAATGCTTTACCTAAAAAGGAATATGAAAGAATTTTTATGCATAAAACCGCTAAAGAAATTGAGATTGCTTGGTGATCATTCATCAAGGAAACAAACAACTGCAAAATAATAAAATTGATTTATTTGTCCAACAATATGAACAATATTCAATATCGGATGATGAAAGTATTGATAATGCTTTTGCTAAATTTAATACTATTATTACTTTATTACAAGCACTTGATGAAACATTTTCAAAGCGTAATCATGTTAGGAGATTCTTAAGAGCTCTTCTAGCAAAGTGGAGACAAAAGGTAACGTCGATAGAAGAATCAAAGGATTTGACAATCCTTTCTCTCGACGAGCTCATTGGAAACCTCAAGGTATATGAAGTTGTGTTGGCAAAATACTCCGATGTCTCAAAAGAAAAGAAAACAAATACAAGTCACTAGCCTTAAAGGCTAAAAAGGAGTCAAGCGATGATGACACTTCATGCTCCGATAGAAATGACGAAGAGTATCTATGGAGGTAAGAGATTTCAAGAAGTTCTTGAGAAGAAGAGGAAGGTTTGTAAAACAACCTTATGACGACAAGAAAGACTTCCGAAAGTTCAAGGAAGAAAAAAGGGAAAAGGTGACCGAAAGTGTTTCAAGTGCGGTGATCGAAATCACTTCATGAGTGATTGTCCCAAACACCCAAGTAATAAGCAAAAGGCGTTTTTTTGTGGCTCACGGTGTCCAAGTGAAGAAGAGAAAGATGAGATTTGTCTCATGGCCAAAGACTCTATAGAGGTACATTCTGACTCTCATTACTATAATAACTCATCTTTATCTCATTACTATAATAACTCATCTTTAGACAATGAATCATTAAACTTAGAATATAACAAACTTTGCAAAATTAGCCTTAAAGTCATTAACAAAAACAAACATATAAAAAGTAAAAATGGACTTTTAGAAAATGAAGTTTTTGAGTTAAAAGAAAAGAAAAAGAAACTTTAAAAAGGCAAGGAAAGTAATTTAGAATGCAAAATTTGTATAGAACTTCAATCGATAATTGATCATCTTGAATCTAAACTAGATAGACTTAGTACTAAATATTTAGATGAGATACTTGAAAATCAGAAAATAAAGAACAACAAGAATGGTCTAGGTTTTACAGAACGTATAGCTTCGACTAGCGAAGAAAAACCAGCCAAATTTGCAAAAACCTGCTATCATAACTGTCTTAGATAGCGCAGATCTGGCGAATCCTTTGAAAAGGGATCTGGCCAGGCAATAAGGGATTCGGCCATCTGGTACAGCAAGAGTTAAAATTGACTCGACCAAATCATCTAGAATTGAGTTTGTAGTTGTAACTAAAAAAGAAGTTGCCTAATGCTACTGTTAGAAATTTCAATGTACCACATCATGGTAAAGGAATTCTAAAACATAGGTGTTGGGATCACGTGTAACTATTATCAATTGTCGGTCATCAACTATGTAATAGGTTGCTAAGTATTAAGGCTTATATGCATGTAATTATATCTAGGCTTATGCAGTAAGCCCATAGGCCTATGTTAAGGCCCAAAAGACTTAAGGAAGGGACTAGATGTTGCCCTAGCTCACTCTCCTATAAATAGACTTGTAAACCCTCTCTTGAGGGTGTTGGTTCTTTTATTTATGCTACTAAACCTTTGCTCATTTATCTTGTGAAGAATCCGACCACTCTATCTCTTTCTCTTATCATTCTTATCATTTTTATGCTTGTGTTATCATCCTTATGGTGACCTAACAGTTGTATCAATCACCAAATAGTTGTTTGGAACGTGTTTTGGTTAAGTTTTTGGTTATACGTAACTTTTTCTTATCGTTCTTAACATTTTCTTATGCGTAAACGTTGTTTTTGACACTCAAATCTTGAAGCTTGGAAAGTTTTAAGGTTGATATAGTGTTTAGAAGCTTAGTTTTTGCAAAACGTTTAGCACTTAATTGGTTTTGAATTGGGCCTTTTTACTCGTTTCTTAGTTTTATCAAGTTATACGAATAAGCTCAAATTTCATTCTAGGTGTTAAGTTAAAAACTTTATTATTATTTAAGTGTTTTTGAAGCTATTTGATAAAAATCAACAAGTGAACAACGCGTTTTGAAGCTTAAAAAATTCGTTTTGGTATTTCTGGTCGCTTTTACAAATAAGCAAAAAAAAACCCTCTTTTTATGAATAAGAAAACCCTTTTCTTACGAGTAACTAAACCCTTATCTTACGAATAACAAAACCTTGATCTTATGAATAAGCCTACGCACATGCCTAAATTTTATGAATAAGCCTCTTTATGAAGTGCATCTTGTTGATAGTTCTTTCCTCTCTCTAAAGAAGTGTCGTGTTGAAGGCATTAGTGAACGGTGCCGAAGGTGTATAATCGATATGGTGCGTCGATGTACAAGTTGTGTAGTTTGGGTTAAAGGATGTTGATATCCTTTCTAGTATTGTAAAAAGGAGTGTGTCTCCTTTGGGTATTTGTGTTGTGGTGTAGTGCTGGGTAGTAGTTCCTCCTTTGTAATGGAACTCGGTATCTAGCCTTTTACCGGAAAAAGTGTAGGCAACGTTGTGATAGGTTTGGTTCTACCTCGTGAAGAACTCAGTGTCTAGCCTTGTACCGGATAAAAGTAGGCGACGTTGTGAAGGCTTCTCTGCCACATTAAGGAGCTTGTGTTGTGTAGTGCTTAGAAACTCTCGAGTGGGGTACTCGGGGAGTGGAGTAGGGCAATGAAGGTGTCTTTGTAGCCGAACCACTATAAATACTAGTGTCGCGGTTTTGTGTTCCTTTACTCTTTATCTTTTTCATTACTTACTTATATGCTCATCTATCAATATCCAACACACAATCTAAATAGATTGACATAAGTCGATCTAAATACTTTAAAACGAAGTTTTAATCGGCAAAACTATTCAACCCCCCTTTCTAGTTTTCCACAATTGACATCAGAGCTTCGTTACCAAGTTTTTTAGAGTATATTGTACTTTAAAAACATGATATGATCCGTGTATGTTTGAAAACTACAAAGAAGGAAATTTCTTAAAACAAAAATTCGTGTGTTAGAAATTTTTATATTCTAACAAAATGTTGGATAGTGATAGATCATTCTAACATTTTCTCTTGAGAAATCTTCATGCTAGGATTCTTTCAATGACTTCGTTCTATCCAAAGAAAAATGAAGTCAACATCCAAAGAAGAACCCACAACTAATCACAACTTACTTCACAAAGTACGATTGACTACTTTAAAAGCTCATGAAGTATTTCGCGTCTATGGTTTCTAAAAACTATAAAAATAGAATATAGCAAAGGTATGTTCTCCTAGCTATAAATAGTTAATCTATAAATGTGGTAATCGCACGTGGATAAAATGATGGTATATGCTTTTCTATCACAATATGCATCATTATAAAAACTTTGCATATATGTTATACTATGCGTATATATTAAGCATTTGACATCAAAGCTGCAAGTTTCTAAAAAGTATCTCTTCACTACTTTTCATCTTAACACATCATCGGGAATAGTATTCCTCATTGATCCTCTTAAAAACTTGTAAGTTCGTCAAACCTATGTCGTCATCACAAAATAATGTATTTATAGTTAAAGTCTTGACCCATCATCCTTCGATAATCAATTTCCCAAAACATCTTAGCCAAACAAATAGGACTATAACCAAAAACTGATTCTAAAAGCTCTTCTCAAAAATAAGTTATTGTATAAATTATTACAAGTGAAAGAATAATCCAAATCACTCCAATAATTGTCTACAGTGCCGGATCCATCAAGTTGTACTAGCCGGGTCCCTCAAACAAGGGATCTGGGGGAACCGTGTAAACAGACAAACAGGAAACTCATTTTTTAAAACCCAAAACACTTCATTTTCCCTCTTCCTAAAACCTAGAACTACCAAATCTCAGCTACTATCATCCTAGGGCTTCATACTCTCAAGCATCTCAATCCTAAACATCATTGAAAGTAATTACACTCATATTTTTTATTCATCATCATCTCCATCCTAGGGTTTATGGTTTTAAATTTTTTGATTGGTTTCAATTTTCCATATCATCAATTGGCAAAGAATGGTTTTTATTCCATTTATCTAGAATAAGATTCATTAACAAAAACATTAAGTTTTCATTATATGAAAATAGTGTGGAAATAGGCCCAAGGAGAAGTTTAAAGCGGTCCCGATTATTCATCAGAGTTGCCTATGACCATGCCCCTTGCCAAGTGTCTTCCAATAGTGAGCTATCACCTTAAACCTGACAACACATGCTAAAACGGGTCAGCTTACGCTGGTGAGTTCATAGAGTTTAGTTACAAAAATAGTAGTGGACCTGATAAAGTTTAATTGTTATGTGCGACTAAGGAAGATATATAATAAACGTTCCACAACAATCATTCCAACAATAATTCAACAACACAATTGAGATCTCAGCAGAGCCCCGGGCAACTCTAGACAGGTATACTTGTAGCAAGGCCCAGAACACATGCTACTGATAAGGATTTAAAACGTACACTTTTAAGGGGTCATTTAAGCCCTTAATCGCCCACTTTTATATCTGTTACTGCTTAATTTCGTTCCTTTTCACGAAGACTTTTCTTCTCAGACGGCCTAGATCCAGATTCAGACGACGTCACAGTTGAAGACAGACGGCGTCACAACCCCAACGTGACGCCGTCCCAATGATGACTTGGTCAAGACGAAACCCTAATGACGGCAGATCAGACGGTGTCCCACCTATAAGGCGACGCCGTCGCAATTGTAAAACTATATATAGAATTCAATTTTTAGACTTTTAAAGAGGTAGACTTGTGGAGTAAAAACCTAAAAAGATTGTAGTCCTTTTTGGACAGTATTTTATGGTTCTCTTACCCTATTTTACATCGAGATAAGTTATTTATTCCCTTGATTTCATTATGTCTTCGATTGAATGTGTGTATGCTTGCATGTTTAACATGTCCGACTAATTTACTTGTGTGTTTGCTTAGATCTATGAAACCTAGTTATTAAATATTGATTGGTTTTCTGTTATCTTAATTGTAATTGGCTTAGGAGTGCTTAAAGCCATCGTTGTGTTTTTAATGCTTGATTAATCTTTGTTGAACATTAGTTTATAATTACTAGTGGAATTGTAGGCTAAAAATCCAAAGATAACCTTAGTGTTAAGTTTATAAATCCTAGAGATTTCGTAGTCATTAACCTTAAGGTAGCTTCAAAGAGTTAGGGATAAAATCACACCCTACAACCTTAGAAAACACAACGCGTTAAGAATAAAGACGTGAAAATTCAACCACCAATAAAAGATAACTAGGGAGTAATAGTATCTAGGTAGCACATCTTTAATCATCATACGAGTACACTTCAAAAAGACATAGACTACTCTTAGCTTAAATAATTAGATAAGTAGAGTAATCGGTAGAAGTACCAAACCCCCAAATCCAAACCCCGAGATTTTACCCTTAGCTTTATAAAAAAAATATATAAAAAGATAAAAAAGTAATCTTCCTCAACCTCAACCTTAGCGTAATAATTTCTCACTAGCATTCCTATTCCCCTAGATAGCGATATCAATACCCGAGGCTTACCCAATACTACACTACAACGATTAGGTTCACTGCCTAGGGTGTTGAAAAACTTGCTCGACGAAAAGGAAGTTTCCCTTGACCCCGAACGCACCTTGTACGCGCATCACTACCCTGTTCTAGGTCTGATACATATGTCTATTCTTATCTAGGCATCGCGTTATAACAAAGGTTGCTACCCTAGTATAAGTCTAACCTTTCCTAGTCAGCACATTAGCAATTCACATTTACGTCAAATAAACACATAAGGTTTCAATCACCAAATCAAATATTCCAAACCACAGTCACTCTCAAATAATGCTCACATATCCAATTATGGTTAGTTAAAAGCAACATGTATTATCCCCAAAAATAGTTATGAAATCCTTTGAAAAGAGGGGTTATGAAACTCAACTTAGCCATAGAAATGCACTATTCCCCTACTAACACGACTGGTATCTAAAGTTAATCTCCACAGCATCCGGGAGAATGTACAACGAGTACGATAGAATAGGAACGGCGCAACCTAATGCGTATATGATTATCTTATAATACGGTTTATACGATAAAGAAGTCGATAGAAGATAAAGTGTCGTAGTTTTCGTGGATTTATTCGTGTTGTTACTTTTAAAAGTCCATTATCAAAATCTCAAAAGTTTAGTTTTAACGTTTCGTGTGGTGGTAAGAAACATAGACGCGACATATAACTCACGCGAAATAGGAGAAGACGTCGACATAGTCGAGACATACTAACTAAAACGCACGCCGAAGAGGAAAAGACATTGACAAAGTAAAGAAATACTGACAATACTCAAGCTAGTCAAAAAAGTCTAGGAAATGACGACAACTATTTATGTAATATAAATAGGTTAACTTTCGGTAGTTTCCCCATAATCTTAAACGTACATGTTTATAATAAAAAATAAGTTTCCATTCATCGCTTAATTAATAAAGGTTTCACAATTTTTAATCGTACTTAGATGAGTTTATAATAAAGTACTTCATATAAGGTATACTATGTAGTATTTTATAAATGATGCGTTCGTTTATTCAACGTTCCCAAACCATTACGAATTTAATTAATTGTCTTATCAAAATAACCTTTCCCAACAAGTTTATAGAAGTTAACTCATATTTAGAAAACACGAGTTACTTTCTTAAATAATAAGGGTTTATAATTAAATAAAACCATATCCGTTGACAATATATAGCTAAATATCTTGTTATTAGTTAAAATGTAACAATTGAATATTTAGGCTTATCGCGAATCAAATATATTAAACTCACGTCGAGTCTAATATATTGTACTCGGTTAATACAAAACGTTTAATGTGGTACAACTTATAACCAATATAACTTGTTGTCAAGTGTTAGTCTAAATTTATAAACCGTAGTTATACCTTATAACGTATACGTAATATCCGATATCAATTATTAATCACTTAGTTAGTTCTTAATGTTTATCACTCCGTTTTATAAATCTTTATTCGTTGTTCGCTTAAGTCCAATATCGTTTATCATGATAGTTTTATCCCGTTATCGTTGTATAATTGATTCATTACAAAGTCACGTCGTTAAGTATATATATATATATGTATGTATGTGTATATATATATATATATATATATATATATATATATATATATATACCCATAGTCGTATTACAAGTTTACCATTTGATTTATACCGTTAACCGTTTCATTAATTTCGATATCCCATTATAACGATAACTTACAATTCAACAATACTTTTCCATTACCACTCGATTAATACCAAGAAAACCCGAGAACCAAAGCAACCCATTAAAATCAACACAACAAATCCGAGCCCAAATTGAAAAAACCAATTATTATAAGTAATTTTGTTATCAAAATCGAGACCCACTTGGGTCGACACGAGATCATACGGGTCTCTACACTTGCTGTCGAGACAACAATAACAATGATGACCCTATACGGTGTCAAACCCGACTCGACTAGCGACCACAAACTAACCTCGACAACAATTACCAAATCAAATGCAACCAAATGAGCACCCCTTTGGGGTCTCGTTATTCGATGGTCCTTCAATAGAAACCAAACGCAATGAACCCAACTACTAATCAAGCACCACCATGGGTCATTAGACCCGACCCATTGGGTTGACCCAACTCACTGAGTCGACTCACCCGCGTTGACTCAGTAACAAACAACACACTTTAACCAAGCATTTTACCACGTAAAATCTGTCCAAACCGCTTCTATTCTCGTTTTAACAAATGTTACAACACGAAACAATGATAAACTTGTTTTCCAGATTTATAACTACAAAATTTATACCGTATCACGTTTTCATTTAAATGCCACATGAATCAATTCTAAAAACATTTTTAAATCTTGCTTTAACACTTTTATCCATGAACATCAACACTAATTTATACATATATAAATGGTAAAACAGAAAATGGCAATATAAAATGGAACGGTTGTGTTTTACCGTGAGAGAAATAGAGGAAAGGAAAAGAGAGTTGTTGGTGGTGTCTTTTACGAGTACAACTCGTAACCAAGCCAAGCTAGAACCCTTTTGAATACGTTTACCACAAGAACCCTAACGTCCGAATCTAAGACTTTAGATCTAGGGATCGTGAGTAAGATTCATGGCACGTGTGGCACAAATCCGTGACCACAAAGGCCCGATCTATCGATTAATATGGGCAGTGTAAGTATTGGAGGTGACCGGAAGTTGGCCGGAATCTGGAGACGGCGCCGAAACCCTAGGATGGATGGTCGGACTCTTAGTGAGAGAAAGAGAGGGTTATGTGTGTTTTTAAGAGAGAGAAAGAGAGGTGTAAAAATGAGAGACTGTGGGAGGCTTAGGGGTATATATAGTTCCAGGAGGGACCAAAGATGTACAAGTGAAACCACAAGGGCGGCGGGGTAATTTATTACAAGGACATAATATGTAACTTTCTAAATCTTTTGTAATATTAGATTCGGGACTCGTTTAGACTAGAAAACAACAGATTCATGACTCGAGAATTACGCCAACGTTCTCAGAATAATATTTCCAATAAAAATGATATATAATACGTCTCGTATCTCAAATTAGAGGGAAAGATCACTCTAAATGTCGTTTCTTCATTTACGACGTATCGAGGAAATTACGGGTTGTCACAAAAATTGTTTTCCATACAACAAGGTTCTACATATGTAAAGATTTTTCAAAACGACATTGTTAATACAAAATAAACTCATAAACCCATATTGACAAATTTTGTCTAATTGGAATATTATTTTTCTAGGATCAAACATGCCTAAATCCACCCAACAAGACCATCATGACACCGTTCACTACATTCCTAGATATTATCGCACAGAAGGGTTATCAAAAAGTGATCGCAAAACCTTCAAAATGCTTCAAAGATGACTCATCCAAGAAGGTCGTGTAATTGAGGAATGTTTCCTTGAAAACACCGACATTCCTCAAGTCTTTTCCTCAATCAACTTTGATTGCCTCCTCAAAATTAATGAACAAATTTGTCCGGTCTTCATCTTCGAATTCTCAAAAAGTGTTAGGATTATCCGAAACAATTATGTAAGTATTTCAATCTCTTTCGTCATAAACAACCAAAGCATCACCTTACCTCTCACCACATTTGCAAAAATCCTTCGCATACCATGTGAAGGAATTTGTATGTATTCCAAAGATTGGTTAATTTCTTGTCAATCCTTCGCATTAGACCCTAAACCTATCTATCACACTCTACTTGACAACCCCATTGTTGTTCGAGATACCATCTTTACAAAAAAAATCGACCAATCTCGTTATAATCGCAACAAAGAACTCATCCATTGTGATCCCTATCAAATGGAACTCTTTGAGATGATTCCCATTTACAAAAAGTGGAAAGAAATAGAGAAAATGTCATTTGTTTAGTTGGAAACAAAGACCATCCCAATGCATGTCTTGTCCATATAATCTATTGTCTCATCCAACAAAAGCCTTTCAATCTCGCCTATTACATTACCAAAAGAATGGTAGGTGGCTTCAAAACCGAAAAATGATTCTTCCTTATGGTATGCTCCTAACACGTCTCCGTGAGTATGTTATGGAATTCAACCTACTCCTATTACCGATGATCATTTTCTTGCTAACCATGTTATGGTACCTCTCACAAAACAACCCTTCAAACAATTCTTGATCAATGGGAAAATGCCACATCTTCTCTCGAACTCTTCGGATCAAGATGAAAATGTTGAAGTTGACCCCGTTTCTAATTATCAACTCGATCCCATGACTTACTTTGAAAAACTTCCCACTCTTTCAAAGAAAACCGAGGAATTCAAGAAAACAAAGGGGATGTTCAAGTGTCTAACTCATTTCCTCATGAACTCGGGAAAGAAGAAAAAGTGAAGAGATTGACAAAAGAAAATTTGTACCCTATGTCTTTTATTTATGGTTATTTTGGATGTCTTATGATTGTCAAAACAATGTATGCTCACAACTTTATGCAAGACATACTTGGTTGTTCTCATTTTATATGGTCATTATCTTGTTTGCTTATTCATATGTTTCTTATATATGCTATGTTCACTATATTCTACTTGTATACATGTATGCTTACTGTAGGAGATCATTAGTTTCAAAATTCGATACCTAGAGAAAAATATTGCACGCTCACTGTTAAGAAGTATGTCCCAGATGCTGGATCCCTAGCTTATAACTAGCCGGATCCCTCAAGTGAAGGATCCGTGGGATCCGGGTAAACAGAAGTGACTTCTTTGTTTTCTTACACCAGTCCAACCTTCCAGACCTTATTGAACTAGTTGAACATGCTTCATTAAGATCACTTAAACTTTCCTTAGGCTCAGTTGATCTCACATTTACTCATGGATGACTTAAGATCACATTCAATGTGGTTTTTAATTTATCATTACTTCAAAACTCACCATATTTTGGCCCTAAAGTGCATACATTGTTTCTTTTATATCAAAACACTTAGTTTGATATTTTTCTCAATTTTAGAAAATTGATTTCAATCATCTTTTCCTTAAAATGATCTAAAAACTAGTTTTTTATTTTTTGAGATTTGTAAGGAATTTTTCTAAATTTTCCTTTGCTCACCATCTTGTCTCTATGTTCATTTGACACCCTCAAAATTCTTAGTGTCATCCTTGATCACTCATTGGTGCTCATTAAAACTCCATTTCTTTCCATAAAAGATATCATTAGCTATCCTCACTCATTATGCTTGATCATTTAAGTCTCACACATTAAATACACCTGAGGAGACTAAATCACTCAAGATATATAGGGGCTAGAACTTACTAGAACCTCATCACTATTTTTCTTGGCTCCTAAGAGCCGGATCCTTGGATCTAGTCTAGCCGGATCCCTCAAATGAGGGATCCGTGAGAACCATCTGCACAGGCTACCTAAAATTACTTGATAGAATTATTTCAAACCCTATTTGTTATTCTAAACACTCCACATTGTCTTAAATTACTCCCTAGATCAGAACAACTCTGTAGGTGACTCTTGTGCTTGTAAATCATTACAATTTGAAGGATTTTAGTAGTTTAGGATTTAATTCACTTGCCTAATTTCTTCCTTTATAAACCATTTGGGTTAGAGCGTCCAAATCACCATTCAAACACTCATTCTTAGTAGCTAAAACCTTCTTTTTACACTTCTCTTTTCTACCATTTCACCATGAGGAAAGCACCTAGTGCAAACTCATCAACCAAATGACCTCCCAAGAAAATTGCTCGAGTTGTTCATGAAATCTTCTCAACCGAATCATCACCCATTAAAGCCTCAAACACTAGAACTCCTTCACAACCAACTCCCAAAAGGCTTGTTCCCACAAGACAACCCTTGCTAAACACTACCATACCTCCTAAACCAAACACTTCTTCCTCTACTAAAACAACCAAACCATCACCTCTAGTACATAGAGCTATCTTTTTCACCACCTCACTTTCATTCCCAAACCTTTACAACTTATAGGACTTACCACCAAGGCCTTCTCATCCACCACCATTGCCAACATTTTCTTCAATTGAGAAAATGGTGCCACAACAACTGATAAGGATTTAAAAGGTACACTTTGAGGGGTCATTTAAGCCCTTAATCGACCACTTTTATATCCGTTACTGCTTAATTTCGTTCCTTTTCACTTTTTAGGTCTTTTGAAGGCAAAATGCTGGAATGAAGCTTATTTGGATGAAAAGGCGTAAATATATGAAGATAACGGCTTAAGTCAAGATCAAGACACTCAAGCTGCTGGAAGTGAACCCGAAGGTGTCACGGATAAAGGGCGATGCCGTCGCTCTAGTTGCGACGGCTCAGTAGCGATTTTGCTATTTTGCACCTGACGCCGTCACTCTTTAAATGTGATGCCGTCACTCTTTATGCGATGGCGTCGCTCTAATTGCGATGGCTCAGTAGCGATTTTGCTATTTTGCACCTGATGCCGTCACTCTTTAAATGCGACGTCGTCACCCTTTGTCGACAGAAAATCTGCCTATAAATAGAACATTATAACTTCACTTTTTGTAAGCCCCAAACCCTAAGTCCGATTCTAGGGTTTAGGTAGGTGTTTTTTCTAGCAACTTAAAGGGTTTCAAACACTCTCTAAACATCGTGTAATGGTTTGTTTGTTAATCCAATCCTATGGTATGTCTTCAATTATCATAATAAGCGTGTTTAAATAAATAACCAAGCTTGCTCTTCATTAATTATGCTTGGCTAATTCACCTGGTGTTTGCTTATGGTTGTATGAAACTTGTATATAATTAATTAGATCTTATTGATTTCTTAGTGATGCTTGTGTCTATCTTCATCATTAGGGGTGTGACAATTTCAATGAGTCTAATTGGTTTAGTTTATAATTCTTGCATTCTACTGTCTCTTGTTTAATTGGTTGTCGCACTAGATTAAGGAAAACTTGCTTCAATCGTTGGGTTGTGAGCTTGAACGTCTTAAATAGTGATCTATAGCCCTAGAGTGCACTAGTTGGATTTCGTTGTATTTATTGCGTGAGTTTAGGCTCATAGAATTAGGGACCATCGGCACCTCCCTATGAATAAAACATAGAATACACACACCAATTAAAACAAGGATGTGACAATTCAGTAGGTAGAATTGGATAGCTAGCAAGGAGTAATGCATCATAAGTAGATACGCTTCACGTTCCTGGTAAACCCCTAAATTAGTTAGTATCTTTTGGGATAGTTGACTAGCAACTAATTCCACCCTCCCCTTCTTTTAAAATAATATTGATGAGATAACCGAGATATTTTAATTTGAGGGCATAAAATATAAAAATCCAAAAATAATCATCCCTCACCTTTAGACTTAAATCGACATACACTTCAGTCTAACGACACTATTCCCCTAGAGAACGATATCAATACTCGAGGCTTACCTAATACTACACTACAACGATTAGGTTCACTGCCTAGGGTGTTGAAAAACTTGCTCGACTAAAAGGAAGTTCCTTTGACCCCGAACGCACGTTGTACGCGTATCAACAACCCTTTCACCAAAACTTTGGTGTTGAAACCACACTAGCACTCGTATCCTATTGTCCTTCACCCTCAAATGGTCCATTTTGGATTATGAGGAATCACCAAACTCAACAACCGGACCATATGGAAGTAGATACTTCCTTGCCTCCACCACCGACACATATATCACCACCTTCACCCCTAGTTGAACCACCTCTGACTTCATCAAACTTGCCTCCACAATCCCTCCATCCTTTGTGGAACCTCCACCCTCCTCGTCAAACTTTTCTCAATAAACTGCTCCATTCTTACCACCACCATTCCCTAGCCATGACAGTGATTGCTTTCATTGTCAACATGTCGAAGGGTTAGTCCATGAAGTACGTGACGAATTACGTTTCTTGTTCTATCACCTTCTCGAACGTTTTGATGAAGTCAACAAATCTATCCGTCCCTAAAACTTAGGAATGCAGCACAAGTGGTGTTTTCTCTAGTCTTAGGCTCAACTTAGAATTGTTAAGAAATTCACTTAATGTTTGTATCATTTTCTTAGTTTTAGAGATATGTGTATCATTTCTCTTGTTTTATTGAATGAAAGTACATGTTTGTATGCTATTTAGTTATATGAATATGTTTTGTGCAACAATACATAACTCATTTGGATGTTTACGTCACCATTTATATCTACATTGCTACCAATAAGCTGCAGGTACACGGTTCCCAAACTTTTACCTAGACGGATCCCTCACATGAAGGATCCGCCAGAACCGTCTAACAGAATCATATTTTTGAACTACTTTTAAGCTCATTTGTAGGAAATAATGCACCATATACTTATTTTTTAACCTTTGTTTTGTAGATTTTCAAAATACACATGAAGACTTTGACACCCTCAACAAAGAGGAGCTTTTTGGTCAAAGCAAAGCATTGTAAAAACACTTGCAATACATTCACTTAGGCTTTCTAACTACTTGATGCCCTCATCAAAAGGGAACACTAGTCAAGGGGGAGCATTTCGTCAAAGACGAAACCATTGCAAAAATACTTGCAATACATTCGTTTAGCCTTCCTAATTAGTTGACGCCCTCAACAAAGGGAAGCATCCGTCAAGGGGGAGCTAAGACGAGAATCTTTCTCTCATCTTACTATTTCTCTTTACTTTTTCTAAATATTTCTCATTTCGGTTCTTTTCACAAGTTTTTCTCAAAACCATTTTTTCTACTATGTGTTAGTTTCTTTTCAACGCTTTTTTTGTTTCGACAAAAAGGGGGAGAAGAGAGTAAAAACTCCAATTCAAGTTTTCACGAATTTTATTTTCTTCTTAAAATAATCTTATGTTTTGTCATCAACAAAAAGGGAGAGATTGTTAATACAAATAAACCATAAAAATGTTTATTTATATTTTATGATCTTCTAATGTTTTGTCGATGACAAACGTAAAATCCTTTTAACGAAATAAATAAAATACGTAAAAGCTTTGAGCTAATAGTTTACTAACACACTTCTACTAAACATATTAAAACCATCAAAACATGTTTACTAAATAAGTTATATAAAACCAAAGACATTTTTATAAAACACTAACAAGTAATATTGTTTACATCTTATAGAAATGTATATGTACTTTATATATGTTGTAATGGGTAAAAACCAAAGTCCATGACCCATGACACATGATCCATTGACTAAGTACAATGAATATCCATAACTCATACCCATTGAGCATGATCCATAACCCATGACTCATTGCATGATATCATGCATGAAGTCATGTTGGATATTATCCATGATCCATGACCCAAAGTCCATGACTCATGACCAAATGGTACATTGCATCTTGTTAGGTATCCATGATCCAATATCCATGACCCATGGTCCATAACTTATAACCCGGTTTGCAACCCAAAATCCGGACTAAACTGACCCAGTAGCCGGATCCCTCCGGTGACGGATCCGCCGGAACCGTCGGACAGTAGGCACATTTTGCCTATAAATAGTGAGCCATTTCTCTCTTGCTCACTACCACACTTATATATACTTTCTCTCAGTATTCTAACCTCTCTAACCACAGATCCAAAGGATTATTCTATGTAGTTTTATCTTTGTGTGATCCTCTAGGTTCCTCTTAAAGGCGAGATCACCATCTCTTGAAGACGTGCAAGCTCAAGGGCTTGAGTTACTAAGCTTTGTCATCATCAAGACCATTGAAGTGCAACTTGTTGATAGTTCTTTCCTCTCTTCATAGAAGTGTCGTGTTGAAGGCATTAATGAACGGTGCCGAAGGTGTACAATCGATATGGTGCGTCGATGTACAAGTTGTGTAGTTTGGGTTAAAGGATGTTGATATCCTTTCTAGTGTTGTAAAAAGGAGTGTGTCTTCTTTGGGTAGTTGTGTTGTGGTGTAGTGTTGGGTAGTAGTTCCCCCAAGGCTTCTCTAGCGCACTATCTGCTCGGTGTGTTGTAGTGCTTAGAAACTCTCTAGTGGGGTACTCGGGGAGTAGAGTAGGGCAAGGAAGGTGTCCTTGTAGCCGAACCACTATAAATACTCGTGTCGTGGTTTTGTGTTCCTTTACTCTTTATCTTTTGCATTACTTACTTATATGCTCATCTATCAATATCCAACACATAATCTAAATAGATTGACATAAGTCGATCTAAATACTTTAAAACGAAGTTTTAATCGGCAAAACTATTCAACCCCCTTTCTAGTTTTCTACAATATGTAATATCACATGTGATATTAGTGTTAAATCACATATAATATTAAATCACATATATGATATTACATATCATATGTGATTTAACACTAATATCACATGTAATATTATTAGAATATTCAAATTAGAATTTAATCACATGTGATTTTTTTCATGCAAATTTTAGTAACGATAAAAAAAACAAAAAAACTTGAAAAACACGTTTTTTTGTCGAAAGTATATCTATAGAAAGATAATTAAATGTTCGTCTTAATTGTATATTTTATTCGCTTAAAGATTAACGGTTTGAAAGATATTAATTTCTGAAAGAAAGATGAAGTGGGTTTTTTAAATTTTTGGGATTAATCTCATCCATTAGATCTAATAAAGATGGAGGGTGGATATTGATCACTTGATTTATAAGAAAGGTTTGGTATGTAAATGATCTTTCATCAGTAAAACAATCGTAGTGGTCTAATCTTTACGAAACATTGTGATCGATTAGCGTTTATGACTGACGATAAATATGCAGGTACTCATGGCGTTCCCTTGAAGAAAAGGCGGCTTACTACCATCATGATCATCAACTCACATCCAGTTTCACATGCTCATACCAACATCATTACTAAAGATGAAGTTACGAAAAGTTCAAGAAAAGTTCTCGTCAAAGAATCAGCAAAAGTTAAAAGACAAAGGTCAAAGTGAAAGAATGAGAACGAAACAAGTATGAAGCACAAAGTTAATCAAGAAGTATGAGCATGTTGGAAAAGACGTAAAGACACTATTAATGAAGACGTTGATGAATGGCAAGCGGAATCACAACCATCATAACAACAAGAACAAAGAACAAAGAAGCAAGGCACAAGAACGTCAAAGCCAATAAAAATTAGAAGTATAAAGGATGCCAACGACCTATGATGACCACCCCTTAGGGGGAGATTGCTGAGAAATGATAATGTGTCAGTCATTAGTTTATGTAATATGTCGTTTATTAATATCGGGCTTGTATATTTAGTTAAAGGGTCCGCCCATGTAGCAAGCCCTGGGCGGCCCAACACTTGTATTATGTACTATATATACCCCTTCTCACAATGAGAAGGGTGTTCGTTCTAGTCATTTCCTTTTCATTATTCATATATACTAGTTCCTTCCACTCTCTCTCTGTCTACTCTCTTTCTCTCTCTACAATAACTAAATATATTGTGTAACAATGAATAATAGTGTGACCTAACAAAACACATGTTCTTATATTAGATGTGATATAACACATGTGGTGTATCTGACAAAAATATATCACAAGTGATATCACATATGATATATCTAAGAAAATCAAATTATCAAAGAATTCAGCTACTATAAAACTGCTTAATAATATCAAAAGTGCTTAATACTATCAGCCACTATAAAAAAATAGCTTATCTAAAGAAAATCAGTTAAATATAACACGCGATATATTTAACTAATAGCTTATTCATAGCTCTGCTTAATAACATAGAGCTTAAAACTGCTTATTCAGAGCTTAAAACTACTTATTCAGAGCTTAAAACTGCCTATATAAAGCTTAAAACTGCTTAATTCAATCAAAACCTAACTAATAGCTTATTTAGAGCTTAAAACTGCTTATTCAGAGCTTAATAATTCAATCAAAACCTAACTAATAGCTTATTTAGAGCTTACAGCTGCTTAAGAACATGGTTATTCAAACAAAAAATCCGATTTATAGAAAAAAAATAAAATAGCTTACTCTTAATAGTTTCGAATTCATCACCGTGTTCATAAGCTACAATCTCCTTAGTATATTTAGCTGAAACATCATCACTAACAACGATCTCTTCAGAAGTAGTAGAAAGATCAGTAACAATGATCTCTTCAGAAGTTGTAGAAACAAAAATTTGAAGCGAATTCATAACTGATGATAAGAAATCGATTATTGAATTGAGTGGCAAAAATTAGGGTTATGTAATGTGCAAGATGAAGAAGGAGGATAAATGAGAGAAAAGAAAGAGAGATTGAGTGGCAAAAATTAGGGTTACGTGACGTGCAAGATGAAGAAGGAGGGAAAAAAAAAACTTTTGTCTGTATGAAAAAAATAAGACTTTAATTGAGTCAGATCTAAAAAATGTTTTTTATATTGACCAAATTACTTTTGTAGTGTAAATATTAAGTTTAATCTATTAGATAAAAATAAATGAAATGTGAAGATTGATATTTTAGTATGGAAAGAATGTTTGATATGAAATCTTAAATCTTGATTTACCTCGTAACTTTTATATTTCATCCAAGTAGCATAACTTTTCTGAAAAATGAATAATATAACTACTAAACAACTTAAGAAAGTTTCTTAAGTGAAAACATATCTCACAATTGTATTCGAACTTCGGACATTTAATCTTAAACACTACTCATATTTGATTTTTTTTTTAAAGGTCTCATATTTGATCTTATCATATTATTATCATCTCATAAAATTTGAAAAAAATAAAATACAAAAAAAATACACATAGTACCACACACCCAAAGGTATGTGTATGAGTAACACAAAAAGACAAAAAAAACAACAAGCTTTATACAACCACCTTCCCTTCCATAATCTCCACTTCACTGTCACCACCAGGCGCCGTCCTCTGTCCTATTAAACCAACACCTTAAAACCATTCCTTCAATTCACTCTTCTTCACATTCATCACATTCTCAAAATTGAAAATTATTTCACCATAATTCTTCAAAAAAAAAAATGGTGGGTATTTCTTGTCTTTAACTCAATTTCATGAAAAGCTAATAAATTCTGAATTTTGAAGTTAATTAGTATCATGTTTTAAAATTTGCAGGGTGAAGAAAAAATGCTACCCAAGTGGCTTAGTTCAGTTTTGAGTGAGAAATTTTATGATAGTTGTGTTGTCCATCATGATGTGTTTAAAAATGAGAAGAATATCTTTTGTGTTGATTGTTGTGTTGGTTTTTGTACTCATTGTGTTCGCCCTCATGGGACTCATCGTTTGCTACAGGTACATAACTTTAATCTTATAAAATTTTGTCTTGCAAAATGATAATTTGCTAATTATGTTTTTGTTTTGTAGATAAGGAGGTATGTGTATCATGATGTTATAAGGGTTAAGGATGCTGAAAAGTTGATGGACTGTGCTAATATTCAAGTGAGTTAAAAGTTATATTTATTTTGTAAAGTAGTACAGTATTATGTTATAAATTTAAATTTAAATTTTGTTTAATCACCTTTTTAATGGTTTTTTTTATTTATTTATTATTTATTTTTTTTTGGTTATGTAGAGTAACTTCACCAACGGTGCATATGTTGTGTTTCTGAATCCAAGGCCACAAACAAGGTGTAAACCCTTAAAGAATTGTTGCATTTGGTGTGGAAGAGGTGTTCAAGAATCAAATTTGTATTGCTCTATCTTCTGCAAGGTTTTTTCTCTCTCCCTCTCTCTCTATGTGTTTATGTTTATATGTGTGTGTAAAGGTAATTTTTCTTATTGAAAAAGTTGTTTTTTTGGGGCAAAAATCAGTGAGTATTTGTTGATTTTATATAAGTTTTTCAATGTGTGTGTGTGCAGATATTGAAAGAATTTTGGTCAATTCTTTTAGTTCTAAAATTGAAAAAGTAATGTTAACCCAGATTATATTTTGAAGTTTTTGAAATGGGTTTGGATAATATTCTTGTCAAATAAATTATTTATGAGATTCTTAATTTATTGGATATGTTTGTGTTAAGATGTTTAAACCCTTTTTGTTTCTATATTTTTAACCAAAGTTTTATGGTGATATAGGACCAAATTTGGTATAAACTTTGATTTTTGGTTCGATTATTCTTGACTGTTCACCCTCACACGTTCATGTACAAGTGTACAGTTTTATTTTGTTTATACCAAACCTTAAATTCCTTGCATTTTTGTACCAATTGTCAAAATTTTATGGAACCCATTTGCCAATTTTACCCAATCTTAATTGGGTATTCATTATTTTTTTCACCAATTTTGATATCTTTTACAGTAACATTTACCAAATATAGTGAATTCTGGTTGGTTATTTTTATCATGTTTGTTCTCATTTTAATTGCAACCCAGTTTCGTGAAGTTATAGTCTTTTCTTAAGTATTTTTTTTAACAGATTAAGCACGTTATAAGTGAAGGACTATTGTCCAAATGCGTGTACGACTGCGAGGAGCTCAATATGCCCGAACAGGATGGTTTAATGACACCCGACTCGGTTCTTGAAGTCCCAATCAGGACTTCATCCAGTTCAAGCGCCAGTTACGGTTTTATTGACTGCAGGACACTTGCTTGTACTGCCACCACTGAGATTGTGAGGAAAAAACGAACTTCGAAACCAAAACCCAAAACCCGTGACGTGACGGCGTGTGTTCCAGTCATGCCGCCACCAGAATTAGCGGGCAATCGGCGGAAGAATGCGCCCTGCCGATCGCCCTTTTATTGATGTTTTGCAATGATGTTGAAAATTACTTTAGCTCTAATCTTACGGATGGGATTGATTGCTGACAGTCGAATTAGTGCTCTAGTGTAGGTTGGACTCGTAGGTAGTAGATACAGAGAAACATTGTTGTTGTTCCAATGTTTTCTAGTAAGGGTCCTTGTAAAATAATAGAATTACCATTTTAGTTACTTTAAGTCTTGTAAATTTTACACACACCCTATCCCCTTGTTCTAGTTCTAGTTACGAATATTACGGAGTATTGGGATTTGGAAGTGTGTAAATTTCGTTAGGAAACGTAATATCCGGAAACCGGCAAAATGATGATGTAAATTTCGTTTGGGAGTATTGGGATCAAGCACCACTTCTAAATTCCTTTTTGCTTTGATTGAATGCCACAACCGGCAAAATGCGCGAACATAGTTAGTCCTCAACTTCAAACCCGCATATAATAGTAGTGTTCCAATCTATGTCGTGCTCTTATTCCATGCGTGTATTCATGTTTTTAAATTTTGGTTGTTCAATATTCCATTCTATCCTCGTAACATAGCACATCCTCTTACTATTTACTATAATTCGTCCCAAATTTAATATATACATGCCAAACGCACACAATTTATAAAAAGATTACAACTTTGAAAAACCAGCAATCATCGAGAAAACCACATCATCTAAACCGAAACAAACACATAATTATTAAGGACAATCACTCGGTACAAAAGTATGAAATATGTGAGAAACCAACCATGACTCTAGCAACACAACTATGGCAAACTTGCCAAAACCACCAACGGAACAATTTATGCTACAAAATCAGATCGAGTGATGGCGAGACAAGATGTAGCAATTGACAGACAAACAACCACGGTTCTGACACTGCCATATTTTGAACCTGCCACAACCCCTATGACCGTCCTCGACGATCGTTGTAGAAAACTCAAAACCCGATCACATGAACTATGACCAAATAAATCACGACTTCTACAGAAACATGAGCAACGATCCTTGTGGGATGTCCCCAAATTAATAACATATTTGTGAGCTTGTATGTTGGACATGCTAATCGCGACCTTATAGGTTGTGTTTAAGTCTCATAATTTTTGTATAATAGCATTTAATGAACTTATCATTTTCATATTTATACATATTTAATGATTATAAGTATAGAAAGTATTGTTACATATGAAATATTTTATGTTAATTAAATGGAGTTGTTTTATTTTGGACACCATTAGTTTGATGCTTATCAAAGGACAAATCACCAGTATCCATCTAATTTGATTTAATTGTGAGGATTAATATAATATTTAATATGTAAACCTAAGTCATGTCTTTTTTTCACTTTTTCTTTGACTTTTTGCCTTTCTTACTTATTCATTTTTTTTGTATTTTTTTTTATTCTTGTTTTTTTTTATTTTAATTCAAGTTTTTTTTTCTTTTTTTTTTTTAATTCACGTTTTTTTTCTTCGTTTTCTGTTTTCATATTCTTACGTTTTCGTCCGTTTCCTTTCGTTTTCGTTCATTTTTCATACGTTTTCGTCCGTTTTCTTATCTTTTCATCTGTTTTCTTACATTTTCGTCCGTTTTCATACATTTTCATCCGTTTTTATACGTGTTATTACGCTTTCATATGTTTTCGTCCGTTTTCATACAAATCCTTTCGTTTACTTACGTTTTTTTACGTTTTCATCCGTTTTTAAATATTTTCGACCGTTTTCAGACTTTTTCATAAGTGATTTTCAACTGATGTTTTGAAACATGAAAATCACAAATGACATTCAGAATATCACAAGTGATATTTAGAAAATCACAACTGATAGATATTCAGAAAATCACAAGTGATATTCAGAAAATCACAAGTGATATTCTGAATATCCTTAATATCACTTGTGATATTCAAAAACGTATGAAAATGGACAAAAACGTAAAAGAACGGACGAAAATGTAAGAAAACGGACGAATACGTATGAAAGCAGACGAAAACGTAAGAAAATCACAAATGATATTCAGAATATCACAAGTTATATTCTTAAAATCACAAGTGATCTTCAAAATATCACAAGTGATTTTCAGAAAATCACAATGATATTCTGAATATCATATATGATATTCAGAAACGTATGAAAACGGACAAAAACGTAAGAAAATGACCAAAAACGTAATAAAATGGACGAATACGTATGAAAACGGACAAAAAGGCAATGAACGCGTAAAACACGTTTGAAAGCGGGTGGCATATGAAGAATGGACGAAAACAAAAGAAAACGGATGAAAAAGGACGAAAACATATGAAAACGAACAAAAACGTAAGAAAACAAAAGAAAACGTATGAAAATGGACTAAAAAGGGTGAAAAATGTAAGAAAACGGACGAAAACGTATGAAAGCATAAAAACACGTCTAAAAACGGACGAAAACGTATGAAAAATGGGCCAGCAAAGCGGGCCAAGCGAATGAAAGCGGATGAAAAAGCGGACGAGCGTATGAAAACGAACAAAAAGGTAAGAAAACAGACAAAAACGGACGTAAACGGGCGAAAACGTAAGAAAACGGACGAATACGTATGAAAACAGACGAAAACATATGTAAAGCGTGATGAAAGCGTTATGAAAGCGAAGAAAAAAACGTGAATTAAAAAAAATGAATTGGAAAAACAACGTGAATTTAAAAAAAGAAAAAAAAAGCTGGAATTAAAATAAAAAAACGTGAATTAAAAAAAAAGACAGAGAAATTATAAATAAGAAAAACAAAAAGACAAAGAAAAAGGGAAAAAAAAAATATGGACCTAGGTTTAAATATTAAATCTTAAGTTAATCGTTATTGTTGATGCAAAAGTTGGACGTTCCTTGTTTGGAGCTCCGGATCTTACACCAATTGAACTTTTCTCTAATTAAATGTTGATTATTACAATTGAGGAAAGCTTAAGCACAACCTATAATTGTGGTTAACAAAACCGTTAAAGAAGTTTGGACAATTTATGGCAAGCAATGATATCGAGGGGTAATATTTGTTATTATATTGATATAATGGGTGTAAACCGCAAAACTGTTTCTTTAGGTACCCCACATGTTCCCTTTTTGGCCGGAAGATATCGAAAATGTCTCTTTCATCTCAGATGAAAATATTTTCACTCACTTTCCCTAGTCTTTTTATTAAGTTGCATTTACATACTTTACTTAAAAGGATAATTTGTCAAACTTAAAGAGCGTGAGGCCTTGTAACTTGTAACTCGTGAGCTTAAACTTTACATCATCACATGCAATAAGACTTTGTAGTTAAATCTACATTAAGTAATGCTATGAACGAGATGACACAAGCTCAACTGAATAATTTGAGCTTAAAGATTTGATCTCGCCCTGAGGAGAATATGAGAACCCAACGAGTCATAAATATGATTTCGAAGTATGTCTGATAATATGAGATTGAGTAATTTCACCTTTAGTCCCTGAGTAATTATACCGTTAGTCCAATATATTGAATAAATTACGTGATTAGTCCAATTTTGCTAACATTGTTAGATTTTCATATTATCTCGAACCTCACCTGCAAATCACACGAGCGCATTTTTGTCCGAACATTTTTTTGTACTTTTTTTTCAACCTTATAGTTTTATCCAAACACTGTTTACATTGTACTCCTAGAACACGTGTACTTAACTTTTTACATATCCTGATATATGTTTTCACATAAGTATTCCACACTCTTCCAACTCAATTATTTCCACCACTCCTTCTCTTCAGGTTTTGTTATTTTTCCCCAAAAACTTAAAAAAAAAAAAAAAAAAAATAATAGTGGCGTGTTGGTGCGGAAAAACACTAGTAATTCGCACATCATGAACAAATCGAAATCCATGACGTAGGTTTTATATTTGTCCAGATCCGCGATCTGATTGTGAGTTTTTTTACTGGCACGATCCACCAATGTGTGCAAGATTAGTTAATATCATTCCCGTTCTATTAAGAGAAAGCAATAGTAGGGAAGAGATTATGTGATGGGTTTTGATTTTTTTTTAATTTATTATTATTATTATTATTTCTTTTTTGTTTGATAATCTGATGTAGTTGATGACCGGTGTAATTTTTTGTGGTAATGAAATATTAGTTCAATGCTACATTCAGTTGTGATTGTTAGTGTTTTATGTGTTGATGAAACATTTCTTTGGTTGTTGACTTTGATTTAGGTAAAAATAAGTAGTTGACCATTAATAAAAGCCAAATTAATGGAACTTTTTTAGCGCATTGACTTTGTTTTGGTTAAAAAAGTTGTAGTTGACTACTTTGTTAGTGGGTTAAGTTTGATCTTTTTTGACATACCAAAATGATAAACAATGGTTTTTGCACACTAAAAGCTAACTTAATAGTACTTTTTTAGCTTGTTGACTTTGTTTTTGGTTAAAAAAGTAGTAGTTGACAATTTGGTCACTGGGTTAAGTTTGACCTTTTTTGGCATACTAAATTGATAAGAAGTTGCACTTTTGCATAGACATAATACGGATGCTAGTAATTAGCACAAATAAAATGACCTAAACATGTGCACTTAGTGTAACCATTCTCAATTTTTGAGGTCATTATTTGATTATTTACGTCATTTAATCTTTTTATTTTAAGTAAATTTACTTTTATGAGAAATCGAATTAGTTTAATCGTGTACGTAGATAAACATACATTTAACTCAACCAACATTGTACTATGCTCAATCTATAAATTTATGCATTTTTTATTCCTTACAATCATTTTTTAAAAAGTAACATTTCGTTTTTTCCATTTTTATGTAAACCTTACACCTTTTACGTTTTAAGCAATGTAAACCTACGTTTTTAGGTTTTAACGACTTTTAAACCCTCCTATGAACTCACCACTCATCTAAACTACTAATATAATATATTAACAAGTTTTAACATTTATTAAGTTTTGTAATTTTACATTATCCGGTGATATGTTACGCGCCTTAAAAACCTTATTTTAATTACTCGGGGATCAAAACTACACTACATAACCACCAATACTCAAATTAAATCACAAACTTCCCACTCACTTCCACCCTTGTGGTTATGGCTGACCTCCCCCCCCCCCCATAAAAATACATGCAATACTTACAAGACTTGACTTGTTTGTATGTTAACTTTATATAAAAACACTATCTCTCTCATTCATCTCATTCTAGATCTAGTTTTTGTTCTCCATTTTCCTCTCTTATTTTGTGTGTGTGTTGTACACTATCGACACACAAACACTCATTTTATTGTTGGTTTTTGGTTAAAGATTTGGTACATAGTTTGAAGGTTTAGTAAGCTACGTTAGTTCTTGGGTTAATGTGTTAATTTCAAGGGTTTTATTGAAAGGTTATAAGGGTTTAATCAAGTGTTTAGGGGCTGAGATTATAAAGTATTTCAATGGTTGATCAAGGTTATTAGGGGTTAATTTGGTTGGGTAAAATATTGGAAGAAAAGGGTGCAAGATTTGTGGTGATTATAAGATTGTGTTCTTGATTTCTTGTTCTACAAAGATTGAAAGGAAACCTAACTTGCTCTTTTTCATTTCACTACTGAGGTTTTATGTTTTCTATATATTTTATATGTTCTATATGCTTATTATGCTTAATCTTGCTTGGTACTTGGAATAAATCACTAGAAAACAAAAAAAGGACTTGATTTGCAAAAGTAGATTCTGACAAGGGGTATAAACGCAATTACTAGAGAAAATCAGTACACTTTTGGACATAGGTAAAAAAAAATTTCCGGGTGGCTCACTCCGTAACACCTCACGATGATTAAATGAGAGCCAAAACGGTAAAACATGTCGAAAACCGCATACTGAAATGTAATTGCCAAAATATCTAAAAATTTGCATAGAACCTTCTATTGATCAAAGAATAAAAGTTGTAGATAACAATTTAACTTGAACGTGGCCGTGAAAATGGGTTAAAACGGACTCGTGGAACTCAACTTATCGCTATTTTACCGGTACTGTTTGTTGTCCAAAATTAGACATGTATACTTAAGTGTAAATTAGTAATTTCACTTAGGTTATATATTTTTGACACAATGGGACCCACTATCTGTTTAATATACTTAAAAACTTTTTCAAGGATGTAAAGACCAATTCATTACAATTTACAATTTAAAATAGACGTATGTATTAAGTCGGGATAAGTAAAATAATTAGAAACTCAAACTTAACGTTTAGTAATATTTGACCACATTTTCATGAAAACCAAAGTGGTAGGACCCACTCTCAGATAAATGGACTCATTTACCTTTATGTAATATAAATAAACTTAGAATTGAACATATGGATTATTAAAAATAACATAAAACCTAAATACCGAATAACTTATAAATTAGAGTTCGTAACTACTTTTAAATTGTCCAAGCTAAACATTACCACTTATTTGAGTTTGCAAAAACTATGTACCAAAGCATGATTAATATAATAATCTTATAAAACTAAATTACATATGTACTTTATCATTTTAGAACCTAAGACGCAACGTATGTTTTTAAGTTGTTCATAGGACTTTCGTGGTATATTCATCACATATTTACACTTTGCTTATCACCTTGCTTACGGTGAGTTCATAGCCCCACATGTTCTCGTTTAACTGTTTTAAACTCTTTGACGAGATACATACAACTGCTTTTACTATGATCACAATTGCTTGAAAACTGTATTCTAAACTGGTATTATTATTGCCTATATACCATTATTGCCAAAAGGCCTTTGGATCATGAACCATTATTCACTTGTGTGTGAGCTCGAATAATGTGGATAGGCCTATCATGATTACGAATTCCGTTTCTGTTAGCCGGATAGGTAACCAAACGCACTATATTTGAAGTGCTAGGTAAATGGCAAATTACTTACTGGGGGCAAATTACTATATCAAATTTACTGATACTTTGAGTTAACGTTTTCGGTGTAATGAGCTTAGTGTAATAATAACTGGTTTTGATTTATGGGTGTATAACAACTGGCACCACTACAATTATGAAATCTTGTGATCAACTGCTTTACTATTAAACCTATGAATTTCACCCAACCTTTGTGTTGAATTTTTTAGCATGTTTTATCTCAGATCCTTAAAGTACTAGTTGGCATGTGAAGGCGCACGGATATTTTGAAGACAATGCATCATTATCATTCGATAAAACTTCTAAACGTTTATGTTGTACTACTTATGTACTCAAAACTTGTTGGGACCTCTTTGTAAACTCTGATATTTCATATCAATCGAATGATAATTTATTTCCAAACGTCTCATTTAGAGTCATTTTCTGTAATTTGTAGTGTGTGCTATGAAGTAATACCCTAGTGACACTATTTTTCGCTGTGATATTTTGGAGGTGTTACACTTAAGCTGGTAAAAGCCTTTAACTGCATATTGTCATTACAACAAGTTGTAATGACTTCAAAATTGCAATTTGCTACCATAGTTACCAAAGTTTAACATCCACATACAAACATAAAATAATTCTTAAACATGTTTAAATATCCCACATAAGTTTAAAACACCAATCTATTCCAACTTAAGGCTATTTTGGTTAATCAGCTCCAACTCTTTTACTTTTGATCATAGATCTGCTCCATTTGGGCGAGCCAGAAACGTTAGACTCCTTTGGTAAAACAGACACCTGACTTTCACCAGCTTCAAGTCTTTCTTTCCTTATTGCTTATGCTCCATTTTGGAGTACCGCTTTTACTTCCACCAGCATCCCACTTTGACTTGCAGATGCATCACCATCAGTTTGGCTTGGATTGATCCTCCCATCATCACTTTGTCGTGCACTAGCAGATGCACCTGATTCAATGTGAGATGCACCACCAACCACAAAGCTTTGAGCACTTTGAATTGCAGCAGGATGACTTTCATTTTGTCTTGAACCAACAAATGCACTTGATTCAATGTAGGTTGCACCACCAACCATTGAGCTTGACCACTTTGACTTGCAACATGATAACTTTCATTTCCACTAGTTTGTCTTCCAACTGCATTATCAACATTTTATAAAAATTGGTAACAAGAATGAAAAGATATAAAATAGTAAAAGTATGGAGTTTCTTACCTTCCGGTATGAAAACACTTCCGCTTGCAGCTTGTGAACCTTGAATTTCATCATCCAAAGCAAACCTGACTCTTTTTAGGGGTATTGAACCAGTATATGCACCACCAGAACCATTAACATGTCTCCCATTTCCTTTTCTTTTTTTTTAGACCTAGAATTGATTTACCACCTTGACCCTTACATGACTGCTTTATTGTGACCTACGTGTCCACAAGAAGAACAATTTACAATTCTTCATTTCCTACTCAAATTCTCATCATTAACGCATGGTGTTTCCTCCATTTCTCCTATGACTCTCTTCTTCCTAGGCCTACCTACTTGAGGGTGACGATAAGGAGGAGTTAGTGTTGTAAGACATGGAGATTTCTTCTAGAACGACTTACCACTAATTGGTTGTATCTTTAAACTGTAAACTTGTTTACATCTTTCTAACCAATAACAATTATCAGTCCATGCTTCTGGTATTTCAACAGGTTGGCCATTGATAGCCATATTCCAGTTTGCAGCAATTGCATGCTTACAAGTAGGGGTGTAAAATGGGTCGACCAGACCCGACCCGAACCCGATAAGGCATTACAGGGTCGGGTTGATCAGGGCCCAACTAATCTCAATAGGTATATCGGGCCAACCCGATAACCTAATAGGGTCGGGTTTGGGTCTTAATTAGTTTGTTACCAGGTCATCGGGTCAACCCGATAAGGTACGTAACCCATTAAAAAATCTAGAAACTTTGATCTTGCTGCTCTTTTTTGTTGGCATTGTAACATAAGCTTCGAAAATAGGAGTAGTAAACATGGCAGTTTGGGAATAAGCATTCATATGACGGAAGCTATTGGCAGTAAGATTGTAGTTAATCAAGTGGCCTTATCCAAAAAAATACATTCATATGAATATTTTCATTGTTTGAGTTGGCCACATATGCAAACCGCTTAGCCATTTTCAAGATCAGTGTATATATATATATATATATATATACAAATAAGCCGTAAAAACGTTTATTTATATCTTACGATCTTATAATGTTTTGTCGATAACAAACGTAAAATAATTTTAACGAAACAAATAAAATACGTAAATGGTTTGAACTAATAGTTTCTAACATATTCACATTTTCACATAAAACACTAAAACAAGTATAAGTGATTTTATGATTTAATATTACATATGTACAACAACTAGTATTTACATATTTGGGTAAAATATACACATAACTAGTATGTAATATATTGGGTAATATAAATGAGTAGAAACTTAAGTATCCTAACCCATTGGGCAAATACATTGAATGTAGTTGGGTACAACCCAAAGCCCATGACCCATGGAGCTTGACCCATAACCCATTGCATGACATCATGCTTATATCATACATGGATAATATCCATAACCCATGGTTTTGACCCATGCCCATGAGACTAGGTGCATTGCACTCAAGAGATACATTGTATCTAGCTAAAGACCCATGGATCAACCCATGACCCATAACCAAAATACCAATGGGTAAAGAGGAGCGTCCCATGGATCCCTAGCTTTACGCTAGACGGATCCCTTGTGGAAGGGATCCGTGGGATCCGGGGAACAGTAGAGTTTTTCCTCTATAAATAGTGAGCCATTTCTTCATTGTTTCTCACCCCTTTCTAACATACTTTCCCCTAAAGTTAAAAACTCTCTAACCTTAGATCCAAGAGATCTATGTTTGTAGTTTTGTTTTTGTGTGATCTTCTAGGTTCCTCTTAAAGGCAAGATCATCACCTTTGAAGTCGAGCAAGCTCAAGTCTATGAGTTGCCATGCTTCCTCATCATCAAGACTACTGAAGTCTTCTTGTTGATGATTGTTTTTCTTTTCTAAGAAGTGTTGAAGACATTTATGAAAGGTGTCTCAAGTGTCAAGACGAAGATATTAGTAAAGGGTATCTATCGTCCATATCATAAGCACTTGTGGTGGGTGCTTAGAAGTCAAGACTAGAAGCATTAGTGAAGGGTGCTTAGAAGTCAAGACACAAAACATTAGTGAAGGGTGTCTTGAAGATCTAGTTAAAGGCATTAGTGAAAGGTGCCTTAGATGTACATTCGATATGGTGTGTTTCGAGATACAAGATAGATTAGTACTAGATCCAAGGATATTGATATCCTTGATGATGTTGTAAGGGAGTTGATCTCCTTTGGGATTAGTCATTGGTGTAGTGTTGGGTAGTAGTTCCTCCATTGCAATGGAACTAGGTGCTTAGCCTAGTATCTAATAAAGGGTAGGCGACGTTGTGTAGGTGTGGTTCACCTTGGTGTGAAAGAACTAGGTACTTAGCCTAGTACCTTATAAAGGGTAGGCGACGTTGTGTAGGTGTGGTTCACCTTGGAGTGAAAGAACCCGGTGGTTAGCCTAGCACCGGAAAAAGGGTAGGCGACGTTGTGAAGGCTTCTCCACCATAAGGAGATTGGTGTAGTGTTTACGAACTCTCGTGTAGGTGACTCGGGGAGTGGAGTAGGGCAAGGAAGGTGTCCTTGTAGCCGAAGCACTATAAATACTCGCGTTGTGGTTTTGTGCTTCTTACTCTTATCTTTCATTACATACCTTTATATGCTTGTTTATCAACATCCAACACACACATCCAAATAGATTGACATAAGTCGATCTAAATAGTTTAAAATAAGTTTTAATTGGCAAAACTATTCAAACCCCCCTTCTAGTTTTCCACAATTGGTATCAGAGCTTCGTTACCAAGTTTCTTAAAGTATATTGTAATTTAAAAACTTGATACGATCCATGGTTAATTGAAAACTACAAAGAAGGTTTTTCATAAAAACAAACACCATGTCTTTTAAAAACTTTTGTTTGGATGTTGATTAGATGACAACATTTTTGTTTACTTATTTTTCATTTAATTACACTAATCCTCTTTGTCATGTTGATTAGTCAAAGCTCACACCCACCAAGCTATATGAATCGCTTGGTAACAAGAATACCTTCCTTAAGAAGGTATCTTGAACACAAAGGAGCTGGAATTGTCTTGTGACATTTTTTGTGTCATTTGTAAAGACATTCCTAGTGCTTTGAGGTATGACTTTCCACTTATCTCTAAATGATATTAGCTTAACAAATAAGTATGATTACCTAGGTATTTATTTGATTATCTTTTGTGCATATACATGTTTTACATGTAGCTTCATTAGGAAGCTTCTTCTCACATACGTTCACTCTTTCGTCTAAAGTCGTGGTTTATAAAACTTGTGTTTTATTTAACTTAATCCAAAAATCATATCTTTCTAATAATAAAACAAAACACAAATCTCAAAAATTCATCCTTCCCCATAAATAAACCATCCGTCGGCCACTCTATCAAATCCCCACTTTTTCAAATCGTTCAATTTCAAAAATTTCCTCTCATTCAAAACTTCATCTTCCTCTCCATTTTCATCCGAAACCAAGAAGGATCGTCTTCAACATGGTTTACATCGCTCTCGTGCTCATCGCCTTAACACTCATCGCACTTGTGTTACCTATGATGAAGTTCACATACGGAGACATATACTTTGTGTTGTTAATCTACATTGAGGTTATATACCCAATCCTTTGTATCATTCTTAGTATTGAAATGAAATATTACTAATAGTCTAGTTATCTAGGTTATTATTATCTTAATGTGTTTGTCATTTCTTTTGATTTATATGTTTCATATTCTTTCGTGATACATTAGAATGCATGCTAAAAAAAATGTAGGATAAAATACATATCGTGGTATAAAATTGTATAACCTATGTTTTTATCAAATCTGTTTCTGTTACTACAGATCCACGGATCCCGAAAAATACACTAGCCGGATCCCTTTTGAAAGGGAACCGTGAGAACCGTCCTACTGGAAAACTGTTTTTCATGCAAAATGAAAACCACTTTCTTTCTAAAAGTTATATTCCACTAGAATGTCAAAACCATAAGTGAGTTAAGTGTCAATGTTGATAAAAACCATTGTTAATAAAAATCTAGTAAAAACATTAGATAATCATTGGTCGACCAAAAACGTCACTTTCTATTAACTCATCATTTATATAGGTTCAACTATGACGCATGAATATGAGTTTGATTTTTCACTCACTAGCGTCTACACTCCGAACATCTCTCTTAAGCCCAACACCCCTGGCAATCAAGTCCGTGGGTTCAATAATCTCGAAACCCGTCACTTCCATGAAGGACGTATTGTAGACACCTCTCTACAATTCGAAGAAGGTATCAATACCTCCTTCCGAGCCATTGGACTAGAATGTCTTCTCGAAATTAACGAGAAAATATGTCCAAGGTTTGTATTGGAATTCTTCCGTCAAGTCGAACTCGTTCGTAACGAGGATCGTTCTCTATCCCTTTGGTTTTGGATCAAAAACCAAAAGTTTGTTTTGACTCTTGGGCAATTTGCTCAAATTCTCTGAATTCCAAATCATGGACAATGTGCCTTCACCGAAGATTTGTCTCTCGATTCTCTTTTCAACTTTCATGAAGAAAATAGTCCGTATTGTTCTCACATTCCTTCCCCGCAAGACTTAATTCACATATTATGCAAACCCCATCACTCCAATCCAAACATCATCTACACACGGGATATTCTAGAAGAGTACAAGCCCCTTGCACTCATCCTACGTGAAAATGTTTGGAGTCTTAGGGGAAATCGAGAAATCCTTCCCGCTTGTTGTGCTCACATAATGTATTGTTTACTAACACAACAACCATACAATCTCGCCTACTTCTTTGTAAGGTGAATTGTAAACCTTCAAGGCTCCAAGAATAAACTCGTTACCTATGGAATGTTCTTGACGCACCTCTATCATAATGTCATACATTTTCATCCTCAATATCAAAGTCCCGTTGTACGTACTTGTGAACAAGATGATGGAACCACTGAACATTTCCCTCATGAAGACGTTCTTCATTCCTGAATCCGCCAACACTTATCAACCATTTGATGATCCCTCTAGCGAAAACACTCAAGGAACTTAGTAGTATTTCAAATAGGATCAATCCTTTTGTACTCGTGCTTTATCAATGTAATCCAATTTCTCTCATGAAATAAAACATCTTACATTTGATATCTTAGTGTCAAATCTCTTGCTTTATAAACCACATTGTTAGGACTTCCATAGTCATCACCTTCATCCTCATCTTCAGCACTTAAGAAACCCTTACAAACTTCTTGAAATCATCTCATCATGAGGAAAACTCCAAGTAGTAACTTATCCACCAAAGAACCACCCAAGAAAATTGCTCGTGTTGTACACAAAATCTCTTCAACCGAATCATCTCCGGTCAAGCCAACAAATGCAAGGATCTCTTCTCAACCAATCAAACCAATTCCTAAAAGGATAGTACCCACAAAACTACCTATGCCAAACACCACCATACCTCCTAGCTGGCCAAAAAATATCATCTCCACTAAACCATCACCATTGGTTCCTAGAGCTATCTCTTTTACATCTCCACTATCATCACCACACCTCTATAATTTAGAGGATTTTCCTCCTAAGCCGTCTCATCCTCCGCTGCCGACAACATTCTCCTCATTAGGAGGAATAATGGTACCAAATCAAGGTGTTGAGTCAACATTTGCTCCGGCTTCCTTTTCGCCGTTTCCATCATATAATCCCATTTGGATTATGAGAAATCATCAAAGTCAACCACCCGACCATATGGAAGTTGACACTTCTCTACCACCACCATCATTCTTGGTCGAGCCATTCTCAAATGCGCCTCCACCAATCCCTCCGTCGTTTGATGCTCCACAAGCCGCTTCACTTGATCCTTCGCATCAAGCCATTTCATTTCCTCCACCGCCACTACCTAGCCATGACAAAGATTGTTATCATTGTCAACATCTTGAAAGTTTGATACATGAAGTACGAGAAGGCCAACGTTTCATGTTCTATCATCTCCTCGAACGTTTCGACGAGATTAAACCTAAACAAAACTTGAGTTAGAAGATTTTAGTGGTGTCCTAGCATCAAGCGATAGTTGGTCTAGAAATTCCTAGTCATGTATTTTTTATTTTCTTAAGTTTTTAGAGTCATGTATATCATAAATCTAGTTTTATTAAATAAAATTATATGCTACTTGCTATATTTCTGAGTATATATGATTACGTTGTATTCATATCTCACTTTTGTGATAACATTATTTGTTATACCACCATTTGCTGAATTTATTCATCAGCCAGAAGGATCCTTCTAATTTGCCTAGACGGATCCCTACTAGGAGGGAACCGTGGGATCCGTGATACAGTAAAATATTTTTCTACTAACTTGGACCACATTTGCAGGAAATTGTGAATTATACTTGCTTTCTAACCCTTGTTTTGTAGTTATTCAATCTACACTTGAAGACTTTGACACCCTAAAGCTAGGGGGAGCTTTGTGTCAAAGCAATACATTGCAAATTACTTGCAATATTAGGATTACATTTCTTGACATCCCTTTGCAAAATTGTAATCATCAAGGGGGAGCACATTCGTCACTTAGACGAAATCTTTTGCAAACTTAGTTGCAAACAAACTAGCTTAATATTACTTTCTTGACGCCCTTACATAGGGATGGACTCGTCAAGGGAGACTAAAGACGATATCCTTTCCCGTTACTTGCTCTCTATTTCTTTTTATTTCTTTCACATGTTTTTCCTAAAACAATGTGTTAGTTTCCTTTCGAAGCTCTTTTTGTTTCGACAAAAAGGGGGAGAAGAAAGTAAAAACTACAAATTCAAACTTTTACGAATTTTAGCTTTTCCTTAAAATAATTTTATGTTTTGTCATCAACAAAAAGGGGGAGATTGTTAATACAAATAAGCCGTAAAAACGTTTATTTATATTTTACGATCTTCTAATGTTTTGTCGATAACAAACGTAAAATCATTTTAACGAAACAAATAAAATACGTAAATGGTTTGAACTAATAGTTTATAACATATTCACATTTTCACATAAAACACTAAAATAAGTATAAGTGATTTTATGATTTAATATTACATATGTACAACAACTAGTGTTTACATATTTGGGTAAAATATACACATAACTAGTATGTAATATATTGGGTAATATAAATGGGTAGAAACTTAAGTATCATAACCCATTGGGCAAATACAATGAATGTAGTTGGGTACAACCCAAAGCCCATGACCCATGGAGCTTGACCCATAACCCATTGCATGACATCATACTTATATCATACATGGATAATATCCATAACCCATGGTTTTGACCCATACCCATGAGACTAGGTGCATTGCACTCAAGAGATACATTGTATCTAGCTAAATACCCATGGATCAACCCATGACCCATGACCCATAACCAAAATACCCATGGGTAAAAAGGAGCGTCCCACGGATCCCTAGGGATCCGGGGAACAGTAGAAGTTTTCCTCTATAAATAGTGAGCCACTTCTTCATTGTTTCTCACCCCTTTCTAACATACTTTCCCCTAGAGTTAAAAAATCTCTAACCTCAGATCCAAGAGATCTATGTTTGTAGTTTTGTTTTTGTGTGATCTTCTAGGTTTCTCTTAAAGGCAAGATCATCACCTTTGAAGTCGAGAAAGCTCAAGTCCATGAGTTGCCAGACTTCCTCATCATCAAGACTACTGAAGTCTTCTTGTTGATGACTATTTTTCTTTTCTAAGAAGTGTTGAAGACATTTGTGAAAGGTGTCTCAAGTGTCAAGACGAAGATATTAGTGAAGGGTATCTATCGTCCATATCATAAGCACTTGTGGTGGGTGCTTAGAAGTCAAGACTAGAAGCATTAGTGAAGGGTGCTTAGAAGTCAAGACACAAGACATTAGTGAAGGGTGTCTTGAAGATCTAATTAAAGGCATTAGTGAAAAGGTGCCTTAGATGTACATTCGATATGGTGTGTTTCGATGTACAAGATAGATTAGTACTAGATCCAAGGATATTGATATCCTTGATGATGTTGTAAAGGAGTTGATCTCCTTTGGGATTAGTCGTTGGTGTAGTGTTGGGTAGTAGTTCCTCCTTTGCAATGGAACTAGGTGCTTAGCCTAGTACCTAATAAAGGGTAGGCGACGTTGTGTAGGTGTGGTTCACCTTGGTGTGAAAGAACTAGGTACTTAGCCTAGTACCTTATAAAGGGTAGGCGACGTTGTGTAGGTGTGGTTCACCTTGGAGTGAAAGAACCCGGTGGTTAGCCTAGCACCGGAAAAAGGGTAGGCGACGTTGTGAAGGCTTCTCCGCCATAAGGAGATTGGTGTAGTGTTTACGAACTCTCGAGTAGGTGACTCGGGGAGTGGAGTAGGGCAAGGAAGGTGTCCTTGTAGCCGAACCACTATAAATACTCGCGTTGTGGTTTTGTGCTTCTTACTCTTATCTTTCATTACATACTTTTATATGCTTGTTTATCAACATCCAACACACACATCCAAATAGATTGACATAAGTCGATCTAAATAGTTTAAAAGGAAGTTTTAATTGGCAAAACTATTCAACCCCCCTTCTAGTTTTCCACAATATATATATATATATATATATATATATATATATATATATATATATATATATATATATAGAGTAGGGATCCAGTGAGAAGTAAATTAAAATAAGAAGTTGTGAGAAGTGACCAAAACTACGCATGTGAGATGCAACGAATTGCATTAGATGCATTTCTATTCATATAGATGCAACATCTTGAGTTTTGAAAGTTAATTTGATGTATAAATGGTGCAAATTGATTTTCATGATTTCGGTACGTGCAGAGGAACAAAAAACAAGAGAAATCATGAAATGCATCTGAAATACATATATGCATCTGATTAAAAGCTAGAAAACAAACTATGATGCATTATAATGCATCTAAGATTATAGGGATGCGTCTAATTTAGGTCGGAGCATCTCGAATTTGCGGTTAAAGTTCTTCTTATTCATTCTTATTTTAAGTAATCTTCTTATTTGATCCTAACTCTATATATATATATATATATATATATATATATATATATATATATATATATATATATATATATATATATATATATATATATATATATATATATATATATATATATATATATATATATATAGGCTCCGGTTCCATTGAGAAAGTTTTTATTTTGAGAAGATTGAGAAATCTTCGTTTGAGCATATTGATTCATGTTTTTTTATTTGATTCACAAGTAAACATTATTTTATGGTGAATCGAATCTATAAATCACAAATTTGATTCACAAATCATTGTTAAAATTGAGTTATGATGATAATTCATTAAATTTGTACAGATGATTCAATATTCTACATATATCGCAAAATCGAGAGATTTTTAACATTGATTCAAATTTTTTTTACACATTTTGAATTTTAATCACATTAAAATGTGTTTTACGCTTGAAAAACATGAATCAAAGTTAAAAATCTATCATCTTTGAAAACCTTCTCAATCTTCTCAAAATAAAAACCTTCTCAATCTTCTCAAAATAAAAACCTTCTCAATCGATCCGGATTATATATATATATATATATATATATATATATATATATATATATATATATATATATATATATATATAGTGTAACTTTCTTTTGAGAACCCTATTAAGTGTGAGAACTGCGAGAACCCCTGTTTTACTCTTAGTTATACATAAGGTACATCATGTCAATGCATAATGGCATTTTTGAAAATAGATGTAACTTAATTTGATAAAAAAAAATAAAGTAAGGGCAAATTGGGAATTTAATTCTTCCCTAAAAAATTGGAAGGAACCGGTTTATCTCATCTATGCTCTCCTCTCTCCTCTCAAAACCTAAAAACTGCCTCCCCTAAATCCAAACAACTGCCGCCCAAAAGTAGATCTGTTACATCCTCGAATTAGCCCAACATATGTAATTAATAAGGTGAATGGCTTATAATTTATGTGGATTTCTTATTCAGCATCCTCAAATTGTATATCAATCATTCACTTCGTATTTGCCCACTTTCAGTGATCAAGGAGAAAAATTGATTGTTCTTGAGGGCAATAATAAGCGCCTTAATGATAAAGAATTAGATTTTCTCGTTGCTATTCTTGGGTTGCTTGTGAATTTGGTGGAGAAAGATGGTCGTAACAGGTTATTATTTTTTTTAATTACAATCGAAAATGGATTTTTTTTTGCTGTTTTAGATAATTTATTCTAATACAAAATGCTTTGGATTTACTAAAAACGATATGACTTAATATGCAGGTAATCTGATTATTGATATACTTTCTTATGCAGAGTGTAACTTTTGTGATTCTTGTGGTGCACGCTCTATTTCCTATATTATATGAAGGGTGGTCTGTCTATTGGAGGAACCATGTTAATAAGCTGAAGGTACACGATTACAAAATCTTGCACATGAAATTTGTAATCCTAGTAACCAACCATACTCAACTGAAAGGTGCTTTAGTATAAATGTTTGTTTGCTGACTTCATCTTCATACATATTCAGCTATACCGAATTGGGTAGCAAGGAATATATACATATTCGTTGTTAGTACAAATATATTTAGCTTATTTTTAGGCCAGCAAGTTTAGCTTATTTCATATGCAACTATTTGTTTAATTAGTGTTGGCCTGATGGGATTGACTTAAAGATGCTCCTTATGGAGATATATAGTGGAAACCGTGGAATCATATATATATGCTGACTAAACATAATTAATTTGAGAGTGATTAGCCTTTATAATAGATTCATGTATGATTAATGTTTTGTTATATATTCCTTTTGTATTTTATTCTTTTTAACGACTTTACTCTTTGTGATGATGCCTATCTCCAATTAATGTCTTAGACTGCAGTTTATTATCTCAAGGAATTAATGTCTATTTAGACGGATATGCTCCAACAGAAATTGAATTGGCCCTTTTTTATTTTTATAGACACCACAGGAAAGTGTTGAGGAAATTCAGACATATGCACGTTATAGATACCCAAGTATGAGTAAAACACAGGGTGGTTTCAAACTTAGGGTGATGGGCTCTCAGATTATAGTAATGCTTGGTGAAAATGGAACCGGGAAGACCACTTTTATCCGCATGATGGTGAGACATTTTATCTATTTTCAAGCATAGGTTGGTTTTGTGACGGCTGGGTCGTGTTTGACACAAAAACACTTTTTGTCAAAATGATAGTCTTTAAACTTTAGGTGTGCATACATGTTTTAAGAATGGTACATACATGTTTTTGTCAAAATGATAGTCTTTAAACTTTAGGTGTGCATACTTTTTGTCAAAATGATAGTCTTTAAAATGGTGTGCATACATGTTTTAAGAATGGTACATACATGTTTTAACGAATGGTGCATACATGTTTAGTGAAATGTGCATGTGTTTCAAGTATAATATTTGTGTGTGGTTTAGTTATATTTGTGTGTGCTTGTTTCAGGTTCATGAAGATGATAATAGCATTGAAGACTAACAAGTGGATGCACATATAGATGCTTGAAGATAATTTAGGGCGTTGAGAAGAAACAATTATTGCATATGTATTTTTTGTACTTGTAACCAAATCAAATGAAGTGTAACGTATAAGTATATAAATGTTGTTTTTTATATAGGTTTATATTCTTTAATTTTTGTATCAAATTTCAAAAAGAATAATGGCTAGTTATACGCCGAAAAATATTGGTTTGGTGGTATAAATATCTAAACAATTGTACAATAGAAACATACATGCACCTCATCTTTAAAAAAAACACATATGCACCTCTAACATTCCGAAACCATGAAACATACATGCACTTCGTCTTTTAAAAAAAAACATGTATGCACATGTAATATTCTGAAACAATGCCAAAAAAAAAATAATAAAAAAATAAAAATAAATTGGTATTTAATTAAAAAAAATCAAAAAAGAATATAAAAATTGTATTTTACTATAATACCCTTATGGATTAATAATAATTCTTAATATTTAAAAAAATCTCATTGGTTTAGAGGAGTTCTCGCAGTTCTCGCACTTAACAGGGTTCTCAAAATAAAGGCCCTATATATATATATATATATATATATATATATATATATATATATATGTGTGTGTGTGTGTGTGTGTGTGTGTGTGTGTGTGTGTGTGTGTGTGTGTGTGTGTGTGTATATAGATATAGAATCCGGATCGATTGAGAAGGTTTTTATTTTGAGAAGATTGAGAAGGTTTTCAAAAACGATAAATTTTTAACTTTGATTCATGTTTTTCAAGCGTAGAACTCATTTTAATGTGATTAAAATTCAAAATGTGTAAAAAAAATTTGAATCAATGTTAAAAATCTCTCGATTTTGCGATATATGTAGAATACTGAATCATCTGTACAAATTTAATGAATCATCATCATAACTCGATTTTAACAATGATTTGTGAATTAAATTTGTGATTTATAGATTCGATTCACCATAAAATGATGTTTACTTGTGAATCAAATAAAAAACATGAATCAATTTGCTCAAACGAAGATTTCTCAATCTTCTCAATTTTCTCAAAATAAAAACCTTCTCAATGGAACCGGAGCCGATATATATAGGATAAAGTTAAAATAAAAAGACAAATATATATATTTATTTTTTTGAAAAAAAAATCTTTTTATCTTTTTATGGATATTTATTTGATCTTTATCCTATATATATATATATATATATATATATATATATATATAGTCAAAATAGACACAAGTTGTGTGTTGTTTATTTTAGTTGGGTGCTAAAAAAAATTATGGTATGAGATTAACAAGTAACCCAATAATCCGATGACCCGCAACCCGATAGACCCGATTCCTTATAAGGTCGGGTTACGTGTTAGTTTTATTTTTTTCAAAACCCGATAAACCCGACCTGGTAATCCTCTAACCCGACCCGATAACCTGATTACTTACAAGGAATCCTTGTAATCTCCCATCTCCTACAAGTACATGTTCTTCTAACAACATCAACTACACATTGATCCTCCCATGGCCCATTACACTGCTACTTATTTTCTTCATTCCACTGAATAGTATAATTACTATCATCTTCTTTGATTTTTGTTATAATAGTAGTTGCAGTAAGGGTTAGAGGACCAGGACATTTATCAATGGCTTTTACAACATTCACAATTCTTTTCATGCAGTACTCCCAAATGAACTCTAACAAAGTGATAATTGGTTTATCCTTATCCTGGACAAGCTTACCATTCAACACTTCACACATATTATTTAGCAGAACATTTGAATGAGCTCCTCCTACATACATAAATAATATATTATACTAAGGAATTAATTGTATGCATCATGATTAATAATTCACATAAGCTATAACAAGTTAACTGAAAAGTGTGATCTCGGCCAATGTTTTCAGCTGAAATCTGTAATAACCAAGCATATGTAGCAGGAGATAATTCCTTAAGTGATTTCTATGCAGCTTCAAATCCAAGAACTATTGTAGCTGCAGCACATCTCTATAGCAGTTGCTTGTAAGCATCTCCATTCCATTGATTCTTCATGTTTTCATGGCTATGCCTTAAGCAATATCTATGTTCTGCACTTGGACACACTTAAGTAATATCTATGTTCTGCATCTATGTCCCAAATCCGTCTATTCGGTTCCCTCCTCATTAACGGCCAAATCACCAATAGACAACATAAGAGCCAAAAGGTCATCCAAGGAACGACCACGAGGGGGAGAGCGCCATTCCTAATTCGTGGCCTAAGACCCGTTTGAGAAGTTCCAACGATCTCTTATTGAACAATATTGATTCAACTCAAGCGTAAAAAGTGTAGAAAAACGGTCCATCAAACATGAGCCATCCACACACCATCTATCTTTTCAGAAGAGCGTATTCGAACCGCTTAAAACTTTTAACTTAAAGGAGGAAATAAAAAAAGGATCAAGAACCTCAATTTTTGAAATTGCCTTAACAATCTCGCACAAGATATCGAGATGGCCTTTAGTAAATGAGTTAGAACTAAACCCACCATCACTACCATAAAAGCCAATAGTCACTTTCCTTCATAAGGCATCTTGTTCTGTAAGAAACCTCCATTTTCATTTACAAAGAAGCCCAAGGTTCTTAGCTTGCAGACTACCCATGCCAAGCCCTCCCGTCTTATGACCAGGGAGGATACTATTCCATTTGACCCAATTTAAAATAGGTGTTGAGATATGTAAATAAACATATGAGACTTGAACTTCAAATTTTCTAATGCAACAATATTTATAATATAATTACCAAGTTAATTAACTTATATGCTAATACTACGTGTATACACGAGATTATAATATATATAAATACAAAGATACATTCAATTATACTTATGTTAAAATTATGTGCGTACATGAAACTATATAACTAATAAATTTTAACAAATAATAAGACAACACTTGATCAATGAACTTGTTCAAGCAAACCAAGTGAATCATTTTTTTTTTTTTTTTTTTAACTTCTGTGTGTGTATCGATGTACTTGTAAAATGATAAAAGTCGAATGTAAAAGAAAACTTGCAAATTTTTTGGCAAGCCAAGGGAACGATGAAAAATGATATGCCAGTTACGTGGAAGACAATATTATTTAATGCAGATTCAAATATTTAGCCAGAAATTCAAATTAAAGTATAAAAATCAAATTTAGTGTATTTGGATAAACCAACATTATTAGTTGATATATTATACATGGAGTCCGTTAGTGTATGGCAAAAGTTCAATATAGAACCAAAATTTACCATAGATCCAATCAACCAATAATAGCCGTTCATTTTTTTATTATGATAAACTTTCACCCTTTTTTAAAAAATTAAATATCTCGCAAACCGTTAATCGTTACGCGATAAAAATTATACCATCGTGACGAGAATTAAATTATCTTTCTATAGATATGCACTACTATATATTTTTAACAACTTTTTTTTTTCAAAATTTCGGTCAAGAAAAATCATATATGATTTGTGAAAATCATATATGATTCGATTTTTACGAATCACATATGATTTTTGAGAATCATATATGATTGTAAAAATCATATATGATTCGTAAAAATCGAATCATACATGATTTTTAAAATCATATATGATTCGTAAGAATCATATATGATTTTTTCGGACGGAATTTTTGAAAAAAAATGTTTGTCGAAAATATTTAAAAGTGCATATCTATAGAAAGATAATTTAATTCTCGTCACGATGGTGTATTTTTTATATTTTGAAGATTTACCGTTTGTAAGATATGTTGTTTTAAAAAAAAAGGTGGAAAATGATTTTGTATTAATTTAGATAAAAAATGGAGGGTTATGATTGGTTCATTTGTTCTATGACAAATATGAGTTCTATATTGATCTCAACTCGTTAGTGTATTTGTAGGCCTAACTTACCTACATTAATTTTAAAATTATCTTTTGTAAACTATTTATTAAGTGTGTGACATAATAAGAAAACAGAGAATTATAACCTCCAATAAACAACACTTGAATTTAATATGATTTTGTTAATAACAACCTTAAACTTTATAGATGGGGTTAAAAAAGTTTAACTTTTATTGCAATTTATTCAAAAAATAAAATTATCCAATTACAATCGTGTATGGTTCTCGCATTTTCGAGATAACATGTGAGTTCTTCGATATCCTTTAAAATTAGGGACAACAATGGGTGAGAAAAAACTCATAACCTACCGGTACTCACATATGAAAGGATGAGTAATCTTGTCAATTTTCATCCACGGGTGGGTTGTAGGTGAGAATTTGTACCTATCGGTGAGTGGCGGACGGGTGACGGATATATACCCATCACAGGTAAATCTATGACACTCATTTAAAATATGCACGAGTGTACCGTCAAAATACTCGTAAGTGTACTCATAAAACCATTTGTGTTAAACTTAAATTTATTATAATCCTTAAATATTCATATTTATTAAAACTCTAGTCTTTAAAAATTATAATAAACTAACAGTTTCTTTGGGACATTGATATGAGATTTTATTACGCAATTTCATAGTTATTGTTTTGTGCTTTTGTTTTTGTTGCATTTTACTAACCCATGGGCAATAGATACTCGCGGGCATGAGTATGGGCATACCCACTAGCAAGTGGCAAGTGGGTGGCTGGTGATAAAAAAAACCACAAAGTCGGGTGATAGGTTAGAGGTACTCTTGCTCATTGCTTACGAGTGACATCTCTATTTTCAAATGACAAACATTGATTAATGGCTATGTAATTATAATTTCTATCTTAATTACAACATTTAAATTGAAACCTTCATACTAAAAAGTTAAATGAAACACAACTGTTTAACTTAAAAATAGAGGGGATGAATTTGGTAATGGACACAAGAGTGTATTTGAGACTACATGTTATTTTAACTAAATTACTAGAATGGACTTTATTGCTACTCTTTTTTATTAAAACAAATCAATTTAATTCATTTTACCAAAATGAATCAAAGTGTACTTACACCATGTATTAGACCGACACCACAATGAGGAGCACTTTAAAATATGGTGCACTTCAATTTGCTATAGGTGCACCCAGAATGATGTAAATATTTGAAGAGAAGTCGAAATGTCTTACTCTTGAGTCTTAACTTTGCCAACTAACAAAGTCTTAAATGATGTAATAGATAAGTGAACGTCAACAAGCTATAAATCAAAATGATGTACTTATTGTGAGGGGCACTTGTTAGATGTGCCTCATACCAATAGGTGCGACCTTTTTTTTTTTTTTTTTTAAGCACAAGAGGTAAGGGGCACATAACAATAGGTGTGCCTAGTTTGGTTTTCTATATCTGATTTTTGAAAAATGATAGAACTACAAAAACTTTTATAAAATGAGTTGTCATTTCGTGATTGGTGCATTTTTCTATATTTTCTCTCTCTTCTCTCTAATAAAACCAATCACAAAATGACATCTCATTTTGTAAGAGTTTTTGTGAAAGTTCTTTTGTGGTTCTATCATTCCTCGTGATTTTTAGGTATTTTTTGTTTTGTCTTTAGTGTGGCATAAGGGGTGAGGGACACATAGCAATAGGTGTGCCTAGTTTGTCTTTAGTTGAGGCGCACAAGAGGGTGAGGGGCATAGTTGGTATAGGTGCGTTTGGGTTTTGCTTTGTATTTTAGTTGTTTATTTCGTTAGGCGAACAAGAAGGCGCACATGAGTTTTGAGTGCCTTTAAAAATCTTGTATTGAAAAGTGACGCATTTAGTAAAATATGTAATTGTGCCTTTTATTTATAGACATCGGATTTGACACAAGACAATGTTTTGCATCTAACGAATAGCTGAAAAAAGGTTATTTCGATAATATAAATGTGTTCCGGCCTATTTCGTATTTAAATATGAAGAGTTCCTTTAAGAAATTTTTTATATTATTTTAGTCCCACCTGAAATACAAGACAAGAATGTGTGATGTACTGGGCATCTGCCACGTGTCAGGTACTATTTTGTTTATATGCGAGCCTTTTATGCTGCCAATCTCCATCGTGTCTGTTTTCTCGGAACAGTTTTGTTATGCGCACGACAACGACTGACTTTGTACGTACAACCTATTTTAAATGACACATCTTTCCTTCCTAATTTTAAATCTATATGTATTTGATTTCGATTCCCTAATGCTCATAGCAACGTATCATTGTTGTTACATTAGTGTTACATTTCAATCACTTATTTTTATCTCTTCATGATTTCTTATTATAAATAAATATTTTTCCGCTAAAATATATCTTTCTCACAAGAATAAGATTGAAGAGATGAAACAGGTATTTCTCCTAGCGGTGTGTGAGTAAACTGTTCAGAAATTGTGCGTTTGGTTTTCAATTATCCATCGATATATCTGAGTTATAAGTAATTTATTTCTCCAAAAGAATTAAGATTGAAGAGATTAGATGATTGAATATGACGACTTTAAAATTATGTCAATTCTTGGGTAAAGTTGATTTTTCTATGCTATCATTTCATCACATAAAGCGATTACTTGGTTTGATTCTCTATACAAGTTAAAGTTCAAGATTCGTAAAAGCATAAAAAGTTACTAGAAATTTCTTAATTTTTTAATTTTCAAAGATTTGGCATAATGGGGCCAAGGATTTTTGCCATATATGGTTTGATATTTTAGTGGCTTTATTACCCTTTCTTCATAATTAAGTAATCTCTTTTTTGTTCAGAGAAAAAGAAAAAAAAAAAAAAAAAAAAAAAAGACATATCTTGAGTCGCATGAAATAAAATTCGCGGGTACAAACGATTAGTAAGAGTATTTAGTATTAGTTAATTATGACTCATCTAAAAAAACATATGTTTTGTGAATAAGCCTGAGATTCAAGGATCATTCCAAATCATAATTGTTACAAAATCATTGTAACGTACTAGTGTATAGAAGTTGAGAGAATCGAACTTTCAAAATAGGGCTTTCTACTAAGAAGAAATTTGGCAACCAGGATCTTGTAAACACAAAGAAATGAATCACTTACAACAATATTAAAGTTACTTATTTTACAGATCTTCAAAAAATATCATTTTAGGGGGTGTTTGGTATGCGACTATCGAAATCAATGAATAACAATGATAACCATTGCAAATGTTTGGTTAGCAAGTTAGGGAATGAAACTATCAATGGATACTCAAAGACTTATAATTAAGGGGAGAGACTCATTTTTTTAATTCATTCATTATTCATGTGGGCCTCATCTTGAATATTAGTTGGATAAATCCATCCCACTTAGAGTTCATTTGGGCCCCACGTATGTTACATCATCTCCACATCACTCCAACATACTCACTTAAAAATACCTCTCAATCACAACTTACTCACTTCTCTTCATTTGGGCCCCACCCACCCTCATTTTTTTTCTTTTTCATATTTTTCAAACAAAATAAATTTCATTTCATTCACTTAAATAAAAATACAACTAAAATAAAAACTATTTTACAAATACAAAATAAATAAATAAATAAATAATAATCTAGCCTGTTTAAATAACACACCACACCACATCTTGCTCAAATTATTCACTTATCCATATCTCAAAAACCCATCAATAATTTTCCAAGATTTCCAAAACCCATTTCCATTACCAAATTGCAATCCTGTGTTTCAAATCTTAGCCTCTGCCATCATTATCAAGTTTTACTCCGACGAGTACGGCGACATTCTGGTCACCGGAATGCTTCTCCGGTAGACTCATACTCGCCAGAAAATTAACCTTTTTGGGTTTTTTTTTACAATTTTAGAATTGGAAGTTTGGTGAAGGGGATGAGGAGGGTTTTTAGCTGAATGTTGTGGGTTTTTTGTATAAAATAGTTTTATTACTTTTGAAATGGTCTTTGTCGTTTACCATGTCGTTGTAATGACGAGAAGGGAAGTGGCGAAGGTGCATGGTGTCGTGGCGAGGGGCGGCGGCCAGTGGCGAGCATGTCACGTTGGAAACGGCGGCCAGTGGCGAGCCCATACCCCATGCTCTTATGATTTCCGTATCCCCACAAAATATACCAAACAACATTAATCATACTTTTCTATCAATCTCATACCATCCATTTATCAAATACATAGCGATTGTGATTCCCGTTTGCAAACCAAACGCAGCCTAAGGATCTTTCAATCACATATACACGTCACTTTTGGTCATATTATCGTCATAAGCTAATGCAAACACATGGCTTATCAACTTACTCCAACAAATTAACATAAGAGAAAATACCAGAAATGGTCGAATTTTGCCCTCTAGATTCTAAGATTTGGTAAAGAAAAACTCTCTTGTTAAAATGGTCATGCTTAATGATTATGATGACTTGCAAAATTTTACAAAATCTCCGCCTTACTAAAAAACCCTTTTGTCTTATATGACTTAAATTGACCAACGATTGTGTGACTTACGGCTACTCAGAGTCTACATCGTGGCTTCTTGTTCTTTTCATTTTATTGAAAATGTAGAAGGTTTTTTATTTATTTATTTATTTATTTTTTCTAATTTTTGTGTATCTATTGTGTTTAATTCTTTCTTTGGATTTTATAGGCCCAACCGCCCAAGTCGCCTAGTCGGACAAACTTGAAGCGTCCTTTGTTAAGAATCGTATTTGTTTGTTAAAAAGCCATGCTTGTGATAATTATTTCAAGTTAAATGATGTCATAATATATTGGAATGACTTGAGTTGCTTACAGGTGTATTTATCAAATAGAAACCATAAAAAACCACATGATCGTTTTCTTGACTTCAAGCATTTCTTGGGTATTTTTATTGTTCGTAAATATATTTTTATTACATCAACCAGTATAAAAACGGCTGATATATGTATCCTTTGTGCAGTTTTATTCCACGAGTCCTAAAAACATGACCCATCAAGGCATAATCCAAAAGTAATTGCATTTCTTTCTTAAGCAATATGATTCTCATGTGCAAACTTGATATCTTTTTATTTGGTTTGCTTGACATAGGTGTAAGTTTTTGAATTTTTAGTATGTCCACATTATATATATATTAATAGGGCGATATGAAACGGCGACCATATGCGTCGTTTAGGGCTTCCGTTTTTTTTGTTAGCCCATTCGCTGGATCCGTTCGTCTTTTCCAGCCTGTTTGTGTTTCTTCTGATACACGTGTCTTTCTCAATTTCTACGTGGCGTTGCTTTGTATCTCTTATTCGTTCCAAAAACAGAGATAAGACATCTCAGTCATCTCACCGCCTCTAACATCATCATCATTGTCGGCTTTTGTTGTTCTGCTACGTTCGTCTTAGGTAATTGCTATTTTAATTTTGGGCGTTTCTTCTTGCGTATGTGTGGTATTTGTTTATGTTACTTTTTGTGTTTTTTTTGTCTGCTATGTTCCTGTGTGTTGTAGAGTTGCTATAAAACTGTTAGGCAATCGGTGTAATTGCTGTAGGCTGCGTTATAGGAGATGAGAACTAAAAGTAAGGGTGTCCGTAGGAATAGTGGTGGGTATGGGTTGGAGGACGATGTGGGTGTTGCTGCTGACCTTGGTGTCAGCCATGACTGCGCGTCTATCGATGTGTTAGACGATTTAGGTGCTGGTATGGGTCTTTTCTCACTGTCAGGTGATATGTCCGTTGACACGTGTGTTACGGAACATGGTCACGGATCTTTTTTGGATGCGGGTACGCGTTTGGTACCTTATCCTGCTGTGTGTGGTGTTACTGATATGGGTGTTAGGCCGACTTAGGGAACCTGATTCTTATTGTGGCACTGCACCTGCGGGTAGTCATCGCGTTCCGGGTTCTGTGGATTATCTTGGTAAGGGGAAGAGGAAGGTCGATGATATATTGCCGGTATCCTGTCATGGTAGGTTGCTTTTGTTTTCGGATTTTAAATTTTTGCCGTATCTTTATCTTCGTTATATGTATTAGCGATTTGTTTTTGTCAGTTTCGGACACGACAGCTGATCGTGTTTCCGCACAATTGTTGGGTGGTCACGGTATCAACTATGCGTTTTCGCCTTCTTCGTGTCTGGGTATGTTTTGTGCTTTATATCGTTCCCTGTTTTAACATGTCAGTGTTGTATCGTTTTGTTGCATTTATGCGTTTTTTATCCTTATTACTGTAGTCGGTGCTGGCCCGTCGAATTTTCAGTGCATATCCACTTATATGAATGTCGGTCAGTTGTCGTATGTATATATTAAGTTTTCCTTTCTTTTTTTCTTTTCTGATTTGTATTGCTGTTTGCATGTTTTACATTGGTTGTCAATTTGCTAACTTACCAACTTTTGTTGTTGTCTCAGTCTGTGCCGATGCATCAACTTCTCTCGTTATGCCGACTGTTACGCCTGCTGGTAAGTCATAGTGTTTCTGTACCTTTGCCGCCCGCGTTCACATTTTCTTCGTTTCATTCTTCGTTAATGTGTTATTTTCAGCTGTCGTTTCTGAAGTTCATGACGCTCTCCATCTTCACCACGGCAGCTGTTCAGCGGCGCCGGTGCCTACCCCCCGGCATGTGGGTGTAAGTACTATGCCCCTTTTCGTCCTCTGCATATGATCGTAATGTTTTGCTCTGTTCCGGTTTCTTATCTCATGTTGTTGGTCCAGCCGAATGGCGTGCTCCTGTTTCTGATGCCAATACAACCTCTGTTCAAGTAAACACAGGTGCTGTAGGGCCCGGGGTTTCCGTAGCACCGGCCGCTGTTGTATCGCCTGCAGCACGCAGGCGCCCACGTACGTCACCCTTTTCTTCTATTTGTGGTGTTACACTGTACTGTATCTTTGTGTTTCCCCTTTTATGGTCTGATGGCAGATTTCAGGGCGTTTATTTTGTTGTCTTTGTATTTACGTTTCTTTCAAGCAGGCGTGCGACTCCGTCTACAGCGACTCGCCGGGCTCCAGCAGGTTCGTCAATCCCTGCCCGGAACGCTGCTGGTACGTGTTATTTTAATATGTTGCATTGGTGTTGCCTTTTTGCGTCGCTACTTTCATCTGATCCTGGATTTCTTGTCTTTAGGTGCACCAGCTACGTACGCTTCCTTAGGCCGCTGCAATAGGGTCTGTCGCCATTGCAAAAGCTTCCAGTATAATTTAGCACTCAGCAGGTATGTCGATAAATACAAAATACCCCGCCGCAACGCGGCGGCTTCGTCGCAATCCTTGTTCTAGTAAATGTAGCCATAATGTTTTTGAGACAGAACGAAGTATGTTTAGATAGTGCATTGCTTTTCAAGAAAATGTAGCAACTATTTAAATTTCATATCTTCCATTATCCTCTAGTGTCACTAGAATATCTCTATTCTTTACTACAATATAAATCATTTGAGACATTTTTAAAATATTAAAATAAAACACTTACTTATTATAACAAATTTTAATAAATATAATAACAGTAGTTACAAGACTTTAAAACATTTTTTACAGACATGTTTTAAAAAAATAATTAAAAAATATAATGTAATTTAATAAAGAAGAAAAAAAACGTCTATAACCATAACCATAATTATCTATTGACTTTTAAAATTTTCTAATAAATGTTATTTTTCAACCTTGTTATCTCAATAAACATAACAATAAAACGGAGTGTAACAAATAAGATGAGATAAACTGATATATGCAACAAAAAGTACAATAGTAAAAAATAATGTGAAATACAGCTCATACAAAAAAACAGAAAAGAAAAAGAAAGTATTTATGTGAAAAAAGCCATCAATATGTAGCCGTCAGTTGAGCAGCCGTAAGTCACATAACAGTCGATTGAACAATTTAAAACATATAAGACAAAAGGGTTTTTAGTGAGGTAAGGATTTTATAAGATTCTGTGGGCCACCCTCATCATTAAACTCAACCAAATTCATGTACATGCAATGGACACGTGCCAAAAAATGAGTGAAGTCGAGCAGTCGTACGGTCGAGAATGAGCATTTTAGGTTTTTATCAAGTCTTGAACCTAGGTAGCAAAATCCGACCATTTCTAGAATTTGCAAGTATTCATATAGTAGTCGTTTGTCACAACTCACATGTATGTTTTTTTTACAAATTACTGTTAAGGGTATACCAAAATTCTTGACATTAATAGTTTTAAAGGTATTTCAGACAACTCACAGCGAGATGCCACAATGGTGATGTTGATCACCACGATGGATTTTGTAGTAGTATTTAGAAGTATTGCCTTAATCAAATTCACCATGATGTCTCAAAAGATTTCGAAGATATTTACCTCACATCTATCACATCACAATTGTTATATGTCATCTTCGTCATCCCTTTTAATTTGTGACAAGCCATAGATCTTGTGTTAGAGGTTTTACACATCAATAATATACATACGAGTTATAATTCTAGCTTCAAATTAATGAGCATATGAATGTTCTACATTTTAGTGTTGCATTATATGGAATTTGACTTTTTTGGACAAGCAAATAATCCACTCACAAGTGCAAACTATCAAGCAAATAATAATCCATGTACGTTTGTTGACGGCCCAAACGTATATATATTAGAGAATCAGACACTCATGGAATTTTGACAATAATCAAAAAAGTTATAGATACTATATACAAAACATATAAACAACTGACAACAATCAAAAACGTTAAGGCTTAAGCAAATGAACAAGTTAGGGACATGTATGAACACATATGAGCATTTTATCAACATAATGATTCTTCCGGCTTAAAAATCCTTCATCTACTTGATATAATGCCCAATAAACCAAGGAAGAAGATCGCAAAAGGAAACCTGTTTTCCGGTTTTCCCTACTCCATAAACACCTTAAGGATCTCACGTACCAGATGCAATATATATCCACTTTTCAAAATGAAATAAAACAAAACTGTTTAAACTATCTTATGGTCGAAATCGGTATTCTAGATAGAGTTTTTCGGCTGATTTACACATACATGTCCAGTCAAGTATTATAATGCTATCAAGCAAACAAACAAACAAGATTCTTAGCACAATGTGAGTCACAAGTTGTCAAATGGTACATGTGGCCAGTCTTCACAAGTGATATACTAGCAGTAATTCAGTTTGCCTGAGCCACCCATTCACACAAATTCTATCATCAATAGATTACTCATATCTTAACTTATCACAGACACAGCATATAAAGCAAGAATGGTAGCTTTACCTACGTGTTGTTTATCAAAAAATATGAATTCTTCTAAGGCATCTGCTCTCTTCATATTGCTTAATGTAATTCTTTTTACCTGTGTTTTATCAAACAAGGTACCATGCCCTCCAGAAAAAACTCCAACGGTCCCCAAAACATCAGCCAAGTGCCCAAAAGATACCCTAAAGTTTGGTGTATGTGGTGACTGGCTTGGGCTGGTTCATGAGGTCATTGGGGCTCAACCAGATAGTGAATGCTGCTCGTTAGTGAAGGGTCTAGCAGACCTTGAAGCAGCATTATGTTTGTGCACAGCTATTAAGGCAAATGTGCTTGGTGTCCTAAAGGTTGAAGTACCTGTTGCTCTTAGTTTGTTGGTCAATTCTTGTGGGAAAAAGGTTCCTGAAGGGTTCAAATGTGCATGACATTTTAACTTTCCTAATGTTTGTTTGTAATGTTTATCTGTATAAGAGCTATAACACTGGATTCAAATGACAGTACAAGGAGAAAACAAGTAATTGCAGAGTCATCAAACTAATGTACTCAATAGTTATTTGCATTTATTAGTTATGTCATTCTTTAATTTTGAACAACTAATCTAGTGATAAACCTGTCATATTTTAGTAAACTATAATAATTAGCATTCTAGCAGTTGCAGTTCAAATATGTTTTATTAACAAATAACGTATCAGCAAGAAAGCGCAAAATAATCTCGTGTTACCACAAAATAGCTAGATAAAACAATGTATGTTAAGAATTAAATAAGCATGTATTACTCAACTTTAAGAACGTACCGCCGTGTTTTGACAATGGGTAATAGAACTAATGCTATGATCACTGGAATCGACCCATCTAAAAGATTGTTACTCACATCGCCAGCAAATTTCTACAAGTTCAAATGTGATTTTTCATGTCATTATCAGTTTTGTAGGTGTGAAAACTATCAAGCTATAATCTATCTGCAGTCATAGTTGCACTGTTATGGTCCAGTAACGATATTGATGTGGATACACGTGGGTTGATTTAGTTTTAAAAAGCAACAATCATAATGATGAACTTTGCTGATAATTAAGCATATAGAATCTTTGGTACACAAGAAAATGAGAGATAAGGTTTACATTATCAAATTATCCTAATAGCTAACACTAAAAAGAGATCCCAAATAAGTATATAAAAACACTGATATAAGAAAATAAATGCATTGAAGGTATTGAGTAAGACCGTCCCAATGTGCAGTAATAAAGTCAAGGATTTGGAGCAAGTTATCTACAGCGATAACTCTAGAGCAAATATCAAGCAAACCTTCAAGCCAAATAGAAAAAGGTTGAATTATCTAATTAATAATACCTGTTTGGGTACCGAAAGATAACTTCGGGGATTTATATCAGTTCATAACATATGTAACAGCACAGGTTAACGAATCTCATAGCATTTTAAAGGTGTATACCATACAAAGCAGAAGTTGACAAACACACAAGAGGTTGCGAAATCAGTACGTCTTCAGTAAGGCCTTAATAGAACAAAGTCCCGATGATGGCCAATCCAGCTCTCACTTAAACGACCAAGGTGTTATTAGTTGTCAACCGGGATAGTATTGCGCAACTATCCCTTATAATTCTTTGATTTATTTCTAATAATAACTATAAGTACAAATGGTGTTATTGGTTGTCAAATGCATATTGGGTAAAACTTGTTCTTATCTTTGTAACATATCCATGTTTTACTCCAATCTTTGGACCAAGAGTTAACTACATAGTTATCCATTTAGGCAACAAACATTAGAGCATAGGTTCATATGAAAATATTAAAACATATTTTGAAAATAGAGATTATGAATGGCTTGATATTGGACTTTATAGATAAATCTTGTGTATTATCTTCTTAAAGTGATCCAACTTTTCACATACACTTTGCAATCCTTATAGTGCTCTTATTACCTGTTGATATCACCTCAGCTGAAACATCGAGGATTCCATTGACATCTATGTTAAAACGCACCTTTATCTTCTGTTCACGTTTAGGGGCTGCAGGAATACCATGAAGCTTGAAGGAGTCAAGCAAGATGTTTTCTTTCGTTTTGCCACTCTCACCCTGATATACATCAATAGTTATAGTTACTTGGTTGTCAAAATGTGTTCTATAAATAACCTCCTTAAGAGTGGGTATGGGTGTGTGCTTGGGAATCAAGACACTCATAGTATCGACACTCAAATCATCTACTTCAACCCGAATGCCAAGTGAAAGAGGGGTTACATCTAAGAGTATCAAATCCTGCAAAACTTCATTCCCTTTACCACCCAAATTTGCTGCCAACACTGCTGCACCATAAGCAACAGCTTCATCCGCGTTAATACTCTTTGAAAGTGGTTTCCCGTTGAAGAATTCCATCAGCATTTGTTGAACCTTGGGAATCCGTGTTGACCCACCAACAATAACAATATCGTCAACGTCGTTCTTTTGCATATTCCCATCTCTCAAACAACTCTTGACGTGCTCAATGCACCTTTCGAAAAAACAGCTGTTTAGCTCCTCAAACTTTGCCCTAGAGAATTTAATTGAAAAATCAATTCCTTCAAACAAGGAATCAACTTCAATTGTTGTTATAGGTGTTGACGACAAATCCCTCTTTGCATTCTCACATGCCACTTTCAACTTCATCATTGCTTTTGCATTCTTACTCACATCCATCTTTTCTTTCTTCTTGAACATTTGGACACAATAACTTACCATAGCCTTGTCAAAATCCTCGCCACCTAGATAAGTGTCACCACCCACTGCTTTAACGGTAATGGTGCCATCCTTGGTGATATTGAGAAGAGACACATCAAACGTTCCTCCACCCATGTCAAATATCAAGATAGTTTTCTCTTTAGGACAATTTATATCAGCACTCTTATCTAGACCATAGGCAATGGCTGCCGATGTTGGTTCATTAATCAACCGCATGACATTAAGGCCAGCCAATGCACCAGCATCCTTAGTTGCTTGACGTTGTTGGTCACTGAAATATGCCGGGACGGTAATCACAGCATCCGTAACTGTCGTTCCAAGGTATGCTTCAGCCGCATCTTTCAATTTCTTTAAAATCATAGCAGATATATCTTCAGGTGAGAATCTCTTTTCTTCTTCACACTCGTGTTCAAATACAATCACTGGCTTATCTCCAGATCCTTCAGTTACCTTGAAAGGCCATGACTCAATATCCTTCCTCACTCTACCATCACTGAATCTGGTTCCCATTAAACGTTTAACATCTGAAAATTTATAAACAAAAGTGTCGTTTAAGGTAGTTCACATACTAAAATAAAGGATATCAAAAGACAATAAATGTAGCATAATCTACAGACTTACCGAAAACAGTATTATTAGGGTTCCTACGGATTTGATTTTTGGCAGCCTCGCCAACCATGAGTTGAGTGCCATTCCAAGCAACGCAAGATGGTGTAATCTTGTTACCTTGTTCATTAGGAATGATCTCAACACGGTTGTGCTTATCAAACCATGCAGCAACACATGAGTACGTTGTTCCAAGATCAATGCCCACTGCAGTTTCTCTCACTCTTTTTGACATATTGAACTATAATTAGCAAATGTGTGAGATCGAAAAATTTTTAGTTCTTTTTTTTTCCCAGTTAAATCTAATATGCGAGGAAACCTAATAGACGCGGTCTTTAACTGGTTGATGGGAATATGGAACAACTTCTCAATTCTAGCCAACCATGTTTCTAAGTCATTTACACTTGGCAGCAACCAAAGATTAGTTTCACATTTTAATTTAGTAGTACGAGGCATCATGCCCCGATGCACGGTCTTTGTTCATCATAAAGAATCATTGGTTTTGCAAGGGTTATGCGTATTTAGTTATTATACTTAGTTTCGATCGGGGGTATTCGACTGAATAAACATAGTTTATTTAAGCAAGATTTTGTAAATAGAATTGTTTCAAGAAAAAGGTACTATCAAATACATGAGTGACTTTCATCATTATAACATAAAACATGTTATTTCAAACACATAGTTTATACTACACACAATTTAGGTTTTTTTCTTTTGTCTCTTACACCAAAACTGATGTACAAGCTTCGAGTCTTGTCTTTCATATGTAACGATTGCGTTGTTATATCTCCAAGTGGTATCGGTTGATATAGACATCCTGTAAATAAAATTTGTAACCAAGTATTAAAAAAGCTGATAAATTTATAGAAGATTGTCTAAATATTAATTATATTTATTTAAGTTGTAAAGATATTGGATTCGTATTGAGGGTACAACTCTATTATATCAAATTAGTTAAGTAATGAATGAATAAATAAGTAATTTCCCAAAACAAACGTCGGCTTGTATTTTCTTCATCACTCTCAATTGTTATTCTTCTTTTTCCCTTAAAAACACTGCTCTATAATATCTTTTCTCACACAATATGTTCGGCAAGTCGGATCCTTTTATGGGAGGAGTAAATGGGGTAGGCATAATTGGTTGATTTCAAACAAGAATCGAAAATACCTTTCACAAGTTAGCACTGTGTTCAAATCACATTATTATTTTTGATAGCTTTGAAAAGTGGTTTAGTTTTTTTAGTTAATGGTCTTTTGTCACCACTTAATCACTATGAAAGCAAATAGATAACTATTAACCTCAACTAATAATGAAATCAAATACTTTGTGTTATTTTTAGTCTATTTATGGCTCTTTATCAAAGTAAATTGATATGTCGTATTTATAGAATCTTTAGGCGTACCTTGGCTTGCTATTGTAGGTTGTTAAAAGCTTCCTTAATATTCCTTGTGTGGTGCATTAATTCCTTGTCATTGTCTTCTATCATGAGGATTTTCAGTCCTTTTGGCTTGTGACTCTAGATAGTGCACCATAGAGTTGTCCGTGACTGAAGACAGGTGCCAGCAAATATAAACTGTAACAATTCTCATTTATAATGTCATTATTTAATTATTTATGTCACTTAATCTTTTAAATTTAAATAAACTTACTTTCACGAAAAAACGGATTAGTTCAATCGCGTACTTAGATAAACGTACATTTAAGTCAAACCGACATTATACGATGCTCAGACTACACATTTTATGCATTTTGTATTCCTTACAATCATACTTTAAAAGTTATATTTCACTTTTTCCATTTTTACGTAAACCTTGCACCTTTTACGTTTAACGCTATTTAGACCTATGTTTTTAGTTTTAACAACGTTTATCACACCAACAAGCTTTTGTCTCATCTTAAATACAAAAATAGGTTATGTTAAAAAGTTTTAATACTTTTAAAAGTTTTATATTTGGGCAAATTGTCTGAAAAGGCATCGAACTTACCACATTTTCCTTTTCTGGGCATCGAACTTTTTTTTCTTCCTATTGTAGCACTGAACTTCCCTAATTTTCCTTTTGTGACACAAAATCACACTTAAAGTGTAATTAACCTTCTTAAACCCGTTTTAAGTGTAATTTTGTGTCACAAAAGGAAAATTAGGCAGTTTTTAGTGCTACTATGGAAAATTAGGCAAGTTTAGTGCTACCCGTTTTAAGTGTGATTTCGACCGTTAATTTTTTATTGCACCGTTAGTCCTTTTCGTCTGTTTTTAACGACCGTTATTATATTATTGCACCGTTAGTCCTTTTACCGCTTTTTACATCGTTTTCGTCCGTTTTGTTCGTTTTACACGGTTTCGTCCGTTTTTACACGTTTTTCGTCCGTTTTTGCGTGGTTTCGTCCGTTTTACACATTTTCGTTCGTTTTGCACGTTCTACACGCATTTTTAGTTTTTGCAACGCTTTCGTCCGTTTTTACACGCGTCCGTTCTTGCACAGTTTCGTCGTTTTTACACGCTTTTTACACGTTTTTTTAGTTTTTGCACGGTTTCGTCCGCTTTTACACGCGTTTTGTCCGTTTTACACGTTGTTCGCTTTTGCACGTTTTTACACTTTTTCGTTTGTTTTGCACCGTTTCGTCTGCTTTTACACGTTTTCCCGTTTTACGCTCGTCCGCTTTACACGTTTTCGTCCGTTTTTGCATAGTTTTGTCGTTTTTACACGTTTCGTCGTTTTGAACAATTTCGTCCGTTTTACCGCGTTTTCGTCCGTTTTTGCCCAGTGGTTTAGCCCGTTTTTGCACATTTTCGCCTGTTTTTCCGTTTTCGTCCGTTTTGCACGTTGCGTCCGTTTCTACGCCGTTTTGTTCGCTTACATGTTTTCGTTCGTTTTTACATGTTTTCATTTGTTTTTGCATGTTTTCGTCCGTTTTTACACGTTTTCATTTGTTTTTACACGTTTTCATTTGTTTTACAGGTTTTCGTTCGCTTTTGCACGCTTTCATTCGTTATACACGTGTAATAAATGGTCGAAAACGTGCAAAAACAGACAAAAACGTGCAAAAGCGGACGAAAACGTGCAAAAACGGACGAAACTGTGCAAAAACGGACGAAAACGTGTTAAAACGGACGAAACTGTGCAAAACGGACGAAAACGTAAAAACGATCAAACTATGCAAAATGGACGAAAACGGTAAAAATGAAAAACGCGGTAACGATCAAACGTAAAAAAGGACGTAAAACTAAAACTGGTAAAAACGAACGAAAACGTGTACGTAAAACGGACGAAACACGTGTAAGGTAAAATGCGGCACGGATCTAAAACCTGTAAAAACGGACGAACCCGTAAAAACTAACAAAACGGACTAAAACGTGTAAAAAACGGGCGAAAAGGACTAACGGTGCAATAATATAATAACGGTCGTTAAAAACGGACGAAAAGGACTAACGGTGCAATAAAAAAATTAACGGTCGAAATCACACTTAACGGTAGCACTAAACTTGCCTAATTTTCCTATAGTAATAGCAAAAACTGCCTAATTTTCCTTTTGTTACACAAAATCACACTTAAAACGGGTTTAAGAAGGTTAATTACACTTTAAGTGTGATTTTGTGTCACAAAAGGAAAATTAGGCAAGTTTAGTGCTACTATAGGAAAATTAGGCAAGTTTAGTGCTACAATAGAAAAAAAAAAGTTCGATGCCCAGAAAAGGAAAAGGTGGCAAGTTCGATGCCTTTTCAGACAATTTGCCCTTTATATTTTTACATTACACAGTTTTACGTTTCACGTCTTAAAAACTTTACGTTTGAAATTACTGATATCAAACTACACTTCGTAGCTCAAAATTTATAAAAACCAACAACCAAAACCCACTCACCAAGCATAGGTGGCTGGTTTTGGCTTGGTGAGGTTACACATTTCATTTGGTTAAGATATCTAACATCCACTAACTAGAAACCACTTCCATAAAACCATTTCTCTTCATTTGTACATGCAAAACCATCACCATTTCTCAAATTTCTTGGTTTCTCTCCATCCTAAATGATCCAAATCAATTATTTACCACACATTTATAGCTTGATTTGGTGAAAATATGATTCAAGAAGCAAAGGTGTAGGTGTTATAGCTTAGTTCCTAGTTTAAGTTCTTGATTCTTGATTTTTTTTGAAAGATTCGTAAGGTGTTCTTGGTGATTTTTAGAGAGGTTCATAAGGTATTATTGCAAGGTTCATAAGGTGTTCTTACAAGGTTAAAAATGGTTCATTTTAATTTGAGTAAAAGAGTTGGAAGCTTGGGTCTTTTTATTGGTGATTCTAGGATTAGTGTTCTTAATATTGTTTTCATCCATCAAATTGCAAGGAATCAAACACTCATTTTTTCATTTTATTACTGTAAATGTATATATTTTATATATTTTGTATGTTTTATATACTTATTATGCTTAGTTATGCTTTGTGCTTGGACTAAAACACTAGAAAACATAACAATGACTATACTTGCAAAAACAGCTTCTGACCAGGGGTAAAAATAGAAATTTTCTACACATAGACTTTGGACCTTAGGATAAAATATAGGATTGTAGCTATATTTCTTTTGGTCGTTTCGCCGCGTGGCTCACTTCATAACTCATTCTGATGAATTAATTAGAAAATAAACGGTAAAACATGTCGAAAACTGCACACCGAACTTTATTGACCAAACTCTCTAAGAATTTGCATAAAACCCTCTATTGAACAAAGATTAAAAGTTGTAGCTAACACTTTATATTGAACGTGGCCGTGAAAACCGGGTCAAAACGAGTTGCAGAACTCAACTTATCGCCATTTTCGCGGGACTGTTGTGGGCTATCCAAAACTCAGCTTGTATACTTGAATGTAAATTGGTAATTTCACTTAGGTATGTGAGTTTTAAGATCATGATACTTGTGAATTTAATTAGTACACTCAAAAACCTTTTCGGAGACGTAAATACCAAATTTTAACTCCTTACGGTTTAGTCCCCGTCTTAAACACTATGTACAAAAGCATAATCGATATAATAAAGTTATAAAACTCATTTGTATATTTTCATATCATTTTAGAACCTAAGACACAACATATATTTTTAGGTTGCTCGTAGAACTTTCTCGGCTTATTTATCACTTATTTGAATTTTACTTATCACCTTTCTTATGGTGAGTTACATAACCCACTTTTACTCGTTTTAAACTACTTTTGGGGTGAGAATGCATGCTTGTTTTACTTACATACTTTACTTGTTTATCTGAAACACTTTACTAGTTTACTGAAATACTTGATACGTTCAGTTACTGAGACACTTTACTTGATTACAGAAACACAATACTCACTTTATTAAATACATGGTTTGCATTTACTTACGTACACAACTGCACTAAACTATTACAGATTTCCTAAGTTATGAACCGTTAATTACGTTGTAAGCGTGAATTTTGTGAATGGATCTATTGGGATTGAACTCCCCTGTCTGGGTGGTTTCCCCACTTGACTGGTATGTCAAACGGACGCATAATCATTTGAGGGACTCTAGATGTCCTAGGTGGACATCTATCAGAAACTAGAAACCAAAAAACTTGAGGTTTTGGTGTCAGGAACTTAGGGGAATTGGTAACACTTTCTTTTTATGACATTGTATTTGTTATAATGGTCATATACACTTATTTTTGTGGTCCGCATTTAGCATTTTCATCATGAATTTATATGTATACCCTAAGATGTTACAAGTCTAGTATAGGCGGGATTTGTAACATGATTAGGTTGACATATACTTGTCATGAAGATTTACTTTAACAAGTTTTTACTTATTTATAATAAACCTATGAACTCATCAACTTTTATGTTGATACTTTTAACATGTATTTTCTCAGGTTCGTATAGCATAACTTTGGATTGAAGCATTGAGTCGCACAACATGTTTTGAAGACTGGGATGCATCATATTTTATCATTCAATAACTTTGTAAAATGTTATGTAACTTAACACTTGTGACCTCTTGTTTGTAACTCTGATGTTTAAAATTAATCGAATGATAATTTTTCAAAACGTCTTATTTAGAATTCATTTTTTATAACTCGTACTTTGTGCTTTGAAGTAATACCCTAGTGACACTATCTTTCGCTGTGTTATTTTGAGGTGTTACATATTGATATCAAAGCTCTGGTTATAGAGAATTAAGTTGCATTTAGTTTACTTAAAGATACCACGTACAAGATGCAATATCCACTTTTCAAGAAAGAAATAAAAGGAAACTCTGTAAACTATCCTATGGTCGAAATTGGTATTCTAGAATCTAGAATAGAGTTATTCGGCTAATTAACAAATTAAACTCATCCATTACTTTAAGTGTAGCTTCACATATCTTCATCTTTCAACTATCTTTACACATACATGTCCACTCAAGTATTATAATGCTATCAAGCAAGCAAACAAACAAGATTCTTAGCACAATGTAACAGCCAAAAGTTGTCAAATTGTGCATGTGGCCATTCTTCACAAGTAATTCAGTTTGTCTGAGGCTCTGAGCCACCCATTCACACAAATTCTATCATCAATAGATTACTCATATCTTAACTTATCACAGACACAGCATACAAAGCAAGAATTGTAGCTTTACCTATGTGTTGTTTATCAAAAAATAAGAATTCTTCTAAGGCAGCTGCTCTTTTCATATTGCTTAACGTAATTCTTTTCACCTGTGTTTTATCAAACAAGGTACCATGCCCTCTAGAAAAAACTCCAACAGTCCCTAAAACATCAGCCAAGTGCCCAAAAGATACCCTAAAGTTTGGTGTATGTGGTGACTGGCTTGGGCTGGTTCATGAGGTCATTGGGGCTCAACCGGATAGTGAATGCTGCTCATTGGTGAAGGGTCTAGCAGACCTTGAAGCAGCATTATGTTTGTGCACAGCTATTAAGGCAAATGTGCTTGGTGTCCTAAAGGTTGAAGTACCTGTTGCTCTTAGTTTGTTGGTCAATTCTTGTGGGAAAAAGGTTCCTGAAGGGTTCAAATGCGAATGACATTTTAACTTTCCTAATGTTTGTTTGTAATGTTTATCTGTTTTATGAGCTATAACACTGGATTCAAATGACAGTACAAGGAGAAAATAAGTAATTGCAGAGTGATCAAACTAATGTACTCAATAGTTATTTGCATTTATTAGTTATGTCATTCTTTAATTTTGAACAACTAATCTAGTGATAAACCTGTCATTAATATATATATTAATCCGTGTAAGAAACGACGGCGTTTTGCCGTTTGAAAGAAAAGGACGAAACGACAACTTAGGCCCAAAAATTAAAGGGTAAAACGACATTCTTGAAACGACGTCGTTTCATGAGTTTGGAAAAATGGCAAAAAGTACCCCTCAAGTCAACAACGGAGTCCTTAATTCTGAAAAATGCCAACAAATACCCCCGAAGTGTGTCAGATTTTGCAAAACCAATCCTAAAGTCTTATATTCTCACAAAATTTGAAAAATGGCAAATATTACCCCCAAAGTATGCGGCACTTTTCAAAATCAACCTTGAACTTTATTCGTTACTCAAAAAAATATCTCCAAGCTATGCGACTTTTTGCAAAACCAATCTTAAACTCTATTATATGTTCACAAAGTTTGTAAAAATGGCAAAAAAAATACCCACTAACGATATGACAGTTTTTAAACTCAATGGTAAACTTTACTTGTTAAATTTTTCATAAAAAAAAACTTTAAAACACACCCGTTAAACAAACTTTAGGTCAACGTTCATATCCCGACCCAACTATCACCGCACAAATGTGTCATAGGAAATGAATATACCCACATTTACATAAAGATTTTTGCACAATTTACACACCACACGTATAACAAAATTCATATAGCATAAAAATTCAAATGCAAAAAACCCGCCGCAACGCGCGGGTGCAGAATCTCGTATTTTAGTAAACTATAATAATTAGCATTCTAGCAGTTGCAGTTCAAATATGTTTTATTAACAAATAACGTATCAGCAAGAAAGCACGAAAATCATCTCGTGTTACCAGAAAATAGCTAGATAAAACAATGTATGTTGCATGTTCATGAATTACAACAAAGAATCAAATAAGTATGTATTAATCAACTTTAAGAACGTACCGCCATGTTTTGATAATGGGTATTAGAACTAATGCTATGATCACTGGAATCGGCCCATCTAAAAGATTGTTACTCACATTGCCATCAAATTTCTACAAGTTCATATGTGATTTTTCATGTCATTATCAGTTTTGTTTGTGTGAAAACTGTCAAGCTATAATCTACAAGTTCATATGTGATTTTTCATGTCATTATCAGTTTTGTTTGTGTGAAAACTGTCAAGCTATAATCTATCTGCAGTCATAGTTGCACTGTTATGGTCCACTAACGATATTGATGTGGATACATGTGGGTTGATTTAGTTTCAAAAAGCAACAATCATAAATAATGCTTGATGAACTTTGCTGATAATTAAGCATATAGAATCTTTGGCACACAAGAAAATGAGAGATAAGGTTTACATTATCAAATTATCCTAATAGCTAACAGTAAAAAGAGATCCCAAATAAGTATATAAAAACACTGATATAAGAAAATAAATGCATTGAAGGTATTGAATAAGACCGTCCCAATGTGCAGTAATAAAGTCAAGGATTTGGAGCAAGTTATCTACAGCGATAACTCTAGAGCAATTAGTGGTTGTATTTATTCAGAAATATGAATATCAAGCAAACTTTCGAGTCAGATAGAATTAATAATACCTGTTTGGGTAAAGAAAGATAACTTTGGGGAATTATATCAGTTCATAACATATGTAACACCATAGGTTAACGAATCTCATAGCATTTTAAAGGTGTATACCATACAAAGCAGAAGTTCACAAACACACAAGAGGTTGCGAAATCAGCACGTCTTCAGTGAGGCCTTAATAGAACAAAGACCCGATGATGGCCAATCCGGCTCTCACTTAAACGACCAAGGTGACGAAGAACCTGCATAATAAATGGACATTTCACAAGGCTGGCTTGGTTTTGAAAGTCATATGTAAATGAATGCGAATACATAGCAACGCCAGTGTCATGTATTGAAATTTGAAAAGGCAATATAAGCACACACAAAAACAGAGGTGACCAAAGCCCTTAAAATGACAACTGAGCATACTAAATTTCTAGTCCCAATACTTTTTGCAACAAAACCCAATCTCAGAGTTCAAAGTGGTCCCACTTCTTTATATTTAGTAGGACTCACCTGGTGATAAAAATAATGAATGCTGACAGAAAAGGGACTTAGCATCTTACAGTTAATATTGCTTTCCCGGTATTATCAAGCCTCAGTGTAGGTCCTTTAACATCAGTTTCTAAAAAGAAGTGTCTGCCCTTAACTGGTTCAGCCTTCCCAATCTCTCTTAGTTCCTGCAATTACGAGGATAGAAAAGAGCATATGAGGATGATTACTCTAAAAGCCAGTACATGTCAAAGTCTTGACTTTACGTCTTTATATAATTCATCAGAGCTTATGATCCTAAAAGTGCAGTAACATCAGCACCTAAACATTTTTTTGCACTAAAGCTTAAATGTCGAAGTCATATAAATAGGATATGTGTACTCACGAGAGCTTTGTCCGAGTTACCTTCTGTCAGCTTAAAAAGTAAAAGAAAGAAATCAAAATCAGTGGTTGTAGAATTACATTTATAAGAGAAATATAATTATACGTATCTTTAGAAACCTTTTTCTTAGGGGCGTTGATAAGTTGGGAATTTGCCTCAGCATAAGCAGCCATGTCATTAATGGCTGCATTGATCTTGTCTAGAGTTAGCCTTCCTCTCATATACCTGCATTTTGAGAGTTTTTAACCGAATATAGCATATCACATTACCATATAAATCAGAGATTCATTGACCAGATAATTATGTTGCAATCAATAACTCAGCAACTATATAATAAGCGCAAAGATGATTGTACTTACGATGACAAGGAATTCAGTTCTTCATCGGTAATGTACCATAAAGGTGGGGAACCACGACCTTTTTTCTCCTATAATGTGAAAGAATATTCTGAAAGTTAGTAATTAAGATAAATTAATCCACAGGGGAACACAACATTATTATTAGTAAAGATGCAGCCTCACCTGAAAGCATCTTAGTACCTTACAGTATAAGTTTCATATTCTTGAATAGTATTATATTTAGCATAACAAGGTTATTATATGTAAAAATGAGATACACTCATAAACCTTATTTTGAAAATATGAAGGTTGTTTTAGTGCAGTTGATCCAAGTTAACTCAGAGAAACAAACTTTCCATTTAATACATGAACAAAGCTTATAGATGAATCATCTCCATAGATCCTCAAGTTGATGTCCTTAACCAATACTATTACAAGTCTGTTAGCATGAGCTGGACCATCTTAATATGTACAAGAAGTAAAGGGATGCTCACTTTGGGTAATGGTGCAGGCTCCTCCCTGGGTTCTTGAAATCCGAAAGAATGATCTTGTCGTGTAGGTTCCTCCATAACGTAACTAGACAGAAATGTGAAGGACAAAAATATGAACATTAGAATTGGACTCGTGCCCAAAAGAATGGCAGATCATATGAAAAGTAAGATAGACACGAAGAAATAGGCACCTTGCGCTACTATCTTGATATCTAACTTTTTCCCTTTCGGGAATATACGATGGAGCATATGCAGACATATTCTGCAACTTCTGCTGCTGCTGAAGAGATGCTTGAATCAACTTCTACATATAGACCAAGGAGCCAGAGTCAGTTTACTAGTACTAGTCAAGTATGTGATCAAGTCTGCACTTTGTAGTTCTAAGAAACTAAAGCTACTGCCCTGTATTCAAATGTTTAGTATTCGAGGGTGTTTGGGATTGCTTACTTATCTTTTAAGATGATAGACAGTTTAATAAACAGTATTGAGTATTTGGATGAAACTGTTTATCTGCTTATTTCAAAGTAAAGAAACCCTTTAACATTTGTAGCATACAAGCAACCCCAAACACCCCTTGCACATTTTCCACATTTACATTCTCAGATACAAATTTCTGCAGCTATCTCCACCATTCCAATTTAACATTTCCTACAATCAAACTAGCCAATCCTTCAATGTTATAGATTCTTATACATTCTCATAGCGTTTCACGCGGCAAACACAATTTTTCCTACATCTTAATATTCCTATTTTCTTTCAGTTCGGCAAAGAACATTAAATCCAAAATATTTACCTTCATAAACTTTTTCCAGTACACGTACATTATCAAAATAATTACCTTTCCATGAGTTTTGTAAATACGAATTTCAACTTGTAGTAATACGGTAACTGTAGACGCAATCAATTATAACTATTAGTTTTAACTATATGAATTACATACACTCCTGTCTTGCAGCTTTTTATTTTGGCCCTCGTGCCCCTACGCAAGGACCATACGGAGAAAACAATGGACTCAACGGCTCTCATAGGAGAGTGTTTACCCACTTCAGAGAACGTGACCATTTTTCTTTCAAAGTCCTCTCCTCCAGAACCAACAACTTTACGCGCCTAAAGGCTGGCCCCAAAGTTGGGGCTTGTGGGATTTTAACTTTGAACTTAGGTCTATACTAGAAAATCCCAAACTCTCGCCACTAGACTACACCGTTATACATTTATTTACAACTTACAAGTTACGAGTACAAAATGTTGTACTCGAGCTGTAGACTTCCTTGTAACAAGTAATCGGCCTAGGCAGGAAGTATTCGCTTTGGAATATTTATATAATTATGAGTAAACTTCAAATTATATGTATGTTTAAATACTTCAAAGTTCATATATTTTGAGTTAAAACATTTATTAAAAAAAAGAAGAAGACAAATAAGCAGTTTAGTTATATAAAGCAGCTTACTTTAGCTTTAGGAATAGCTAGGGTTTCTTCGCGCAAGCGATTTTTAATCTGCTGCAACTGCATCTCCATACTCTTCAACGTCGAATCAACCGCCGATAAATCCGTAACACTGCTCGCAGGATACACTGAAAAACATAATCATTAATCATAATACAGCTAAAATTGAGCGATTAATTAAACCAAAACTGTGGTGGGACATACTGTTACGAGCGACGACGAGATCTTGGAGCTCGGCGATACGAGTGTTGAAGGAGGAGATTAGTGAGTCTAGTGATGATCCTGCTGCTTGGTTCTTGGCTTCCATTGTGATTCACTGGTTTTGTTTTTCTCTCTCACACAGTGTGACAGAGAGACAAGAGAAAGGGGAAATTGAGAAATGGCGGAAGAATTTGCTTTATTTTGAGCGGGGACTTTTTTTTTGGGTTTTATATGTGAAAATCACCTGTGACCAGGTGAGAGTACCTGTAACAAAAGTCGTATTTAACCGGAAACTATTTCTTGGAAAGCTTTTTTTTTTTTTTTTTTGGGCTCAACAAAAGGATATGTTTGGCGACGAATATTTAAGTGTGGTGAGCGTTGTGATTTTTAATGCTCATTTGACAAGAATCAAGTAATTTTATTTATTTTTTGAAATGCTCATTGTTCAACGTTTCACGAACTAGTATTTAGGGGTGTTGAACATTTAAGAGTTGTTTTAGATATTATTATTACACCTGCAACTACGTTACTTAACGTTTTATAAAAATAAATAAATAAATAAATAAATTGTATCGCTTACAGCAATTTTTGTCAAACATAACCCAAGATGTTTGCACTGAAAGAACAGGTGCATGGAGGCTCATCTCAAAGTTACCACATGTGAGGGTTAACTTACAATCTCAAGTTGGTTCAAATGGTTGTTTATTTAGGCTAAACGGAATAATAACAATACTCACTCACTCCACGTCAGCGTCACCTCAGCTTTCTCTCTCCTACTTTACCACTCACTCACCACCCGTTTTAACACTCACTCACCACACCAAACCCACTCACTCCACATCATCTTTTTTATTTAATTCATTCATATTAAATAAAGTGTTTGGATGTGGGGCTCGTTGTTTTATCACTCACGGGCGTGAGTGAGTCACGCATACTCACACAACTCACGCGTGAGTCTATTATAGGGGGCAAGCGTGAGTGCCTCACTGGCACAACTCACGGGCGAGAATGTTATTATTCCGTTTAGCCTTATGTCTTGTATAGAATATGAGAGATATGTGTGTTGTATTTATAAATTATTTTTTAAAACAATATAAATAATGAGAATTAATTTATATTATTTGAGCCACTTGGAGATCACTCCACTTTATTTTTCATTAGTTTGCTCTTCAAAACTTGTGTAACAACTTCATTTTATCTATATCTATATCTTCTAAAAAAGTATCGTATAGTGTCATATAAATTTTAGTATCTCGTTTTTAGACGGGATTTAACAAGTATGTGGTGACGGTGTGGTCGTGTGTCACACAAGCACCAAATTAGCATACATACTCTCACCATAAACAAACCACTAAACTCACGTTCAATTGAATGATGATTGACTCACCATATAGTGCTTATTTTCTTTCTTACTCGCGCGTGACTTTGCTTTGTGCTTTGGGAAGTCAAGCGTGAGTTGCTCACTCACGGAGCAAACTCACCTCCATTCCATACAGCCTTACAACCAGCTTTACAAGTTTACTTCAAACATGGATTTGTTTCCCACCCTCGTTTGATTTTACACTTCAACTCATTCTTTTTTTAGTAACACAAATCCAAAAAAATGTAAATAAATAAGAAAATCAATGCACTCATGAAGTCATGTTTGCCATATTCCATAAGAGATATATATTGAAAGATAAAATTTTCCAGCGCCAACAAGAAGTGACTGGTGCGTATGTATGTGAGTACATGTATTAAGCCCATTTGGCGAAGAAGGACACAAGACCAGTGCCAACAAGAAGTGATAGGTGTGAACCAAGTAAAATATCTCGTTGTTTTGCATCCTCTGATTCTTAAAATCTGGCGAAAGAATTTGAGGATGCAAAACAATAAGATCCTTCTACTTGGTTCATACCTATCACTTCTTATTGGCGATGGTTTTATGTCCCTCCTAGCCAAATGGGCTTAATACATGTACACACATACATACGCACCAATCACTTCTGGTTGACGTTGGTCTTATGTCCCTACTAGAAGTGATAGGTCGTTAATCATAACATGCCTTGCACGATAAGAGCAAGATTGTCTTCTGCGTAGGAGTTGTTGGCCAATATTCCAATCACAATCCTGCTTGGAGTCGTTAGTGTAAAAAACGCTCCCATCAGCACAATAGCCAACGATTTGATTTTCGCCTACAAGTCTTCACAAATTATTTAGGCCTCATTCTTTGATGTTATTGTTTTCTCTACTATTTGTTTTTAATAAAGCTAAAAATAATATATACAAGATAGATGGATTGTCATTATCCAAGTAGTAAATTCGTAGTATCATCATTCATTGTAGATCATGAAACCATATATTAGGTAGAATTTTAGAAATGTGCTAAGATCGCCTGGCCTAATTCTGATCTATATATGATGGCATTACGAGTACTTTAGCTAGAAATGAATAATAGAATTCATACCTGGTAGATGCATCCACCAAGTCCTAATCCTTCAAAGAATTGGTGGAAGGACAATGCGACAATAAGTGGTTTTATGGTTTTCGGACTTTCTAAGCTCCCAAAGATAATCCTATGATCATGAAAGGACGATGATTCCCATTTCCAACACCTAGACGTTAAAGCATAAAAAATGTTGTTGAATCAACTTATTACTCTTTCAGATAAGTTGTTTGTCGTATAGTCGGTACATATATGATGTCTATATATGAACACAAAAACTATGTGATCAATTATTTTAGTAGGACGTCAAAATTTTTGAACCTTTAGTGATTGTATGTCTCATAAGAGTTAACAGCCATAAGTTAATAGAATTTATACTCACATCACATTTTTTTATGCATGCATCACAATTTGTGCATTACAGTTTGTACTATAATATGCATAAATTATGATGCATGCATAAAAAAAATATGATGTGAGTATCACCCCAATAAGTTAAAATTATCAACTATAAATCTATATATTACATATGATCGTAAATCTCGATGTCTTTGTTTTCCATGTGTACGCTAATTGGAACAGCACAGCTGTGTTTTTAGAGGTTCCCGATTTCTAGTAGTGTCCTAGTAGATTTATAGACGACTTATGTAAACATTTTAGACATTCAACTTATTAAACATACTAGCATTTGTTAGTACGTATGGAGTTGTGAAAAACGAATATGTGTTTTGGGTTTTCAACGAGATAAGTATCATCTCTAATACGACTTTGGGCCGAGCAGTATGGACGTTTTTAATTGAAGGTTGTTTACTACGTAATAGTAACGGCCCGTTTGGTTTAAAGGGTATTGATAGATGTAGATTGAAAAAAAACACAAAAGATTTAGAATGAAATATTACATTCTTTATTTCACTAGTGACTTTTCACCATTCCAACCAATCAATTTTTAGCTTTTTATTTTTTAAAATTTTCAACCATATATTTAATCATTATTAGTCATATTTTTTAATTTTTTATTTCAAAATAATATACAATAATTCAAATAATATGCAATAACTTTATGTTATTTTCTCTCTCTTATGTATTTTCTCTCTCTTTCTTTTCTTTCAAACAATTACCAAATCCAAATCCGATTATAACCCTTTTACAACCAAACGCACCCTAAAATGCTTAGCATATAAATGATATGTGATGAAATTTGCGAACCCATTTGACATGCAAATGGCATTCTAAGTGTAAAATAATACCTTAACTATATGTTGTATTCATAGAGTTGGAAGGCAAACTGGCAACAAGCTGCGCCGCTAACCTTTTTGAAAACACGAACTTCCAGGTAATTATATCATATCTGGGAAAATTTCCGCAATTTTCTCCAAACCATTATGAACAAAAAAACATAGTAATTATTATATACCTTGTCAACAACGCGATAACGAAGAACATCAGAATCATCAACTGGCAACGACATATAAGGTCCGTAAACATATCCATGAGTTGCATGCATGTGAGTATGTGACCACCCACAAATCCACCATTTTTATCTTCATCGTCACCACGTCCTTCACGTTTCTCAACAGTTTCCGTTTGCGTTTTACATTGGTAAGCCATTGACGAAGTCTTAAACAACAACGTCGCAATAACTGTTACCATAGCCACAAAACCTGCGAATGGAAAATCTCCCCAAGGGTGTTGTTTCAAACAAGGCGAAGTTAAGCTTTCAAAAGCATCAGGAATAATATGAATAAAACCGGTTGCTAAAATGACGCCTGCTGCAATACGGCCGGGAAAAACTTGCCCGCAAAGGGTAAAGAAACACCTATGCCACCAAATATGAGAATGGAAACGAGTGCGATTAGTTTGTAAGTGAGAGCTTTGCTTTTGTCACCGGTGAATTCATCTTGTTCACAAGTGGAATCGGCCAACACTTTGGTGGTTGAGTTTTTGAGTTCCAATTTATTATGGAAATCGTTTGCAATGATTGCATGAGTGTTTTAGTGTATTAGAGCAAAACTAATTATAATGCCCCGTGCATTCACGAGGTTTATTCTAATTTTTTCAAATAATGTATTTTTATTTATTAAAAACCAAATAATTTAATTAATTTTTTAATAGTTTAATCGGAATATTAATGGTTTGGTTACAATGTTACTATTTTTAGTTTAGCTACTATAACACTTTATAACTTTTTGTAGACAATAAAGAACACTAATATAAAATGTTTATTTATCAACTTTTGAATACTAAATATAAATTTTTTACGTAAAGACGTTTATTTCTAATTTTATATTTTCTGGTTTTTTATACATGTCTAAAACTATGTTCAGCGCATTTGGTTAGTATAAATCTATATCGAGGCCATATATTTCCCATCATCGAATCACTTTCAATTGGCACATTTCCAAATAAACAAACAAACACTTCAGCTTTAAGTTCACTATACAATCTTTAATTTGATATAACAAGATAATAAACCTACATCAACATTCGAAATAACTAAAAAGATTATAATACTACAACAAAATATATAATGCTTTGTCCTCTACATTTTCTCTTTTTACACCAACAATGGATTCTATACAAAATTTTGGAGCTTTTAGTGACTGAAATCTGGTGTGCAAATTTTGGACACTTTCACCATTTATTTTCTAATTAAATCATCGGGTATCGTTACGAGACGAGCCACCCGGAGAATCGAAGCTAAGACAAAGACATACAAATCTTTATTTTTATAAAAGTCTAGGAACCTAGTGATTAGAGCATAAAATACGTTTATGCCCCTGGTCAAAACTGTCACAGAAACTTATGAACAAAAACATGTTTTCTTGAGTTTTCTAGTTTTGTTATCTTAGTACAAGGTATAACCTCATGAAATAAGTTGAATAAACATGCAAGGATGTATAAAAATATAAAGAAAAAAAAAGTTATCAATGGATTCCGTACAATGATTTTATGGTAAGAAATGAGACTAGAATAAGAACACTAGCCTAGTTTTCTATTCACCAACAAAGTTTTACTCAAGCTTCCAAAATAAAACGAACCCTTGCAAAACCTTTAAAAACTTGTATGAATTGATAAGTTTGATGTGTGGGCTAAGGTAAATGAAAGCTTCAATGACGAGCCTTAGTGGTGAAATAAAGGTGGTTTTGGAGATGAACCAAAGATGAGGACACTTGAACTTTTAGCAAGATGATTTGAAGATTTTGGTGTTGAGGTGTTCTTGGCATCCAATGGTAGAGAGGAAATGAGAGTTTTTCCTTTTTGCGTGTGTAAAAATGAGGTTAAAAAATGTGTTGTGAGATTTAAGCACAAATTGTGTTTGTGTGACAAGTGTTGTTAAGTTTAACAAGTGTAAAATGATGTGTTAAATATTAACATGAGGTGTTATGTGAGATGGTGGTTATGTGGCATGGTTAGGAAGAGTGTATTACCTTGAGTTTAGTGGGTAAATTATACCCTAAAACATCTTAAGTCTAGACTGTAAATAAATAAACGCGTAAAACGTATTAATCTGGTAACATAAAAGTTAAAACTTATAAAAATAGTAAGTTTTCAAAAAAACAACTTTAGTATTTTTAAAATGACATGAGCATATTGTTGATGTAGACTAAACTTAGTCTAGAGTTGGTTTCAAGTTTAGTGTACGTGTATATGTTAAAATGCTTAAAACGTAAGTAAAAATGTATAAAACACAAGTTACTTGAAAATATTGAATTTAAATGAAAATGATTATTTAATTGATTATAAGTAGACTAAATATTAGTCTAGTAAGATGTAAAATGTTTAAAGGTGGTTCTTGTTATGCGCGGGATAACCTTACGGTTATACGTAAAGTTTAAAATTTACGTAATTAGGATAAAACGTTAAGTTTATAGGTAAAAGTTGACGTAAAATTTTTGGTTGTTACACAATCCTAAAATATAAATCAGACAAAAAAACCAAATACTTTTTTATATAAACATGAAGAACCCGCGTAAAATACAAGCGATGTGACCAGGAGTGATGTGATCGTAACTTCCATCATCGGAGGAAAACAAAGATGACTTAATGATTAGAAATATAGTAACTTTTGAATATGGGATGGTTGAGAAAGAATATTTGGTGGTTAAGGTTTGTGATGAACGGATCTTTGACGGTGCAGCCGAATAATTGTCACGTTGGTGAAAGAATGAAGGGCATGCAAATATGTAGTGGTTGAAGATGGAGACCGATGGCAATGGAAGGGGATGTGGGTTTGTATGGTTTATTGTATATATCAGACATCCCGAGCCCATCACAAGAATTTCAACAAACAATGGGAATGTTCAAATGTTTTTCTAACTTCCTCACCCACCAACGGACTCATCAGATGAAAGAGATGGAGAAGGAAGCAACCCCATTGGCAACGTTCAACTTGACCCCCTAGCATACATTAACCAACTGCCAGACATCCCGTGCCCATCACAAGAATTTCAACAAACAAATGGGATGTTCAAATGTTTTTCTAACTTCCTCATGAAGAAGAAGAAGTAGGGGTGAAGGGTTGAAGACTGATGAGTAGAGGCGATGGAGTAGGAGTTTGAATGGGAAGGAAGGTAAGGTCGTGGACCTTAATTTGTGAACAATGGTCTGTAAAACAACTTAAACTAGGGATGAGCATGGTACTGGTCTCGTACCGATCCCGTACCGAATTAGTGGTACCGATTTTTTCCCGAGCATAAATTAGTGGTACCGTACCGCATCGAACGGGATTCGATACGGTACCGAGATATCGATCGGATCGCAGAAATCGGGTTTTCCTTTTTGAATTTCCCGATTTGGTACCGGTTCCGTGCGAATTAGTGGGCCCGATTTTTTCACTCATTTTCAGAGTCCGGTACCGCATCGTATATCGGAATCGTGCGGTTCGGTTCGGTTCTGGTTTAGTTTAGGGATTCGGGTCGAAATGCTCATCCCTAACTTAAACAATATTTATGTAGTTTAGGGCGTAGCTCTAAGTAGATGACATGACAAGAACTAAAACATTCTAACCTAGGGAACCCAAAAATGAGAATTTTACGACGGCTTGATTACAATCAAGAAGTCGGTCCCGCTCATTTTGCTTACCTTCTAGTCGCCCTTACTTACTATGCATAATATTTGTTTCTTGCATATTTGATTATTGAATGTAGAAATGATTAGGATGAGTATTTGCTAAAGAGTGCAAATTCTGCACATTTGCTGAGAAGCTACTAGTCAGCAGTAGCCGGATCCCTGAGCTATAACTAGCTGGATCCCTCAGATGAGGGAACCGTGGGATCCGGGTAAACAGACATAGAATTTATACACTATCACTTTAATCCAATCCTCTAGACCTTATCATACTAGCTAAATATGAAACTTTAGGATCTCCTTAGTCTTCCTCAAGATCAGTAGGTTTCATACTCACTCATAGCTAACTTAGGATCACATTCAAGGTATTTTTGATTGATCACTTCACCAAAACTCACCATATTTCCGCTCCAATACTCACATATTGTTCCTCACATCTCAAAACACTTAGTTTGCTATTTCTCCTAATTTTGACAAATTGATTTTATTCATCTTTACCTCAAAATAGGCTTAAAACAAGTTTTTCATTTCTTTTTATTTTTTTAGAAATTTTCCAAATTTTTCTTAAGCCACCATCTGATCTCTAGGATCAATTGTCATCATTTGTCATCCTCAAATCATTAGTATCATCCTTAAATACTTAGTTGCACTCTCAAAAAGTCCACTTTCTTACCAAAAACCGTCATTAGGTATCCTCACTCCTTATGGTTGGACATTTAAGTCCTATACCATTTAAGACTTCTTAGGGAACCCAAACACTCAATATTTATAGGTACTAGACCCTAAAAGAACATAATCACTCCACCATTTTGTTGTATGATGGACGGATCCCTAGTTTATAACTAGACGGATCCCTAAAGATAGGGAACCGTGGGATCCGGGTCTCCAGAACAACTTATGATCAGCTTTTTCTTCTAATTCAAACTCTCTTTGGTAGTCTAAATACTTTTACTTGCCATTAAATGACTCTCTAGAATAGAACAACACTATAGTTGACCTTAGTGCATGCCAAAATTCTTAGTGGTCAAGAATTTAATTCATTAACTCAACTTCATCCTTTATAAACTAAGTATTCTTATGAGCTTAAACCACCATTCATACCACAATCCAAAAATCAGTAGCTAAGACTTCTGTTACATCCTCTCTTTCACTATGACTAAAGCATCTAGCAAGAACTCTTCAACAAAAGGTTCATCCAAAAAGAATGCTCATATGGTTCATGAGATATCTTCTACCGAGTCATCCCCGGTAAGAAGTCCAAATGCTAGAATCCCTCCTCAACAAACTCAATCAACCAAAGCTAGAAAAACCGCTAGAATTAGCATTCGACCTTTTGAGTTGGAAAGGCCTTCATCAAGCTCTAAACCAAACACACCTAGCTCTAGTAAAACACCCAAGCATTCATTTCTAGAACCTAGACTATACTCCTTTACCGAACCTCTTTCCCATCCAAATCTCTACTCGTTAGAAGACTTACCACCAAGGACTTCCCATTCACCAACCTTCTCGCTAAATAGGGAACCACCTTCACCAACAAATAGTCCATCTTGGGAAACATGAAATCACCAAAGATCCAACCATATAGAGGACTTCTCATCTCCACCACTAACTCGTGCATCATCACCCTCACTTTTATTAGACCTTCCTTCGCTCTTCCACTTCACAAATTCCACCATCTTTTGTGGAGCCTCCTCAAAATATTCCACCTCCTCCGATTCCTAGTCATGACAATAATTGCTCTAATTTTCAACTCACCCAAGGGCTTGTTCAATAAGTACGAAATGAGTTGCATTTCATGTTTAATCATCTCCTTGAACGATTGGACCAAAGCAACAAGTCTACTCGCCCTTAGATTTCAAGCACTTTGATGCTTTTTAAGTTTTTGTTACTTCTTAGAATTATTAGAAAATGTATTACATGTTTTAGTCATTCTCTTAGTTGTAGAGATATGTATATCATTTCTCGTGCTTTTATTGAATGAAATTACATGTTATATCCCATATGGTCTTGAGAATATGTTTGGTGCCTTAATACATAACTCATTTTGATGTTAACATCACATTTTACATCACCATTTTTGTCTTAAGTATGCGAGACCCGGATCCCTCATTTTAGCCTAGACGGATCCCTCTCAGGGAGGAACCGTGGGATCCGATACAACGAATTTTTCTTACTAATTTGAGTCTTATTTGTAGGAAATTATGCATCATATACTTGTTTTCTAACATTTGTTTTGTAGATTTTCAATATACACTTGAAGACTTTGATACCCTCAACAAGGAGGAGTTTCTTGTCAAAGAAAAACATTGCAAAAACGCTTGCAATACTTTCATATAGGAGTATATTACTATTTGACGTCCTCCTCACAAAGGAGCACTCGTCAAGGGGGAGCATGTTCGTCTAAAAGACGAAACCATTTGCAAACAATATTGTAAAACACTCGTTTAGACTTCCTAATTACTTGACGCCCTCAACAAAGGGAAGCACCCGTCAAGGCGGAGCTAAGACGAGAATCCTTCTCATCTCTTATTCTCTATTTTTAATATTTTTACTTGTTTTCTTCAAACAATGTGTTAGTTTCCTTTCGACGCTCTTTTTGTTTCGACAAAAAGGGGGAGAAGAGAGTAAAAACTTCAATTCAAACTTTTACTGTAAAACCCTAAAAATCGTAAACGTGTAAAATGACCATAATGCCCCGCAAGCCAATAATTAAGACATTCGTAAAATAAATCAAGCTTGTTAAATACGTTAAATACTTAAACTAAATGATTTACATGGGACATTGATTATAAACTTACACTTGTGCCACAAATAAATGTAACACAATATTAAGTCCTATGGGCTAGATAAATACATGTACTAGACATTTAAAATTAATGTAACAATAAAGATGGAAACTATACAAATTTGATTTGGTCTTTCCCCCCTAATCGGCCCATCATAACATCCATAATCCCCATTAAATGCCCAACATATTTTCCCCATTTACTTCCCCTAATTTTGGCCGAATTTTCCTCCCCATCCATCCCACAAATCACGTTTTAATTTATTTACCCTTTTCTCATTCTAAACAAACACTAAAACCCTAATTCCCAAAGGTGACGGCAACCCTTTTCCTGGCCACTTTTCTGTCGACAGTTCAAGGAGGGATTTGTAAGCTTTGTGAAGCTGCTGTAATCAAGGAAGTCTTGTCGTGGGTTATTTGCTCCTGCTCATGGGTTGCTAGGACAAATGGGGAGGTCATTGGTGTTGATATTGTCGTGGGTTTTGTTGATCTAGGCGTGGGTTCTTTTCCATTGGTTCTTGGTTCTTCTCTTGTCACGCTACGAGTGTAAACACTCAACATCTCATTTCTTTTCTTTCTTTTGTTTCTGGATTGGTGTCGTGGGTTTTCTTTCCTTTGCATGCTCCATATACGAGTTTTGCATTCACCTAAAATTATAGACCTTGTCACATAAAATAATGAATGTTACTTGTCGCATATGATGATGTCTATGAACCACATAAAATCATAAGATTGACCTTGTACATGTCGAATGAAAATGGGCATTTAACTTTCAATGTGAATCTGTATTAGACCCCCTTATACACGACACATATATATGTTTTATGTTAATGAGAATGAGTTAAAACAAGGATAGAATGAAGCATGTACTTTGATTTGAATGAGGCGAACCTAAAATGGAAGACAAGGGTTTGTATGGTCTTCGTTATATGTTGTATGATATTACTATGGGAGTGCAAGGTCTCGACATTAAGGGGAAATCACACAAGGGTTGCGTAAACATGTACTAATCGAAATGTAATGGCTTATAACGTCAATTAAATTCATGTTTAAAAACCTAGGGCTCGAATTATGTACGTATATACGATTTATATAAATTAAAGGTTAGATTCGTAAATTATTGAAACTTAAGGGGGTTGACTTGTTAGGACGATAACAAAAGGTATTGAAAGAGTAAAATGAGTAAATGGCTATATTTACACTTATGACCCTATACTTTGTAATAATGGCGGTTTAAACCCTAAACTTGTAAAACTTGGCATAAATGACCCTTAAATTATGATAACACTTGTTTTCACTATTTTAACCAAATTTGACTTTGATTATATCATTTATGATTAAATCTGCTAAATACGGAAACCTGCTATTTTTGGAAAGTTACTAATTATAGAAACCTGCTATTTTTGGAAAAGTTGCTTAATATGAAAACCTGCTAACGATGGAAACCTGCCTAAAATAGAAAGTTACCTAAAATAGAAAGTTACTAAAAATGGAAAATTGTTAAAAATGGAAAGGCGTCTAAAATGAGTAATCTGATCTTGTTAAGCGTTATCTAATTCATAGGTTCCGGGCGGCGAGATTGATTCATCGTGTGACCTTACTTTTCCTATTTTGCTTGCTTTGAATGAGGTACAGATATTCTGACCTTTCTCATAAGGTTTCTCATGATCTCTTTGCATCTTTGATCTCTTGCCATGTTGATAGTGAACCATTGCTTTGTTATTGACCTATTGCTAATGAACCTTTGATATTGACCTATTGATATTGAACCTTTGATATTGATCTTTTGCTATTGAACCTTTGATATTGAACCTTTGATATTGGACCTGGATATTAAACTATTGCTATGAATCTCTGAATTGGGAACCATTGATATTGAACCTTTGATTATGAAGAATTATATATTGCTACACTTTGGACCTTTGTGAGACCCTGATTGATACCCGAGCCAAATATTGTTATCCTAGCCATGAAGGTAAGGTAAAGTTGTCATTGATGATGCACCAATGGCATGACTCTAGTCTGGTTGAGTGATGCTCCACACCGTCCCAATATTGTATTGATTATGCGTGCTTCATTGTTATTGTTGGCACTGGCCAGTATATGAATGCATCCTAGATTTGTATTGTATTGGATTGATATTGATATATTGTATTGGTGATGTGGTGCGTATGTGCAATACACCCTATCACAGTCTGGGAGCTAGCTACTCCATTGGTTACTGAGGTCTCCCCTCCTATTGGTTTGGTATTCCGAGTCACCCTCCTATACAATGGCTACTATATGGATCTTGGGCGCTAATGCCACTATTGATTGTATTGTATTGTATTGTTGGCTCGGGATAGATTTATGACAACCCTTACACTTTTGATATACCTATATTGTACCTTCTGTATTCCCAACACACCATATTCGTATTAATTGTCCATTACTCGGTACCTTTATGTGACACTCTACTACCATGATATATATACTCCATTGCATTGATCGTCATATACTTTGTTTTACTTGACCATCGTTCCATTCATCGGGTTATTATATGATTATTGAATTAGTTTATGCTATTACATGTATTGTGTGACTCTTGTTTACCACTATTCGATATGATTAATATGCGATTATATGATTCACCTTGTCATCGACTATATGTTATCTTCTTGTTATGTGACCCTTTTTTGTGCGGGTGACCATGCTAGTGTGTAATCGATTATTTTGTCTTTATCGGTATACCTTCGTTTAGTTAATCTCGTGGACTATGATTATCCGCTAGTATCTATATCTGCTAATTGTTGACCTGCCATATTCACACCCTTGCTTATGCCACTGTTTGATGATGTAAATGGTTCAGCCTATGTTATCGGTCTAGTTAACGTGTTTAGTTGACATGCTATGTCCTTAATTCATTCAATTATAACGTTCATGCTGTATTCCTACTTGATACGTGCAGTTACCATGATTTGACTGCTGATAGTATTTCCGCTGTTATGATGATTGTATGTTATTAACTGTGGGTTGTTTGACTTGTGTGATTGCCATGCTCACTTACTAATCAATTGCTTCCGCTAGCTTTTAGATTTCGTTTGGCTTATATGTATTCTGACTTCCTGATTAATTGTATGCCTGGTTTTTAGATGTGCTTATGTGTATGTCATAGATGTGTTACTTGCTTTGTTCTCCTCTGTTATATGTTCTTTCTGGATATCTGTATAATTGTGTTCTGCTGGATCCTCATCGACTCATTGTTCTCATTTTTTTGTGACATTGTTATCGGCTTCCTTGTTTCATTTCGTATTTATGATTTTGTTTAGCTTTCGTTTTGTTATATCTGTTCACTGGGCTTTTTAAGCTCAACCGCATTTCTTTTCCTGCGGGAGGTTTTAGGTTGGAAGATGGGCTTTGGTGGGCTGAGGGTTGGATTATTTTGAGTGGACCGACCCTAGTTACCTTATTATTTTGGACCTAATTTTAAGAGTTATTGTTTTGAGATTTCATTTCATTTTGGACATATTGGATTTTGTAATTTTCTTTGTAAGTCATTCGATTATATGACTTGGTACTTTATTCCTTAAGGCTTCTGTTTGTAAAGATTTTATTTGTATGTTACGATGACACGCGAATGTGACACTTCTACCCTTGCGGGTTGGGGTGTACATTTACTTATTTTAGTTTTTAAATTAATAATCTTGTTTTATCTTCAAAAAGGAGATTGTTAATACAAATAAGCCGTTAAGCGTTTATTTATATTTCGATCTTCTAATGTTTGTTGATAACAAAGCATAAATCATTTTGAAACAAATAAAATAAATGTGGTTTGAGCCAATAGTTTACTAACACACGTACGTTTTCATACAAAACACTAAACAAGTAATAGTGTTTACATTTTATAGAAATGCATATGTATAACAACTAGTGTTTACATAATGGGTATATATATACATACTTAGTATATATTGTAATGGGTAATGTAATGAGTATTGTAATGGGTAAGAATCTAACTATCTAAGTACTTGACCCATTAACTAGATACATTGAATGTAGTTGGGTAAAACCCAAAGTCCATGACTCATACCTATAGAGCATGATCCATAACCCATGGAGCTAACACATGACCCATTGACTAGATGCATTGCATCTTCTAGATACATTGTATTTATTTGGATACCCATGATCCAAAATCCATGACCCATGATCTATGACCCATAACCCATTTAGGAGGAGCGTCCTACGGATCCCCAGGAATACCTTTAGGGCGGATCCCTCAAGCAATGGATCTGTGGGATCCGGCGGACAGTAGTGATTTTTTTTCTATAAATAGTGAGCCATTTCTTCATTGTAAGGTGCCACTTCCACACATACTTTCTCTTAGTATTGTAAACTCTCTAATCCAAAGGATATTTCTATGTAGTTTTGTGTTTGTGTGATTCTATAGGTTCCTCTTAAAGGCGAGATCACCACCTCTTGAAGTCGAGCAAGCTCAAGTACATTAGTAGCCAAGCTTCGTCATCATCAAGACTACTGAAGTTCTCTTGTTGATAGTTCTTTCTTCCTCCCTAGAAGTGTTGTGTTGAAGGCATTAGTGAAAGATGCCAAAAGGGTCAAGTCGAAGGCATTAGTGAAAGGTGCCGAAGGTTCGTGTCTAAGGCATTAGTGAAGGGTGCCAAAGGTCCATGGTGAAGGCATTAGTGAAAGGGGTCAAAAGATCGTGTCAAGGGCAATAGTGAAAGGTGCCAAGGGTGTACAATCGATATGGTGCAACAATGTACAAACATAGATAGGTTGTGTCCAAGGATATTGATATCCTTGATGATTTTGTAATAAGGAGTGTGTCTCCTTTGGGATAGGTGTTGTGTAGTGTTGGGTTGTATTTCCTCCTTTGTAATGGAACTCAGTATCTAGCCATGTACCGGATAAAGTGTAGGCGACGTTGGAATATGTTTGGTTCTACCTTGTGGAAAAACCTTGTGCAGCCTTGTACCTAGAATAAAAGTAGGCGGCGTTGTGAAGGCTTCTCCGGGAGTTTGTGTTGTGTAGTGCTAACGAACTCTCGGTATTTCGAAGGGAGTGAAGAGTAGGGTAAGGAAGGTTTCCTTGTGGAACACTATAAACACTCGTGTCATGGTTTTGTGTTTCTTACTCTTTACCTTTACATTACATATTTACATACTTAACTATCAACATCCGACATACACATTTAATAGATTGACATAAGTCGATCTAAATAGTTTAAAACGAAGTTTTAATCAGTAAAACTATTCAACCTCCCCTTCTAGTTTTTCACAGTCACGTTTCCAAAGGTGTGTGGCACAATAGATTGGGCATTCTTCTAATCAAGTTTTATTTGTGTTAAAAGACAGTTTTAAAAAACAATAAACCTAGTCATGTCATACCTTGTGAAATCTGTCATTTTGCTAAACAAACAAGGGATTTGTTTCCCCTCAAGTGATCATAAAACAAAGAAATTAGATGATATTATTCACTTAGTTTTGTGGGTCATAATAAAGTTAATACTAGAGATGATTTCAAGTATTTAACTATTATTGATGATTTTTCAAGAGTTGTTTAGGTTTACCTTATTAAATCTAAAGATGAAGTGTACGCATATTTCATAAGTTTTGTGAGTCTTATTGCTACATAATTTAAAGAAAAAGGTTAAGATCATTATGTCCGACCATGGAAGTGAGTTTGTAAATAAAAAAATGAATCAGATTTGTAATTTAAGTGGTATAATTCATCAAGCTACTTGTGCCTACCCACCTCAATAAAAAGGTGTTGTTGAGAGGAAGCATAAATA
>OU343225.1:160696006-160835403 GCA_910596185.1 Chrysanthemum makinoi | reverse complement strand
CGTCTTGAAGTAATGGGCTGGTTGAAAGACCACCGGAGTCTCCATTGGTCTCAATGGATTGGAAAAAAAAATTGGATGCTGAAGAAAATTTATCAGAAATAAGTCACGTCCGGTGGCTAAGGGTTTCGTCAGAAGATGGTATGTTACTTTGAAGAATCTTTTGCTCCGGTTGCTCGTCTTGAGGGCTGTTCGCATATTTCTAGCGTTCGAAGGCTCATATTAATACGACGGTCTAGCAATGGATGTCAAACTGCGTTTCTCAATGGACAACTTAAAGAAACGATCTTTGTCACCAACCAGATGGATTCGTTGATACCTGGTTTCCGAATCACGCTAACACACTGAACAAAGCTCTTATGGTATCAAACAAGCTCCTCTCGATGTACTATAAGACTATCAGCCTTCCGCTCATTGCTAATATTTCACCAAAGGTTCGGTTAACCCAACTCTTTTTATACAATATCACGGGGAACATATCTTAATTGTTCAAATTTCCGTGGATGACATCATGTTTGGTCTACACATAACAGTTTTCAATCGCTTATGCAAAACTAATGAAGAAAAATTTTGAAATGTCCATGATGGGTGAACTTACATTCTTTCTCGAGGACTTCAAGTTCGCATCAACACCCCAGTAGTATTTTCTGAGGTCCCGTCCAAATATGCCGTGAAGTTGTTAAAACAAATTTGGAATGAAAACCTGTGACACCTATGCCACACAATGGCTCTACCAAGAAGCTAGACGCTATTTACATGGGAAATTGGTGGGACCCTATCAAAATACCGTAGTAAGTATTTGGGTCTCATCTGTATCTAACAATCTAGCAACCTGATATTGGTCTTGGCCGTTTATCTATGCTCCCCCGGTATCGGTCTCGGAGCAACTGCAACCCACCTTCTGAGGCTAAAATTAATCTCCGATACATAAAGGGGAACCCTTAAGAATGGGATCTGTTCATCCGAAGGAATTCTTGTGTTTTGAACAAATCGTTTTTCAACCTGACCAAGCAGATGCTTAGACTCACGGAAAAGCACTTCAGTAGCTTTACAATTTCTTGGTGATAAACTGGTGTCATGGCAATCGAAGAAGGCAGGATATGTACATCGCTGTCCTCAACCGAAGCAGAATATGTAGCCTGTCCCGCATGTTGTGCTCAAGTCATTCTGAGAGGAAGCACAACGCCAAGACTATGTTACGGTTTTGATAGAATTCCGCGATGTACTGGTCTCGACAAATCAAGTGCCATTGCAATCTCGTGCAAAGCGGTCGTTCAGGCCACCTAAATCAAAGCACACGTCTTCGATATCCTTTCATCAAGGATCACGGGAACAAGGGGGGGTACCGTTCATTTTTTTGGTACGAATACCAATTGGCAAACGTTCTCACCAAAGCCTTGCCTCCCGCTAGGTTTAATGAGTTGGTCCACCGAATGGGTATGAGGTGTTTGACTCAAGAGGAATTGATGACCTCCTAAAACAGTCGTTAAAACCCTATCAAACACCAAAATCTCTTTTGTAAATAATTCTTTCAAAAAACAAATACAAAGTATAAAATCGGATAAACAACAAAATATTCTTCTATCTATTTTCTTTCAACATTGCAAGTACGTTTCTTCCGTCCACACTATAATCTTTCATTTTTTTCGACAAGGTTGAGGGGAGAAATCAAAACTTTAACTGTGTTCAAAACATCTGCGTACTTTGCATGTTATCATATCTCGGTTTTCTTTTTAACAAATGGTGGTAAATTTTGGGTACAATGACCCTCCTCGGACTAAATTTATAACCTTTCATTATTTCTTAAGTCGAGGGGAGTGTCAATCAAGCTTCTTTCAAAAAATCTTCGTTTGGTACCCAAATGGAAGTTAAATGGCTTTGTATGGAAATGGAAAAGGTGAGGAGAACTATAACTGTCAAAACCTGAAAGTATTTTTCAATAAAATACCCCACCTAACACTATCACTTCACATTTATTACTAAAAACCAACCAATCTACTCCTAGAATCCACCAAGAAATCCGTTCTTTTGATCATCTCTTTGTAAGTTGTTTCGCGGATTAACATGTTTTTTTAAGCTAGGTTTCCTAATCTCATGCAAATCCAACGGCTAAAAATTGTTTAAAACGCATGATTATGTGTTCTACATAAGCATAATCTATACAAACAATCATTGTGTGTATGTTTGTGGTTAAATGGATTATGTCAAAACGTTTCAAATACATTAATGATATCATTTAAACCATCAAAACCCACCCGGAAACACGTATTAATGATTTTTGAAAATTAGGGTTCTTGTGTCGTATTGGGTTGTTTTGCGAATGTGAATGTTATGGTCAAAAAGATTGTTGGGTTATGTTCTTATGATGTTGAATTGATGATATCCTTGCTCTATAACCACCCAGAAACTCTAAATTATTAACAATTTTGAATTAGGGTTTAAAGTTCTTAAGTTTGGGTATTTTTGATTCACCATGTATTGGATGTTAATACTTGGTTAGTAGACTCTCACAATACCTTAGACCTACCAAAACGCTTGGTGCTCTCCATGGCTAGAATTGTTACGCGTAATTCTTGAACTATTAGGGTTTTGGTTTACGCGTATGTGTTCTAATGCATACCTGTTTACAAGTGTTCTTGCCATGATTTGTTGTTAAAATGAATGTATGTGTTAAAATTGATGATATGATGGTTTTATTTCGTGCTTGTTACTCGAAAACTCGTAATCAAGGTCCTGTAACCCCACGCATAAGGATCACCTTACGCATAGCTTGTTATGCGTAAAGATTAGTCTTACGCGTAAAGCTTCACGCGATAAGGTTCTACATATGGGACTACGCTATGTATCCTGTGAAGGATATGCGTAAACATGACCTCTACGCATAAGGTCAATCTCTTACGAGTAGCCTTACGCGTAAGGTATATATATATGCTACGCCAGAAGCCCTAAACGCATAAGGTCCCCTTTCCTACGCGTAACATTTCTTACGCGTAGTTAGATCCTACTGTAAGCTGCCTATGCGTATATCATCTCTGTTTACGCTTAACTTTGCCAAACTACGCTTAAGCCTGGATTGACCTTCATAATGAATTGTTACGTGTACAAACTTGTAAATAAACTAATCATAACGTCAATTTAATCCGATAATGTCACTAATAAACTTAATCGTTTGATATGTTGTGAACAATAAGTGATAACATAAACTTTAAAACTTAAAGTTAACTAACTCCGAAACACTTCACGACGCCATTGGACTATTGAACAAACAAGTGACTTAGGGTCTCGAACAATCATTGACACTGCACATTTAATAACTAGACAATAAGACCTTCGCTGACTAACTCTATGTCTTTCGATATGTTGGTTCTTTTGGGTAATGTTATTTCAGATCACGACATGGCTGAACAAATGAATGTGGACGCCCCTGAGATCTCACCCATTGCCTGATATCTTCCCAAACGGTTTATCCGAGAAAGATTGAAAAGAACAACCTTAGGGTTGACTTTGATACCCTCACTTGCTCAGAATCTTCCTGCTTGATTGCTATGGATATTCTCGTGAATCATCCCTACCGAACATGCTCTCACCTCGCCACATTCCGAGTCTACATTCAACAATTCTGGGATTCTATGCGAGATCACCGTGTCAAAGTGCAGAAGCGAATGAATCTTACTTAATCACAAACAAGTCACTATCACTCCTGCCGACTTACGCGCTTTCTCATCATTCCCCGACATCGCTCCAACCTACTTCTTTGCTACCCTAATCAAGAGACACTCAAATTCTTGATAGATATTGGTTATGATGATGCTTCAGTGAATCATTACTAAGCACTCTCTGTGGAGTGAAGTATATTCCTCAACCATGGAGAACACTCTACATGATCATCACCAAATCTGTCTCTGGTCGTGATAAGGGTGCTAGTGAGCATCCCGCTCATGGAACTACAAATTTTCCTTGTCGTTGATCAACAAGAAGACATTAAAATCGGCTAATCGATATGGGAAGACATGATGGTATTTCACAAGAGCTTGGCTCCAAGATTCCCTATGTCGATACACCAAACTGTTGATCCAGAGAGCACTTGACTTCATCCGCACATCCCCATGAGGCTCAATGACCCAGAATCACGACATATTGATCGAACCCATATTATGTCAACAAAGAATCGCCGAATCAAAGAATCGACTAAAATGGGAAATGGTAACGGTATTACCTGATCACCTTCTGACTACTGAAATCAAAAAGCTTGAAACATACAAAAGGTATCGTTAGCCGTAAAAAGAAGGAAAAGTTGGTCATATTGATGAAAATCTTCTCGGCCACACCTACTCGGAGACCGTAAGAGGCAAGTGCTGGAAGTGTTACAAGTACAGGATCTTTATAGGAAGCTTCTCAAAAGGAATCCTCCTCGTAAAATGATTGTTCCTGAAGGAACTGAACCTATTCCCACATCTCTGAACCGCAAAGAAAAGCTTGTGGACGAAAGCTCCAAGGTACCGAGACACATCATGAAGAGATTACCTACTCGAAAATCAGAACCGTAACACCTCCGTCAGCAGCTAAACCTCCAAGTCCACCAGCTGATAAAGGAAAAGGAAAGACTCCTGATCTTGTACCAGTATGATGAAAGCTCGGATCAAGAAGAAGAGAAACTGATATATCATACAGAAAGAAGTTTAATATCGTTAGACACCTTCACAAAGCTGAAGAATTTGCTAAAGATCAAATGGGTGGTCCAGGAGGATCAAGTGGTGTCGCCCACTCTTAACCATCTCTGCGCGGTTAATCAACCCGATAAGTGAGCCGGTGCCACACTCTTATGCAACAACAAAAGCTTGTGGAGGATACTATCGAATATGAGTTCGAGGAACCGAAACCGAAAGTCCTAAAAGATCAAGATGTTGATTATGATACGTTTTTCTAGATAGTCCTGCGCGATCAAAGGAAGAAACCTCTGAACCTCCGAAGGATCCAGAGTCTCCTCATATCTCTTTATCATCAGATTCGTCTTCTCACTCCTCACCACCACCATCAAAGAAGTAAACCAAATCATCATCCAAACTGCGAAGAAACCATCTAAATCTTGGATTTCTCAAGCTCATGAACGGATTACCAAAGCTGCCAAACAAGTCGGAAAGAAAATGGCTTCAACAAAAGCTTAATTTCTTTGCCGATCACATACAAAGATATGTATGACGAGCATGAAAAAGATAAAAGGAGAAAGGAAGTTTGTTCAAGAATTCATGAAAAATCACCGTCAAGAGGAACTGAACGAAATGATCGAAGGCTACACTAAAAAGTACCTTTCGAGTACGTTCCTAAAGTCACAAAGAGTTGTTCACCGAACAACTTTATCCAAATCTCATGCAGAATCGCCAAGCAACTATTCGATCAACACCCTTAACCGTCACAATCAATCCAACCGTCCCGACAGTTTTCTGCGTTAATGAATTGGTGGCCAAGCTTGTCGCATAAATGTCGCATCGACCGGACATTTACTTCGATGAAGGAAGCTGTTTCAAGCATTGCTTGACTACCAACTTCAAGAAGCTTGTAGATTTGAAGTAGAAAAGTCTAAACGTCCTAGAGACGATGAAGACAAGGATAAGGGATAAGACTCTCGCACCTAAACGTCGAAGGGTCTGGTGAATCTTCTTTGATGCAACCTCCTCCACACGGCTCCGCCTTTTCCACAAAAATCTCCTCCTCTTTCTTCTAACTGAAAACCTCGTGAGGATTCCGAGTTACCACCCCCACTCGAAAAACCGATGATCACTTTGAGTATACGGTGGTGACGATGAAGAGGTCCTGAGCCCTACAACAACCCACCTCTCCCAAACAAGTTCGAACCGAAATCATCATCTAGGCCTTCTAAAAAGAAGAAGAAGAAGACGCCTCAAACTGACGTCGTATCATGGCTAGATGACGATAAAACAGAGGAATTTGAATGGTTTTCTAATCTTGTTAACAAACACTCCCTACCCCTGAAGAAGGTCTAATTTGATAGACGGTTCTACATTGGAGCATGCTAAAATTCTGCAAGAAAAGTTCCATGTGAAGAAAATGAACTAAATCGAAATACTGAATCAAAATGAAGCATTTCAACTTCTAAAAGACGCTCGAAAGTGCCCTCGAGGTCGCATATCACCTTGAAAACATTGCTCGAGCTATGTCTAACAAAATGGATTGGCTCAACCCGAAAGCAAACATTGACTTCACACAAAGGGACAACCCTCCATACTACACTGATTGGACCAAACCTCTACCAACACTTGGACAAAAAGTCACCAAGGATTCTTTCAGATACTTCTTCAACAAAGACCGGATTTTCTTCTACACGGACGATGATTCAAGAAAAATATGCTACGTCGTTGACACTTCCATTCCCAGCATTTGCCTACTCAAACCGCATAGCCATTGAGGAACGTGCAATCACTTGTTCTCTAACACGGTGGAGGCATACGCGAGATGCATTGTATGGGATTCTGGCCAGAACGTAACGAATCTACTATAGACCGGCAGTTCAAGTCTCAACATGCCGCGCATAGTACTAAAGATATCGCTTGCCATCATACACGCTGACCTTTCGCTAAATGGGACTACACATTCCTAAAGAAGATCGTAGTCAACGACAAGATGACAAAGATGAACTATGCTTTCTCTGAGGTTGACTTTGAGAATTTGTCTCTCAATGACATCGAAGACATGTACCTTGCCAAGGTACAGGTAGCATGAGACAATTCTCAACCGCAGTTACAACTGAATTTATCAAGTCACTTCTCATCTTCATAAGACGGATTGTCATCAAGAACGTAGAAGATCTCCACCGGTGTTGAATCTTATCGACGGCATGTCAACTTCACTCCTCCAAAGCTTGATCTTCCCCGATATCAACCAGCTATCTCAATATACACTCATCAGCAAACCTTTCGGCGTTGTTTACCGTAGTGAACTTCAAAGAAACTGCTTAATGGCGTGTAGCGAACTCCACAAGTTCGGGATCATACTTTGAAGCTGGTTAGGGATGGATTGGCATACAGGTTGAAGGATATACGCCAGAAAATCGGGTCACCTAAGCGCTGAATTCTCCGGAAAGGAGGGATGTGAGACGGATCATCACAATGATTGATGAACGGTTGTTTCAAGGGATCATTCCTGACGGATTGAGAGTTATGTCGGTGGTCGCACCAGGAGAAACATAACCGATTTCAACAACGCACACACTCCTGGAACATCACGCACTTCCGGTACCCCTTGAATTGTTTTATTCATATCATTTTGGATGTTTGATTAATTATGTATATGGCTTGTGCACACATTACAGTGCCAACCCGTACTTGTAAATAAAGGACCCTGGTGGTACGCTCGTGCCACAATCCTTATCAAAAGAGCGAAAGCTTCTTACTTTTGAGTAAAACCTATCAAACCTTTCACTTTTCAGGTTTTGCTCAAAAACAAGTACTTTCCTTATGATTTTCAAACCTCAACCGTTTATATCACTTTTTGAGGGGAGTACTTGAATCAAAACTTTGTTCAAAAATTGTTCTCGTAGTCATTCTTTCCCCAACCCTCGAATGGTCATATTTATTCTCAAACGTTTCAAAAATAACACTTTAATATGCCATTTTTAGGGGGAGAAAATATGTGATAAGAAATATGTTGTGTAAAATGCAAATGAATCGTGTGATTCAGACTTAACCAACGAATTGACGATGCTTAACTCTTAGTAACTCGAAAAGACTTGTCCGGGACGGGTAATAATTTCAAGCTAGTTCGCTAGTGATGTAAACGTTTCTCGCAAAGGACTTGTCTGAGTAGAATGTACCATTCGAGAAACTCTTGATAAACATGAACCCTGACGGGTTTGACGACCTTTCGAGGATTGTCTACACCTTCAAGGTAGTTATTAGAGCTAGTTGTCACCTAAAGCTGACAATGCAACTCTTTAACTATGCCATGTAACCGTGGGTCCGCGGGATTGTCTATCTTGAGTGAATCAATTCAAAATGTAAGCGGCTCTTTCCTCACTTGTGCATTTTAACCGTTAAAACTCTTAAGCACATGTGGAGGGGGAGTATTTATGCAAATCTTATCTCAACAGTGGTACTAAAATGTTTTTCATTCACAAACACTTTGAGAGATTTTTCACAACAGTGTTTTTATGGCAACATAGGTTAGTCATGGAGTTATAAGGTGACTAAGGTTAGGAATAACCGTCCTATGATCCGCCAGAGCCGGAGGGATCTACCCCAGGACACCACAAATAGTTAGTATTTAGAAGTCCTTAGGTATGATTGTAAAAAGGAGAAAATGAGAATCGGAGAAAGAAGGAGTTGAAGAATTAAAAAGAAATGCAAAGAAAAGGGTGAAAAGAAATAGCCCTCCAGATTATTCAACTTAGGGCAGACCCCGGGTTCAATTCATATGCTACTGGTTGTCACTTTGTGACGCCGGTATTGAAGATTAAAAGTCGTCATGGACCCAGTGACGCATGCACTAAACCTTCTTATCCACTCAAGTTTCTCTTACATAAGCTTGTTTCATTCTCCTGGGAACCCTACGTAAACTATCTGGCTTCTCTTAGAGATTGCTGGTATTGAAGAAGGGACCCTCTCCCTAGTCTCCTCCAGAAAACCAAAACGCAAAATTGAGTCTAGAGCCACGAGATTCATCAAAAGATCTCTTAGGTACACTTGACATTTAATCACTTGATGATCTATAATAAGGTTATCGCTGGTTCATATCGGATCTTCCTCACAGATCTTAGCAATCTGTCGAGAACATTTATGAGAGGTTCACATTTGTGATCCTCGGTGAATGAATGGAAACTCCGCCAGAGTCAACATTAAAACGCCCTGACAGCAGGTCGCTTCGGCAACTCCCCGTGGATTGCGCTTAGTGGTCTCAAACGTCTACAGTCGGAGGTGATGCTTCGGTGTCACGACTCATCTGAATCGTAGGTGTATCTCGGTACATCGTGTGTTATCTCACTTGTGGGACTCGATTCGAACGGCCTTTGTAAGAATTAGAGTTGTGTTCTCACACTATCGTTAACACTCTCGAAGTTCAAACTTGTAAGTGCGGGAATCCGCTTATTACTAACCGTTTAAATGTTTTCTTCTTATGGAAGCTCTAGAGCGGAATGATCGCGCAGATTCTTCATTCTCGTACTCACGCCAACATCATCACTAATGGAAGTTCTATCCTAAAGCAACACAACAAGAATGATTTTTGTCAATACAGAGAATCTACAAAGTTAAAGACTTAAGAACTCCATCAAGATGAATTCCAACGTCAAAGAGCGTGTGCATGTTGAAGAACGACGTGAGAAACTGTGCAGCGAATCAGACCTTGAGGCACGATGCGCAGACAACAACATACTAACACTTTCACCACAAAGAACAATGATCAAAGAACAAGGTTAATGATGACGTCAAAGCATAACCGTTCAAAATAAACTATCTCTCTACACTGAGGAGATTGTTTAAATCAAGGCAATTCTTCTCACAAGAAAGAAGAATGTCAAAGACGTCAAAGCTATTATTACATCAACGCCTTCACCGTTTTTCATCACCAACACTTGAGTGTTTTGTTATTCATATGTAATAACACTTGAGGGTGAGATTGTTGGAATCACTCCTAAACCTTATTCAAGTGTTAGTTACTCATATGTAATAGTTAGCTTATTATGGCCTTTATGTTTTTAATTAGCCTTAGGCTTATGTAGAAGGCCCATAAGCCTAGGCCTAGCCCAATAAGGAAAGGAAGGAAACTAGGAGTGTTGCCCTAGCTTCCCTCCTATAAATACCCCTTGTAAACCTTCATTTGAAGGTTGGTTGTTCAAGTTTTCTTTTCACTCACTCTCTACGCATAACCGTATACTCTATATCGTGTGTGTGTGCTTGGATACTTGTTCAATCGCCTCTCTATCTCTTATTTAAGCTTGTGTTGTAAAACTAGTGACCTAACAAAAAATGTGTTTTGATTGTTGTTTCAAGTGATTAAAAAGCTTACAAGTTAATGAGTCTTGGTAATAGAAGTGCTTTGTATTCAGGAGATGTAAATTTTTATGGAAACATTTTTCATGTAAAATGAACATTGAAAATATGAAATCTGAAATTGATAATGTTTTAAGGAATGAAAGAATGTTGTGTCCAAGGTTGTAAAAATCGTTAGACGCTATTCGGGCGGCCGGTATCGCCTAGCGATCAATCAGTTAGGTGGAGAATTAGGGGTGTGCACGGTTCGGTTTGGGTCGGTTTTTGGCTAAAACCGAAACCGAACCACAATGTTCGGTTTTTGTAGAACCCAAAACTGAAACCGTTCAGTTTTTGGCGGTTCGGTTTTTTCGGTTTGTTATCGGTTTCGGTTCGGTTTTTCGTTTTTTTTTTCTGTTTCTAACCGTTAATATTTGGGTATGGCCAAATTATACCAACAAACTTGTTTTACGTACGAAATTAGTTATTCTTCTTTACTTTTTTTCAATCTAAGCATAATAATGTTTATTGAATAATTCTACAATTACAAACATATAAATGAGATATACACGTACGAGTGAACATATAGGTTGTATAATCATTATCGAATACTTATTGATATATTCGCACAAAACATGCGACACGACAAACACACATATAAATATAAACGTTAAGATAATATATTATAAATCCACTCGCAAAATGAATATAAATTTATAATTTTGATTTATTTATTTATTTAATCATATTATATTAATTAAATATTATTATATAATAAAACCGGTTTGGTTCGGTTTGGTTTTTGGACGAAAACCGGTTTTTGAAAAAAGGTAAAAACCGAACCATCGGTTTTTAGTTTCGGTCGGTTTTTTCGGTTTGGTTTTTTCAGTTTTCGGTTCGGTTTCGGTTTTTTCGGTTTGTTTTGCTCACCCTGGAGATTAATCGGATTGGACTTTTTATATATAAAATTATAAAATTTGAAATTATACGTATAACAGAAAACAAAATGCTTAAAAATACTTTAAGGTTCAAAGTTCAAATGGTTTATTTTCATAAACCAATTTTTGAATTCAATTAGTGTCATAAATATTCAATTGAAATTAAAAAAAAAAAAAAAAGAAAAAAAAAGCACACCTTCACATTTTGAGTTAAATCACTGCTCAAAGTGCGTCTAAATGGTTGTGTTGACTAATTTTGTGAAAAACACGAGGTATATTGAAAAAAACCTCAATTTAATTTTTTGGGAAACGTTGACCAATGTTGGCCGATTTGACAGATTTATGCCCGATTTGGCTGATTTTTATCCGATTAATCGGTATGTTTACAGATTTTTGACCAATCCGATTAATAAGGCCGACTAGACAAAATTTGGGCGGTTAATCCCAGCCTAGCGCCCATGTGCTGATTTTACAACGTTGGTTGAGTCTGATTATATTATTAATCATATTTGTTTTGGATAATTTGTGTAAATCTGATAGCCAAAATTCCTCAAGTCCGAATGATGATGGGGAGGGTGCATCTTGTGATGAAGGGCATGTAAATGTGAATTCTGATTAGATGACACTGTAGAGGAGCATGCATCTGATTAGGGTCACACTGCACACCATATAGTTGAAGAAAGCTGCTCTGAGGGCCACTTTCAAAATGGTTCAAATCAGCATGTTCCTACTCATACTGAAAGTGCTAATACATAGGAGGTAAGATATGTTAAGAGGTCTACCATAGTTTCAAAACTACCTGAGAAATTGAATGATCTTGTTCTAGATGATAAAGTGAAGTATGGTCTAAGAGGATATGCTAATCATACTAGGTTATCTTAAAATTTTCGTTTCATTTCTAATATAAATAAGTTTTATGGGCCTAATACTTATATGAGGCTGTTAAAGATAAAAACTGGGTTCAAGCTATGAATAATGAAATGTTGGTCTTGTATGAAAATGATAATTGAGTTTTAGCTAATTTACCTCCTGGTAGAAAACCTAAACGTTGTAAATGGATTTTTAAAATTAAGTATAAATTACTTGGTGAAATTGATAGATATTAAGCTAGGCTTGTTTCTAAGATTGTAGTCAAAGAGAAGGTATTGAGTATTTACTAATAAGAAACCTTTAGTTCAGTTGTATGATTAGTTTGGAAGCTCATAATGATTGGAAGTTATATCAAGTGGATGTTAATAATGCTTTCTTGTATAGAGATCTTACTAAGGATATGTAGAGGGTTCCTCCTCATGATTTCCTTTAATAGTGGTTCAAAATGGTACACTAGTAAGTGTGTCATTTTCACAAAATGTTACACTTGAGCATGTGTGATGTTTTCACAAAAGGTTACACTTAAAGCATGTGTGATGTTTTCTCGGAATGTGACACTTGAGCATGTTTGATGTTTTCTCAAAATGTTACACTTGAGTGTATATTACATTTTCTCAAAATGTTACACTTGATTATGTGTGATGTTTTTCAAAATGTTACACACACTTTTAAATTCGTCACACTAGTTCACACACGTTTCTAAGAATGATACACTTTTTCTTCCAAAAATGATACACTTGTATGTGTGTTATTTCTTAAAAATGTTACACTTGGTCACAAAATGTGTGGGAGTCAAACACTTTACCCAAAAAAATGTGTGCGAGTCAAACACTTTACCCAAAAAATGTGTGTGCGTCGCCAAACCTCTCCAAACTCGTGCACATTTTGTGAAAATAGCCCAAACTTTCTCAACTTAATAAACCTTGCGCACTTTCTTCAAACTTTTTGCACATTCTTCATCTTTTTGCGCACCAAACTCAAATTTTTACAAACAATATTTTCTTCAACAAAGTAATTAAAAATTCATTTTTCAAATATTTTTAACCATTCAAGTTACACTAATTTCGTTTTTAAGTGATTAATAAGATAAATTGTGATGTAAAACACTAAATCTTACTAGATTATAATCAAAAAATAAGCAAAATTTAAGCTATTTTTAAACTTTTAAAGTGCGTTTGTTATACTGTCATGAATCACAATTAGTATGAGTTTAGGCATAAGGTGGGTCCTTCACCTATGAAAGTTTCATACCTTGCCTTTTGAAGTGGTTTGAAGTATGGGATACATCTATTTATCATTGTCATATTTGATATCAATACTTATCAAACAAACACCATCATTGGAATGAAACTTATTCCATGATAGCTATACCCCCATACCAAACATGCCCTTAGTCTTCTATACCAAAATCACCTACTATCAACCAATAAGGTCACCTAAAAACTACTTCAAAATACTCATAATACATTTACCCATCAATTTTAACCATCAAAACTCAATTTGACTCAATTGTTTTTAAAAATTCATGTATTGAGGAGGTATAGATGACAAATATATGTAAATTTTGTGTTTTTAGAATGAGTGGATCAATCAACAACATGTTTAGCTCTGATACCACATGTAGGATTACATAACAAAAGCTAAAGTGTTGGATTGAAGTATGTGTGTGTGATATGCGTGATGTATGTGTTGAGAAGTAGAGAGAATTTTCACTATTAAGTTTTTCTGAATTATGAATAATGTTAAGTTACAAAGAGATATTCAAGCCTTTTATACTTATGAGACTAACTTAGGCATAATGACAAACTAGTTCCTAGAATTATTACAAAAATAAACTACTTCCATTTTCAACTGAATCTTTGTATGGGCTTAAGATGGCTCATAAACAGTGGAATCATAAGCTATCTAAAGCTATTAATGGAGTTGGGTTTGTTCTAAGTACGCATGATCATTCTTTATATACTAAAAACAAAGATATATTATGTTTAGTATTATTGTTCTATGTACATGATATGGTTGTAACTGGTAACAATATTGTTGAAATGGAAAGGTTCAAAAACTTTTTAAATGAGAAAAATTAAAATTAAAGATTTAGGTGAGTTAAATTTTTTCTTGGTATTGAATTTTATAACCAAAAATAGTTTGTGTTTGTCTTAGAGAAAGTATTGTTTAGAGCTTCTGCATCAGTTTGGTCTTTCGGCATGTAAAACTGTTTTAACTTCTTTGCCACAAAATGTGGTTTTGGCTCATAAAGAGTCTACAAATGATAAGTTTTTAAAAAATGTTACCTAGTATAAATAATTAGTTGAAAAGTTGATATATTTTTGTATCACAACATATTATATATCATATTTTGTACATTGTTTGAGTCAACACATGCATGCCCACTCCAGTCACTCTTTGTTGCAGCATTGAGAGTGTTGAGGTACTTGACACTGGCTCTAGGTACATGTATTGAGTATACAAAGGCTAAGTGTTTATAGTGTCTGCTTATATAGATTTATATTGGGCTAAATGTAAAATGACCAGAAGGTATGTGTCTCGTTAACGTGTTTATTTTTGTAGGCGTTTGGTGTTCTGGAAGAGTAAAATATAGTCAAATATTCAAATAGCAACTAATCCTTTTATGCTTGAGAAAACAAAACATTTTGATATTGATGTTCATTTTAAAAGAAAAGATTGCTTTTGTATTAAAAAAAATGTTAAATTTGAGTCTGCAAAATAAATTGCAGATTTTTTGACAAAGGCACTGAAGTGTTGATCATGTTGGGTTGTGTTCCAAATTAACTTTACTTAATATGCATACATTTTAAAATTGAGGAAGTACAAGTTTATAATGTTTATAGTAAGTACAGGGGCTGGTTATGTTATTATCTAATAGTTCACAAGTTTTATTCTCTTTTTGTCAAGTTAATTTCTACGGAAGTTGAGGTGAAAGGTTTTGCTATATAACAAAAAGCTAGATTTTGGGTTTCATTCTATATGTGTGTGTGTTACAATTTGGTTTAGTGTTATTGTTGTAATTGTTCAGTAACGCAAAGGTGTCAGTAAGTGTAAGTACTATATTACTTAGATCTTAGCTGTGTTGGGGAAGATGTTCATTTCTTTTGTATGTATTGGATCACACTCGTTTGATGTCGATTCTTCTTAAGTTTATAATACTAGTAAAAGGATGATTGGTTGTATTATTATTGATTTGGTAATGTGATTATTACTTTTAGAGTATGATTAGTTGGTTAATTCTCTACCTATAATATTTAGTTATTGAAATGTAGAGCGGTTAGAATCAACCTATAATATTGTGTTTGATCAATGTAGTTAATCCTCTACTATTTAAAATTGAGAAATGACACATTTACAAAAATAAATTCACAAAATCATCCACAAAAGTAGGTGTCAATACTTGTTTAGTGTATTTTTATATGGGTTCTCTCTCTTATCTCTGGCCAAGCTAATCAGAGAGTGACACTTCCTTTTGTGAATGGTTTTGTGAACTTGTTTTTATGAATGTATCATTGCATTTTAAAATTTAGTATATCAGCATAAAAGTTGTAACTATTTTAGACTTGCCTCCCACAAGTCAAGTGAATACAAGATGATATCCATGTTTCCCATATTCCTTTTAGTATACATACACATTCTGCTAAAGAATTTTTTAGAATACGCACCGTTATTCGGTATTCACGTGGACATTTACACAAACATCAAGCCCATTTAGCCAAGAGTGACATAAGGCCAGTACCAAGAAAAAGAGAAACATTGGAACTAAGTAGAAGGATCTTGTTATTTTGCATCCTAGGATTCTTAAAATCGGGTGAAAGGAGATCGACGAGTGCCATATAAATCAATATTCCAGCTGATGCAGCATTAAGTACACCCTCCACGACTAGAGCCTTAGAACTTTTTTCATCATATGTATTGCTTATCAATATTCCGATAACAATCCCACTTGGAGTCGTTAGGGCAAAAGAAGTTCCCATCATTATAGTAGTTAGTGATTTGATCTTTGCCTGCACATTATTGCACCATATTATTAAGGTTTCATTCATGTATAACATTATTGCTCCATATTATTAAGGTTTCATTCATGTATGTGTCGCTTTTGCCACTTGGCTTATGTTTTGTATTATAGTTGCAAGAGAAATAATAATAATCAACTGATATCGACTACTTTAATATGTTTTCGTGTTCTTTTTCTATATTAGCAAATACCATAATCCATGATTTACAACAAACTACAACTAGGCTTGACTATATTACTAATTTGTTTATGTTGGAAAACTTAAATCCATACCTGAAAGATGCTTCCACCGAGACCTAAACCTTCGAAGAATTGGTGGAATGATAACGCAGCAATAAGAGGTTTTATAGTTTTCGGGCTCTTAGAAGCGCCCAAAGATAATCCTATAATCACTGAGTGAACAATAATTCCTAGTTCCAACACCTAAAAGTAAAAACATGTAAAAAATTCATATACTCTTCCTCCTTAACATAAATTTGTGATATATTTTAGTTGCATTACAACAAATACAAACTTACTTTATTGCTTGCATAGATATAACATTTGAGAGTCAAAATATAATTTATGTAAAAAAGGGTTACGATTAGCCTTTGAGTGCTAACATTTTAAGAAAGCGAGTCAATAAATTGGAGTTGGACTATATCTAGCTAGGTCTTAATTGTCTCATAAATTGGACTCGCAACAAAGTTCGTCATTGTTATGATATGACGTTACGTTTATTTGGATAAAGTTTATCGTTATTATAATGCGTCTTTCTTTTTCCCCTTTTGATTCTTTGATTGATAGAATACGCATGATTTGGATGTAACGTGACATATATTTGGATTGGTGAAATTACACTATCAACAATGAAAATAAGCACTCAAACAAAAAACCGAATACCTTTTCATATGGTATCAAAATGTACTTTTGTTTTTGTCATTAAATCTAAGGTGGTGGATCAGGTCATGTCTAGTGAGTTGTGACTTTAGTATGTCATTACTTCTGGGTCGTCTCTACGTGTGAGAGAAAACTTTCAACGAAGGGTCGGGAGTAGCTAATTTGTTATTTTTCAAAGTTTGTGTAGCTATTATTCTTTTTATATATAATTGTACTTTTAAATTCTGTATATCGTGTATGTTTTGTAACTATTTTATCATTCCGTTTATAAACGCTCTTATTTAGAATGAAATGATAGATTAATCGCAAAATATACGCAATAGACAGAATTTAAAGATATGATCTTTTAAAAAACAAAAAAAAGATAGCTACACAAAACTCAAAAGTTAACCACGTTCTTAAGTAATTATCCCTAAATAGATTCAGTGGCAGAACTAAAGTATGATTGTATTTTAACCCGCAAGTATATTTAAATTTTTTAGTTTGTTTTTAACTAAACAACGAAAATACACCTTTCTTTAAAACTGTGTATTCCAAAAAGTTAAGATTGTTTATGAAAACGGGTATGTTTGTTTTCTAAAAAAAAGTCTTACTAGCTCTCTTACTCTTACCAGTAAGAGGTGGTCAGACGTTTTACTTGTTTGTTTTTTCATCACTAGTCAGACATGGTAAGAGCTAATATGTCTAACTCGGTAAGAGATGACGAAAAGATCTTACTACCTCTTATTAACACCCCTTCAACTCATTCATCTTCAAAACCCTTCAACCCATTCATCTTCAAATTATGCAAAGCTAGGTTTTAAATTATTTGGTATTAGTTAAGTTACTTAATTGTTGTTTCATTGCGTTAAGCTTATGTTTTATTTTAGGGCTAATAACCATTTAAAGCACTATAATTGTCAAAAATAGCAGTTCTGCGTAGCGAACTAAAAAAATAACTCTTTTAGACATTAATGTTGACATTTTTGTCTTTCTTTAAGTATTATGACCATTTTACCATTTCTGAATTTTTTTCGAAACACCTTTTTTTTCGAAATTTTTTTTTCCAAATTTTTTTTTTGAATTTTTTTTTGCGAAATACTTATTTTCGAAATTTTTATTCAAAAAATTTTTTCTGAAATTTTTTTCGAATACTTTTTTCAATTTTTTTTTTCTGAAATGTGTTTTTTTAGATTTTTTTTGTGACACGCGAAAAAAAATTGATTTTTTTTTTGTAATATTTTGTAACAAAAAAAAATTTCGATAAAAAAATTCACTTGTGGCAAAAAAAATAATCAAAAGTGAATAAAAAATAGATGAAACCGTATAAAACCGGAGTAAGTATAAAAAATTTCTAGATTTTTTTTTTCTTTTTTATGAATTTTTTTTTCTGAAATAATTTATTTTTAGAATTTCTTTTTGTGACATGCAATTTTATTTTTTTTACTTTGTAGATTAAAAAAGATTTCTGAATTTTTTTTTCGATTTTTTTTTTTTTCTGAAATAATTTTTTTTAGAATTTTTTTTGTAACATGCGATTTTTTATTTTTACTTTTTAGATTTAAAAAATTTTCTGAATTTTTTTTTCGAAATTCTTTTTTTTTGAAATATTTTTCGAAGAGTAAAATGGTCATAATACTTAAAAAAGACAAAAATGTCAACATTAATGTCTAAAGGAGTTATTTTTTTAGTTCGCTACGCAAAACTGACATTTTTGACAAGTATAGTGGTTTAATAGGTTATTAGCCATTTATTTTAAGACAGTTTATGTAATAGTTTTTATTATATTAAATTTTGGAAATATTTATTAAGATAATTTATTTAATGATTTATAATTGTGTTAAATTTATGATGAAAATGTTTTGTTTCAAGTTACACTATCTACTTATTAATCAATTTGCGATAGTTTAATATATACTTAAAAAAAGGAAAATTAACACCATTCAGACAATTATAAAAAAACAAACAACACTTTTTCATTCAGATTCAGACATTATAGCCACCTCTTACTAATAAAATGTGGTAGTCAGATTCAGATGCGAAACATTTTAATCAAACAAACACACCCTAACATTATATATTAAAATTTCATCTGTGTTCCGTGACTGTCCAAAATCCCCTTGTTCCACTGTGAAGAAAACGGTGCATATAACACTGTTATATACTTTTACTTTAAAATCATATTCATATATGTTCTGAATTTGGGATATATTCTGATTTATGTCCATTTGAACATAAATATTCTTGTTTTTTAGACTAGACAAAAACTGAGCTTAAAAGTGTTTCGATCAAAAAATTATTCAAAGTGACTCATGTTCACCCTTTAGCTAGTTGTTGATGATGCATCTCATCAAAACCTTTCCTATGATTTTATTCTTATGCCACAAAATGAATTATAAATTACTTCATCCGTCTCATATTAAATGTCCACTTTTGATTTTTGGAGTTTTTTTTCTTCAATTTTGACTCTAAATATTTTTGTTTGTGTTATATAATACTTGATGAAAATTATATCAACGAAAATACATTTAAAACTCAATTCATTCATATATTTTGCATCAAGTGTTATATAACACAAAGATAAATATTTAAAGTCAAAGTTAATGATAAAATACTTTTAAAGTTCAAAGTGAACATTTAATATGAGAAGGAGATAATAAATTACAAAAGAAATCAAAACATATTAATCCCTCCTTCCCAAAATAAGTATCAAGTTTAATTTTTTAGAGTATTTTTTGTTCAACTTTTACCCTAAATATTTTTATTTATGTTACTGTTATATAATGCTTTGAAAAAATTATATCAATTTATTTTACTTTAAACCTAATTCATCTATGCTTCGTGATCAAATTATATACTTATGAAAGCAAAATATTTACGATTTGAAAGTTGAACAGAGAATCAAAATTCAACTAACATTTATTTTATTACGGAGTACTACGAAACTACCTTTTGATAGCCATTTGTTGCATGTGGTCAACTCTTTGGTTCTCAATATTTCATATTCCAATTGTACCGCCGATACGTGTTTGATAAAGTAATGGAGGACATGAAGTATTCTGATGACGATTAAGATGTTTTTTGATCCTTAAGTAAGATATATTTTGTAGTTTTGCTCGATCGATTTCGTGCTTACCGTATTGGTGTTTCTTAAGTGTAAGGTAGTAATCTTGGTGTAGTTTCAAGACGTTGTTCCTACTTAGATTTTAAGGACACCGTGGTTTGGTCATGTATACGGTCTTCTTTGTGTATTGTAGATTGTAATCTCTAGCTTCTCACTAATTTACTTATTGAAAAGGAAAAGAAGATTTACCTGAGAAACAATCCGATAACGACGAACTTCATCTTGACCATTAGCTATTTTCGACATGGATCCATGAACATGCCCATGGCTTGCATGCACAAGCCCACCATCCACACTGTTCATCTCTTCATCCTTACTATCTCCAACAACCCTCCTCGCAGCAGCCCTAACTTGGTATGCTTCAGAAGAAGTCTCAAATAACAATGTCATAATGGTAGCAACCATCGCCACAAAGCCCGTGAATGGAAAGTCAGCCCATGGATGATCTTTCAAACAAGGCGATGTTAAGCTCTCAAACGCTTGAGGAAGAATATGAATAAAAGCCGTAGCTAAGATCACACCAGCCGCAAATGCTTTTACTACAAAGTAGCCATCTTTTTCTGGGCGTAGGGCTGGGAAAATCTTGCCAGCAAATGGTATAGAAACGCCGATGCTGCCGGATATGAGAATGGAAGCAAGTGCGATTAGTTTGAATTTGAGAGCTTTGTGTTTGTCTCCCGTAGGTTGTTCGGGTTCACAAGTGCAGTTGGCAAATACTTTGGTGGTTATTATCGTTGATGACAAGAATGCAACAAATATTAGTTTTTGAAGTTTCATTTTGTTTATGGAATCAATTTGGTTTAGGAGTGTTCTTATTTTATAGAGTAAAAATACCTTTTCGTACTATAATTGGTAATGGAATAAAGATTTCATATTAGGGTATGCATATTACGGGTATTTTGCTATTTATATACAGTATTGCGGGCCACACTTTGTATTCTTATATATGCATGAGCATGAGTGAACAAATCAAATTTACTAAGAGCTTTGGGTATGGGCTCGTCATTGCCTCGCCAAAGTTTCATAGCAACTTAGCCTCGCGAGGATATAACATGATTTTTATTTTATTTATTTTTTTAATTTATTTATTTATTTATAATGGTTTTTGTGTGTGTGAATAAGTGTGTATGTAGAACTCAAATGAGTAAGTTGAGGTTAGTTGTGATAATGAGGGGTTGTAGAAGAATGTTTGTTAAAGTGATGTGACACTCGTGAGCCCCAAATAAAGAGGTGAAGTTCTTCACCACACCTAAAGCTCTAATGTTCAGATGTTCACGTTTTGGCCAATTTTGCATGTTGGGTCTTTTTCTACAGCTGTGGAATTTTATTAGGGCCTCTAACAAGAAATTGAGAGAAAAGTATTAAAAAGTTTTCATCGAATTTGGAATCCAAAGTCATTTTCAGTTTAAGAAATTCTAAACCTATGAAACTGGTTTTGCCAAAGGATCGCTAAAGCAGAGTTGTAATTGAGGGTGTGCAATTTGTGCAGCCGTGCAAGACGTCAAACATATAGAAGCATCAAAATATATGCCCCAAGCGTCAAACTTTATGTTAATTAACCGCACAAAAGTGATAACTGACTTGAAAATCAAAGTTGAAACTGGATACTATGTTCAAAAGAAAAAATCACTAATTGTTATGGAGTATAATGTATCTTTAATCGTCATGATTGCTTAAAACATACGTAGTAAATTTTTACACTGTAATCTTTTACACATGGCCTTCGTTTTGGCTCAGAAAACTGCAACTTTTATATATTTTACATGATTACAAATTTACAATGACGATTAACGAACAAATGGATTGGACAGTTTGAAAAAGAAAATCTTCGAAGTAGCTGCATTTTCTAAAAGAATTTTCCCCAAAGTGTGTAAAGATTCATTCACATTCCATCTTCTTCTTTCCTTTTTGCACATGAGGATGGACCGATATATATCATCATTTTCTTTTAGATTAATATAAAAAAAAAGTTTTTTTTTTGCATAAAAACGTAATGAAATTTGAGCCAATTCCAAAATTAGGTAAAGCACTTTTAAATTCATCAAAAACGATATTCATCTTTTAAATTATTTTCAATAATGTTAACTTTCACATTTTAATAGTTGACATGCTAACACGAAACAACGTATAATTGGTTCATCTCACAAATAATAAATACAATTGTGGAATGAATTTTAAAATTTAATACCATTTTCGATAATTCGGATAGTGCATTACCTAAATCGGGAATTAGTCTAAACTTCTTCATTTTCGTAAGGAAAAACCTTAAAAGAAATGAAGTTGTTCTTATGAGGAGTACTAAAGCGACGTAGGTTCTCAATAACATTTAGAACATCACAAATAAAACATAAAACACTAAAAATAAATGGTTCAAATAATATCAGCCTAACCAGACATGTATTAGACGGTTCGGCCAGTTCCGCGATACATATCCAACCGACTCGGCCAATTTGGCTTGTTATTTCCTAAAGCAAGATTAGTGGTCCTGTTGAGATGTTTCACCTACAAAAAAAATGTTGATTCTTCACGTTTATTTGTCCACGGAAACAAAAGCGTGTATATTTAATATAAAATTTTCCACGCTAATAAGTGTGTAAAATAATATGCACATATAACTGCGTGTGAAAAAATTCCGAAAAAAACACAACAATTAAAAGCGTGGATAAAATGTAGAACTACACATTTAAATTTGTGTAAATTGTAAATAAGATCATCACAACAATAAGCGTGTACTCCTTTATATAGTGAAAATAATATAATTTGTACTCACCGGGTTACCACACAAAAAAGCGTGGAATTTTTTTTAAATTAATATCACAATAAAATCGCACAAAAAAGCGTGGAGTTTTTTTGTATAAATGAATATCACAATAAAATCATTTTATAAATATACCTCATCCTCAATCAGTTTTATAAATACAACTCATTTTTTGTACTAGTACGTTTATGAACATTTTCCCCAAATCATCTTCAACAATTCATTTTCCCCAAATCATCTTCAACAATTCGTGTAAACCCTAATCCAATCAAATTAATATGATGAGCTCATTTTCCCCAAATCTCAATTCGTGTAAACCCTAATTCAATCAAATTAATATGATGAGCTCAATTCGATTTGCATAATTCGTTATCTCAATTAAATGTAATGCACAGTGGACGTTAGGATGTTAGGTTAGTTTGATTTTCTTTGGTGCTCAGTCAATTCACGTTATCGAATGTTAGGTTAGTTTGGTTTTGCACCGTGGATGTTAGGTTAGTTTCGATTTGCACTGCAGGTTAGTTTCGATTTGTGTGGTGGATGTTAGGTTATTTAGTTTTTGGCGGTGGATGTTAGTTTAGACCGATTTGCAATTGGTGGATGTAGTCTCAATCGATTAAGGTATGTAGCACCTTCACGATTTTGAATTTCATTTATCTGAATTGTAGTGTGGATTGAATATACATATGTGATTGATATGATCGTTGAATAAAATACATTGTGAAAAGAGACTTAAGAAGTATGTGAAAAGAGACTTAAGAAGTATATGTATTAGTAATAGATGCTTCTTCTATCATGTATATGATGATTAGTAATAGTATATGTTGATTAGTAATATATGTTGTTAGTATGTATATGTTGATTAGTAATAGTATATGTTGATTAGTAATATATCGTTGACTTAAGAATTATGTGATTAGGATATACATTTATTATGTATATGCTGATTAGTAATAGATGCTTAAAATGATGCTTTTGTATATTTCATATGAACAAAGCTTTCGATGGTTGTTAATGTGTGTAAGTATACTTGACTGTGCAAGGATCATGTGGCGAGTAGTTGTGATTCGTGATTACATTGATTGATTTTAAGTATGCAACCTTTTTTTTACTATATTAGAAGTTGCTAGTATTTTTTTTTTGTACATTATATATGTTATTATTCACTAATTGCATTTCAATATTAAAATCATTATTAGCGCATAGAACTCAATTTGCATATATTCATTGATAGAATTCTTGGAAATTAAAATCAATAACATTTAAATTCTAATGATTTTAGGCATTGTATCGGAAACTTGGTAAGTATAACCGATGGATAAAAGTTGGATTAATGCTCCGATTAGAAGCAAAACTTTTAGAGATGGAGCTGCTAATTTTATAAGTTTTGCTCGTGTTAGAAGTATAAGAGGACTCATCAAATGTCCATGTAATAGATGTTGTCTCGGTGATTGGGTAACTTTGGATAAAGCTCATGGTGACATATTGCGTTATGGGTTTTTATCTGGGTATACAGAATGGACTGTCCATGGAGAGCATACTATACCTTTAGCACCATCTCAATCTAGTGATGTTAATGTTGAGGAAACTTAAAATATACAGAGTGAAGCGTAGAACCTTAAAATATAGGTTAAAAATGAGCTTATATAAGTAAGCTGCGAATAAGCTGAATGAAGTTAATGGCCTCAATGAACTTGGTGCTCAAGAGATCGATTATTCAGAAGATGAGCTTTTGGAAGCACTGGATTTACTCGAACCACCAGAAAACTTCCATGACCACCAATGGCAAGTGTATAAAAGTCATCTTCGAAAGCCTATAGCAAAGGTATTAATTTTTTCCACTCTTGATGTCTATATTAAGTAAATGTTACTACTAGATGATATGTTGCATATAGGAATACATGTTAATTTGACTAAATCCTTCCTATGACAGTCATTTTGCCTGATTAAAAACTTCTAGTAGGATATCTGATTTCGGGGTTTCTGTTTCACGTATGAATGCATGTGATTATTTCATTGTGATTACTTAAGATTGATAGTCATTATAATAGTAACATGTTAAGTTTAAGGGCTGCTGGTTTCGTGTGGTTGGTATGAAAGGGACCCATAGGACTGTTATAATTGCTAATATTAGATCCTATCCAATCTTGTTTTCAGGTTGTCTCAACTCTTATAAGTATTTTCTTTCAAAACTGTTTTGGTATTAGTTCAGATTTTCGTCAAGTTTTCTCCAGCCGTGTAGTCATTTATTTTTATCATAAAAATAATTAAAAATCAAAAATAGCTTTTTCATCAAGTGTTTTAACTAATCCTAAAAGGAAAAAAAATCAGAAAAATAGTTAACTAGGTTTGTTTGGCTCACTAAGTTGGGGGTTTGGATGAAAAGTGCCCTGCACCACTGTAGTTTTAGGATCTGTTTTAATGCTATCAGCTTTAATCTTGTGCTCATTTGATCATTTCCTATTGCACTAAGTTGGTCTTAGTTAGATTTAGCCTATTCTAGCATGTGGTAGCTTTTGGTAGCATTTTAGAGCTTTTTGCTTATTCTCCCTGTGAGCTTTTCATATCAGTTGGTTATAGATAGTGCTTAACTGCTTATGCCTTGGTCTATTTCAGTTAATATAGGTAGAATTTAGTTAAAATTAACTTATTTTTCTTATCATGGTTAATGAACTTTAATCGATCGTATCATATATTATTGCTTGTAAAAACTATATATGTGGTGATCTTGACCAGTGTCCTGAAATGCATAAACTCTCAAAGATGGGAAGAAAAGCACGACTTGAAAGCAAGCCCATGCTCACACTACCGGTGCTGTCAGTTTCGCGCGAAGAGACCATGAATTTGTGAGTAACATTTAATCATACATAGAGACAAAAGGGTATCTTTAGTTTAAGGATTGATTATGAACAATTGTAGTTGTTGCATTTGCAAGGAGTGTTATAATAGTTTCGAAACTGTTATAACTTGTATTTTTATGCATTCTTTGATATTCTCTATCTAATATACAGAAAGTGAAAAATGGAAGATCACCGCATGATGTTGAGAGGTTTCACATTTGTTATAAAACAGCGGATGACACTTATATTCAAGAAGCAACAACAGAAATGATGGTATAATGATATGGATTTCTTTTTAAAGTTTTATATGGCATATTTTGATTTATGAACTTAAAAAGTATGTATTGTTTCCGTGTTCAAGCAAATAGAGAAATATTAAGAAAGAAGTTAGAGCTAGGAGGTCCTGAAGGTAATGTTGAACATGACGTAGTAGCGAATTGCTAGGAATGTTCTTAATACACTTATTGGAGATGAAAATCCTCATTGTTTTGGAGCGGGTGTAACAAAATCCCAAGTATCCAAATTTAGTCGTGATTTAAGAAAGATGAGGGGTGAGGTTCTAACAAATGAAAACCGCTTTGTTGGAAAAAGTACGACTAAAAAAACAATTAGACACTCAAAAAAAGCAATTAGAGAATCAAAATAAGGAAATAGAGACTCATAAAAAGCAATTAGAGAATCAAGGTTTGCAACTCAAGTAAATGGGACAAAAGCTAAATGACCTTTATGGAATGCTTAAAGTTGTTGAAACTGCTTTCCGATCTATATAATGGTGCTTCTACTGGGCCTACTCGTACATGTGACAAACAGGTTAGTGGTTTCTTGTTTATCGCAATAATTTTTTCGACCCTTGTTTGAAGTATTTTTATGTTTTTTCAATTCCCTCTTTTGACGGATCACCAATTAGACCACTACTACTCACCCGTCATGGATCACTTCCTAGTATATATATATATATATATATATATATATATATATATATATATATATATATATATATATATATATATATATATATATATTTAAATTTGCATGTTGATTGATGTTTTTCGAAATTGATTGAATTCATATTAGAAGGTTAAAACAAGAACATCAATGAAATATCTAAAAAATGCATGTTTTGACTTCTGAGATGGTTAAAATTGGTTGATCTCTTGGTTAGTCGTTATGCCAATATGTAGCTATAGACGCTGATATGCTAACTTTGTTTTAATTGCTTCTTATTCTATCGTCGCGATATGCTACCAGTTCAGTTCTACCAAATTTTGTTATGTTGTTGTTTTGTTAGCTAATTTAGTTCAGGGGCCACTGTAGTTGCTATAATGGAATGATGATGTCATAAGAGTAAAGTTAGTATCAGTGTCGTAACTCATAACCATAGAATTAATGATGCTGAGACTTATTACTACTAGTCCGTAATAGGATGTTCTGCATTTACCTAGCGAGTGAATATGAATGTTTTGACTTTTGCTCCATGCCTTTAGCTTTTTGGCTTTATACCTTTTCATGTTTAACGTGTCAATCTTTTGTTTCTAGCAAATTTCACAAGCTTCTTCCACTAATGCGGCCAAAGGAAATATCTTTGCCATGCATATTCATCCTTAGCTTTCTTATAAAGCTCATTTAGTGTGGAGGATCTTAGTCTTTCTGTATTGGATCGGACTTCGTTTGTTGACAGTACTAAATGTGATGGCTTATCACTATGACTTATATAAAACCTGGCTATTTTTTGTGTCAATACAAATCTTTTGAGATTATAAAGTTTATGTAGCCTTCACGACGACTTTTTAGACCATAAGGGTGATTTCAACCATACTAAACTTTTACTTTAGTGTATCCAATCATACATATTATACCCTCTCTTCTAAAGTGTCATTCTCATAAAAAGAATATGCCCTGCATCTACGTATGTTCTCTAGCATATACCACAAGTAATGTAACAAATTTCCTCTCTCGTGGTGGTTTTGTTTTTGATAACTATATTGGTTTTGGAGATCTCTCTCCTCCTGCTAGTGTATCTGTATCTTGCGGATGTTGTCAATAATCCACAGATACTTTAGTTTTCTTCAAAGTTAACATGACCTTTTTCTCGCCTTTAGGGGCCAAACAGACCAACAAGTTTGATGACCCAACTTGTGTTGCTAGATGATAAAAGCTTGTAGGCAACCCATAATGTTAACATCAGTCATTGACAAACATGAGAGTTCACATACATTTTTTTCCTTCTTGTCACTATTATCATGGTTTAGCAAGGTGAAATGGCATATCTTCCTTGTTGTACACTTGTTGTTTATGTTGTTTTGTGGTTTTATGTGTTTTTTAGGTTCTTGTTGAAGACAAAAGATAAGAGTAGCTTGAAGACAAATGATAGGAGCAGGATGAAGACAAGATAGGAGCAGGTTGGAGACAAAAGTTAGGAGAAAATTTTAATGGATAGTGAAAGATTAAATGTGAAAAGAATGATACTTTGTAAACGTACATAAAGTCTTCAATATTAGTTTGTGAATGATTAGTCAGCAGATTGTGTATGAAATAGTCTCGTTTGCAGTTTAAGTATCGGTGAAACCAGGTTACAAATCTATTGTATGAAACATGAGTTTGAAATATTAGCTGCCAGGTTACAAATTTATTGTATGAGATATTAGCTGCAGATTGTGTATGAAACCAGTTACTAATATTGCGATTCAAAATCGGGTGAGAATTGTAAAATTATCAAAAGAAATAGGTTGACACAAAAAGCGTGTAAAAAATTATGTTATCAGTTGCCAATTTGTCACTCATAAAAGCGTGGAGTTTAGATGCATTTTAACGCATATTGGTGTTGACAGGTGCATTGTTTATTCACGCATAAAAGCGTGTACTTTTGGACCATTTCTCCACCCTTTTTAGCGTAGAGTGCTTGAATGTTTGTTGACAATAATAAGCGTGCACTTTTTTTGTGACGCCTACATACTCCACGCAAAGGGGAGCGTGGACTTTAAATTTGTACACACTTTTAGTCGTTGGGATATAAGAATATAACGGTGTAAAATTAAACGCTTTGTTGTAGTGACCTCAAAACGGTCGAACCAGATCATGGACACTTGTAGCTCGATACATAAGAGGTGCAGTGAAATCAAACTAAAATTCATTTTCTAATTAAAAGACGTTCAAACAATAGTCAGAATCAAATGACAATAAACTTTAAAATTAGTAGGATGCCAAATAATAATAAGTGCACTAAGAAATGCATCAATTTTTTTATTTATTATTATTATTATTTTATTTTATTTTTTTAACGGCTTATATTATTAAAACTAGCAAGGAGCTAGACAAACAAAAGTTTACATGATTACAAGATAACGATTTTTAAGCCAATATAACCAATTAAAATTGAATCTACTCATATGTTTACACCAGTGAAAGGAAGAGCCACAATGTCACAAAAAACAACCGCTTTGGAAGGAGTGGTTGATCCAAATACCAACTTATTCTGAAAATTCCATATGATCCACCAAGCAGTCAAAAACCAGCTTGCGATTAAAAGAAAGATTTAAACTCGATATCCAAACCTTCCATTCCTCAAAAGAACCAACCTGAGGAGGTCTAACATCCCACCAAGAGGCGATATTACTATGAATATCTCTCGCCATAGAACAAGCGAAAAAATATGGCTAGAAGTTTCAGTATGGTTCTCACAAATGGGGCATAGAATAGAATGAATATCTAGCCCTCTTCTAGAAAGATTAAACCGAGTGGTCAAATGATCTAATTTAATTTTTCAGGAAAGAATGTTAACTTTGACTGGGACAATCTTTCTCCAACAAAATTTGGAGGAAACCTTAGGGAGCAGATGGTCATCGACAAATTTACAAATCGAAGCAACCGAAAATAACCCGAGCCCGTTAAGGACCAAACCCATCTATCCTTCATGATGGGAAGCTGGAAACCTACTAGGGAATTCGACATATCATTGAATTGGCGAGCTCAGCACCACTTCTAGGGATACGACGCAAAGAGAAACCCAAATTATCATGAGCCAATTTGGAAGCAACATTAATGTTTTTACAAGTTTTCATCGCATATATTCGAGGATAAAGAGATTTAAAGACATTGTCACCCCTCCAAGAATCTTCCCAGAAAGAGGTATCCAAAAACCATTACCAATCTTTTTTTTAGAAGGCCAAGTAATTCAATACCTTGAGTCTTAAGATTAGTTACTTCATTAAAAATATCCAACCATTTATAGTAGAAGAGATAGATGACTTAACTGATTTACCAAGAAGGCCGTCATTGCCATACATAGCTTTAATGAAGCTAGCCCACAAAAAGGTAGTATCTGATTTAAATCTCCAAACTCATTTGAACATGAGAGCACGATTCATGGCGTAAAAACTCGAAACGCCTAAACCTCCTTTATCTTTAGAAGCTAACATCTTGTTCCAGCCAACCCACGACATTTTCTTTTCATTTGCTTCCATCCTATTAAAAAAACGGCTTCGGATTAATTCCATCCTTTTAAGAACTTGAGAAGGTACTTTAAACAAAGACATATAGAATATGGGAGTAGATCCTAAAACCGATTTGAGGAGAGTAAAACGACCACCTATGAAAAGAGTTTTCATATTCCATTTAGATAAGCGCACGATTAACTTATTCTTAAATGTATTCTACTGTATTTTATAGCTCAAAATTAAATGTACATAACTAAATATACATATATTTAGGGCTAAGCACGGTCCGAAAACCAGACCGGACCGGCCGAAAACCGATGTGGCCCAAAATACCGGACCGGCCGAAAACCGATGTGGCCCAAAATACCGGACCGAAATGTTCGGTCCAGGTCTGGTCCGATTTGGTTCGTCAGTTTGGTCCGGACCAACAAAGCATAGTAATCAATTTTGCGTAAGACCGAACTGAAATGGACCTTATTGAGGACCGAATATGAAAAAAAATGTGGACTAAGGACTGGACCGAAATACATTCAGTTTGGTCCGGGTCGTCCAATCTCCGTCGCTCGTTCATCCGGTTTCTCGCTCAACGGTCCGCGGTTTATTATGCTCAACGCTACATATATTATATGCATTTTATCAAACTAGGCGAATTTTATGTATTTTGCGTCAATTGCATGTCACATATGTTGCTAGTACTACTTTGCATCTTTTCAACTACAAAATAACTTTCAAAATTAAATGAGATGTGTCTAAATGAATAAAAATGTATTTAATTCAACCTAATTCATCACAAATGTGTGATTATAGTTATTTCTCAGCATTTTTATTTGAAGAATTATTCTCATTCGATCCTTACACTCTGATAATAAACTACGACAATCACAACTAGAGTAAAAGTAGAAGTATCACACCATTATGTTGTTGAGTTTATAAAATATATAACATACAATAAACAAGTAAACATCAAGAGTACACAGCGGAAGACTTAAGATCATAACAAATAAATTAATTAACTGAAAGTATGCGTAACGTACCTCTTGCGAATGTCAAATCCCTCGAGCAAAGCAAAACAACCCTCGAGCAAAGCAAAACAAAGAAGTACTTATTGGTGTAAGAATAATGTCTTACAACCACGTTCTTGTACACACGAATTAACGAAACGAATCAAGCGATTGCTAGATCTAACACAAGTCCTCGTTTAAGAAAAGAAACCAACTCCCTTACTTGGGGTGCTCGGCCGATTAAAGAGAGAGAGAGGAGATCTAGGGTTAATTCAATGCACAAAGATATGAATGAAACCCTAGAACCTAGCCTTGCTTATATAGTGAATGGAATTCTTGAAAAACAAGTTAGGGATTAGGCTTGGATAAAGCCCTTGGCCGGCCATACTACAAGCCCAAACCAAAACCCATAAATTTTCCAAGTTTTCCATTTCTAGTCCTTCTCTTTTCCATTTAACTGTCGTTAGTCATTTTTCCGTTAAATACTTAACGATCGTTAACCGGACTTAATGTGCAATAATTAATCGTAAACATAAACATTAATTATTAACTTTAATTCTCATTCGCTAATGTGTGCAATCCCGTGGTCACGAGTTCGAATCCGGACATTCACATGTTTGTAAATATATACATTTCCAACAGCTCCCACTTGGATATGTTTACAAAACGGAAATGGCATTGGTTAGCGTCTAGCAACACGCCAATGCTCCTGTACAACTCGTGTATGGTTTTCTGGAGAAAAACCAAGTTTGATGATTCATCATCATATTCATCCTTTTGTTTCTAATACCATGTTAATAAGAATATGGATCTCACTCATTTCTAAATTAACTATTCTCGCTTTCGCTTTATGTGATTGATCAAGATTACCAATTCTTCTGAACATATTCCATAAGACCTTGGGCATGGCCATGCAAACATCTTAACAACCCTACGAGGGGCCCAACAGTATTATACTTCAAAATAAATTTGAAGGAAACAAATCCCATTTTGACTACAAGCGATTCATAAATTTCGCAACACTTCTGAAAACAACCCTTATAACTACCAGTTACGTGTAGAATTAGATTGCTTCACAAAAATGCACTACATCCATGACATATCTCTTGTATCTCAAGTCAGAGGATAAATATCCATGATATACTTAATGACAAAGATCCATAAAGTATTATCATGCGGGGGGGATAAGTCCTATATTCAATTCATTGAATATCATCTGAAATTAGTCATGCTACGCATCAATATACTTTCAAGTATATTCTAACTAATACTCGATTTGTCTTAATTCAATATCATTCCTATGTTATTGATTGACAATGGACTATTTAGAATAACTTAAGCTATTCAAGGATTTAAACATGCAAATATAGGACAACATCATAATAAATGAATAATAAACATAACAAAATACTTTATTTCATTTCAATAATAATGTTTACAATATCCTCTTATCTAAAATACTTAGTCACAGATGGGCATGAAACTACTAGCTAAACGAAGTCCAAACTTATCAGACAAATGATTAAGTTTTTCACCGTAAGGCCTTTGTTAATGGATCTGCTAGGTTATCATCTGTGTGAACTTTGAGTAACTCAATTTCACCTATCTCGACTTGCTCTCGAACATAGTGATATTGTCTAGGATAGTGTCCGGTGCCCTTCATGACTCCAGGTTCATGGGCAAAAGTAATTGCAGCTGAATTGTCACAATATACTTTAATAGGATGTTCAATCGACGGCATAACACCAAGCCCTGAAACAAACTTCCTTATCCAAACAACTTCCATGGCGACCTCGTGACGCCGCTATGTACTCATTTTCTGTAGCAGACATTGCAAGTGTTGTTTGTTTCTTACTCTTCCAATCCACAGCACCTCCATTGATGACAAATATGTAACCCGTCTGAGACTTCGTATCATCTTTGTCACACTTCCAGATGCATCGCATAACCTGTAACGCAGTTCCGCCTTCGATTTCCTCCATACACTAAGAACATATCTCTTGTAGCCCTAAGGTACTTGAGAATATGCTTAACAACAGTCCAGTGAATTTCACCCGGATTCCGTTGATACCGACCTGGTCAAGTTTTGAGCAAACGCCACATTAGGCCTTGTGCATCGTACCGCGTACATGATAGATCCTACACCAAGCATAAGGAACTTTCTTCATACGCGCCACCTCAGCAGGTGTTGAAGCACAACCTTGGCTGCTCAAACCATGATTTACTTGCATTGGCAAAATCCCTTCTTGGAATTTTGCATATTGAATCTCTTCAATATTTTGTCAATGTAAGCACTTTGGCTTAAACCAATTAGCCGCCTTGATCTATCCCGATAGATCTTGATTCCAAGGATGTATGCTGCTTCCCCTAAGTCCTTCATTGAAAAACATTTACCAAGATAGGTTTTCACCTCATTTAGACTTGGTATATGATTTCCTATGATTAATATGTCATCGACATACAGAACAAGAAAAGTAACATGACTCCCACTAGCTTTGTGATATACACATGGCTCATCAAGATTCTGAGTAAATCCAAAACCTTTGATTTCTCCATCGAATCTTTTATTCCATTGCCTTGATGCTTGCTTCAGTCCATAAATGGACCTCTTAAGCTTGCATACACGTTAGGAAACAATGGATTCACAAACCCTTCCGGCTGTGCCATATAGATATCTTCATCTAGACGACCATTCAGAAAAGCGGTTTTGACATCCATTTGCCAAATCTCATAGTCATAGTGTGCAGCTATAGCTATGAGAATCCTAATAGCTCGTATGTCCGCTACAGGAGAGAATGTCTCCTCGTAGTCAATGCCATAGGTTTGAGTAAAACCTTTAGCCACTATACGAGCCTTGTAGGTGTGTACATTGCCATCCATGTCAGTTTTCTTCTTGAAGATCCACTTACTTCCAACGATTTTCGCATTGGGAGGAAGGTCAACTTCAATCCAAACTTCATTATCTTTCATGGATTGCATTTCCCCATTCATAGCAATCTGCCATTTATCCTTTTCAGATCACCATGGCGCCTTATAGTTGGCAGGTTAATTAAGATCCCCAACCATATTTTCCTCCACCTCTACGTTAAGACATAGACGGTCGGTGCACGTATAGTCCTTCGGACCTCACGAATGGGAACAACTTCGAGGAGCACCTAAGCTTTCGTGTTCTTCTTGAAGTTGGCTAGTATTTTCGAAGGTGTTGTATCTTCTTGATCATATTCCAGATCATATACTCTCCCACTGAGTTCTTGAGATATGATATTCCTTTCAAGGAAATCTCCATACCTAGCCACAAAGACTTTATTCTCACCGGTAGTAAAAGTAGTAACCCATAGTTTCCTTAGAGTATCCTACAAAGATACACTTAACAGATCTGCTTGGAGCTTATCGTGTGTGTCACGTTTAACAAACGCTTCACATCCCCGGACCTTTAAGTAAGAAAAGTTGGGAGCTTTTCCAGTCCATATTTCATATGGAGTTTTAACAACCTTCTTTGTTGGAACCATATTCAAAATGCGAATAGCAGTTTCAAGGGCATAATCCCAAAAGTAAAAGGTAGAGTCGTAAGTTCAAACATTGATCGTACCATGTCAAGTAAGGTACGATTTCTCCTTTCTGATACACCATTTTGTTGTGGAGTATAAGGAGATGTGAGTTGCTGGATAATTCCACACTCATCTAAGTAATCTTTGAACTCTTGACTTACATACTCACCACCTCTATCGGATCGAAGAGCTTTAATCTTCTTACCGAGTTGTAATTCTACTTCACTTTTGAAAACCTTAAATGTTTCAAAGACTTCATGTTTATGTTTAAGTAAATAAACATAACCATAACGACCGAAATCATCCGTAAAGGTTAAGAAGTAGACAAAGCACCACGCTTTGACACATGTCTAAGTGGACCACACACATCGGTGTGTATTAATCCAAGTAGATCAGAAGCCCTTTCCACTTGTGGTGAAAAAGGTTTCCTAGTCATCTTCCCAGCAATGCAAGACTCGCATTTGTCAAATGATTCATCATTGACCGTTTGTAAAAGCCCATCGTGTTGCAGCTTTTCCATGCTTTTCTTGCCAATATGGGCAAGGCGACAATGACAAAGATAAGAAGAGTCACAGTTCAACTTGCTCTTCTTATTGCTAATGCTATACAACGAATTATTTTCATTGGATATACAACCATCCATATCAATTTCAAACACACCAAGCATAGGAATTGCATTAAAGTAAAAACATTATTTAAAGAAACTGAAATTCCATAACTTGTAAAAGTGTGCACAAAACCAATATCTTTTAACAAAGAAACTGAAATAACACCCCTAACAATGGAGGGTGCATAATGACAATTATTTAGTTCTAAAATTAAGCCCAAAGGCAACACTAAATCAAAAGTCCCTATGGCTTCGACAACTGCACGCTTTCCATTTCCAACGTACAAGTATCTTTCTCCACAGGTCAACTTCTTTGCCCCTCTAAGTCCCTGCGATGTATTACAGATGTGAGTACCACATCCTGTATCATATATCCAGAGTTTTGCTTATGAGGAAAAGAAAATAATTCAAACATAAAAATACCCGATGAGCTAGGCACCATCTTATTTTTATTCTGAAGGCACTCATTCAGATAAACTGGACAGTTCCGCTTCCAAGTGACCCTGTGAGTTGCAGTGGTGGCAAGACAAATCCTTCTTAGGATTTTCCTTTTTCTTTCCATGGTTCTTCTTAGGAGCTGGTGGGATGACAACTTGCTTCCCCTTTCCTTTTCCTTTCCCTTTCTTATCTGCTGCGGCTTAGGCTTATTTACCCTACCACCCAGTATTGCAGTACATCAGGTGTAGGAGCCTTCTTTGGCAATCTCTTCTCGTAGTCTACAAGCATTGCATGTAACTCATTCACTGTCTTCCCCGTGCAATGCATGTTAAAATTTAGGACAAAATCACCAAACCGATCCCGATTAGGGAGTGATTGATGTGGCCGACACATACATCATTCGAGTAACCACAGCCGAGCTTCTCCAATTGGTCCAAGTGATGTTTCATCTCTAGGACGTGGTCGGAGACAGATTTGCCAACCTCTTGCTTGCAACTATGAACCTTTTCAATAAGTTCATACAGTTCAAATGCCGGGTGGCTTCTCAAACATTCATTTGAGTTCATCTAACATGCTCATAGGCGGATAGTGCTCAAATTGTTTTTGCAATTGATCAGAAATCCCCGAAAGCATTAGACACGCCACATCATTGTGCTTCTCATATTCAACACGATATGCCTCTAATTCAAGAGCAGTTTCCGTGTTGGGAGGAGCATCAGGCAGAGGTGTAGTCAAAATTTCAACCCTTTTGGCAACACGAAGGATGATCCTAAGTGAACGATGCCAATCATTGAAATTAGGGCCAGTCAGCTTGTCCCTTCCAATCATATCTTTGAAAGCGGCACTCAATAAGCTCATAGTGTTATCAATTGAGCCATCTACGAAAAAGTTCAAAAAAAACCATAATTAGTATTTTGATAATTTTCCTTTTCAATAAACAATTAAATACCCAAGGTTCATATTCATATAACCAATTAATATTTATTGAAAACTAGGATCCAAATTGTCATAATTTCATTACGTCCGTTGATCTGCTAGTAATGAACCTTATACAAAATGGTAGAGCATTTGCTCAATTGCCAATTTCAATTGCAATTCCTAGATTTATGGGATTTACATATAGCCAATATCAATCGCCATGTAATCATGTTTTATCCCATCTTATGCCTTGAGTTGCCGTTCACTGCCTAACTCACTTAAGTTGTCCAACTTAAGAAACTGCAAAATCGTCCATGCCCGTTCTCACGACACGTGGACATTTTACCCTTCAATTAAGATCTAAGTCACGTTCTCACGCAAATAGAAAGTAATCTTAGGTGTTTCCATTTCGGTGGATGGCATATAACTTAAATTAAAGGGTAATAGTTTTGATGTTAAATCAAATATGTACAAAGATGTCATGCATTCATCTTTGTAGCATAGTTTTTATTAAAACATTTATATCTTGTTTTAATGTATAAGCATTTCATCATCAAACTTTAATTGAGGTATTGGGTTCACCAATCAAGGAATTTAGTGTTAATTATCATCCATTATACCGTACTTTTGCATAAGTGTAAACACTTAGTGTTTCGGATAATTACCACCGAAGTGGCGCATGGAATTAAAACTAATTCGCCCTTAAGATGAGCTTGCACATTTAATGGCTTACTAAGTAGCTCCACTCGAACTTACAGGGGGCGAGGACAGTGCACGCTAAAGCACAACCATAGACATCCTTTCAGTGTGACTGTGCGCACTTCTTTAAACCCCTTTTGTTAGTTCATTCTCATGGGTGAGCCGTTCGCACCATTTGTACCAAAGTCATCAATCAATTAAACGATTATGATTACTAGTCTTAAAATACATGTTTCACCATTGTTTAGGTCAGTTTATTTTTTCTTGTAAAAATACCCTTGTTACACATAACAAACAAGCAAGTATTTATAAAAAATAAACAAATAAACAATGAATGCATAACAAATAAAAGTCATGCATATCAAATAGCCACATGCAAACGGTTTTGATAAATCCTATTAATAACCAATTCTAGATTTGACAATATGCATATATTTAATTAAGACTTTCACCCGTTTTCATCTATGTACAAGGTGAACCACATGCATCGATTCATCGATTGCAAGTCAAAATTAAATACATACCACATAGCACATAATTGATTAAATTAATAATTATTGAGGTCTTCCCCAATTTTAGATCTATCAAAAATTAGTGTATATCACTTAAACAAGAAAGACATACAATAAAGCAAATCCATGATAAAACATGCAGATAATTATCATGGATATAAAATTACACTTAACAATTAATGCAATTAAATCAAAGTTACGCATATACACATAAAGTTGCATGCATCTTAGGGATTCTAATCCAATTAAAACAATAGTTTACAAAACCCTAATTAGGGCACCAAAAAAACGCCCCCCCTTCAAAATTAGGGTTTAGTTTTTGCAAACCCTAGATCTAAGCATACAAATAATAACACATTCATGTTTATTTTAATTATGTGTTTCAGTAATTAATTACTTGTTATACAAGGCTCGTGATGCCACTGTTGAGTTTATAAAATATATAACATACAATAAACAAGTAAACATCAAGAGTACACAGTGGAAGACTTAAGATCATAACAAATAAATTAATTAACGAAAGTATGCGAACGCACCTCTTGCGAATGTCAAATTCCTCGAGCAAAGCAAAACAACCCTCGAGCAAAGCAAAACAAAGAAGTACTTATTGGTGTAAGAATAATGTCTTACAACCACGTTCTTGTACACACGAATTAACCAAACGAATCAAGCGATTGCTAGATCTAACACAAGTCCTCGTTTAAGGAAAAACGAAACCAACTCCCTTACTTGGGGTGCTCGGCCGATTAAAAGAGAGGAGAGGAGATCTAGGGTTATTTCAATGCACAAAGATATGAATGAAACCCTAGAACCTAGCCTTGCTTATATAGTAAATGGAATTCTTGAAAAACAAGTTAGGGATTAGGCTTGGATAAAGCCCTTGGCCGGCCATACTACAAGCCCAAACCAAAACCCATAAATTTTCCAAGTTTTCCATTTCTAGTCCTTCTCTTTTCCATTTAACGGTCGTTAGTCATTTTTCCGTTAAATACTTAACGATCGTTAACCGGACTTAATGTGCAATAATTAATCGTAAACATAAACATTAATTATTAACTTTAATTCTCATTCGCTAATGTGTGCAATCCTGTGGTCACGAGTTCGAATCCGGACATTCACATGTTTGTAAATATATACATTTCCAACATATGTGAAACAAGAAATAACAATAAGGTGCCCTCACAATTTAGAAATTATGCATCATATGAAATGCTAGCATGATACTCATGTTACGCTACGGTAGTAGTAAAGATGCGATGTTACATAATGGTTGTTAGTAAGAATGAGTTCACTCGTGGTAGTTTTGAAATTTGATAAAAGAAAATGAATTGCCCAATTTAGGGTGTCGAAACATAATTTGGAAAAAAAATAAGCAAGCTACATTTTTTGCAACTTTATGATAGTACATTAGTGCATCATAATTACTTTTATTAATCAAACTAAAGGGTCTAAAAGCAATATTTAAAATTATTAATCAGTTTCATACCATTAATTCTTTTATTTCAAATTTGATGAGTTACAAATGTAATCATGTTCGGCTTATAAGTGTTGTACAATCAACATATATAGTGGTATGACTATCTTTATTCATGGTGGCTTAGGGAGCGATTTTGTTTGGGTTTGTTTGGAATCGAAATAGGAATTTTTTTACGCTAACGACATTATTTAACTCATGATAAGAGTTACAGTTGAAACAGTGAGATGCGTATTTTATATATAGGTGTAATAAAAGGCGACGCCTATGTTAAACGGGGTGGCATAGAGGCGATGACTCAAGGTGGCCTACTTGGTTTAAGAATCAGAACATCCCTAACATCATGTAGAATGATGGAACCTCACAGGTTTAACCTAATTAATAACCAATATTTATAAATTACAAATATTGTATGAGTTTAAACTCTTATAAACCTAAGTCCACATATCGGGCTTGGGTCAGTGACACCATCATCTAAATTCTGTCAATCTTTGAAATTCCAAGGACTCAAGTTGTCATTTTGCAAAACTAGACTTTATAAGGCTAAATTTGACAACTTAAAAATTCCTGAGGGCCTTTTATGAAAAATTACATGTTTTGAATAACCAGGGGACGATTTGACAATTTATGCATAAAATACAGTCTAAATATTTTTTCTGTCATTTTAAGACTTTTCAAAGTGTTTTTACTGTTTTTGCAAGTGTATGGAATAAAATGATGAGTATTTAGACACTAATCAATCCCCCACACTAAACTATTGCTAGTCCCTAGCAATCTTTTAGGAAAACTTAATGGATTTGAATCTCTTTACCAAAAGTCATTACTTCTGGAGTAGCCAATTATTTCAGTTCAAGTAAGAACCTTGGTACATCGATAACCAAATGATTTTGAGCAAACCACCAACTTTCAACGGTTTTGATTTTTCTTTACCAGAAGCCGTTTGCTTCTGGACTAGCCAACTCTTAGATAAAATATCTTTGGTGAGTCGATTACCAATTATGGTTTTCCAACTGCCTTTACCACAAGCCATAAACTTGCGGGCTAGCCAACTTTTCACTAATTAAAGATATGGTGAGCTGAACACCATACAATTTTGGGCAAATTGTCAGCCATAAACGGATTTGAGATATCTTTACCAAGAGCCGTTTGCTCCTGGATTAGCCAATCCTTTTGTTTATTAGACATGGCTGAATGATAAGTAAGTTGAGTAAGTGCAAAACACTTACTCCAAAAAAAAATTTGGCCAAAAATGGGGAATTTGGTGGTATAATTACATGATAAAATTCGTGAGAATTCCCCCACACTAGAAATGAATATTGCCCTCAATATTCAAAGTACCGGCTGTTATGCCGAAACTTAGAGCGTAAAAGGGAAATATTACGGCCATTATTTTTGTGATTTTTTTTTTTTTTTTTGGTGTTAGAAAACTTATATACAACAGCGGGGGGCAACTCCCCCACACTAGGGTGGTACACACGGGTGAAAACCCATGTTTAACTACTGTTTTTGATTACCGAGTCGCTAGCTTGACTCGACCCCGAATTAATTTGTTCATGGGGAAGCAAAGTGGAAGAGACAATCTCCATCGGACTTTCATTCAAAATGTTTGTATAAACATTTGAAGCACGCGAAAGTTCCACACCGACGAGATATACATAGACACATTCGCTCACAAATGGTACATGGAAATGCCGGGGTCATAGATGGTATCTTCACTCCCGAATGAGTGAAGAAGAGAAAGTCACGGGATAGGTGAAGAAAAGAAAGAAAGTCATGATGAAAATCATGACTAACTCATCTTCATCCATAGGAGAATCCATAATTTCAAAGATTATGAATCTCATCATTTAAGCTCACGTGATCAAGACAAATCCCAGGTGTGTCATGATCAAAGTGGAAGTTATCATACTCCGGCGGAGATATGATATGAGTGAGTTCACCTAGAACTCCTCGTGAAGAAAATCAATCACAAGATGTAAATCTGTGAATTCTTGTTCCACTGTAGACTCATCACTATCCTCAATCTGAGTATCAAAGAGTGGATTCTCGGAAATTAAAGTGAATTCAGAGTCGAAGTCAAATAGAGGATTAGTGAGAGTTTTTTTGAATGCTTCAGGAACAAAGTGATCAATATTCTCTATTGGACTGTTGGGATAAGAAGTGGGTGAACGATCATTATAAGGGAGACTTTCAATCTCTCCCAGATCGGCTTCGAAATCAAAGAGACCATCGTTACTTTCTCTGATGAAAGTGGATGATGTGAGTGAGTTCATCGGTGAACTCCTCAAGAAGAGGATCGACGTGGGAGTGATGCCTCAACGTACTCGATGTTTCCATAGGAAGCACAATCGTCGCTAAGATCGGAGAAAGTTTCAAAATGATCTTTTGAACACTCAAGAGGGAAAGGAGAATCACACATATGCTCAGAAGTTCCTTGTGACTCTCTCGGGATTGGGACAAGGTTCTCAACACTAGACTTTATGAATCGTCCGATTCCTTTTCGTGAGAACTGTCAAGATGCTCATTCCACATGTTTAGAGAGTGAGTGGGAATATCGGGTGTGATAACAACAGACTGAGGGAGTTGAGAAGGACTAGCATACATATGTTTTACACTTTCCATTTGTTCTTCTGCTAGTAATTTCATCATAGTCTTTTCTCCCTGATTTTTCATGGAAGGAGTTTCAACTGATGAACTTGATGAATCTTTATAGAATTGAAGGATATCAAGTGTATCCTCATCATCACTGTCATCGGGAATAAAAGCGAAATTGAGAGCTAGATCTTTTTCTTTTGCAATTGATTCCCTAATAGATTTTTCAAACGCAATTTGGGAATTTATTTTAGCAACCTGCTCTTCAGCTAGCAATTCTTCCATGGATTTCTCATGTGAATTTTGAATGACGGGACATTGTGGGAGTGGAGATTTGTCAAAACCGAAGGTTGACATTGATAATCATCATGAGGACCCCCACAATATACACAAGAAAACTGGGAGCATTTGAAATCTTTGTTTTACTCAATTCCTTAGTTCTTTTCACTAACTCCAGAAGCTCTAGATAAGTGTCTTGTTGGGTTTGCCGAGGAGTTTGAGTCATTTGGCATTGTGGAGGTTGGTCGTGATATGGATAGTCGTAATTGTTACAAGGAAATGGATTCTGTTTGACAATCAGAGTGAAATGGGGACCTCCACAGTTCTCACAACAAAATGATTGTTGTGGCTGATTTGGTGAATAACATGGATATTGATCATTTCCAAAGTTCGAGTGTTATCGAGATTTGTTCATAGAAAACGTGTCTCCGGTCCGACACTCAAATCCTTGGTGAGGACCTCCACAAAACTCACACAGATATGTCAATATCTCATGATGTGGTGGTCGGTAGAATGAATTAGATGTGTCATGGTAAGGATAGGGAGCTTGGTTATAGACAGACCCATCTCCCGATTCTACCATGCTAAAACGGAGACAATTATCATCATTATGAGGGTCACCACACCATTGACAACCAAGAAGGTGAGGATAAGACATAGAAAGAATCAAAGGGTTCCAGAGGATAAGAAATGAAGAATCAAAAGGGTAAGAGGGTAAAGAGGAATATTTTTGGTATTTTTGAAAAACATTTTGGAAATATAAGAAAGAAAATCTTTTTGGGTTTTTTGTGTTTGTTGAAAACTGATTTTAAAATGTTTTCGGAAACCGTTTTGCTTTTATATAATAATAATAAGAAAATATGAACAAGGATGGTAAATATACAATGGATGTATATTCAACAACACTGATGCTTCAAATTCGTAGTACGCAGCACACCTCCCCGGCAGCGGCGCCAAAATTTGATCCACTCCGAACGGTCTATCTTTTATTAGTCAACCACTTGTGAATGGTCAACCATAAAAGTCAAACAGCTCAGAACAAAATGCAATTAAGTCCAGAGGAGTATAGTGGATCCCCGGGTCGTTAAGTCCCAACGAGGTGTGAACACTGTAATACATCGAATCTATGATCGAGTGATATTGAACAGGAAAGGGGTATGATTGATTTTACACTAAGGAATCTGAATCTATTTAAGGACTACGGGTGTAAAACCAATTTTCCTATATTCTAAATGACTAAAAATAATTTTAGGAAAAAGCCGGGTATTTTTTCGACTTTTAAATTATTTATTATGAATTAAAAACTAATCTAATCTAATTAATTAATTAAAAATACTAAACTTTTTTATAAAATTCAGCAAAAATTACAAAAACTACTTTAAGTAATACTGAATTAAAGAAAAATATAAAACGTAGATACTGCTTTAGGAAATAAGCACTTAAAAAGCACTAGAAAGAGTTAAGCTAAAACTGTCCTATGTATTTAAATAATTAGTGCAGTAAATCTAAACAAACAACATCACTAGTACAGATGGTAGACCAGATGTGTGTTGTGTCGTGGGAAGGCATGCAGCGTGTCCCAAGTTCGATTCCCACTGCAGTCACTTTCTCCACTTGTTTTTTTCTTTTGATTTTTTTTTTGTACTTTTGCAATTTAAACAAGGGAACAAGATAAGCTAATTATTCAACTAAAACTAAACTTGGAAACTGCAAATAAGCTATTAACAGATACCAAAAAAAAGAATAAAAAGCTAATAAATACTAAGGGGCTGTTTGGATGAGCTAAACTAAAGGCGCAAGATAAGCTACAATAAGCTTCTAAATGGGTACAAGCTAACTAAAAGCTAAAACTAAAACTAAGAGCTACCTAAGGAATCATGGATAAGCAATAAGAAAAGAAAATAAGCTAAAACCGAAGCAAAAAAGCGTGAAATCTTTATGTAAAGCAGCCGACTAACAAATCCCTGACGGGGACTTTTGAAGCAAATTTGAATAAGCTAAAGTGGGATTGAGCTTATAAGCTCATGGATCCTTGAAGGCAAGCTGGGGGGCAACCTTTTGCCCCCACAAAATCCTAACTAGAAGCTGAATTGAGGGCTGCAAAAGGGGGCGCGTGGTGACTGCTGAATCAGTAAGACACAAACAGAAAAGGTAAGTGGGTACATTCAAGGGAACAAATAAGCAAGCCAATAAGCACCAAATCTAAAGATAAGCTAAGACATATAATTACCTATCTATAAACTAATTGCACTAAAGAAAATAGACCCTAATTCTAACTTAAAATCTCCTAAAACTAAGCTAAAAAAAAGGGTACTGCAGTGGACTGTTAACAGAAAAAGATAGGTAACTTGCATACTACTTCTTAAAGGTTTTTAGCTACTAAGGACTAGTTAAAACATCAAATAAGCTAACTCAATACTCAAGCAAACCATTTTGACATAAAAAATGGGTCAAAAGTTGAGTTTGACCCATAAATCTTGTTAAACCAAACACCCCTTTTAAGGGTCGAAAACAAGTTTTAGAAACTGAGATGCTGTGACACTTTTAAAAACTGGATTTGCCCACTTGAACAAAAGCGCTTATGAGCTTACAACACACCTTGTAATGAGAACATAAACAAGAATTCAAACAATGAAATTCACAATTTTAACTTGCATAAACTTTAAAACTGGAAGTAAAACTGAAAATAGATTGCATTAACTGAAATGAAAAGTACAATTAAATTAAAATGACAATAAAGTAAATGGTGCTAGAACAATGAAATTCTAGACTAGTTGATACAAATACACTAATCTCCTATTTATACTATGAAAACTTCTGTCTTCTCTCCTGTTTTCTGCTCCTGTGTTTGTTTTTTGAGACAAAACAAGCAAAAGTGACATTGTGCTTTCTTGAAACCATTAGTGGCCCTTGGATTGCAACTAGGCCTAATCACAACCATGGATTGGCATGAGACCCATGTGGGTTGTGGGGGAGGTTGAAGCGTGTTTGATTGGGTTTTGGGAAAAGAGGAAGAGTGGGGTTTTAGGGTTTGTCGGTTTGGGTAAGAAACCAGAAGGTATGGGAGGGAAACAAAAGGGTCATGTGTCATTTTATTTTATCTGATTTGTGGGGAGGTCGAAATGGGATGGGTCATGGGGTTTATAATGGAAGGGGTTCAAAGGGATAAGGAGGGGGTCCAATTGGTTTAAAAGGTGTAGTGGGTTGGGTTAATGGGTTTGGTGAATTTTGGGTTTAAGTTTTTGGGGTCCGGTTTGGATTTTTGGGGTTAGTAACAAGGACCATTTTTGTAATTCACCAATTCTCGAGGGACCAAAAATGTAATTTTGCAAAGTATAGTATAAGGACCACTTTTGACAAGTTAGAATTACCAAAGGACTAAAAATGTTAATTTTCCAATTTAAAATGTCCAGGGGTAAATTCTGTCAATCTTTGAAATTCCAAGGACTCAAGTTGTCATTTTGCAAAACTAGACTTTATAAGGCTAAATTTGACAACTTAAAAATTCCTGAGGGCCTTTTATGAAAAATTACATGTTTTGAATAACCAGGGACCAGATTTGACAATTTATGCATAAAATACAGTTTAAATATTTTTTCTGTCTTTTTAAGACTTTTCAAAGTGTTTTTGACTGTTTTTGCAGTGCAGATGGAATAAAAATGATGAGTATTTAGACACTCATCAATCCCCCACACTAAACTATTGCTAGTCCCTAGCAATCTTTTGAGAAAACTTAATGGATTTGAATCTCTTTACCAAAAGCCATTACTTATGGAGTAGCCAATTGTTTTAGTTCAAGTAAGAACCTTGGTACATCGATAACCAAATGATTTTGAGCAAACCACCAGCTTTCAACGGTTTTGATTTGTCTTTACCGAAGCCGTTTGCTTACTAGCCAACTCTTAGATAAAATATCTTTGGTGAGTCGATTACAATTATGGTTTTCAACTGCTTTACCACAAGCCATAAACTTGCTGGGCTAGCCAACTTTTCACTAATTAAAGATATGGTGAAATTTGAACACCATACAATTTTGGGCAAATTGTCACCTATAAACGGTTTGAGATATCTTTACCAAGAGCCGTTTGCTCCTGGATTAGCCAATTCTTTTGTTTATTAGACATGGCGGATCGATAAGGTGAAGTAAGTGCAAAACACTTACTCCAAAAATAAAAATTTTGGCCAAAAATTGGGGAATTGGGTGGTATAATTATATGATAAAATTCGTGAGAATTCCCCCCCACACTAGAAATGAATATTGCCCTCAATATTCAAAGTACCGTACGACTGTTATGCGAAACTTAGATAAAGGGAAATATTACGGCCATTATTTTGTGATTTTTTTTTTTTTGATGTTAGAAAACTTATATACAACGGGGGCAACTCCCCACACTAATGGTGGTACACGCGGTGAAAACCCATGTTTAACTCATCGCTTTTTTGATTACCGAGTCGCTAGCTTGACTCGATCCCGAATTAATTTGTTCATGGGGAAGCAAAGTGGAAGAGACAATCTCCATCGGACTTTCATTCAAAATGTTTGTATAAACATTTGAACGCTATGAAAGTTCCACAATCGACGGAGATATACATAGACAGACATTCGCTCACAAATGGTACATGGAAATGCCGAGGTCAAAGATGGTATCTTCACTCCCGAATGAGTGAAGAAGAGAAGAAGTCACGGGATAGGTGAAGAAAAGAAAGAAAGTCATGATGAAAATCATGACTAACTCATCTTCATCCATAGGAGAATCCATAATTTCATTATTATGAATCTCATCATTTAAGCTCACGTGATCAAGACAAATCCCGGGTGTGTCATGATCAAAGTGGAAGTTATCATACTCCGCCGGAGATATGATATGAGTGAGTTCACCGGCGAACTCCTCGTGAAGAGAATCAATCACAAGATGTAAATCAGGAATTCTTGTTCCATCGTAGACTCATCACTATCCTCAATCCAGTATCAAAGAGTGGATTCTGAAATTAAAGTGAATTCGGAGTCAATTCAAATAGAGGATTAGTGAGAGTTGTTTTGAATGCTTCAAGAACAAAGTGATCAATATTCTCTATTGGACCTTGGGATAAGAAGTGGGTGAACGATCATTATAGGGAGACTTTCAATCTCCCGGATCGGCAATCAAAGAGACCATCGTCACTTTGATGAAAGTGGGCTGATGTGAGTGAGTTCATCGGTGAACTCCTCAAGAAGAGGATCGACCGCTGAGTGATGCCTCAACATACTCGATGTTTCCATAGGAAGCACAATAAATCGCTAAGATCGAGAGAAAGTTTCAAAATGATCTTTTGAACACTCAAGAGGGAAAGAGAATCACACATATGCTCGAAGTTCCCTGTGACTCTCGCGGGATTGGGACAAGGTTCTCAACACTAGACTTTATGAATTCGTCCGATTCCTTTTCGGGAACAGTGTCAAGATGCTCATCCCCATGTTTAGAGGTGAGTGGGAATATCGGGTGTATAACAACAGTGAGGGAGTTGAGAAGAACTAGCATACATATGTTTTACACTTTCCATTTGTTCTTCTGCTAGTAATTCCATCATAGTCTTTTCTCCCGGATTTTTCATGGAAGGAGTTTCAACCCGATGAACTTGATGAATCTTTATAGAATTGAAGGATATCAAGTGTATCCTCATCATCAACATCATCGAGGAATAAACGAAATTGAGAGCTAGATCCGTGTTGCTTTTTCTTTTGCAATTGATTCCCTAATAGATTTTTCAAGCATGATTTGGGAATTTATTTTATGACACGCTCTTGACTAGCAATTCTTCCATATATTTCTCATGTGAATTTTGAATGACGGGACATTGTGGGAGTGGAGATTTGTCAAACCCGGAAGGTTGACATTGATAATCATCATGAGGACCCCCACAATATACACAAGAAAAACTGGGAGCATTTGAAATCTTTGTTTTACTCAATTCCTCAGTTCTTTTCACTAACTCCAGATGCTCTAGATAAGTGTCTTGTTGGGTTTGTTGAGGAGTTTGAGTCATTTGGCACTGTGGAGGTTGGTCGTGATATGGATAGTCGTAATTGTTACAAGGAAATGGATTCCTGTTTGACAATCGAGTGAAATGGGGACCTCCACAGTTCTCACAACAAAATGATTGTTGTGATGATTTGAGTGAATAACATGGATATAGATCATTTCCAAAGTTCAGAGTGTTATCAGAGATTTGTTCATAGAAAAACGTGTCTAATTCGCAGTCCGACACTCAAATCCTTAGTGAGGACCTCCACAAAACTCACATGTGATATGTCAATATCTCATGATGTGGTGGCTGGTAGAATGAATTAGATGTGTCATGGTAAGGATAGGGAGCTTGGTTATAGAGCAGGACCATCTCCGATTCTACCATGCTAAAAGCGGGACAATTATCATCATTAGGAGGGTCACCACACCATTGACAACCAAGAAGGTGAGGATAAGACATAGAAAGAATCAAAGGGTTCCAGAGGGTAAGAAATGAAGAATCAAAAGGGTAAGAGGGTAAAGAGGAATATTTTTGGTATTTTGGAAAAACATTTTGGAAATATAAGAAAGAAAATCTTTTTGGGTTTTGTGTTTGTTGAGCCGATTTTAAAATGTTTTCGGAAACCGTTTTGCTTTTATATAATAATAATAAGAAAATATGAACAAGGATGGTAAATATACAATGGATGTATATTCAACAACAGATGCTTCAAATTAAGTAGTACACAGCGCCAAAATTTGATCCTCCCGAGCGGTCTATCTTTTATTAGTCAACCACTTGTGAATGGTCAACCATAAAAGTCAAGCAGTTGAACAAAATGCAATTAAGTCTAGAGGAGTATAGTGTTTCCCCGGGTCGTTAAGTCCCAACGAGGTGTGAACATTGTAATACAACAAATCTGTGATCGAGTGATATTGAACAGGAAAGGGGTATGATTGATTTTACACTAAGGAATCTGAATCTATTTAAGGACTATGGGTGTAAAACCAATTTTCCTATATTCTAAATGACTAAAAATAATTTTAGGAAAAAGCCGGGTATTTTTTTTCGACTTTTAAATTATTTATTATGAATTAAAAACTAATCTAATCTAATTAATTAATTAAAAATACTAAACTTTTTCATAAAATTCAGCAAAAATTACAAAAACTACTTTAAGTCTTGAATTAAAGAAAAATATAAAACGTAGATACTGCTTTAGGAAATAAGCACTTAAAAAGCACTAGAAAGAGTTAAGCTAAAACTGTCCTATGTATTTAAATAATTAGTGCAGTAAATCTAAACAAACAACATCACTAGTACAGATGGTAGACCAGATGTGTGTTGTGTCGTGGGAAGGCATGCAGCGTGTCCCAAGTTCGATTCCCACTGCAGTCACTTTCTCCACTTGTTTTTTTCTTTTGATTTTTTTTTGCACTTTTGCAATTTAAACAAGGGAACAAGATAAGCTAATTATTCAACTAAAACTAAACTTGGAAACTGCAAATAAGCTATTAACAGATACCAAAAAAAAGAATAAAAAGCTAATAAATACTAAGGGGCTGTTTGGATGAGCTAAACTAAAGGCGCAAGATATGCTACAATAAGCTTCTAAATGGGTACAAGCTAACTAAAAGCTAAAACTAAAACTAAGAGCTACCTAAGGAATCATGGATAAGCAATAAGAAAAGAAAATAAGCTAAAACCGAAGCAAAAAAAACTGATGCTGTAACAGCAGCCCCAAACAGTCCCTACGGGGGACTTTTGAAGCAAATTTGAATAAGCTAAAGTGGGATTGAGCTTATAAGCTCATGGATCCTTGAAGGCAAGCTGGGGGGCAAGCTTTTGCCCCCACAAAATCCTAACTAGAAGCTGAATTGAGGGCTGCAAAAAGGGGCGCGTGGTGACTGCTGAATCAGTAAGACACAAACAGAAAAGGTAAGTGGGTACATTCAAGGGCACAAATAAGCAAGCCAATAAGCACCAAATCTAAAGATAAGCTAAGACATATAATTACCTATCTATAAACTAATTGCACTAAAGAAAATAGACCCTAATTCTAACTTAAAATCTCCTAAAACTAAGCTAAAAAAAAGGGTACTGTAGTGGACTGTTAACAGAAAAAGATAGGTAACTTGCATACTACTTCTAAAAGATTTTTAGCTACTAAGGACTAGTTAAAACATCAAATAAGCTATCTCAATACTCAACTGAAACCATTTTGACATCAAAAATGGGTCAAAAGTTGAGTTTGACCCATAAATCTTGTTAAACCAAACACCCCTTTTAAGGGTCGAAAACAAGTTTTAGAAACTAAGATCTTTGTGACACTTTTAAAAACTGGATTTGCCCACTTGAACAAAAGCGCTTATGAGCTTACAACACACCTTGTAATGAGAACATAAACAAGAATTCAAACAATGAAATTCACAATTTTAACTTGCATAAACTTTAAAACTGGAAGTAAAACTGAAAATAGATTGCATTAACTGAAATGAAAAGTACAATTAAATTAAAATGACAATAAAGTAAATGGTGCTAGAACAATGAAATTCTAGACTAGTTGATACAAATACACTAATCTCCTATTTATACTATGAAAACTTCTGTCTTCTCTCCTGTTTTCTGCTCCTGTGTTTGTTTTTTGAGACAAAACAAGCAAAAGTGACATTGTGCTTTCTTGAAACCATTAGTGGCCCTTGGATTGCAACTAGGCCTAATCACAGCCATGGATTGGCATGAGACCCATGTGGGTTGTGGGGGAGGTTGAAGCGTGTTTGACTGGGTTTTGGGAAAAGAGGAAGAGTGGGGTTTTAGGGTTTTGTCGTTTGGTAAGAAACCGAAGGTATGGGAGGAAACAAAAGGGTCATGTGTCATTTTATTTTATCCGATTTGTGGGAGGTCGAAATGGGATGGGTCATGGGGTTTATAATGGAAGGGGTTCAAAGGGATAAGAGGGGTCCAATTGGTTTAAAAGGTGTAGTGGGTTGGGTCAATGGGTTTGGTGAATTTTGGGTTTAAGTTTTGGGGTCAGGTTTGGATTTTTGGGGTTAGTAACAAGGACCATTTTTTGTAATTCACCAATTCTCGAGGGACCAAAAATGTAATTTTGCAAAGTATAGTATAAGGACCACTTTTGACAAGTTAGAATTACCAAAGGACTAAAATGTTAATTTTCCAATTTAAAATGTCCAGGGGTAAATTCTGTCAATCTTTGAAATTCCAAGGACTCAAGTTGTCATTTTGCAAAACTAGACTTTATAAGGCTAAATTTGACAACTTAAAAATTCCTGAGGGCCTTTTATGAAAAATTACATGTTTTGAATAATCAGGGACCAGATTTGACAATTTATGCATAAAATACAGTCTAAATATTTTTTCTGTCTTTTTAAGACTTTTCAAAGTGTTTTTGACTGTTTTTGCAGTGCAGTTGGAATAAAAATGATGAGTATTTAGACACTCATCACAAAGACATATTTATTGTAACTGAAATGACAAATCCCTTCCAAACAATACCCAAAAATTTGTCACTGATTGAAATAATCAGTCAAAAATACTTACCCACAACACCCCCACCACACAAATCTTATCCCTACAAAAATACTCATCACTCTCTATATCTCATCACTCTCCTCAAAAACATTAAAAAAAATCTTATCATCTCACACAAAGAAACACAGATTCCGATCTATCCTAAACACAAACAAAATCCTCACACACAAAAATCTCACCATCACCACTCATATAAAATCATCTTTACACACACACAAAAAAAACAAAAAATCACATCATCACCAAAAAAAATCTCAATCAAACTCAGATCCATAAACTCAAACGTAAAAACCTACTCCCAAAAAAAAAAAACACCGATAGCAACACCAACTCACATAAATACCAAAAACACACCACCACCACACAAACTACCAAACATATCTTATCATCTCTAAATCTGATAAACAGATCTTCAATACCAAATCCCATCTACCACAAAGATCAATCACAATCAACACATACCCACCACAAAATAAAACCGACACACACACGCATCAAAAACAATAACCTGGTACCAAATCCCGATCAAAAATACAAACTAACACAAAAAACTCACAACCACAAATGGTACCCGAGCTACACTCAGATTTATCACAAACCACACAGGTAAAAATCATATCCAGCACAACTCTTGATCTGCTCAAACGATATTACAAAAAAAATCATCAGAGTTCCATTAATGAACAACACACAAAAAACCGATATAGTTTGTCAAACGGCGGAGAATCGATGACAAAGCTGAAAAACTCAGATGTGATGTTGTCACAACTACAAATGGAGACGGGAAGTGATGGTGATATGGTTAAAAAGTAAATAATCTGCTCGTCCGGTGGATTTGTGTTCGTGGGTTACTTATTCTGAATCAGATTTGTGTTTGGAACTTGGGTCATTAATAATCAGTGTGTGGGTTGTTAATGATCAGTGTGGCTAACGATTGTATTAAGTTAAGGATTTTTGGACTGAGACTGAAAAGGATATTGATTGAAAAGTGTGATGTGAATCAGTGTCCTCGCGGCTCAGGGAGTGATGAAGACGGGTAATGGGATACACGAGTGTTCAAGAATACGAATGTGGTGTGAATGTGTGTTGGAGTTGAGCTTTTGTAAGCTAGTGTCATGAGGGAGTGATAATCATGATTGAATCAGGGGTCTTTGAGTTTATATGATCAAAGACATCTGATATCAAAAGGCTGATGAAATGGTGTTATGGGTGCCTGAGATAACCTAACAACCTGAATCCCAAGTCCCTGAACTCAAAACTTGTAAATCTGGCAAGAGGGTCATGCATCAAGGCTTCTAAATATATGGTGTTAGGATGTGTTAAAAAGTCAGTGGTATCACAGCGGTTGCAACATCAGGGAGATGTGAATGAAAGATTGGGGAGTGATATGGGAATGAGAGAATGCCTGAACATTCAGGCTGAAAGCAAAGTCACTGAAATCAAAATTGATTCAGAATGTTGAAGCCCCTGAACCAATGTAACTTTCAATGTTGTTCAAGTTACAGAAACTCGAGTCTCTGAACTCGTGGTGATTCTTAGTCGTTGAACTGTGATGTATGTAGTACATCAGGAAGCTAGTGAAGAAGTATGCATCAGGGGGGAGTGGGTCAAGAGCTTTGGAATAAAGGCGCATCAGGGAGTGTTATTGCATCTTTTGGGTTGAGCATTTACAACTCAAGGAGTTATTGCAACATCAGATTTTTTTGGATCAGGGAATGGTTGGAAGAACACGAATGAGGTGTGTCAAGAAGTGTGAAGTTAAGAATGGGGCATGAGGGTGTGCTTCAGTGGGTCTCAAGCTTCTAGTTGGTATTGAGTAATCTTGTAACAAATTGTTCTTCATTATTAATGAATGTGTTCTTCATTTTATCAAGATTTTATCAATTAATGATCATCATCAGGATGATTGTCTCATGAACACATGTTATGATATATGCGGTAATCCAGCTCATGAGACATCCCATCATGACAGTATCATTCATGCAAGGAGAGGTACAAAACAACCTAGAGTCACTGAGTCATCCTCAGTCTCCAAATGCAAAACCTGTGGTAGCACAATGCACTCAACCGCTGACCATGAGTCAATTGCCAAATTCAAATAGACCTTGAGACCCAAGCCCACTGGAGTGTGGGTCACTAAGAGAAACTAATTCAGTTTACTACTTGTGCGAGACACGCCAGGAGCCTATTTGGCAACTAGACAGTGGATGCTCAAGAAGCATGACTGGTGTGAAGGAGTATATGCACAAGTATGTAGAGGAACCAGGACCCAAGGTAGTATTTGGTGATAACTCATCATATCCCAATCAAGGTTATGGTTCAGAAAAATGCAATGGAATAGTTTTCTCTAGAATAGCTTATGTCAATGGTCTAAAGTACAATCTCATCAGTGTCAGTCAACTATGTGATGCTAAGTACATTGTGCAATTCAATGACAAACAAGGTACCATCTTCAATGCCAACAAGGAAGTTGTATTGATAGCTCCTAGGAGAGATAATATTTATGTGTTAGATATGTCAACACTCTCCCAAGATGGAACTTGTCTCTTTGCTAAAGCCACTGAAACTATCAATTGGCTGTGGCATAAGATACTCTCACACTTAAACTTCAAAAATCTCAACAACTTGGCAAAACAAAACAAGGTCCTTGGCTTACCATCACCGGTTTTGAAAAGACAAACCATGCTCACTTTGTGAAAAAGGTAAACACCACGAGCATCATTCAAAATACCAAACAAAATTTCTCCATCAAAGTGCCTTCACCTCCTGCACATGGATCTCTTTGGACCGCCCCCGGATCAATCCAAAGATGAGAAGTATACACTTTTCGTTGTTGATGAGTTCTCAAGATACACTTGGGTATACTTTCTTTCCAAAAGAGTCAGAGTGATACAATAATGTCATTCATCAGGAAGATTGAAAACCAGAATGACATTATTGTTAAACAAATCATAACTGACAATGGTACTGAGTTCAGAAATCAAGAGCTTGAGAGTTTCTATGATGAAAAGGAATTTCTCAAATTTCTCATCTCATTATACCCTGAACAAAATGGGGTCATTTGAAAGGAAAACATAACTCTCATTGACTCTGCAAGAACCATGTTAAATGGCTCAGGCCTCTCAAAGCATTTCTAGGCTGAAGTACAGTCAAACGCCTGTTACACTCAAAACATATCAATCATTGTCAAAAGACATAATAAAACCCCATATGAGATCTTCAAAGGTAGACTTCCGACATCACTATTTTCATGTGTTTGGATGTTCTGTGTTTATTCATAACCACAAGGATCATCTAGGCAAGTTTGATGCAAAAGCCGATGATGGATATTTCTTAGGATACTCACGATCTCCAAAGCCTTCGGGTTTTAACACAAGGACACAACAAGTTGAGGAAACCTTTCATGTCACCTTTGATGAAAGTTCTGAAAGCATCAGGTTCACCAACAACTCTGTGGAGGAAATAGGAATAGATGACTCATCAAGATATCCTCCTCGATGAGTACAACATCAATTCAATTCCTCATATCAGTGAGCTCGACATCTCATATTATATCCTACCTCACAACCTTCCCCAACCAACTATCAGTGAATTCATTGATAATCAATCAGGTCCCCTACCGGGATAGGTAATCTTGAACCAAATGTTCGGGATCCCGTGATTCAAGAACCCCAACTCGAAGCAGACATCTCAACAGATGCTCTAAATGACTCTGTTGCTCCTAAACGAACTCACTCGAAGTTTCCAAATGACCTCTTCAAGCTCAGATCCTAGACCACAAAGTAAGTGGACAAAATCTTAGGACATTGAGCTTGTAAACATTATTGGTGAACCCACTGAGGGCATGCTCACTAGAAGCATGGTCGCTAAATTAACGCAGCCACCAATGAATGTCTATATCTGATTACCTATCGAAATAGAGCCCAAAAGTGTCATCGAGGCTCTAAAACACCCAAGCTGGGTTCAAGCTATGCAAGAAGAACTGCAACAGTTTGATAAAAACAAGGTCATGACCTTGATCAAATGTCCTCGTGATGTTGTAGTCATAGGAATGAAGTGGGTTTTCGAAACAAACTGATGAAAATGGCACATTAAAACAAAGCCAGACATGTAGCCAAAGGTTACAGTCAACAAGAAGGCATTGACTATGATGAGACATTTGCTCTGTTGCAAGAATGGAAGCCATCGGGATCTTCCTTGCATATGCAACATACATGAACTTCAGGGTCTACCAAATGGATGTTAAAAGTGCATTCTTAAATGGTGATCTCAAGGAAGATGTGTATGTTCAGATCCTCCGGCTTTGAGAGTAGTGAATTCTTTGACTATGTCTGCAAGCTTGACAAAGCCCTTTATGGACTTAAACAAGCTCCTGTGGCATGGTATGAAACTCTCTAAGCCTTCCTGATAAAAAACAAGTTTGTCAGAGGAAAGATAGACAACACATTGTTTGTCTATAGAACAAAACAGGATGTGATACTGGTCCAAGTGTATGTTGATGACATCATCTTTGGCCCAACAAACTACAAACTTTGCAAACAGTTTGAAAAACTGATGACTAAGAAGTTTGAAATGAGCATGATGGGTGAACTCACATACTTCCTTGGACTACAAATCGGCAAACCGATAAAGGAATCTCCATTAGTCAAGAGAAGTACACCGTAAATCTCTTGAAGAAATATGAGATATCCGATGCCTCGGTGAAGACACCAATGGTCCCTCCTAACAACCTTGGACCGATCTCACCGGCAAATCAAGAAATCAAACCCATTTCGGAGGGATTGTTGGCTCACCGATGTATCTAATCGCTACTAGACCGGACACAATTCTCGGTCTAATAGCAAGATATCGTCCAATCCCAAAGAATCCCACTCACCGCAGCCAAAAGAATACTCGTGTATCCGAAAGGAACCCCAAACCTTGGACTCTATTATCTAAAGTGCTCAGGGTTTGATCTCAAAGGTTACTCGATTCGATTATGCTTTGGCTGCAACATGGATGAAAAAGTACCTCGAGGTCTTGTCAATTTCTTGGAGGAAAACCGGTTTGTTGGAGTGCTAAAAGCAACAATCGGTGGCTATGTCTTCAAAATGAAGTATGTGGCAGCTGCGAGGATCTTTGTGCCAATGTTTTATGGATGAAAAGTCAACTCAGTGATTATGACATCCATTACAAAATGGTACCCATCTTACGTGACAACACCGGTGCAATTGCAATCTCCAACAACCCTTTCCTTCATCAAAGAACCAAACACATTGATATCAGATATCACTTCATCGGGGACCACATAATGAAAGGAGACATAGAACTCTATTTCATCCCTACTGAATATCAACTGGCTGATATCTTCACCAAACCCTTGGATGAACCTACCTTCGAGACCGAAATTTGAATTGGGAATGCTTGATATTGAAAGTCAGGCATCTGAAAACCAATCTCAGTAAGTTCTCTGAAATGGTTCCTCCTCCCTAAACGAAACCCACAATACAACCTCACTGAATGAGTAAGACTCATTCAAGGACCCTGACAGTTAAAATTGAGCATTGAATGAGTAACTAAATGATCCAAGTATCAGTTACTTAAATGTCCTAGGTTGGTAACTATGCCAATTTAATATAGGAATATATGTCTCTTTGTCTTACTGTCAACCATATCGAGGGTCCCTCACTAACTTACCTCATCCTCACTTGGCATTAAATGCCTCCTCTCACATGAAATATCTTATTGATATTTTTTTACACGCAAAAGTGCACTTTTCTGCAGCCTTGCAAATCTGCTCCCTTGAAAACCGTGGATTTTATCAAGGGTAGTGGAGTGGTGGCATTAAATGTGGAGATTCAAAATGTTTTCATAAACTGACTTTACAAATTTCCATTTATGCACATTTTACCCCTATCACCACTCTATAAATACCCCCCTTCTCAACCACAAACACACACACAAATTGTTTTTGTAACAAAACTCTGCTAAAATCTTTTCTCAAACTCAAAAAATTTGTGTGTGCTTCAAACTCTTCAAATCCCTTTCTGAAACACCTTCTTTGTAAACATTTACAAAAGTTTTTCATCACAAACTTGAGAGATCCAAAAACTCTTTGATTGTTCTTGTCAAATAATTCCTCAAAACCCTAAATTTTTTTATAGAAATGGCAAGTACACAATCTCTCCAGTTTGCTTCTCAGTGGGTAGGGGATCTTACAAATGTTGAATTTAAAACAAATAATGTCATAGGCAATTTTGAATATCCTGAAACTGTCCCAGCCTACAAAGACATTATGAAATTTTGTTTAACGCCCACTAAAACGGCCTTTGTGAAATGTCCCTCAATTCTGTACCAAAACCTCCTCATGGAGTTTTGGGCCACAACACCGCCTATGACCCGACAGCCTCAACTAATGAGACTGACCTACGACCTCTCAGGGAGTATCTCATTAAGTTCATTCTTTTCAATGGGGAACAGTCACTAACCCTGGATTATAAAACTTTTTGCACTTCAACAGGGTTAGATTACAATAATGGAGTCTATGTTGCCCATCCTGAACCCTCAACAGTTAAGGATGGGTTAAAACAAATTTGTGGAAAACTAGAAGGAGGGTTGAATAGTGTTACCAATTTAAAACTTCCTTTTAAATATTTAGATCGACTTATGTCAATCTATTTGGTTGTTTATGTTGGACGTTGATAGATAGATATATAAACGTGTAATGAAAGATAAAGAGTAAGAAGCACATCACCACGACACAAGTATTTATAGTGGTTTGGCTACAAGGACACCTTCCTTGCCCTACTCCACTCCCCGAGTCACCTACTCGAGTTCGTAAGCACTACACCAACTCCTTATGGCCGAGAAGCCTTCACAACGTCGCTTAACCTTTTTCCGGTACAAAGCTAAATACCGAGTTCCTTCACACCAAGGCGAACCACACCTAACACAACGTCGCCTACCCTTTATACGGTGCTAGGCTAACCATCGAGTTCTTTCACACCAAGGAGAACTAATCCTATCACAACGTCGCCTACCCTTTATTAGGTACTAGGTTAAGCACCTAGTTCCATTACTATGGAGGAGCTACTACCCTTCACAACACAACACCTAATATCAAGGAGATCCACTCCTTGTTACAACACCATCAAGGATATCACCATCCTTGGAAATAAACAAATACTTAACAATGCACCTCATCGATTATACGACCTAGGCATTCTTCGCAAATGCCACTTGATTTGATTCTTAGGCATCCTTCACTAATGCCTTTGACACAACGCTTGGCACCCTTCACTAATGCCTTCGTCTTGACACCTTTAGCATTCTTCACTAATGCTTTGACACGGACGATAAGCACCTTTCACTAATGCTTTCATCTTGACACTTTCGGCATCCTTCACTAATGCCTTCAACCCAACATCTATGGAGGAAGAAAGAACTATCAACAAGAGAACCTTAGTTGTCTTGATGATGACGAAGCATGGCAACTCATGGACTTGAGCTTGCTCGTCTTCAAGAAGTGGTGATCTTGCCTTTAAGAGAAACCTAGAGAATCACACAAAAACAAAAGACAAACTACATAGATCACTTGGATCTGAGGTTAGAGGGTTATAATACTTGGGGAAGTATGTATGTAAAGTAGTGAGTAGAAAGGAATAAATGGCTCTCTATTTATAGAGGAAATTATCTACTGTTCCCCGGATCCCGCGGATCCCTCCCACAAGGGATCCGGCTAGCACAAAGCTAGGGATTCGTGGGACGCTCCCCTTTGCCCATGGGTATTTTTGGTTATGGGTCATGGGTCATGGGTTATGGGTTGATCCATGGTTTTATTTCTAGATACAATGTATCTCAAGGATACAATGAACTTGGTTAAGTGGTATATATAAAACCATGGGTTATAGGTCAATACCATTTGCTAGTTTTTACCCATTTAGTATATACTTGTTTTTACCCATTTTAGTATATACTTGTTTTTTACCCATTTTAGTATACTTAGTTTAAGTATATGCTAACCGAATATGTAAACATTAGTTGTTGTACATGTGTATCGAAATTATAAAATCACTTATACTTGTTTTAGTGTTTTATGTGAAAATGTAAGTGTGTTAGGAAACTATTGACTCAAACTATTTACGTATTCTATTGGTTTGGTTAAAATGATTTTACGTTTGCTATCGAAAAAACATTAGAAGATCGTAAAATATAAATAAACGTTTTTACGGCTTATTTGTATTAACAATCTCCCCCTTTTTGTTGATGACAAAACATAAAATTATTTTAAGAAAAACTAAAATTCGTAGCAAATTTGAATTAGTAGTTTTTACTTTCTTCTGCCCCTTTTTGTCGAAACAAAAAGTGTTAAAAGAAACTAACACAGTTTTTATAAGAAAATATGTGAAAGAAAATGTAAAGAGAGCAAGTGACGGGAATGATACTCGTCTTAACTCCCCCTTGACGAGTCCATCCCTTTGAGAGGGCGTCAAGGACTTAACGTAAAATAAACTAATTGTGTTTGCAAATATGTTTGCAAATGGTTCGTCTAAATGACTAAAACGTGCTCCCCCCTTGAAGATTGCAAAGTTACAATGGGTTATCATGAAGTATAATCCAAAATTGGACTATGTTTGAAAATGTTTTTGCAATATCGTTTGACCCAAAGCTCCCCCTAGCTTCATGGTGTCAAAATCTTCATGTTTATTTTGAAAATCTACAAAGTAAGGGTTAGAAAACAAGAGTATAATGCATAATTTCCTGCAAATAAAACTCAAGTTAGTAGAAATTAGTCCTTCTGTACCACGGATCCCACGTTTCCCTTCTTGGAGGGATCCGGCTAGGTATTTAGGAAGGATCCGGCTAGGCATTTAGGAGGGATCCGGCTATCTGGTGACAGTTTCTTCAGCAGTGAAGATGTGTCAAACAATGCTAATGAAAAGATGAGATATGTGTACAATAACAAGCACAACGCACAAAATAATCATAACATGTAAATATTCATTCAATAAAACAAGAGATAATCAAACAAATCTCTAAAACTAAGAGAATGAACTAGGACATACAAGTACCACTTAATACTAACTAGTTACTAGACTTAAGATGCGACAATGTGCTTGAGTCTAGGGATGAGTGGATTTGTTGATTTGATCCAACTTTTCAAGAAGATGATTAAACATGAAATGTATCTCATTTCGTACTACTTGAACAAATCCTTGAGTGTTTAGACAATTTGGACAATTATTGTCTTGGTTTGGACCCAGAGGAAAATGGATATTTTGAGGAGGCTCTATGTGTGATTGTGGGTCTTCATTTTGAGAAGTAGGATGAGGTTCTAAAAATGAGGGTGGTAATGGAACTTCTTCCATATGATCAAGGTTATTCCTTGTCTCCCATGATGGGCTAGTTGGCGTTGTTGGTGGTTCCCTATTCAATGAAAAGGTTGGTGAACGGGAGTTTCTTGGTGGTGAATGATCCAATGAGTAGATGTTTGGGTGAGGGAGAGGCTCATTCAAGAAGTGTAGTCCATGCTCAATGAATGAGGGTTTTGATGGCTTGCTAGAACTAGTCAAGTTTGGTTTTGAGCTAGAGGATCCTTTTTCTAGTCTGAAAGGTTTGATGCTAATCCTTGCGGTTCTCTTAGCCTTTGTTGGATGAGTTTGATGAGATGGGGTTCTAGTATCATTATCTCTAATGGGGGATGTTTCGATGGAAGAGATTTCATGGATCATTTGACCCTTTCTTTTGGATGATCCTAAGGTTGAGGAGTTGTTGCTAAGAGCCTTAGTCATGGTGATGATGATGCTAATGTAAGCTTCTAATTGCTGATTTTTGAGAGGTAAGTGAGGATGGTGCCTTAAACCTACGGTTGTTTGGTTTATAAAGGATAATTTGAATTTGGAAATTAAATTCTTAGCCACTTAGAGGACTAAGCATGCTCTTAAGGTTTTGATCAGCTCTAGGAGGATAATAAATGAATGCTAAAAGTGGTTAGAGAACCAAAAGGTGACTTAAAATTGAATATGGAGGCTGATTGAGGCTTTCTACTACGGATCCCGGATCCTCTCAGGGATCCATCTGGTTAAAGACCGTGGATCCCTGTCGTGTTTTAGGTGAAATGATTATGCTCTTGTAAGGTTTATTATCAAATGGATTTCGAGGTTTTGACTTAATTTTGAATCTTTAGCTGTTGGATATCTCAAATCCTCAACCATAATAAGTGATGCTGCTTAATGATGGTTTTGGGCAAGAAAATTGACTTTGGATAGTCTAACTATGTGTTTGACAAGGATACCATTTAATTTGATATGGAGAAATGGTGGTAATAAGTCCTAGAAGTCAGATAATGACTTAAGAAGAATTTACTAAAATCTTTAAAAATAAAGAAAAAATGAAAAACTATTTTTGAGCCTAATTTTGAGTCAAAGATGATTAAGATCAATTTGATAAAATTGAAGGATAGACCAAACTAAGTTCTATCAGACGTGATAGATAATGTGTGAGTGTTGGAGAGGAATTATGGTGAGTTTTGACGAGTTGATAAATCAAAAATAATTCGAAATATATCCTAGGTAAGCCATGGATGAGAGTGAGGTTTTCAACTTTTTGAGGAAGACTTAGTTGGCTCTAGTATCTTATGTTTGACTCGTGTGAGGTGATCTAGTAGACTATTTTGATATGAGCAAATCTGTATTGTATATCAAATGCCACGGATCCCGCGGTTCCCTTCGGGAGGGATCCGCAAGTTCAAATCTTTGAGATCCGCCTCTGCAGTCGAGAGCTTTTCAAAGAAATGTGCAACTTTGCACTTTAAAGTAAATGCTTCTCCTAGTTGTTTCTATGGGGACTAAATGCAAGAACACAACTAATATAATGTATATCAAAGTAGGAAGAGCTAAAATTCCTAGAATGAGTGACGAAGACCACTCAAGGGGTCGTAAAATCTCATTTTCCAAATACCTAAGTTAGAATCGTTTAGTGCCAAGATATGGCGATACCTACATATTACGAGCATAGTTTTAAAGTGTTACAAACCATTGTTCGAAATTGTTCATCATACATTTGGGTCCTAAGACCTTACCTCTCTTCTTCTCCCCATCTCGTCTTCACCCGTCCTCCACTCTACCTCTTTTTCTTCAAGAAGTTGGCAAAGCACTTGAAGATTCCCTTGGTTTGTTGCCATTCGGGTGATGCACCAGGAACATCCGGCAATTGATTGATATACTCCAAGGGGTCGAGTTCGGTATTTCCGAGTGGGTTGATACTTCCTTCACCTTCTCTTGGTCTCTCCCTTTCTTCCGAGGAATCCGTGGGTGGGTGAGGCCTCTTGTCATCTACCATAAACCTCGTGGTTCTTCCCTCGGTCAATGGTACCATAACCTTGTTGCAAAAGCTATGGTCATATGTTTGTGGAGAAGGGTCTAATGCAAAGATGAATTTAGCAAGATGAGTTAGGATCATTGCATATGGGAGCACCATCTTGTCCATGCTTCTTACACTTGCCATTCTCTTGACCATGTAGTAGGCAATGTTGAAGCGAGTCTCGGTCACTAGACAATAGATCATGAAGCTTAGACATGCATTGGGGTGATCCTTGTTTCCTACTAGACACACCACATTCTCCCTTATCACATCTTCCCATTTTCTATACAACTCGTACATCTCCGAGAGCTCCATTTGGAAAGGATCCCTATAGATCACTTTCGAATTCCTAGTAACCCTTGATGGGGATGCTCTTGGCATAAACACGGTGTCCCTTACCGTGGTTGTTTCCGGGATTGTCGCGTGATAAATTTCGTGATGATCAACCATAGAGTGTATCTCCTCCAACGACCACTCATTAGAATACATGCAAACACCATCATATGGAACCCCTATTATTCTTCCAAACTCCTCAAGTGAAAGAGTGTACTCACGTCCATTTATGGTGAATTCAATTGAGATGGACCCATCATCATTTCTAATTATACCCATAGTCTTGTAGAACTCAAGCACAAAGACCGGGCAAATTTGCTCGTTTATATCCAATAAACAATCAAACCCAATGGTTCCAAATACTTCCCTTATGTCGGTATTTGCAATAAATGATGGATCAACAACTCTACCTTCATGAAAGAGTCTCCTTTCAAGCAACTTAAAGGCTTTCCTATCGTCCAGACTTAATCAATCTTTCCTATGGTACATGGGTATGTAGTGAGCGGTGTCTTGGTAATCTTGTTGCTTGTTGCTTGGCATGATGTTCCTAAACAATACAACCACAATGTGGTGTTAATTTTGAATAGTAACCTAGAGGGTTTGATCATAATTTTGCTCTCATTATCTTTGTTGAGTTCAAGAAATGTGTTTAATTTGTATTAACAATGTTAATTCTTTGATTTAGATTATCTTAGAAAACAATGTGGTGACAAATTATGATAAACCCATTTGAACCCAACTCTTAAAGATGAAGAAATTGTAATCTTAGAAATTAAATTAACAATGTAGTGAAGATTGTACTTACACAAGTGATTGTTAAACTTGAGAGGAATGATCAAATTGCTCCTATGAACATTACCTGAGTTCTTGTTCGTGAGTCTTTGAGATGAGTATAATTGTGGAACATCCACAGTGATCATTCTTTAGCTTATATTGTCTTCTGTTGCACGGATCCCGCGGATCCCTCTCATTTGGGATCCGGCTAGTATAAACGGAGGGATCCGGCATGACAGCAAAAGTCAGCTCAAGCATTCCTTGATAACTTTGGTTTGGGAGTTCTAAAACGCCTAGTGTTTTGATGTTAAGGCTCTAAAACTTGTGGTTTGAGGTTTTGAAGATTTAATATTGTTCCTATTAGATGAAGTTCCCTTTTTAAGAATTAGTCATAATTCTTGGGAAGCTTTTCAAACATTATAATAAAATCCCATTTTATCATAATATAAGAAGTTTCACATGGATATTTATTGACATAGATGAAGTGTCAATAAATCCTTTGTGATGAATAATGATTGAGGTTATCGAATGTAGTCACCTGGAAAATTTCACTATTTTAAATCTTCATATTTATGAACTAGACTGTTTATCAAATTTATTTGATCTAAATTGAGCATTTTAACATGTACATTTCATCTTTTCTTGCTTAAAAATTTTGCAATTCCGAGTAGTCTTATTTAACCATGCCTGATCTTTCTTGATTTTTAAATCAGTCTCATAAGAAAGATTTTCTTGTCTTATGAGTCCGCACGCGTACCAAAATAAAATAAAAGAAAACGCGAGAAAATAGGCGAACTAATAAGAATCTAAAATTTCATCATCACGTCAGTTTAATTAAAACGTGTCCGAAAATATAGGCATTATATTTTTACCGTTTTAATTATATTATTACGAATTGACAACGGAGTACCAAAATACATCTAATACCAATACAATACACAAATAATAAAAATTACACTTACCAAATTTATAAAAACAAAAACTAAAAACCAAACCTTATCTCTTTTACCCAAACTCACGCCCTATCCCTCAAAACCTGCTTCCTTCTGCCTCTTCAGAAATACGCCCCACAACCAACAACCTCACCTCCATTTTCGTCTCCTCCCCTTCGCCACTCCCCCTGCACACGCTGCTCCTTTCCCCAAAGAGTATAACCTCCAAAACATCCTTCCCAACATCACAAGTAACTTCAATCCAAGAGTAGTTACCCATTTGGCTTATCCATGGAAACAAATCGACAAACCAAGGCCTCTTGGACCACTACTGAAGACGAAGGCAGAAGACCACGTGAAGACCCTGAAATCGTTACACAAAGAAGGCCCTTAATCTTTCCCCACTTCGAAGGACAAGCAACAACTTCCCCTTTTTACTTCTATTTAAACCATGAGTCTCAAGAGCTCATCTCACACTTACTCATTCTACTATCACACAAACTAAAGTAAGCTTGTTTGGGTTGCTGGAAAACGAAGTGGATCTCATCGCTTGGGTTTTATATTCCCTTGATATCATCTTCGTGACGTCGCTCTTTTTGTTGTAAGGTTTCTTGGTTTCCATGTTTCCTCACTTTAGTTTTAATGTTAATTCCTTGTATTCTTGATTTTGGTTTAATCTTGATGTTTGGTTAAAAAGAATAAAACACTAGTCGAATCATATTTGCTTTGGTGGGTTAACTCGTTTTTACTATTAATCATGTATACAAAGATATGGAAATCGAGTTGTACAATAAGATTTGGAAAACCACTTTTCTGCTTTTGATTCACATTGTGGTCGAAGGATATGGGCATTTGCTAAAATAATGGGTTGTTATCATGATAAAAGGAACAAGTGTTTGTATTGGCTTATCTTTTGAATTATTTCGTTAACTCATTAAAAACTTAGTCGAACCATAAATTTTATAGTGAATGAATTCTTTGTTATGGTTAATTAGTTATTCTTGTTTTTGGGATTATGAAAGACTCTTGGTGTTTTACTGTTTCGAGTAAATAGATGGTGAGTTAAAAGTCCTTGGCGAATATTTAAGTTGTGTTGAGTCTTGATGTCAAAACGATTGTTGTTTCTCCTTGTTGTCGTCATCACAAAAACGCCCCTCAAAAACTACTTCTTAAAATATAAAAAGTTGCGTCTTAAACCTGGTCTTTCAGCCCCTAAAAAGGGTACGTTTGCTGCACCAAAACGGGCGTGTTGCTGCTGATTGGTGCACCATATTGGTGTGTTTGTTTGCTGCAATTCAGCCCCCCCAACGGGGTGTTTGTTTCGCTTATTTTCAGCCCAACTGAGGGCGTGCATCTGCTGCATCGCAGCCACCCACAGAGGGGTGTGTGCCCGCTGAAACGCAGCCACCCAAAGGGTGTGATTGGTAGCGAGTGACGAGGCTCAGTTTGACAATCTTTATACCTTTTTGACGTTAGTATTTTAGCGTAATTCCTGGTCACTAGTTATGCTAGTTGGCTAATGTTATTGTTGTTGTTTTCGGTGTACCAAAGAACTCTCAAGAGTGTTGTAAACCGCGTCTAGCTCAAAACCTTGAGTGACAAATGCTGACCCGAAAGAACCTTCGTGACCTCCTGTTGCATTCCTTCTCGTTCCAATTTGAATACCCTTGTAAAAGGTCCTTTACTTCATGAGTCAAGATACATGTCTTGCCTAGACTTCCTTCCTTTTCTTTCTTTGCAGCAGGATGCGTTTGGTTGGACAGTTGGGCCACGACCCAATGTCTTTACTTATCATCCAACTATTGGGCCAAAACCAATTTAATGTGCATCCAAATTTTGAAAACTAATATATACACAAAGTTAACTTTTGAAACGTGGGAGTTACTAGTTAAGACAAACAAATTAAGTTCATAACATTGAGTATAACAAAAATCGTCATCTTAAACGTGCTACGATTACTTGTCTCTTTTTCTTTCTCACGCCTCGTTCACAACTCGCGCGCCTACCGGTTTGACATAATTATTTTCAATATTATCTTCACGATGTTTCATTTTACAAACTTACGATGTAAACAAATTATGACTCTTAATGTTAAATTATTACAATATTTCGTACTAAACAAGATTTATTTTAACACAATAATAATTTTTCTACACTTCGTCACCAAATATGTTTTAGATATATAAATAAGTCCTACCAATTTTTCTAGAAGACCATTATAACATATAAAACGGAATTTATTTTATTTTCACCATTATAATAAAACTATTACTTTTCTTATATATACCTATATTTTAAACAACGTCTTTATAATATAAATACGTTACTATTTATTTATGATATTTTCCGTACGTCATCTTCCGGTTACGACTAACCCACGACTCATTTGTTTTAATACTTTTGTGTGTATCTAAGCACTTCCATGAGCCAAAGTTAATCCTGTTCAATAATAAACGATACACATTAATAACTTAAACTTCTGGTGTATGTAAATATTATCGAGTCAAAATACAAAGGTATTAATTAAAGTATTGGTATACAAATTATAGGTCACGTGACGGTACTCGGTGCACCACTTATTTGACTTCTTTACTACTCGAATACTGCTTTACTAAGGTGAGTTCATAGCCTCGCCTTTACTTATTTCTTTTAAACCCCGCGAGGGAGATGCATGCTATAAACTAGAACACAAGTCTTTTCTTAAACTGTATCTGCCTTGATCATTATTATTATTATAGCCTAAGTTGCCTGCCATAAGTCCCTTACATCATGAACCATTAATCACTTGCGAGTGAACGCGGATATTGTGGATAGTACTATGGGAATTAACGACCCCGACTCGGTTATCGAAATAACCGGGCGCACTATATTTGGTTAACTATGGAATTCGCAATTCCATCTCTGAGGGCAATATTTTTACTTACACCAAGAATTAGGTGTATGCGTTAGTTTGGTGTCATGAGCTTAGCGAATAATAATAATCTATGTTTTCCATGGTGATTGTATTCGAAGCAATTATCATCTCTTACTTGTGTTCAACTAATTATTTAAACCTATGAATATCACTCAACATTTTTGTTGATCTTTTAAGCATGCTCATCTCAGGTACAAATTAGAATATCATGAAGGCGTGGAGTGGACGTCATGGGACGCTTGAAGTGGTGTTATATTTCAATTAAAGTTATCATTTCGTAAACGTTTAAACTATCTTTTATGTAATTTCAAACATGTGGTATTTCCTTTTGTGTTTCCAAAACACTGAGTTTTATGAAATGGTAACAACTTCTTATTTAAAAACGTCTCTTTAGAGTCGTTTTCTATAACTTGTGACTATGATCCTCTAAGTAATACCCCAAATAGTCTTCCGCTGTCACATTGTGATTTTGGGGGTGTTACATCGAATAACCAAGATATTATTATTACGATTTGGTAATGTAGTCTATACAAATTAGTCGAAGAATACTATATTGATGGTGACTATAATATGGATAACTACTTGAACAATTACTAATAAATCATGCAACTAAGATTTTAATAATAAAAAATAAAAGTAAGTAATTAACGATCATACCTTTGCTAAATATTCTTTTTAAGAAAAGAAGTATTTAGATGTTTTATGATCTTCTTGGAATCTCCAGATTTATGTTGTGAGAATGACAACACTAAACATTCTTTTTGCGAAAAGAAATATTTAGATAGATTCTTCATGATCTTCTTGGTAACCTCCAAATCCAAGTATGAATAATGCTTAACAAAAAAAATGTTAGAGCATTCTATCATTGTCCAACAATAAACAATATGATGATTTTTTAAAATTTGACAAAAAGAATCCTTCTTTGTAGTTTTCAAACATACATGGATCGTATCAAGTTTTTAAAGTACAACATACTCTAAGAAACTTGGTAACGAAGCTCTGATGCCAATTGTGGAAAACTAGAAGGGGGGTTGAATAGTTTTACCAATTTAAAACTTCCTTTTAAATATTTAGATCGACTTATGTCAATCTATTTGGTTGTTTATGTTGGACGTTGATAGATAGATATATAAACGTGTAATGAAAGATAAAGAGTAAGAAGCACATCACCACGGCACAAGTATTTATAGTGGTTCGGCTACAAGGACACCTTCCTTGCCCTACTCCACTGCCCGAGTCACCTACTCGAGAGTTCGTAAACACTACACCAACTCCTTATGGCGGAGAAGCCTTCACAACGTCGCTTAACCTTTTTCCGGTACAAAGCTAAATACCGAGTTCCTTCACACCAAGTCGAACCACACCTAACACAACGTAGCCTACCCTTTATACGGTGCTAGGCTAACCAACGAGTTCTTTCACACCAAGGAGAACTAATCCTATCACAATGTCGCCTACCCTTTATTAGGTACTAGGCTAAGCACCTAGTTCCATTACTATGGAGGAACTACTACCCTTCACAACACAACACCTAATATCAAGGAGATCCACTCCTTGTTACAACACCATCAAGGATATCACCATCCTTGGAAATAAACAAATACTTATATGTATAACGATGCACCTCATCGATTATACGACCTAGGCATTCTTCGCAAATGCCACATGATTTTATTCTTAGGCATCCTTCACTAATGCCTTTGACACAACGCTTGGCACCCTTCACTAATGCCTTCGTCTTGACACCTTTAGCATTCTTCACTAATGCTTTGACACGGACGATAAGCACCTTTCACTAATGCTTTCATCTTGACACTTTCGGCATCCTTCACTAATGCCTTCAACCCAACATCTATGGAGGAAGAAAGAACTATCAACAAGAGAACCTTAGTTGTCTTGATGATGACAAATCATGGCAACTCATGGACTTGAGCTTGCTCGTCTTCAAGAAGTGGTGATCTCGCCTTTAAGAGGAACCTAGAGAATCACACAAAAACGAAAGACAAACTACATAGATCACTTAGATCTGAGGTTAGAGGGTTATAATACTTGGGGAAGTATGTGTGTAAAGTAGTGAGTAGAAAGGAAGAAATGGCTCTCTATTTATAGAGGAAATTATCTACTGTTCCCCGGATCCCACGGATCCCTCCCACAAGGGATCCGGCTAGCACAAAGCTAGGGATCTGTGGGACGCTCCCCTTTGCCCATGGGTATTTTTGGTTATGGGTCATAGGTCATGGGTTATGGGTTGATCCATGGTTTTCTTTCTAGATACAATGTATCTCAAGGATACAATGAACTTGGTTAAGTGGTATATATAAAACCATGGGTTATGGGTCAATACCATTTGCTAGTTTTTATCCATTTAGTATATACTTGTTTTTACCCATTTTAGTATATACTTGTTTTTTACCCATTTTAGTATACTTAGTTTAAGTATATGCTAACCCAATATGTAAACATTAGTTGTTGTACATATGTATCTAAATCATAAAATCACTTATACTTGTTTTAGTGTTTTATGTGAAAACGTAAGTGTGTTAGGAAACTATTGACTCAAACTATTTACGTATTCTATTTGTTTCGTTAAAAAGATTTTACGTTTGTTATCGACAAAATATTAGAAGATCGTAAAATATAAATAAACGTTTTTACGGCTTATTTGTATTAACAATATTGCCTTAGATCCAAACTTTTTGGACAGAACCCCAGTCACCAAGAATTCATTTCCTGTGGCTTGGAGGATCCTGTTCACTTTTGTGATTCAGGTCCTCGGCGGGAACTACTCGTCCACTGAACAAGTTAATTCTATTCAGTTGATGATGGCTCACTGCTTGATGAATGGGGTCACTGTCGACATGGGAGAGATCATTTACAGTGATCTCGTAACCAAGCTAATGAGCAAAACTAGGGCGAAATACGTTTTGTACCCTAGGTTTGTCTCATGTGCTTTGCAAGGGTTACTGGGTTGTAATTATCCTCAGGAGTACAAATATACTGCTTTACCTAGTACCTTGAGTCAATCTAATTTTCAAAAGGACCCATCCCAAGTCACTGATATTGTATTGACGGCCCATATGGTTGCTGTAAACAACCAGAGGGATTCAGTGTCTCCTAACCCTGCTCCTAAAAGAGAAAAGGGAAGTCTCGGTGGGACTAAGACCAAACCAAGTCTCGGGGCCCGAGGCTTCGGGAACACTAGCCAAAAGGCAAAGAAGACCCAGACTGATCGCCACCCACTGGTGACCAGGCAACATCCACCCCCGTGACAACGAAGGACACTGATACATCACAGTCAGTGCCCTTGGTCACAACTACTACTCCCCAAGATCCAGAGGGAAACATACAACTCGCTGGTAGGGGAGCTGATGTGTTTCCCGTGTTGCAAGTTTTAAAAATTTATAAACACGATTTAACCGTCTAATACTATAAACACATACGAGCAAGTATACTCGTTCGCGATAGCAAAGGTGGGTAAGTCGAGATCGTCCCAAGGGATTTTGTGTTCGAAATTGTTTTCTTAAAAAGTTTTGAAACAAGAAAGCTTTGTCAAGGCTTCCTTAAAAGTGATGTTATAGTGAAATTCAACAATAAGAAATATATATACTTGTGTGTAGTCTATAGGCAATCATAAGTAGTGTTCATGAAGGCTTGGTGTAAACTCTTGATGTGATGCACAAATCATAAGCAAATGATTTCCAACCATGGTTTATGTTTGTAAAAATCATTCTAAGAACAAAAACATATAGGTAATCCTTTCGGTCCTTTTTTTTTAAACATGTTTTACCGACAAATCAAACCAAGACTAGTATTTTTCCAACAAACTCATTTAAACAAGATCATATATACATGCATCACATATGAGAACACTAGTATGATTTCCTACATCCCAACACACAAGTATATCCAAAACTACTCCATGATAATAATAACAAAACACAAGAAATAACAAAGTAATTCAAATAACTCAAGAGAATAGAAATCCATAACAAAGTTCATAGAATACCTAAACTTTTGTGATTACAAGAACTAGAATTCGTGGCTTATAGCAACCAAACGCCTCCAATCACCTAGCTTAACCGTATAACTCCAAATAACCAAAACAATGGATGAGAATTGCTCTCTCCAACCTCCTGGACGTTTTACAGTGAATACTAAACTTTTGGGATGAATAAAATGGTTGGTAATAGTTTTGGTGTAAACTATTACACTTTGGGTTGTGTCACACCTAGTAAACTAAGTCTAGGTTCAATATATAGCCAAAGTAACTTGTCTAACTGGCCAAAAACGTTCCCAACAAGTTAATATCAAGAAATGATCGGCCTCCAATGATTATGGGGAGTTAAGGCAACATTAAATGCAACTTTGTGTAAATGCAGTCCATGCAACCGGATCGGTTTCACTGGAAACCGGATCGGTTGCCGTTTTGACCATTACGCAACCGGATCAGTTACGGGTCACGATCGAACGGTTGAGTGTTGTATTGTTGACTTTTGTTGACTTTCTTGATTCATGCCTCACTCTTTGCTCTCGCTGATGATTTCCAAGGCAAAACTTGATCTTTCCTTGCTGTAGATACTTAGAAATCATTGCGATTCCTAATCATTGAGTCCAAAAGCATCCTTGCTCGACTTTCTTCCTTGGGAATCTTCCAAATATGCATAAAAACTTCATTTCTTCATCATTTGTGATACCTAGCTACATATACATACACAATACGCATCTTTTGAACTTTTGCAACAGTTATGAGTAAATATAGCCAATTATCTTGCACAAAACCAACAATAACGCTACTAAAAACATGTTCATTTTAGGCGTTATCAAATTCCCCCACACTTAAGTTCTACTCGCCCTCGAGTAGGTCTAATATTTGCAAAAATCGAATATAATGGTCTAAACACCGTGGTTCCAAAAAATTTAACAATCATCCCAAAAGAGATAATCATTAATTTGCTTTTAATATGTGAAAAACTTTAAAAATGAACCAAACACTTTAGATAACATAACTAGAACACCTCACGAATGATTTTAAGAATTCACTCAACACTCATATATTGGTGGTATATGTAAATCACTCAATGCCAAGTCATGATTAATGCTTTTTACCATAAGCTTGTACAAGTATCAAGACAAAGAAAATAAATTCATCAAAGAGGGATTTTATTCGGGTTATATCGTTTAGGCTACGGGTTTATAAAAGGTATGGATAAGGCATGGGATGGTTTATGAAATTGGTGTTAAAAGAAAAATAAAAGTCAAGTCTAAACCTCCATGTTGCTAGTCATCATACAAACAACAATCCCAAAAATGATTATTTCTCCTCTTCATATATCGATCTCTCAAATATATATCATGTCTTAGCACATTGGCTACTCGATATCTCAAACATACTTCTTCTTCCTTCATATACATAATAATAATATAGCACATTGGCTATAATGATTTTTTTTTTCATAACAAGTTCCCCCACACTTAGTGTAAGCATACATCACAAAAAAATTACAAATGAGAAAGACGTCTCCTTCATCTTTGTTGGAGAATGGTACACACTATAGACAAAGTGTAGCTTCTTCATAATCATCAAAAACAATCCAACACTCCGAACAACTAGCAACAAACCAATAGACATGACAAGGGTTGGCTAAGGTTTAAAGTGTAAAATCTTTTTGTATTTTTCTGGATTTATCAAATGAAAAGATTGGCTCAAAGGGTGTAACTAAGGGTATCTAGTGCTAAAGATGAGCACTAACAAATGGGTCCATATAAGGGTGGTTAACTAACCAATGTGGTTAGCTAATATATCATTAGATGTAAAATGGAAGGCCATTTGGTTTAAATCCTACGATGCCTCTTATCACTTGAACATACTTTTATCACTCGAGAGTGATTTTAACCGTCATGCATAACTAGTACAAGTTCTAGAATCGACATAATCACCGGCACACTCATAGCAAATATAAAACAAAAGATGTGTTTTATACAAAAAGAAACCTCGTAATTAAATGGAAAAAGGCTATAATGCGCGCTAGAAAATGCTATCGAATCCAAAATGAATTACTTTCGTAATTTGGTTCAAATCAAAAAAATTTCAAAAACCTCATTTTACTATTGAAATACCCAAGTTGTTTTTAATATATCCCAATAATGTGTGAAAACAACTAGACAATCATGGGCGAATTCCTTCTAATAACTTGCATCCAAAAGTTATCTAAAAATAAATAAAAGCTAAAAATTAAAAATGCGTATCATTTTTCCTATATTCTTCCCTCCCCCATACCTAAGTTTTGCGTTGTCTTCAATGTAATAAAAATGAACTTCAAAGTAAAGAAAATGGGAAAAAGAAATAGTCAAAAGATACCACGGGATAGAATATGCAATACACATATTGGGTCATAAGAAAGCATGTGAGTTATCCAACTCCGAATATTTGACCATCAATAAGCTTCCGACACATCCATCCTGCAAACAAAACTGCAATACACAATACACAAACAAAACAAAACAAAACAAAACAATCCAAATGCTACTAAAAACAAAATAAAACAAACTATGATAATCATCCTAGAGAAATAGTTAAGAGATAGAGATAATATTGTTTAACACATGATAACCATTGTTTTTGAAACCATAAATCACGAATGATCCACGATCACTCATCATCCTCGCTCATCTCGTCACCTTCTTCATCATCATCCTCATCGTCATCATCACTCTCGGTTACGTAGTTCTCGTCTATAATCTCCGAATGAACTCTCCTCTTCTTCTTCTTTCCTCCAACTCCTGATGACGATCCTCCAACATCATAGCTCGCTCCACCAACCTCGGGTAATCTACCATATGCGGGCACTGGATCAGGAAATGGTGCGTATCCAGGATATGGATATGGATAGGGTCCAGGATAAGAAGTGTATGGGAAAGGATATGGTGGAACATTGGGTGGATTGTATGGAGGCAACTCGTAATTGGCTCCTTAAGCCATGTGCTGAAAGATAGGCATTGTGTAATCATTGATGTAATTGTTCCTCAACATCATCGAGTCTCTCCACACATCCCTACACTAAATTTCGTCTAAATGTTGGTTCCACTCTCCCCAACCTGAATCAAAACTACTGGACGTACCCGTTTGCACGTTCCACATAGGTATATTTCCTTGCTGCTGTAGTGGTTGTTGTTGTTGTGGTTGTGGTTCAATCCATACTCCCAAAGTTTTCAATTTCCTATTCAAAGCATTTCCAAAACCATTTGCACTCCACACCTCACTAAACTTTGGCTCTCCACGCTTAGCCAACTCACTACTATTGTAATACCCAAGATTCCTTGCCAACCTCGTCACAAAATGTCCTCCACAAATGTTGTTATTACTTTTGATTCCCGGGGCCCTCCTAGACAAATACTCGGCAATCTGCCAAACTGCATTACCGTCCTTAGATTCTTCCAATAACATCATAACCCATAAGTCCGGTTTCTGACATTTGTCCCTGCTTCCATACATATTAAATTGCCCAGTCACTATCAACTTGTGAAGTATCCTCATTAACGGATTTCTGATGGTTGCAGCATTCCTCCTTGCACAAGAAGGATCTCCCACTCGATTCCAATAAGTGGGCACACTAGGGTAGTCTTTTTCAAACCTCCGAAGCCTCGAAAAGTGAGCTTCAAATATTCGATGTTTAACCTCATGTAGATCATACAGGCTAAGAGCAACAGCGAAATCTGGCAAAGTATAAGCATGATCCCGTCTACAAAGCCTAAACCAAACACAAACTTCCTCCATCAAGTTCCGAACATTCACCTTCCTCTCAAAATACATGGTTGAAAAGAACTCCATACACCATTCTCGATAGACCTCTTCGTTAATGCTAAATACTCTTTCCCATGACAAATCATCGAACGAATCCCCATCAGCCGGATACACATAAGATGTTCGCATCATTTTTCTCAACTCCTCTTCACACTCATATTCGGCAAACAAATCCCAATCATTCACCCTCGGAACCAAACATGCCCTATTTTGCAATTTTGACAATCGTTCCCGGAAAGCATGTTTTTCCCCGTCGGTAAGATCTTTGAACTTTAGGTTGGCATTTGCTTCCGTCTTCAAGCTATACTTGACTTTCTTATTCTCGTTCCTTTGGCAAAACTTGGTAACAATCGGGTTAATTGGAACTTGTCCCGAGCTTGAACTACCTACAACAATTCTCTGTAGAAATCACAAATATAAGTCAATATAAGAGTGTTAGAACAAACGAGAAGATCCATGGAAGCCTCTAAGGTCCACTTCAAAATTTCGAAAAAATCCAACACAGAACCTGGAACCGGATTCGGTTGCAGGGAACCCGAATCGGTTACACCTAAGAGCCAAATGCAACTGATCGATTGCGCTTCGCAACCGGATTGGTTTCTCATCCTGCATAAGGCTTTTGCCTTCTAATCCATCACCCACTCGATTCTTCTAAATCCAATCCACTCCTAGACTGCATTCTAACATCAACAATGATTTCTACATCCTCAAATTACTCTAAATTCGCTTTCCAAACCTCAAATCATCACACATTCATCAGCTTAGAACTCAACAACTAAGACCTCAACTCTTTAATTACTTGTTCTAATCAACAATGTGGCATCTATTACTCATTAAAAACGCATCATCTACCACTAGGAATCACCAATTGCAACTTAACTTGATTCAATGGCAAAACCTAATTAAATCCAAAAATTCAATCATCTAATACTCATTCCATGTTGAATCAATCACTACAATTATTTTTGCAATGCATTCCTATATCAATTACCCACTTAATCCTAAAATATTACAACTTAATTCGAATTATATCAAAAGCCCCCAAATTAATGACCTAATTTGCAATTCGAATCAAATGCTCTAATTAAACCTCAATTGAGTTAATTGAATGCAGATGCTTACTTGTTTGGGTGCCATGATGATCTTCCACAACTTAAACAATCTTTAATTGGTCGAATTTTGCAAAACCCAACTGGAGGATTAGTGTGTGTGTGTGTGTGTTTTTCTGGAAAAAGTGAATTTTTGGTATATATACTTGTATGCAACCGGTTCAGTCATGGACACAACCGTTTCGGTTTGCATTTTTGCCAAATTTTGCATTTTTCTCGTTACTTAGGCATTTTACCTTCCAAGCAACAATTGTTTACTCAAAAACCCATTAAAGATGCACACAACATTCATCCACCATTTGGAAATTTCAACAATCATCCAATCTCAAAACTCAAATCATCATACTCAAAAACTAAAACTAAAACTAAAACTCATAATCATTAACCAAATAACCTCAACATAATAATAAAGATAAAACTGAAATGAAAAACAAGAAATCCTAAATGCATAAAATTAAAAAGAAGTTCATGAAATTCAAGCAAACAATTGCTTGTTTATTATGGTACCTCGTTTCTCCTTAGAATTCCTCGAAATACTCATGCCTTAAGATGTCCTCACTTAGAAATTTCCCGGTCAATTCACGGTATGTTTCATAAGTTTTAAACTTCCTTACGAATCTTCTCCCATCCGGACATAGTAAATCAAATTTGGCGTGCCATTCTCTATCCCCATTTTGTCTCTTGTAAATGCCCGACCCCTCGGGTCTCCATTCCAAATTCTTGAGTGAAACCGGTAAAGAACCTAAGAAATCGGTTAGCTTCTTGTAAACTAGGATGTTTTTGAATGGATTGTAAAATGCTTCCACCGCTAGTGCGCGTTCCATCTCATCCTCAATATCAAAGTATGGTGGAGATAGTGGTACATACATCGGGTTCCCTTGGACATCACGTCCTATTTCAAAACAAGTCAAGTCCTCATTCGCTTCCATCAATTCTAAATCTTCCATGAATTCCAAAACTGGTCCCCTTGGTTTGGGATAATAGGTTTGTTTTGAGATCCCATCATCGATAGTCATCGTACCTCTACCCATGTCTATGATTGCACCACATGTGCGTAGGAATGGTCTTCCTAATAGAAGTGGCAAACTCTTATCAACCGGAATGTCTAGGACTAGAAAATCAGCCAAGTATGGTTGATAACCAATTTGAACTCTCACGTTTTTCACCTCCCCCATTGCTTTTGCTTGGGAATTATCCGCCATGGTAAGTTTCGAATGATTTGGTTGCAGCTTACTAAGACCCAGCGTCTTAAACAATGGATAGGGCATAACATTAACACTTGAACCCGTATCGGCTAAGGCATAAACTGGTGTAGTCCCATTTACTTTAATTGGCAACACAAAATTTCCCGGATCTTTCTCCTTACATGGCATACCTCTAAACAAAATCCTATCTCTATCCTCCTCCGATAGATCTTTATCCTCCAATCTTGCTCTTGCTAGCATCACTGCATCTAGTTTCTTACGGTAGAGAACGTAATCTTGTAGTACCTCAATCACCGGCTTTTTCTCATTTAGCTCAAGAAACTTTTGTTCAAGGTTTTCCAAAATAGCTTCTTTTTGTTCTTCGGTTAAAGGTTTGAAAGTGTTTGATGTAGTAGGTGATGAAGGGGTGTAATCATTTTTGTTAGTGGATGTGGTAGGAGTTAATTTGTTGGATGAGGTTTTCTTCCTATTTGCTTTCCCCATCTTTACGACTTCCACATCTTCCTTTTCCATATTAGCACATAACTCCACTAGCATCTCGTTCACTCCTTTTCCTTCTTCCAAATCGGTAAAATCAACTTGGCAGTTGGTTGTTACAAGAAAATCTCGCCCAAAACATACATTGGGTTCATCAGCGTTCCCTTCTTCCAAGACAACAAAATCTGTTTCAAAATGTGACCATGAATGTTAACCTTAAGATTCTTAACCATTCTTCTTCCGTATGCTTCGTAATCCAAACGCACATGACCAATTTGATCAAGAACTTTCTCCACAATGTAATTTTCACCATAAGCCATGTTAAGTTGCGCGTCCCAAGCACTCACCCTTTCTACACTACAAGGTGTACCGAACCTCATAAGTGGCGAATCATACTCCGTTAAAGGTGCTTGTGTGAATACCACAACTCTTCCCTTCTTAGGAAGTTGAACTTTGTTTTCACCCGTTTCTTCCATACTAACCGTATCAATTCCCAAATATTTCTTACTTCCTTCTAAGATATCTCCAATCTTCTCTAATGAACTTCCAGTGTCTTTGAACATCTCATCCAAGTTACGAAGGTATTCCAAAATTCCGCTTAAACTATCCATAATAACTAGCTAATCAAGACAAAAGAAAACCAAAAACAAAAATCCAAATCATTAGCGTTAGAGTTAGTAGAAACAAAAGCAAACTATAGAAACATATACTAAACAAGTAAAGACACTTAACAAAACTGAAAACATAAGTTAACACTCAAAATTTAAAAAGTAGAAAAAAATTTAACGAGAGCTCCAACCGAATCGGTTGGCTCAGGTAAACTACTAAACTCATATGTCCAACCGGATCCGGTTGCGGATTGCAACCGATCGGTTGGATCGATACCAAAATAAAATAAAAAAACTGCAAATTAATTAGAATTAAAAACTATTAAGTGTACTAAAAAAAACTCTTAATTAATTGAGACTCCTCATGATCCTAATTTAATTAATTAATTAATCTATGCTATTAAATGAAAATTATATTAAGTACTCATTAAAACTACTCATAAAGATTACTAAAACCATAAAACTGAAAATTAACTATATCTAATCATAAGAATTAAGACAATAATTAATCTAAAGATTAATAAACTAAAAATAACTAAAATAAAGAAAAACTAAAAATCTAAGAAGATATAAACAATCAAAGATATAATCTGTAAAAATAAAAAATGACAAGAATTAATCTAAAAACTATAACACAAATCACGGAATAAACGTAAAACTATGAAATCAAAATACAAAAAAATAAATCCAAGAGCACTAACCGGATTCGGTTGCAGGAGCAACCGAATCGGTTAGCTTCTGACCAATTTTTTTACTTACTTTTTTTTTTTTTACTTTTCACGAAATTCAATTTCAAAACTACCAATTTTACAGAAAATAAACAAAATCAAATTGCTTAAATCAAAATCCCCGGCAGTGGCGCCAAAAACTTGATGTGTTTCCCGTGTTGCAAGTTTTAAAAATTTATAAACACGATTTAACCATCTAATACTATAAACACATACGAGCAAGTATACTCGTTCGCGATAGCAAAGGTGGGTAAGTCGAGATCATCCCAAGGGATTTTGTGTTCGAAATTGTTTTCTTAAAAAGTTTTGAAACAAGAAAGCTTTGTCAAGGCTTCCTCAAAAGTGATGTTATAGTGAAATTCAACAATAAGAAATATATATACTTGATAAGGTTTTAAAATGTACCTTTTTGAGGGGTCATTTAAGCCCTTATTTGATCACTTTTGTATCCGTTATTACTTAATATCGTTCCTTTTCACTTTTTAGGTCTCTTGATGGCAAATTGCTGTAATGGCACTTATTTGGACGAAAAGGCGTGAATATACGAAGAAAATGGCCAAAGTCAAGAATCGAGACACTCGAAGCTGCTGAATGACAAGGTGACGGCGTCACAGCTTATACGCGACGCCGTCGGAGGATTTTGTGACGGAACAGAAGCCAAAACTCTTATTTTCAAGTGACGACGTCAAGTTATAAAAGAGTAGGCCGTCGCAACTTAGACGGCCTAGATTTGATCCAGACGACGCCGAAGCTAAGGAGGACGCTGTCACAAGCACAAGGTGACGCCGTCGCAAGTCTAACGTGGCCAAGACGAAACCCTAATGACGGCGATCCGACGGCGTCACAAAACATAAGGTGACGCCGCCGCATATGTAATCTTATATATAGAATCCGAATTTTTCAAGATAGTGTGTAGTCTTTTGGAGTTAAAAACCTAAACCGAACCAAGGCTATCTTGTACAGTATTTTAGGGTTCCAAACCCTATCTTACTTCAAGATAAGTGCTTTACTTCATTAATACAATTATGTCTTTGATTATTTGTGTGTATGCTTGCATGTTCTCCATGTCCGGCTAATTTACTTGTGTGTTTGCTTAGGGAATATGAAACTTAATTATTGAATATTGCTTGGTTGTCTCTTATCTTAGTTGATTAATGATCTAGTAATGCGATAGGTCATTCGTTGTGTACTTAATGCTTGATTAATCTTTGTGAACCTTAGGTTATAGCACCTTGAGCGGTTGTAAGCTAAATTATCCAAAGAGGCCTTAGAGTAAGAGTTTATGATCCCTAGTGGTATTTTGTAGACGAGACCCTTTGGTAACTTCAAAGAGTTAGGGATAAACGCATACCCTACAACTTTAGACACACAACGCAATTAAGAATAAGGACGTGACAATTCAACCACCAATAGGAGATAATTAAGGAGTAGTAAAACCTAAGTAAACACATCTTTAAACTATCATACGAGTACACAATAATTAGACATAGACTACATACACCTTAGATTAGATAATTAGATAAGTAGAGTAATCGGTAGCAATACCAACCCCCAAATCCAAACCCCGAGATTCGTACTTTTCCATTTCCTAAAAAACATAAAAAAGATAAAAAAAATAATCTTCCTCAACCCCAACCTTAGCGTAGTAACTTCTCACTAGCATTCCTATTCCCCTAGAGAACGATATCAATACCCGTGGCTTACCCTAATACTACACTACAACGATTAGGTTCACTGCCTAGGGTGTTATAAAACTTGCTCAAAGAAAAGGAAGTTCCTTTGACCCCGAACGACGCGTGTAGCGTTATCAATACTTGTGTGTAGTCTATAGGCAATCATAAGTAGTGTTCATGAAGGCTTGGTGTAAACTCTTGATGTGATTCACAAATCATAAGCAAATGATTTCCAACCATGGTTTATGTTTGTAAAAATCATTCTAAGAACAAAAACATATAGGTAATCCTTTTGGTCCTTTTTCTTAAAACATGTTTTACCGACAAATCAAACCAAGACTAGTATTTTTCCAACAAACTCATTTAAAAAAGATCATATATACATGCATCACATATGAGAACACTAGTATGATTTCCTACATCCCAGCACACAAGTATATCCAAAACTACTCCATGATAATAATAACAAAACACAAGAAATAACAAAGTAATTCCAATAACTCAAGAGAATAGAAATCCATAACAAAGTTCATAGAATACCTAAACTTTTGTGATTACAAGAACTAGAATTCGTAGCTTATAGCAACCAAACGCCTCCAATCACCTAGCTTAACCGTATAACTCCAAATAACCAAAACAATGGATGAGAATTGCTCTCTCCAACCTCCTGGACGTTTTACAGTGAATACTAAACTTTTGGGATGAATAAAATGGTTGGTAATAGTTTTGGTGTAAACTATTACACTTTGGGTTGTGTCACACCTAGTAAACTAAGTCTAGGTTCAATATATAGCCAAAGTAACTTGTCTAACTGGCCAAAAACGTTCCCAACAAGTTAATATCAAGAAATGATCGGCCTCCAATGATTATGGGGAGTTAAGGCAACATTAAATACAAGTTTGTGTAACTGCAGTCCATGCAACCGGATCGGTTTCACTGGCAACCGAATCGGTTGCCGTTTTGACCATTACGCAACCGGATCGGTTACGGGTCACGACCGAACGGTTGAGTGTTGTATTGTTGACTTTTGTTGACTTTCTTGATTCATGCCTCACTCTTTGCTCTCGCTGATGATTTCCAAGGCAAAACTTGATCTTTCCTTGCCGTAGATACTTAGAAATCATTGCGCTTCCTAATCATTGAGGCCAAAAGCTTCCTTGCTCGACTTTCTTCCTTGGGAATCTTCCAAATGTGCATAAAAACTTCATTTCTTCATCATTTGTGATACCTAGCTATATATACATACACAATACGCATCTTTTGCACTTTTGCAACAGTTATGAGTAAATATAGCCAATTATCATGCACAAAACCAACAATAACGCTACTAAAAACATGTTCATTTTAGGCGTTATCAGGAGCGCCTTCCACTACACCCAAGGATGAGATTAGCAAATCCAAGCCTTTGTCTGAGGGCACACTGATTGATCCCAAAGACTCAGAGGGAACCAAACAACCCGCTGATAGGGATACCACCTTCACTGACTCTGCTAAAGGCACTGGGAAAAACCCATCAGTGTCTCAGGGGTCTCACGTGGACAAAGACTCGGAGGGAAATGAACAACCCGCCGATACGGAACCCAAAACCAATCCTGATTCCAGAGAAGACACGGAAACGCCACCGTGTCCGAGGGGTCAACGGGGGACAAAGACTCAGAGGGAAATATACCACCCGCTGATATGGAACCCATCACCAACCCTTTGTTGACTATTGCTGATGTTACTGGAATACTCTTTTCTGATGATGAACTTGCTGAAAGTGAAGATGTGATTTTATCAGCCGGGGATGAAGTGGACGCTGAAGTTAAATCTGAACAAGAACCTCGGCCTGATCCACAGGAGCATACTGAGTCACCATTTCAACCTGAAGACAATGACTCGGACTCCTCATCATCCAGTTCTGGTGAATTTATCCGCTATGACAACATTCTTCCAATCACTGAACGACAGCTAGTCATGTGGATCACCAAAGCCTCAAGGAAGATATACTCTGGGGTCACTGACCAAATGTGGGATCAACACACCGAGGCTGCGCCGTTATGTGATCTAAGATCCGATGTGCTCACCTTCAATGAAAACACCGATGAAACAGAGAACTTATGTATGAGCAACTTCACAAATTGGATGATAACCTGGCTAAATTTCTCACACACCTTCAGAGTTGTGGGGACCAAGATTGATGAAATCAAGGAATCGGTCAAAGAAGACCCAACACTCAACTCAAAAGTGCTGGAGGCTACTGAGGCTTACTTGAAGAATTCCTCTGGCCTTACTGAACTTATCAACATGCTGAAATCTGCCAATATTCAGGGTCTTCAATCTTCGGTCCAGTCTCTTCAGACAACACTGGGCTCTTTGGATGCTCAGGTGACCAATATGGCTAAGGCTTCCTCATCAATGGCGTGGAATCTTGGGCCTAGGATGACAGCCTTGGAACTCTCTCAGGCTAATCTTGAAACAAAGGTCACTGGTCTCCAAAAGGATACATCTGATATCAAGGCTATGATTACTGAACTCTACCAAGCCTTCAGAGGTCAGACCACCCAAGCTCCCCAAGAACCGAGCCAACTCTTGCTCTCACCGACGTTGCGCAATAGCTGAGGGGGAGAGGAGCACTAAAGAGACTTCCTCTCACACTGAGGGGGAGCCAACACCACCAGTATCTGCAGCTCCATTATCATCATCACCACCTGTTTCAGCAATACCCATCTCATTAATCCCACCACCAACATCAACAACAACAACACTGACAGTCACAACACCAATCATGACAACAACGCCACCCTTGGTTGCATCATCTTCATCAAGACAGGATAAAGGAAAAGGAATAATGCTAATACCACCTGAGCCTGAGAAGATTCCCTTTAAGATCGGCAACACTGAATACCTGCTCACACCACAACAGCTAAGTGCCTATCTTGCAAAAGAAGAAAGGAAACAAAAACTTGTTGAGGAAGAAAGAAAAAGCAAAGAGGCACTGGTAAAAGTGGTCAGTGAAGAAGCTGAAAACATTGGAATAGATGCTAAGAAGCTTGAAAAGGGTCAGGAGGACAAAAATTCAAGGACGCTCAGCCGCTCGGATGGCTGAAATGAGAAAACAGTTGGAAGCAAAGAAGAAGAAAGCAAGCCCTCGGCAAAGCGAATTGAGCATTACAACTGGACAATGACAAGCGAAGGCTACCAAAAGATCATCGATGTCAAAATCATCCCCAATACCAAACCACCGCCATGAATGTTTACAGAGGGGATGATAAAGACACCGAGGTTCATGATCCCCTAAAATTCATTGAATTTGGGATCACTGAACTCGATGAGCTTGGTCCAATAATTGAAAAGAAGAAGAATGCGGTGGTTAAGGAGCTAATGAAGATGCTCAGTAAAAGGTATGAAAGACGAGATGCACCACAGACGGATGGGATTCACCTTTAACGCACCTCAAGGATCTTAACCACAATCATCCACTGGCAAAAGGAAAAGAGTTGAGTTCCAGCCTGAGATTAAAGTGCCTGGACTAGAATGAAACAGGGAGTTGCCCGAAGGTGTAAAGTTTGTGAACTGTCTAGTTATTGAAAAGCCTAAAAGAGGGCTATTCCACATTGATGTCTATGGAAAGCCATCATTTCAAAGATGGAGTGACATTGATCAGGCAGGTGTGGCTGCAATGCTAAGCTACATACCAATGGCCTCTCAAATTCGACTCTGCAAATGTCGGTTCTGGTCGACTTAAATGCCAAGATAAGAGACCATCTGACGGGGAAACACTCATCACCAAGAAAGTCAAGCTTGAAGCAGGGAATCCATCCGATGACATCATTTTGAATTATCCTTTGTACTAGTGATAGGAACCTTTTAATTTGATCAATAAACGATGTATGTTTTGTTAAAATATTCAGTGTTCCTTATTGTATTCATTAGTACATTCAAGTAAGAAGAAACCATTTTCTCACTTACACTGATCAAACACTTAGGCTATTTGTATATCCAAATAGGGGGAGACTGTTGGGTTCAGTAAATACCCAAACCCCTTAATCTAGGATTTGAATAGAAAATAACCTAAGTGCTTAGACCATTAAACACTAACAGGTCACTGAGTACATAGTCTCTCAGTGAGCCATCTTCAGGATACTTAGTACGAGGCAACAAGATAGTCTCTCCACTCAGTAATGCGGAACTTAAAGGGTGAAGACTGAGTCAAGAAGAAGATGGTGGATTCAGTGAGTGATGACAATAACTCACTGAATCCCTAAGACTCCTCTCCAACTACTTACACTGAAGACAAACTGAAGTAGAAGACTAAAGGATGTAAAGACTGAAGAATGAGCGGGACAAGGCGGGATAAGTTTGAATCAGATAAGACGAAGTCCTTATCAACCAAAGTCAACTTTCCCTAAATGGCAAAAGATCAGGCTCAGTGTCATCACTGACCTTAGGAAAGTAGTCTTGTCTCTTACCTAGAATAGTTTTTGTAAACAGAGACAAAATGCATCGTATTTTGTCTTCGTAAGATGTCGGTTGTCACTTAGGAAAAGAGTTAAAACTCATACATGTATAAATAGCATAAGAGATGGAGTGAAAAGGTTAAGCTTGTGAATTGTAAAACACACATACACGCAAGCCATCTTTTCACTCCTCCAAATACAACTTAATCCCTGAGATAGCTCAGTGGGTTCTAAGAGTTGTGCTCAGACTTAGCCTGAGCTTAGAGAGGAGTCACCAAACTTTGTCATTTCAATCCCAAGTACTGTTCCGCAAGTACTTAGGTAACGTATTCTTTTTTATTGATTTCTAATAAAGAATATGATGTTGAAAATTACTTTGTGGGTTTTATTTATGTTAATTTCAGTCATTGTTCACTATTAACTTGTTTTATATTCTTAAACTGTTTTTAAACGATAGTGAACGGGGAACAACAAGATTTCATGGGTGTCCTAAACCTGTAAGCTATCAAAAAAATTTTTTTTTTTTGATTATGTAATGGAAGAAGAACATAACATTGATATGAAGGCATTTTCTAACCCTAATTATTTTTGTTAATTTATTTAGAATTCGACTTGTCCATTAAATGATTGGATTGATCCTCCATTGTGCAATCGTGTTGTGGCCATCATACCCGGATTATTGAGGGGAAGGAACATACTTGAAGCAAAATTGTTGGAATCTGAGATGGCTAGGAAAAGGATGAAAAAGATGTTGGTTATTACATGGTTATGCTTGGTTGTGTACTTTTTGTTGAAAATGTAGATATAAGTATTAGTGTAGTTGGTTATTTTGTAAAGGAAATATGACTTTTATAGTCAAATTTTGTGGTTTGTAACAAGCTTTATTATGTAATGGCAAAATTACAATGACTTTGGCACACCATGTTTGTTACTTGCTTATTAGATGGTTTTTGTTTTGATAGTGTAAAGCAAAAGGCAGTTAACCCAGTGTAAGGTCAACCAAAACAGACCATTCAAAAGTCAAACTTAACACATTTTAGTATAACCAAAACAGACTCAATTTAAAAGAAAAGGAACTACCATAAAAAGGTCAAAATGACCCAATTCTAGATTGTGTCACTGATAGGATATTGTTTAATACACAAAATGACCAAGTATTTTTACCCACTTCATTAGCCACACTACTTTCACCAATCACATTAACACTGCTTTGATCACCTATACTATCTTTCCATTGCAAAGTGAGTTGTTTACCTACTGAACTTGAAGCAACTGGTGCATCATCTTGTAATTCAACAATACTACACTTCTTAATTGGTAAAGGCTTGTAGGTGTCCAATTTAGTATGTTCATGTTCAATGTACACATTTATCAACTTATGACCAAACAGAACATAACTAGAAAGATCATGAACATCTTGGTCACTACCTAAAGCTCTAAGCCCAATGTCTAAATCTAGATTAGGTACCATATAATTGTAGTACATTTTCTTATCCCCTCTATACCCAATCTTGATTATCATGTCATTCAACTCAATGACAGAAAACAAATCAGTGTCTACATTATCAATATAGCTTTCATTACCATTTACGTACATCCTTCCTGGTGCGTCCGTAAACATCCCTCCATGATGAATCTTCAAAGAAAACATGTTGGAATCAGTGCGTGCAAAAACGCCCAAAAAAAGCACTTTGTCAATTAAGGTTTGTCTTCACTATTATTTATCACAATAAAATCAAATCAAAATTGCGATTACATAGCCATAATTGGTACTTACCATAAACAGACTTATAATCCACCTTTTCTTCATTTTTATCAGGATCACGCAACAACCAAACTGATAAGACCATTGCCAAAATTAATGGTTAGGGTTTGACACTGATTTAGGTTTAGGGTTTCACTTTGTGTGTACGAAATTGAAAGATTTGGTGTGTGTGTGTGAAACAGAGTTGGAGGGAAAATGGTATTGGGAAGATACGTGAAAGGTAGAAGGGATGTGCTTTAAATGCTATCACAGTAAGAGAAAATACAAAAATACCCTCGCGTGCAAAGCACGTGGGGCAAGTTAACGGAGATATAAACGACAGTCAAAGACAGGGACTGGCATTGTTATTTGTTTCAGAGATAGGGAGGTTCCATGCAACTTTTAAATTTTAGGGACTGTGGGTGAAACTTTGGGTAAACCACAAGGACCATCTATGTAATTTACTCATTAGAAAATAAGGATTTAACATTTTGTTTCAAAAAATAAGGATTAAACATTTAAACATACTTATAAGTTTCTTAAAATTGCTAGTAAAAATGCAAGATACTTAGAAAAACTAGGGGGAATTTCATATATCCCCACATACACACCTATATTTACATATTTCCCCAAACACAAGTTTTTTATGCATGATGTACAAGTCTGTTAAAGCACTGTTTGGGGAAATATGTAAATATGGGTGTGTATGTGGGGATATATGTAAATGCCCCGAAAAACTATAATATGCTAAACATTTTATCCTTTTTTTTTTCCGCATGTCTTTTCGTGGACTTACTTTTTGAGTGGAAGCAATTTTGTGTTATCCCAATTGCTTCCGCATATTTTGTTTTTTAACGACGAACTCACTAAAACAAACTTTTTAGCAAAGGCTAGAAGAGAAATTACAAAGGCTTTATAAGTTAAGAGTTCTTACAATCTCTACGTTTAAGTCAAGAAAAAAATACGAACATAATCGAAAAGATCATTTTTCCATATCGAATGAGAGAAAAAAGTAACACTGTTACGACAGCGCCAAACACACCATAATGACGCCACGGTTATGACGTACACCCGATCTTTATCACCTTTAGAAGCTCTCCAATCATCGAACCATTGAAACTAATCGCACCAACCAAAAAAAGAAAGCATATTTATGTTGGTCCATACACGAATAAGACGCCAAATATTAGAAGCCAAATCACAACCAAAGAAAACATGATCAACGGATCCCACACCACTGTTACACATAGGGCAAATAATGGACGGAATCTCAAAGCCCCACAACGATAAATTAAGCCGAGTTAAGACGTCGAACAAAAACATTTACCTTTCTAAGTAGAATCTTCCACCATCTAGAGCATGGGCTTCTGCATATTTTGTTACTTTAAGTAAATAAGCATATTAGCATGTAATGAGTATTTTATTCCAAAATGTTTGAGTTGGAGTAAAAACAATACCAACATATTCAATCTAAAACTTTTCTTTAAATGACAATGATTAAAAAGTTTCAACAATCCTTTTTTATTTTATTTTTTCTTCTCCTCCTATTTGAACGACAAATTTATTAAGAAACTAGCAAGGAGCTAAAAACGATTAAAAGTTAAAGAAATTTGGATTTTGCATCCACATAGCCCATTTGAGCTTAGATTTACAACGACTAAAACACCACATAAAAGACATTTTGAACTCTATCATAAAAAAGAAGCTCCCTTCTAGACTGACGAGAGCCGAATAAGTATTGATTTCTAAAACGCCAAATAAGCCACCACATCACATGGCAAATGCCTTCAAAAATCTCTCCTTCAGGCGCGTAAGTAAGCGAATATTGATAAGCCACAAAGCCACTCATCATAAGAATTAAAAGCGGGAACTTCGAGCTCCCACCATCGGGAAACTTTACTCAAAGCTTGTCGAGCTAAGGAGCAAGAGAAGAAGATATGAAAAGCAGATTCCATAGCCACGCGACATAATGGACAAAGAATCAAAAGGACTTCCAAGCCTTGAATGGAAAGATTCAACTGGGTTGGTAGTTTATCCAATCAAACCCTCCAAGCAAAAACATTAAGCTTAATGGGAATCAACTTAACCCACCTAGTAGGAACATCATCCTTTGGTAAAAGTGTATCCTAGTAGAGAAAAAAAGTAATCTCGAACACCCCTTGACGTTGGTTTGAACAGACATCGTTTGAAAATGTATTTACTTATATGATACCAGTTGTTGTGACGCGCGGATACCCGGCTAGTACATATGTAATGTCCGAGGACATTTTGATGAGTTCATTGAACTAAATATGTATCTACAACTAAAGTGGTTTTAACCAACTAGTAATGTCAACTACGTACTAATTTGATGCTTATTACTTGATGAAATAACTAAAATCTTATGAAACCCCAAGTGATATTACAATTTGAACCAAAGGTGCATTAAAATAACATCTCATACAATATACTTTGTTTTAATTGGTTATCCTTAATTCTCGAGTAAATAGTGACATTCATAACGCGCATCTTCAACTTTGCAAACCATACCGTCGCTTTTTAACATACTTGTCGTCCGTCACTGTGCATATTTTCAGTATCTAATTCACTTTCTTATGTTGGACCATGTGTAAGATAATTCACATCAAGTTGGACACTCGTTGAGAATGTAGACACCCGGTTCTTTGTATGATTCCCGAATCATGATAGGAGGCCTGATTCAGCTGTTGTTGCTTAAAAGCAGGGTGACAATTTTTGACATGACATAATAAATGACACGAAGTTAAACAGGTCTGAGTTAAAATAAGTTTGGGTAAAAGAATATGTTAACTCGTCTAACACGTTTAATAAACGGGTCGTGTTTAGATTGAGTAAGTATTAAAAAGGTGAATCCATGAACCTGTTTAATTAAGTATATAAGCATCTAAAACTAAAATATATAACTTGGGCTTTATGTTGAATTTGGATGAGTGAATACCATTATAACTTCGATACATTGAAATGGTTGTATAGCTATTTGTATTTATTTTTCTCATTCTTTAGATTGTTATGTCAACTTCGCATTTAAACGACTTAAATCGACAAATCATCAATTATATTCACCGTTGGACCTATTACTTAAACAGATTAAACGGGTTACGAACGGGTTACACATGTCAGGTCTGGGTTAGGGTTAAGTTTTTTGACACGATTAATAAATGGGTTATGTTTGAGTTGAGGTTATACTAACCCGCCAACCTGAATAGATCGACTCGTACGTGCCAACCGCTGTGTAACAATAGTCAATCCAAGACACGTATCACTGCTAATGGCTAGACATGCAAAATGACGAAAAATCAGGTTTATTTGGAAGAAAACAAGTCAAATGAGCAAATGATGCTGCTCCTAATTTACATATTCTGTTTTCTTAGTAAGTTTTTGAGTATATTACAATTGAAATAATATATAACATATAACGAAAGAAATTCATTCTTATTAAATGGCACTAAGAATGAAAAAGAAATTCATTCTTATTCTTAGTGATAGTTTTAGTAATCAATCCAAATTTCGTTCAAAAAAAAATCAACCCAAATCAAGTGGACACAAGACGTCTCATGTTCAAAACTCACTCACATATATCTTGGCAGTGACGGGAGAAAGAGTTGGAAACGGTCACATGTATACAGATATTAAACCACGTACATTTAAGTTAAAGACTCGACAAAATTGACCGGTTTTAGACCAATGTATACCCAAAATCAAGGGGACAGATTGACTGGTTTTAGGCCAATATCCTGCTTGCCTAACTAGGCAGTTTTAGACCATTATCCAACTTGCCCAAGTCACTCGTTCACCGACGCAAGATAAATTCTTTGTTCAAATCATATACATTAATGGAGCACTTCAGACCGATTAGGTAGAAGCCTTATAGTTGATGTTCATATATCACTATACCATGCCTAAAAAATGGGCTAAAGACGAGGTTCGCCAATAAGTTATTGGTGAACGTTTCCGCACGGTACTTCTGAAGGAACTTCCTTTAATATATCAGTATACTGCGACTAAAAAATGGTTAAAGACGAGGTTCACCAGTAATTTATTGGTGAACGTTTCTGTACGGTACTTCTAAAAGAATATCGTTTAAAAGTAATAACCTCGAAAGTTTAAAACATAAAACAATACTAAATATTGATAATTGATCAAATTCAACACTTAAAAAAAGTATGTACACAACAAACAACTATACAGGACACAGGAATAACGAGCATGTGAGAAGTTTATTTAGAGTCAAATGAAGATAAAAGAATGTTGTAAGCGATTACTGAATGGACCCAAATGTGTTCTCGCCACTGTACGTGACATAGAGAAATCCGTCATCGTCCTTCTTCTCATCATATATTGTAGACATTATCGCTCCTGCAAATGTCAACATCCAAAATCAAATTAGTCACACAAGAAACATGAACCCAAACTTGCCTTTTCATAATTTTCGTCAACTTGCATGTTTAGAAGACAAGACCCCAAATCCAGTAAAATGTAAAAGCGTGTTTCTAACATGATGTTTCATTGTCGCAATGTAAAAACCACTAATTTTTCACCAAGGTGTTTGTATTTGTAAACAGCAACTACCTATATAGCTAAACTTAAATAAAAATTTACTCTATATTGTACCTGTCATTATCTTTTATCATATAGAGGTCAAAAGATCAGTTTCAAATCATCCACGACAAACTGCAACTATGAATTTACTCTATTTAGGCTTAAACTTAAAGACTTGTACTCTTCTTTTACAGAACATGAACAATTGATAAAAAAAATTAATCATCTATAAGTATCACAACTTCATACAGCAAACGCCCATTTAAACTATCTTCTAAACTTGTATTATTATTATCTGATTCTGATTATCGAATATCAGATTATCGCTTTTAATAAGCACATACAATGATCGAAACACCTCCTAAGTATTTTTCCCAGAACCTTGAAAAGTGTGGTACCCGTATTGCTGGTTTATAGGCTAGTGTGAACATGACAGGGACTTAGAAAAAAAATATATTGCTATCAATTTCGATCAAATAAACAGCCTTTTATTTGAAAGCATATTGTTTTGTTATAGATACCTGTAGGTGGAAGGACGTTCTCCACGAAAATGAATATAGCTTTCTCTGCACTCAGCTTAATTCGTTTACGAATCACGTACACAAATTGCCCTACAGTGAGATCGGCAGGGACCAGGTACCTAAAAAAATCAAAGAAGAGTTTCTTAAATGGATTGTTCTAATGATCATATACGATTAATAACTATGACTAACACACAAGAAAAGGAAACTTACTTCTTCTTATCGATGTTAGGAATGTCAGTTTTGTTGGCCTTTTCAACAATCACCTACAAGTTAAACAAAACAGATATAAAGACATGGGCAAAATTTTAAGCTGGAAAAAACCCTGTTGTTCCATTACTATTAGACGACCAAAATTGAGATGTGACTGGATTCGGATGAATTACTTATTGGGTTTGTGTTTTAACTCTAAAATGTAATCGGTGAGATTAGATACATAAGAGAGAAAGGAAAAGGTTAAATCAATATATACAGAAAAAGAGTACATTATCATTCTAAAAAGTGTTTGAAAGTCAATCCGGCCAGAACTGTTTCGACCCACAAAAGGTTACTGTTTCGACCCACAAAAGGTTGTCTGTTTCGACCGATGAATAACAGGCATGACGGCAGTGATGATGAGTTATACATTTTACAAAACCACGTGCGGATTCAGATTTCAATGTTAGGTGCAAATTGTAAAGGATTTTATATAAGCAAACTGCAACTGACTTGTGTTGAATCATTTATAGCAACTCCAATGTACTAAGGAATATTATCTACTAGAAGTCAGCAAACCTTAATGAAGTTTGTAACATTAATACCTACTTATTTCCATGATCTATAGTTACCAATTTTTGAGTCTCATTTGTTCCAACCAAAACAATTGTATAAAACACAACAACAACAACAACAAACCCAATCCCGCCAAGGCAGGGTATGGGGGAGGTAAAATGTAGACAGATCCTACCCCTACACCAGGGTAAACCCGTGTGTAGAGAGACTGCTTCCAACGAGACCTCCGGCAAGTGCAAGTGTGCTAGTGCTAAAGGATAGATATAGCATACGACAAAAACAAAAGGCAAAAGCGAAGTAAAGAAAGCAAGCAAACAAGCAAACAAGGCATACAGGAAAAAGAATCACGCACAAGCACACGGAAAAAAGCCAATAGCAAAGCGCAACAGATATAAAACCAAAAGCCAGGCACACCAAAAACAGACCAACAAAATGGGGCAACACATAGCAAAGCAAAGAAGCACACGAGGCATACAGCTAAAGTAAAAAACACGTAGCACCAAAACCAAACGCAAGGGCAAGACAAAGCAGGCAAAACCTAAGGGGGCAACAACAGAGCAACGCAAACCACGCACAGGGCCTAAGACTACGGCAAAGCAAAATAGAGGCCACAAAACAAAAACACGCAAAGGAGGCAAAGGGGCACCTAAAAGCCAAGCACCTAGCACCACTACCCGCAAATCAGACTAGCACCTAGCACCACTACCTGCAAATCCTAATTCTATCCCTCCACCCCTTCCTATCTGAGATCATGTCCTCGGTCAAACTAAGCTCCGTCATGTCAAGCTTAAATCACATCGTTAAAGTCAACTGCTGCAATCATACTCGGTCAAACAGATATTTTATTAGTCTAGTTTTATGACATTAAACATTCATTGGTTCCATTATATAATATAATATATAAAAAATTTGCAAGCCCATTACATAAGATAGAATAAAACAATTACGTGGTCATAAGTTGTACCATATATATCAAAAAACAAAAGGAAAATTGGATAAGAAAGATTAAACAGCTCATACCGGAATTCTATCGGGATATTTCTCCCTAATCCTTGAAGCCTCGGCATGCCTCTTTGCTGTAAAAAACACAAGAATCACACATAACAATCGACAGTTAACATTTTGAACGACTATGGTTTGGGTAATGTTTTGCCTATGATATTTTGATAATGGGAATGGGTCGAAAGTGATCTAAAATATGTTTAAATGCATAAAACTTCTTAAACCGCTTTATTAAGAAACACAAAAACACTCCACATTACCACTGTGATAATATAGTTTTCGTAATCATATAACACCATTACTTATTTTTATAAAAGGAGTAAAGAATCTTAGCAGGTTGGCCAACCCATTTTGTCCTGTAGCGCCCGACTATAATCCCATCCCCCTAGACTCGCGAGTTGATTTGATTGATAATGGGTTCAAATATTATCTTGTCTACATGAATAATAACTCAAAGGAGCCTGGACATATGAATAACTTACAGAATTCATGTTCTTGCTTGAAAGAGCCTTTAGCCATTTTTGTTTCAAGAACTGAAAAATAATAAAGTAGATTAGCCTTCATACAACAAACATCACAATTTATAGATAAAAAAACAGCATGTGAACACTTAAAATCAGGAAACTGGTATACAATCATCTCTGTTCTTATGCTTTGAAACACATTTTATGTAACCCGGTGCATTTGTTTTGCAAAATACATGCCCGTTAAACAGGGAAATTGGTCAAAGTATCCCAATTAGCAAGAAATTTTGACAATCTAGCTGGTTTATGACACATAATCGGGATTAATATACTTTATAAAAGTTGGTAATGTCAAAAAAGAGACAACTCACAGACTGTTGCAGATTCAATAAACATACAAAACATGATTAGAATCCAAAAAACATATAAGAACTAACACAATATTGCCCTTTTTTACGAGTACTAAAATTCTATAAACCCCCTCCTTATCTGGCCTAACATGACAACTTTGGGACACATTAAAAGAGGGGGCACACATGAAAGTGACCATGTTATATCTATTTAACAAGAACTTATTGATGCCTTAAAAGATTTCTTTATGATATGAGACACCAGAGATTGAAACTAAACAATCTTGATAGAAAGGAACCTAAGCAAATAACTTATGGATGCAGGAATTTATCATAGGATGCACTCTTAGTATTAAACTCTTCAATATATATAAAGAAAAAATTCGTTTTTACACTAACGATGGCGCTCTTAGGAGATGCGCGTGCATACCCTCTGCCTCAAGTATGTCCGCAATTCAATGACCCTTTTATCATGTTAAAGTGTTTCGAACAATAGTCTATTATGTTTTTCGACAAGTAAATCAATTTACAGGCAAACTACTAGTCTTTGACCCAACATGATCAAGAGTTATTTATAAAAAAAACAGCATCAACACAAAATTTAAACAATCAAACAATAACAAAAAAACATGCTATGATGATAAGAAAAAAAAAACCCTAATAAAACTATGATCACAACTCAAAATTAAGCCTACTTACATAATAACAATAATTAACAAGAATTAGCATAAACCCAATTCAGCATACAAAAATCCAACTAATACCAAACAAAATCAAAAGAATTAAAGAATAAAAGATGAAGAATACATACAGTTAATTGATCAAGGAATGAAGAGAGAATGAGTTGCGTGTTTGGATAATGAATATGGATGTGTGACTCAATGAATGATTGATTTATAAGAATATTTATATGGGTTGGTTTTGGGTAACCTACAAGTAATTCTAAAATACTAATAAATTGTATAAGAAAAAATTCAAGGAGGAAGGATAAAGATAGACGTCATTATTGGATATTCGTGATCATATCCGACATTGTTGGGTATTGGTTATTATCACGTTATTCGTTTGGTCTACGTTTATTATTAGCTTCTACTTTTTCTTTTATTCAATGTTTTAAAAACCGTTTTATAATTGAAATGGTCAAGTCGTCGGTTTACCGAGTTGCCGGTTTACCGGGTTAACCGGTTAATTTTTCGGTTTTCTACTAGCTATTGTCCAATGATAACTAATTGGTGATACTGATTTAACGATTATCATGTACACATGCAAAACTTAAATAGGCCATTTAACAAGAAGCATACTCAGAGACGCATTTTTCAACTTTTAGCTATGGTTTTTTTAAATTTGTTCGATTAAAATGCACAATATCTCAAAAGACCAAATCAAGTGGAATAAACTTCATGCATTCACAAACTGAGAATTGTTTATTACATTCGACTAATTATTAGTCAAATTATTGATTCACAAACTCTTCTGAAGTAGCCATGTTTCAGAACTATAAAATAAACACATACACAATTAATGGTGTTGCAAATTTCGGCAAATTCAATGAGTTCTACTTTTAAAAAAAAAGCTTTAAAAATGTATTCTACGCTTGAACCGGCTGGATTTATTAAACTGGGTCGACTAAAACCCCGGTTCGATCCGGTTTTAAAACAAAGAAAAAACCGGTCACTTCCGGCCCGGTCACTAAGCCAGTTTCCAGTTCAACCGGTTGAATCAACCAGGTCAATCAAGGTTCTAAAACATTGCTTTTACTACTTTTTGTTTTTGGTTTTTGAGTTTTTGTCTACGGGAAAATATTTTACTTGTTTCTATCTTTTACGACCAATCTATAATCAAAAACTTTTAACGAACAATATTATTCGATTATATATTTTTTATGATAATAATTTTACGAATGGCGAGAATTTTAGAGAATAAATTTATCCCCACTATCTCATATAAATATGGTAGAGTACATTGCATCGTGATGCAATGGCTATACGAAAACAATAGTTAGTAGTATTTCGAAGTTGTGACGATTGACAATTAAAAATACTTGCTAGTTAATAAATATTGTGTAATATTCGTAACAATATTATATAATGTGTAGACATAGAGTAGTATACACTAGCTCGTGCAAATATATATGATTAATAAATCAATATATGACACTGCTTAATAAAATATGAATTACGGTATGCCAAAAGCTACACATTTTTCATACCTTATAAACCATCTGAAATTTTTCATACTTTGTCATGTATGATTTTTTTCAATCGAATTTAAGTGTCTCGATTATGATGACCACATTAGTAGCTTGTTTTGTTTGTACCTTGTGATATAGTAATTGTGTTTTTGAATGAGGGGTATTTTAAAGCTAACATTAGTTATAGGTGTACCTTTAGCTTTATTGTTTGTACTTTTTGGATTGTTATTTTTGTGTTTGAATGGTTTTTACAATATGTGTTATTATTTATGTTGTTTAATTTAAGTTTAAGATGTCTTAGTGACATTTTTGGAGAAAAAGAGGTTCCTTCATTATATTAGTTATAAGTTTAGATGACTTCTATAATGTGTTACTTATGAGCTTGTTTGTAATAGTTGAGTCACTATATTTAGTGTCGAGTTATAAAAATCTCTTGTTTATTAACAAATATCCTCGATGTTGAATTTAAAGGTGTCTTTGTGATAATACATTTATGGTTTAAACTTCGCTAAATACATATTTGGAGATGGTCAGAGGAAGAGTCGTAAATGGCTCCCGGATATTTCAATTAAGTTGCGTATATCTAAGTAAAATATTTTTCCACTACCAATCACCTGAAAAACTAAATACTCATATGTTTGCTATTCTTAAGGTGCCTTTATGTTTGTGCAAGAGTCCAATTACAGACATATCCGGTGGTGATCAAATTCGACCTATATGGGCCATTTATATTTGAAATGAAGACCTCAATCTCGTATTGATATTGTTGATTCGATATGGTTGTGCAAACAGTTGTTTCTAACTTGAAACTAATTAGCCGAAAAGCATTAAACCACTTTTAAACATGTGTGTCTTGATAAAAGCTTATTTGGTTGAACTATATGAAGATCATGTCAGAACCCATGCCTCGCCAAAAACACATACATTATTTGAATTTTCTGGTTTTTCATCACTGATGAATAAGCGTTATGCAACTCCAGTGATTGAGTCGCCAATCATTTTAAACAAAAGGTTAAGATTTCAACATATTTTGTTTGAAACTATATATTGTCCTTTATTATTGTTTATTTACCTAATCTTAAGGTTCGAAGGAAAATGAAACCAAAAAAGTCTGAAAGTGGGATGCAAGACTCAATGTCTGAGTTAGATAGGTATTTGAATGAGGATGCCGAAAATGAATATGATAAGTTTGATATTCTGAATTGGTGGATGGTAAACAACCGACGGTTTTATATACTATATTTGCTTGCCATAGATGTTATGGCTATTCCTTTTTCCACTATGGCTTCTGAATGTGTGTTTAGCATGAGTGGAATGGTGTTAAATGCATTCAGGAGTTCTCTAACTCATATCGTTGAAAGTTTAATCTACGTTCAAGATTGGTTTCGTGAAAATGTTGTTAGACGTTTAAAAAAATTGGGATGAGCTATAAAACATTGAAGAGGGTAACTTTATCATTATTGTTTAACATCTTTCTATCTTACTTAATTTATCGATGTATACTCTAAACTCTTAAATTGGTATATAACATAACTTATTTCCTTTACAAGTAACTATATAGCTCGTGAAAGAGGGAGGCAATGTTTTTTGAGGTGGAGCAAAGATACATGTTCAGAGCAGCAAAACGTGTTCGAGATGGAGCAATAAGACGATTGATGGTTATTTTATTTTGAGGAATGCTAGACATACATAACATTATTCACAAAACATCCACAAAATGAGTTGTCAACATGTGACTGACTTAATTTAAGAGAAGAGAGATGTGACTGACTTAATTTAACAGAAGAGAGAGAAACTATATCAAAATACACCAATCACATGTTGACAACTCATTTTGTGAATGTTTTTGTGGATATTTTTTTGTGGGTTTATTATTTCTCTTATTTTTAGTTTGTTTCGTTTTCTTGGTATTTTGATTATGAATTATTTCTTGGTTTAATTTGTTCTCCTGTCTCAATTTTTATTTATTTATTTATTTATTATTATTTTTTTAACATAATTTTGTTTTGATTCAACATGGAATAATTATTACATGTATTGATGACTTTATGTTAATAATAATCATTTTTATGAATTCGGTTGGTAATTTAAAAAATAGCTAATCATTTTATACATCATACTAGCTAAAAGACCAGTGAAATTCACGGGTATTTTTAAGTAACGTCTAAAAAGTAGTAAATGATATTGTGTTATGAAGTTATAAGTTAGAAAGATTCACTTCTGGATAAACAAACGTAAAGTATAAAGTTGGTAATAATCAAACATATACGTTATATGGACCATAATAGTAAAATAATCTAAAAAAGAAAACAAACATCTTCTATCCATTAGTTCTACTAATGCGAGATATGTGTACATGTAGATGTGATCATAAATTATGTAACACTTATTTGTAGACCGCATTATAATATGCAAGTGTTTGTCTATTGATAACAAAATATACCTTTTATCTTGTAAACGGAAACATACAGTTGTCCATGTGTGAAAACATACCATGGGAGATACAAACCAACATTTGAAAGTGAATTTCAATTACTCTAATTTATTGTCATAGCAAATGAAACGGACACAGAATATTGTTTTTTATAATCTTTAGTGGTAAACGTTTATCCAATAGAGTAATTCTTAACCTTTGGATTATCACTGTCTTTCAAAAGTGTGTTTCGTTTATTATCTTTGCCTCGTAACAACTTAAAGTCTTGTTAATACGTTGGACTGATCAATATTTCTCATCAACATTATCGAGACACCTACTTTTAATGTAAGCTTGTTGTTTGAAACACTTGATATTGTACTTTAATCCATTAATAAATTTATGAGAGAAAATGGATTCATTTATAGCGGAATCTCTTTTAGATTTATCATTGTCGTCGCAACTTAGATAAACCCTTTTACCCCATCAAATGTCTTCAAGAAATGATCATTTATCGCATCCACTACCTAAGTCGTGGGAGGCAGTGTGGCCATTTCCTAGAAATGGGTCGCATCATTTATGTGAATCAAAAAGTTTGAATAAGTTAAATCAATAACATATGTCACCGGATCATCTAAGTCGTCAATGAGAATCTCATCGACTGTGTAGTAAAACTTGCCATTAAAGGATTGGATAATAAGAATATTTTTAAAAGAAAAAGTAAAACAATAACAACTTATATGGTGTGGTAAAACATGTGTTTTTCTTCACAACTTCTGTTCATATGGAGACTCGTCAAAAAAATTAGATTAATGTAATTTAGAAAAGCATTTATGGGATTTTTAACAACTCTTGTTTACGGAGTGTATGAGTTGAGATCAATATAGATCACATATTCTTCATATATCTAATGAACCAATTATATCTATTCATTTTTCATCAAAATTAATAATAAACTACTTTTTACTCTTTTTTTAAAAAACTAAACTATATTACAAACACTAAATCTTTAAGTGATAAAAAATACACCATCGCGACGATAATTTTTTTATCCTTTAGTAGACGGGTCACTTCGATATACTTTCAGCGAACTTTTTTTCGAGTTTTGTTTTTGTATACAAATTTGCGTCTTGAAAAATCACATATGATTTGTATGTTATGAATCACATGTGATTACACAAATCACATGTGATTCCATAAAATCACATGTGATTTGAAATAGCAAATCACATGTGATTTTTCTAGACGTAAATTTCTAACACTTACAAAAAATGTCAAAAAAAAAAGTTTCTCGAATGTATATATAGAAATGCCCCTCTATAGATAGATGATTTAATTCTCATTGTGATGGTATGACTATTTTCGCGTAACGATTAACGGTTTGCAATGAAAGTTTATATTTTTTTGTTTTGACTTAAAAAATGATGACCAAAATTGGCTAATTGGATACTTAAAGAATATGAAATCTACTTTAAACTCGATAACAAAATAAGATAAACTAACAAATTTTTTTGATAAACTAACAAATTTGTTTGTATATCATCACAGATTAATAATTTAACAAAGTATCACATATGCATAAAACAAAGTATGGAAGTTGAGAGAATATCATAATGAAACTAAAAAAGTGATTACATAGATGATATGAAAATCATTCATAATGAGGAATATTTATTCGAGTTCTACAATTTTGTTTAATCAAATCCATGGTAATTGTGAACGATCAAAGTCCAAGTAAATGTTAAAAAAAAAAATTATATTCGAATTTCGAATTCTACAATAGAGAATGATACATTATCTTTAACAATTCATATTATAAAACTTAAATGTTTTCCCCAATTATCTATCATCATTCAATCATCATATCAATAAACTTCATTGATACAAAATTTAAGTGAATCAAATACATGGGTCACCAGCAAAATCGAATTCAATGATGGGCTCTTTTCCGCATATATTCCACGGAGACTCATAAAATGCTACATTCACCAGTAAAGAAAGCAACAAAGTGAAGAGAATGCTAGTTTCATGAAAACAATAGCAACAATATATTAAAAAACAAATATAGATTGTTTTCTTTTCATACATGGTGAAAAAACTAATGAGAACCTCAGCCGATTAACTTATTGTTCTAATGTTTACTTGGTATAAAATCATATTGGTAAAGGGCAATGGTTCATAAGGATAATTGACTTTATGACATTATTTTAAATATATATATATATATATATATATATATATATATATATATATATATATATATATATATATATATATATATATATATATATATTTCTTATTTATACCCGGGATGTGTTTGGCAAAAGTAGCAGTGAGCAGTAGTTGTGAGATGTGAGCAGTAGCTGTGCAACTCACCATTCACAGCTTCTTAAAGAAGGATTGGAAATTTGAGCATTCTTAAAAAATAGGAAATCTCACCGCTCCTTTGCCAAACGACTACTAAAAATCAAAATGCTCATTACTCACCGCTCATCGCTCTAAAAAGCTTCACAATGCTCCGTGCCAAACATACCCCCAATGCTCCATATAGACACCATACTCTTGATTAAATGTACATCTGAATTCACTAAGATATATACGTAGAGAAAGGATTTGAATTGAAAATAAATGGAGATAAAAGATTTAATTTTATATATCCTATAAAAGGAAATCAAGCAAAATCTTCTAGAGTTTTATTTTAATTGTATATAAGACAACTTACAGTGAAAACCCTATAAATTAATACTCGATAAATTAATAAACTCAATAAAATTAATAATTTGTCCGGTCCCAACTTGGGACCAGTGCAAATTTGAACCTCAATCGATAAAATAATAAGATAATAATTTTTTTGAAACCCCAGTGTATATATATTAGTCCCAACGAAACTATAAATTAATAATCACTAAAAAATTCCATAATATATATATATATATTATATATGTGTGATACACTTCAAAATTCTAAGATTTTTTAGAAAAAAATGAATCTATAGTCACTTGTTTTTTGTTGAACTTCAAATTTATATTGATTTCATCTTTAAATCTCCCTATTGCACTCAAGAGTTGGGGCGTTGTCTTCTCGTATTGCAACAAAAAGTGGTGAAGAGTTGTTGCCGCTTGTAATGCTTCTCTTTGAGTGACCGGATCCAATGCTATTGAATCATCCTCAACTTCATCATCGACTGGATTTTGAATGGTATCCGCCACAATTTCTTCAATTCCTTTAAATTAATAATTTATTAATTTATCGATAAAATAATATCTCGCTAAATTAATAAAATATGTCGGTCCCAACACCATTAATTTATAGAGTTTTTACTGTACATTGAGTTTGTTAGCTTGAATACCTTATTAGAAGCAAATCGTGGAATATCACCTTCAAAGAGACTCGAAAGAAACCGGTTTTACTATTACATATTTACATCCATATTATTATTTTCTTTACTTGGATCCCCCAAAACCAAAGTAGCCTAAAATCAACGTGATAAGTGATAACCAATAAATAAACATACAATCCAAAATCAGATGAAAAATTACATCGATAATCAATGTTATATCATGAAGAATAGAAAAAGAAGAGAGTTTCTTATAGTCTTGACTTGCCGAATTGAGAGATGCAAATATTCATTTTGTTCTATAAAAAATACACGGCATGCAACACGTCACAATTAGCAATTGATCCCTATAAAATATGAACACCAAAGACTATACGTTAGCTACAAATACAAAAATCAATTTGAGAGTAGAAACATAAAACAAAAAGCTCTCCAGTATAAATTTTAATCACTGTAAACATGGTGAACTGCAAATAATATTCCACGAACTCAAACTTTTTGGTCAAGTCTCAAAGTTCTTTCTAACATTCATTAACATGCCATGATCAATAATAATTTATTTTCTTATAAAGAACTTAAACGACACCCTTATAGCAAATGGAACACAATTACACAAACCTAGTACAGCTTCATGATCTAAACAAAAAGTAGAGAAGATGATTTTAAAAAGTAGAGAAGATGATTTTATATATGGAGATCATCGTAATGAATAAGATGATTAGTAGCAAAAGTACAAAACAACATTAATACCCTTATTATATTAAAGTTGACTTTGATACGTTTAAATGTAGAGAACCAAAAAGTGTATCATCCAATCTTAATAGAAGTTGCGAATGAATGTAGATCATAATGTCAGAAACATAAAATACCTTTGTTATATGATTTGTATTTTTACATGTTGTATAATAAAGGATTCATTGTGTTTCTTAGGAAGTTGTAATTTGATTCAATCATTTATATAGAGTCGTGATGCATTTCCTAGTAGCTTTGACATTTTTCAAATGGTGCAACTTTTAGTCAATTATCTTTGCCACGTGTCAAGCCCTGGCTAAGAGTTAATTATAGGAAAAATTAATTAGATGGCTCCTTAAAAATTGTGTTTTATTAGTAAGGATAGATAGATTCTTAGTTGGTTTTGTTGAGAACCGACACGAATAAACCGGTCACTTATTTGATTTGATTGGATTGATTTGGTTTAGGGATCGGTTGTTTGAAGTTATTTTTGAAAACCGAATAACCCAAACCGTTAAACCTATGAACCCGTAAACCAACCGAACGAACACCCTTATAAATTCTTATAAATGATGAGCCGTTGACCGGAACCTTTGGTTCAAGTTCAGTTCGGTTCACTCATAAACACAACGGTTCAACTCCGGTCCATTGGTTGTTAAAAACCTAAAAATGAAGAAAAACGCCAAATAAAACCCACAACAAAATTCCCGCGTGTTGATACCAACAAGAAGAACAAAACCCTAAACTGAAGAAACCTTCAAATATTATGACAAACTCAAATGAATCAGGTTCAGAACCGGAAACTGAAGAACCCATCACAACCCCGAGAAAAACCCCCAAAAAAGGTTCAAAGAAAATAACAGAATATGAAAAAGAAAGATTGAAAAGAATTGAGGAGAATAAAGAGAGAATGAAAGCAATGGGTTTGCAAAAAATGGCTAATTTAGTAATGGCTTCGATTCCTGTTTCGAAGAATAAGGGGAAAAAGAAAGTGGGTTTGAAAGATGATGAAGAGTATGAACCACCTAGTGGATCAGATGATGATGATGATGAATATTGTGTTAAGGTATTTTTTTCGATATTGATGAATGTTTACATTTAAGATATTGGTAAGTTTTATGAAAAATGAAATGATTGTAGAAGGTATTACAAATAGTTTATCTTTTTTTGTTAGTAGATTTTAGGAGCTTGTACTTCATAGGAACTTTAATCCAGGGGCGGAGCCAGAAAGTTATGGTCGAAGGGGAGAACTTTGATAATTTTAGAAACTAAACTACAAATCGGTTCGTTAGGGGTAAAATTTCAAAAATAATATTTTAAAAAATTTACACTACAATTTATTTTCGCTAGGGGGGCACACCCCTCGTGTCTCTGCCAATGCTATATTCCTTTATCATATATGTGATAGTGCTAGGTTGTGTTTATGTGTGGTTTCGTAGTGAAAGGCATTAGAGAAATAAATTTACAGTTAACTCGATAGCAGTTTCCATCATTTACTTGTTAGAGCTTGGATAACGAGTAATTCAGAATTGTAATAAGCTTTTGCCAATCACTCTAAACTAGCTTTTATTTCAATAAAGGCGTAAATTTTTGTTTGCATTGATAAATGTTTGTATCAGTGGACACTGGTATGTTGGATAGTATATTTTTATTGCATTTAAGAAAAAAGTAAGATTATATGTGAAAAATGAAAATGATGTCAAGTGTCTTACAAATTGGTTGTTTTTATGTTAGTAGTCATGATTAGCTTGTAGGTTATGGGATCTATATGATATATGTGGTAGTGTTATGGTGTGTTTATGTTGTGTTTCTGTAGTGATTATTATTACTGGAAAGACCAAAGTCAGATAATTAGGCGATGAAAGGCACTAGAGAGTTATTCTACGTTTCTCTGGATAATAAGTTTCTGAGATCTGCTTCTTAGAGCTCAGTAGTGATAAACTTAAATTCGTAATCAGTTTTTGCTAAACACTCAAACAAGTTATTAACGCTTCAATTGACAATAACCACTTTATAAGCACATACTAACAGGTCTATAAAGACACTGCAATAGTACTCACAGTTTAATTGTATGTAGTTTCTTTTGATGTTGTAGCAAACGATAAAAGTGGAAACGTAAATCAGAGGGAAATGGGAGGGGAGTTTAGCTAAAGATTTCTTAGAGGTGACCTTATGTGTTAAAGTTTGTGTTTTTTAACTACCAAAGTTCAATATGCTGTTTTTTTTTTTTCCTCAAATCTGCAAGCTCTTATTATAACAAGTTTTTAGTATTCAGGACATTATGCTGGACTTTTGTTTTAGCAAACAAACTGTCTTTTTCTTCTTAATTTCCTTTTAAAGCATCGTAAAGGGTCAAATTTGTATTTAAAGTTCATCTTTTGCTGCTTTTTTAAGAGCTATTCAAGTATGTGCGGCATGCGCTTTTTAGAGCATCTTAAAGGGTCACTGGTAACATGGGACTGATTGATGCTATATCACACGCCACATGTCTAAAAAATAAGATGAAACCGTAACTAGGCTTGTTGCTAAAATTTATGAAGTGGGTATCTTGGTTGCTATTTTGCACTTACAAAAAAGTGCAAAGCTGGTAGCTATTGTGTGCAGTTTGCATTAGTTTAATAAGTTTATCACTCTTACTGTAATTATCACTTATATGAATCTTTTCCCAGCCAAAGCCAAAAAAGTCAACACCTAGTAAGAAAAATTCAAAGCTTTCAGATAACGCGGGTTATGTTGACGACGATGAAGCTTTAATGAAGGTAAGTTCCAGTCAATCGCATGACTATCTAGTTCCTGAATTCCATAAAGATTTTCAGCTGAATAGTCAACCCTATGGATGCAGGCCATTGCTCTTTCTTTACAAGATTCGCCCGGCTTTTTGGATGCCGCTAACAAAACGCCTCCACAAAGCTCTGACACAAATGCATCGATTGCTGAAAAGACTGAAAGAAATCCGACTGTGCGAAAGGATGATTCTGGGAAACGGAAGAGGAAAAACATGGTACTTTATTTGTTCTAATTCCATGCTCATTTTCTTTGTGGTTACGTGTAGAGTTGTAGGTCCCATGAAACATGCAACATTAGACTTGGTATATAATTTAAGTAAACAGTTGCTTTTTGTGTAATATTACAGAATCGATCTAATTTTTTGTATGAATAAAATGAATTAAGAGGTTTAAAAAGCTGAATACACTTTGGCCGACTTCGACCCATTTCAACCTTATCAGTGTTCCAAAAATTTACCTTTTCAATCAATAACTCACATTAATGGATCGAATTTACCACTTCTATTTGTTGCACATTTGAAATTATTTTGAAAGAAATACTAGCACAGAGGAATTCAATTGCTTGAAGTCAGTGTTGTTCTTCAACCTGAAAAAAAGTGTTGTGCATTTGCATATGAAAAAAATGTCAACCTAAAATCTTATCAGAATTGGGAAAATGTTGCAGTAGTCACGGGGAAGTGAGGGATATATTATTTAATACTATTTATATCTTAATCTGCATTTTGTTGGATTTCTGTATATTGATTATGGAAAGCAGGTCACAAGTCGAGTGCAAATGTCCGAGGATGAGTTGATATTGCACTTCTTTCAGTTCGATGGTAATTTCACAAAGCCAATTTTTATAGTTTCAGTTGTTTTGCTTTGGTGCAAAGATGTACATCTTTGTTAAGGATTGTTTCAATTCTGCATTCTGCAGTATTCATGCATTGAAGAGTATAGTTTCTTTTAGAGTTACAATAGTAGTAGGTTAGTCACTCTTTCCAACTTCACAAAACAAATATTGAGTCACGGCCTCAGTCTTTTGGCATATCACAAGGGAAGAACATGTACAATGAGCCTGGTGCACCAGGGTTCCTAATGAGTCTTTTTGATATCGAAGTTATGTCCGCCTTTAGAGGTGTCAAAGTCAGGTGGGCTGAGTAAATCATCAAAGCAGGTTTGGGTCAAAGTGGGTTGAATCTGTAGGTTGGCTAAACAAAAAGTATAATATACAATTAGCGTGTCAAATACTCATATGAATATTGAGGTTTTATTATTTCAGTAATAATGTATTTTTTAAAATAGTACGAGTCAGAAGGTAGTATGCATAATAAATACTCTAGGCTCATAAATATTACACTTGGGGCTACTTTAGGCCCGTTTGACTCTTTTCCTTTTTATCTTTTTGTTGTTGTTGTTGTTGTGTGGTGGTTATATGCATTTGAGAACCTGGGGCGTATTGCCCGAATCATTGGTCCGGTTCTAGATGTAGCTTTTCCGCCAGATAAAATGCTTAATAACGGAGTATAACTCTTTTGTAGTTAAGGGCCAAGATATTAATTGTGAACCAATTAAATGGGTTGAATTGTCACCTCTATTCACCCATATATATTCCCTTTTAGCTAAACTGGATTCACCAAAAGGATACTTGTTTTTTCAGAAACAGGCAAAGGGGGAATTAATCTACGGGACTTGCGGAGAGTAGCAGCTTCACATGATTTTACATGGAAGGATGAAGAGATGGAACATATGATTCAGTTATTTGATAGTAATGAAGATGGGAAGGTTAGCAACTAGTCTGACATTTGTGTGAATCACCATATGTTTATCGAATTCTTGTAAACTAAAATCCTTTCAATTTTAGAAACCTTCTGGTTTTTGGCGTTGCTCTTTGGTTAATAGCTTTTGTATATGTATGCCTGGCAGCTAAGCCTAGAGGATTTCACTAAGATTGTCGAGCTGTGCAACATGAGGCAAGGGCCTGAAAATACAGAACCGGCTTCAGTAGCATGATGAGCGAATTTGAGGTAACATGATATTTGTAGTTTTCATTTGGCGAGTTGAACCAAAAATCTAGAGATGGCACATTTGGCCCATTTATGTAGAAATGGACTGAATTTGGTTATGTTTTATCTCTAATGGCTCAAATAATTAAGCTAAAAGATTTTCAAACAGAAATCGGTCAAATGGGTCAAGCGGGTTGAAAGTCGTTATAAGTAAATAATAGTGCAGAAAAGCGTTTATATCATTTTATCAAAAACATACTATTACATTATTATTGTAATAATGCGGTTTTTTCTATTCAAGTCCTTAGTTATCTACAAATATTAAATGATACGTAAAACACAGTGTTGCAGGTACTATAACTCTGTCTGATCTGAATCTGTTTTGACCCGTCACTCCAACCTTCTCGATTGTGCAAAAAAAATAAAAGTTTATGTGATATTTACAGATACTTGTGCTAGCTATCAAGCCTCTGGTCATCGTGACACAAGAAGTGAAGATATATCGAGATAACCCATAAAGATGCAGATAAAGGCAAAAAATTACGCGTGGCACGAATCGCCAAGGTTTGCTAACTCTAATGGTTAAAACTTGGAGAGATTAAGATTTTTGTATATAATGAATGACGTGAACAGATGACAGATTTCCATGTTATGTATGTTTCTGTAAGCCCTTTGCGAAATAACAAACTTCAAACTCTGTACAACTTAAAAATGAGACTTCAGTTTCTTATTGAGAATGAAGTAAATTGTTCCTTAATAATATAACCATTGTTTGTATAGGTATACAGCTACTTGTCGATAGTAAAATAGATTTTGCTATTATTTTGTTTTTCGTGTGGGTGTTGATCATATCCGACATTGTTGGGCATTGGTTATTATCACGTTATTATCGGGTTGCTCTACGTTTAGGATTCTTTCTGACTTTTTCCGTTTTGTTCTCTTTTTGGTAGAGGTGGCAATTTGTGCCAAAAATAAAAAAAATGGACTAAATTGACAAACTTTTAAAAGATTTTGGCACATTTGGGCCCTTCTTTTTTTTGAAATGGGCATGTATTGTTAAATGGGCAATAATGGGCACGTATTTTTCTCGAACATTAGATTGTTTTTAAAGAAAAACTTATATTTAATTTTTTAAATATAAATGACGTGTTATGTTCGATGAATTTATTTCGTCGTTTTGGGTCTTTTTAAAAGCGATTCGTATAACATGAGCCCGTTTGGCCCGTCCCGTTTTTAGCCCGTTTGACCGTAGCCGTCTTTCGCCCGGCCGCCCTTTTGCCACCTATACTTTTTGGTTATTGTGTCAAAAAAAAAAATATTTTACTTGTTTTATGACTTCAACAACGTGTTGTGAATTTGTTTGTAACGGGTATATTATATAGGGCTGAGCAAATGACTAGAACGGACTGGACCGATCGAGACCGGACTGGACCGACCAAATTCGGTCCGGTCTTCTTTGCTCTTGATTTCTTTATCTTCTCGCGATTTTTGTTCTTATAGATTCTGGATTTCTGGTTCCATAGTTTCTTGATGAGTTGTGTTCTTTATTATTTGGCTGCTTGAAGAATGTTCTTCTTTTTTGCTCTTGATTTCTTTATCTTCTCGAGATTTTTGTTCTTCTAGACTCTGGATTTCTGGTTCCATAGTTTCTTGATGAGTTGTGTTCTTTATTGTTTGGCTGCTTGAAGAATGCTCTTCTTCTTTGCTCTTGATTTCTTTATCTTCTCGCGATTTTTGTTCTTATAGACTCTGTGTGGAAAACTAGAGGGGGGGTTGAATAGTTTTACCAATTTAAAACTTCCTTTTAAATATTTAGATCAACTTATGTCAATCTATTTAGATGGGTATGTTGGATGTTGATAGATAGATATATAAAAGTGTAATGAAAGATAAAGAGTAAGAAGCACAAAACCACGACACGAGTATTTATAGTGGTTCGGCTACAAGGACACCTTCCTTGCCCTACTCCACTCCCCGAATCACCTACTCGAGAGTTCGTAATCACTACACGACACCAAATCCTTATGGCGGAGAAGCCTTCACAACGTAGCCTACTCTTTTTCTGGTACTATGCTAACCACCGGGTTCTTTCACACCAAGGTGAACCACACATACCACAACGTCGCCTACCCTTTATCCGGTACTAGGCTAAGTACCGAGTTCCATTACAATGGAGGAACTACTACCCAACACTACACAACACCTAATCCCAAAGGAGACCAACTCCTTATTACAACACCATCAAGGATATCAACATCCTTGAATATAAACAATCACTATATGTATAACGATGCACCTCATCGATTATACGACCTAGGAATTCTTCACTAATGCCATTTGATTTGATTCCTAGGCATCCTTCACTAATGCCTTTGACACAACGCTTGGCACCTTTCCCTAATGCCTTCGTCTTGACACCTTTAGCATTCTTCATTAATGCTTTTGACACGGACGTTAAGCACCTTTCACTAATGCTTTCGTCTTGACTCTTTCGGCATCCTTCACTAATGCCTTCAACACAACACATCTACGGAGGAAGAAAGAACTATCAACAAGAGAACCTCAGTAGTCTTGACGATGACGAAGCATGGCAACTCATGGACTTGAGCTTGCTCGACTTCAAGAAGTGGTGATCTCGCCTTTAAGAGGAACCTAGAGAATCACACGAAAACAAAAGACAAACTACATAGAAAGATCCCTTAGGATCAGTGGTTAGAGAGTTATAATATTTGGGGAAAGTATGTGTGAGAGTGGCAACCCAAAAGGAAGAAATGACTCACTATTTATAGAGGAGAAATGCTTACTGTTCCCCGGATCCCACGGATCCCTCCCACAAGGGATCCGTCTAGTGTAAAACTAGGGATCCGTGGGACGCTCCTCTTTGCCTATGGGTATTTTGGTTATGGGTCATGGGTTATGGGTTGATCCATGGTTCTTTTATTAGATACAATGTATCTTATGAGTGCAATGCACCTAGTCAAATGGGTATGGGTCAATACCATGGGTTATGGATGTGATCCATGGGTTGTAGTTTTTACCCATTATAATACAAACTAGTTATGTATATATTTACCCAATATGTAAACACTAGTTGTTGTATATATGTATTACTAAATCTTAAAATCACTTATACTTGTTTTAGTGTTTTATGTGAAAACGTTAAGTGTGTTAGAAAAGTATTGGCTCAGACTATTTACGTATTTTATTTGTTTCGTTAAAAGGATTTTACGTTTGTTATCGGCAAAACATTAGAAGATCGTAAGATATAAATAAACGTTTTTACGGCTTATTTGTATTAACAATCTCCCCCTTTTTGTTGATGACAAAACATAAAATTATTTTAAGGAAAAACTAAAATTCGTAAACGTTTGTATTGGAGTTTTTACTCTTTTCTGCCCCTTTTTGTCGAAACAAAAAGAGCGTCGAAAAGAAACTAACACATTGTTTTAAGAAAAACATGTAAAAAGAAAAGATGCAGAGAGAGCAAGTGACGGGAATGGTTCTCGTCTTAACTCCCCCTTGATGAGTCCATCCCTTTGTGAGGGCGTCAAATAAATATTAACTAACAAGCTAACGAATTGCAATTTTGTTTGCAAATGGTTTCGTTCTTGTGACGAAAATGCTCCCTCTTGAAGATTGCAACTTTGCAATGGGGTGTCATGAAGTGTGATCCAAATAAGGATTAAGTTGCAAATGGTTTTGCAATGTATGGTTTGACACAAAGCTCCCCCTAGCTTAGAGTGTCAAGTTCTTCATGTGTATTTTAAAAATCTACAAAATAGAGGTTAGAAAACAAGAGTATAGTGCATAATTTCCTGCAAATAAGACTCAAGTTAGTAGAAAATTGTTCTTCTGTACCACGGATCCCACGGTTCCCTCTTTTGTGGGATCCGTTTAGGCAATTTCCTGGGATCCGTAAGTCTGGTGACAGATTTTCAGCAATGATGGTATATCAAACAATGCTAAAAATGGAAGTGAGATATGTATACAAACAACAAACATATACTCAAAGCAATATGGCAAATAAGTTATCATTCAATAAACAAAGAGATAATCAAGAAATCTCTAAAACTAAGAGAATGATTTAGCCATGCAATACATATTCCACTTAATACTAATGAGTGACCTAAACTTAAGAAGCAACAACGTGCTTAAGGATGATCAATCATGAAATGGTATTCCTAAACGTTCTAAGTTGAGCTTGAGGCTAGGACACCGTTTTAGGCTCATGGTTGTTTAGGTTTGTTGGCCTCTTCGAAACGTTCGAGGGGGTGATAAAACATGAAACGTTGCTCTTCATGTAGTTCATGTATCAACCTTTCAACATGTTGACAATGATAGCAATCCTTGTCATGGTTTTGAGCTTCTTGAAGCGGAGGTTCAAGTGAAGTGGGTTGAGGATCCTCAAATAAAGGAGGAATTGGTGGAGGCTCATTAAGTTTTGGCTCAACAATGTTTGATGGTGGAGGTAGAGAAGTGTCAACTTCCATGTGGTCGGATTGTTGACTTTGATGTCTCCTCATAATCCAAAATGGACTATTGGGGGGAAATGGAGAGATTGACATTGGTGCAAGTGTTGATTCAACACTTTGGTTTTGTTGTACAACCTTTTCTAGTGAATTTGTTGGTAATGGTGGAGGATGAGATGGCCAAGGGGGTAAGTCCTCTAAGTTGTGAGAATGTGGAGATGATTGTGAGGTGTTAAATGATGTGGCTCTAGGCACCAATGATGTTGGTTGGGTTGAAAAGGGTGTGTTTGGTTTAGTAGAGTTTGGTGATGATATCCTTGTGGGAACAATCCTCTTGGGAATTAGTTTGATTGGTTTATTTGGTGTAGGGGAAATCCTAGCATTGGTGGACTTAACCTGAGATGATTCGGTTGAGGAAACTTCATGTATGACCCTAGCAAGTTTCTTGGGTGGTTATTGGGTGGATGAGTTAGCACTAGGAGCTTTTCTCACGATGAAATGAATAAGGAGGATGTTTCTAATTGCTGAGGATTATGTTGTGTTTGATGACTAAGGAGTTCTAGCAAGATGACTTATAAAGGGAGGAATTTGGCAAGTGCATTTAAGGCTTAAGCCATTAAGATTCATGGAAATGTGATGATTAACATGCACAAGATTCAAGTTCAGAGTTTCACTGATCTAGGGACTTAATAAAGATGAGGTGGAGTGTTCAGGTTAGCAAGATGAGCTTGAAATGATTGTTTTAGCTAGAATTGGCATAATATGTCACCCGGATCCCACGGTTCCCTCCTTTGAGGGATCCGTCTAGGCTAATCCTAGGGATCCGGCTCTCAGCAACTATGAAAGGATAAAAATGATGTTTATAAGGTCTAAGATCTATACCATCTTGAGTGTTTCAGTCCTCCTGAGTATCTTAAATGAGGGTGTACTTGAATGATCAAGAGCAATGAGTGATATAGCTAATGATTGTTATTATGGAAGGAAAATGAGACTAAATGACTACCAATGAATGTTCAAGGATGACACTAAGAGTTTTGATGGTGTCAAGTCATAGTAAATGATCCTAGAGATTAGATGTTAGCTTGAGATGGAGTTTGAAAAATCCTCAAAAATCAAAATAGTTGAAGAACTAATTTTTGACCCGTTTTGAGATAAAGATGACTAGAAACAATTTCCTAAAATTGTTCAATATGTCCATCTAAGTGTATTGAAAAATGAAAAGCAATTTGTGAGTATTGAAGCGGAAATATGGTGAGTTTTGATGAGTTGATAAATCAAAAGGTACTTTGAATAAGATCTTACGTAAGCAATGAGTGGGTTTAAGACTTTCTCATTCTTGAAGAAGACTTAGTTGAGTTCTAAAATCTTATGTTTAGCTAGTGTGAAGTGATCTAGTGAGCTATTTTGATGTATGGGATACTGCATTGCTGATCTGTTGTCACGGATCCCACGGTTCCCTCAAGGGAGGGATCCGTCTAGGCTAATCTTAGGGATTCGGCATCTGCAGATCAGAAACATCACAGAATCAAGTGCAGATTTTGCACCTAGCAATATTGACTAATAACCATTAAACTAAACAACGATATAAACATGTCATCACATAAAACATCTTATAGATAATGGTAGAAATAAAAATATCCAAGTTAACACAAACAAGAGTGCTAAAACATAGTCATTCACATATTAATCAAATGTCTCAAATTAAACATAGTCCTATAGTCTCTTTCGTCAATCCTTTCTTTTCCTCTTTCCCGTCTTTGTGAAGTGATAAGCTAGGTTTTGAATCATACCCCTCAATTGTTTGAATTCCGCGGTCTCGTTTGGAATAGTTAGAAGTTGTCGATAGTAATCAAAGGGTTCCAATTCGATGTTAGCTATGGGGTCGGCATCTTCTTCTTCTTCATCTTCTTCTACTTCACCATCCGAGGAATCCGAGAGAGCTTTAGGTTTTCTTCCATTGACTGTGAACCGTTTAGGGAGTTGTTTGGTAAGAGATACCATGACGTGATCGGCAAAGAAATGATCATCGTTTATAGGAGATGGTTGCAATGCACTTACATACTTACAAAGTCGTGTTTGGAGCATACCATATGGAAGTACCATGTTGGAACTTTGAATACCCCGACCATTCTCTTCACCATGTAATAGGCGAGATTAAATGGCTTTTGGTGGATAAGACAATAGATCATTTGCACGAGACATGCATTTGGATGATCCTTGTTACCAAATAGGCTAATGACGTTTTCCCTAAGAATTTCTTCCTATTTTCTAAACATGGGATGCTTTTTGAAAAGTACCATTTGAAAGGGATCACGATGAATGAGCTTCTTGTTTCGGTTGAGATGGGATTGGTCGGCTCTTACTTTGAAAATGGTGTCTCAGACGGTTTCGGGTTCATCAAGAGGAGTATGGTATATTGGGTTGGGATCAAGAGCAAAGGATTGACAAGATATCGCCCAATCTTGAGAGTACATACAAATTCCTTCACAAGGAATGCGAAGAATTTGAGCGAATGTGTTGAGAGGTAACGTGAAGTTTTGTTTGTTGATGACGAAGGCGATTGAAATGCTTTCATCGGTGTTTCGAATGATCCTAATGCTTTTGTAAAATTCAAAAATAAAAACCGGACAAATTTGTTCATCTATGTCAAGAAGACTGTTGGAATCACTCCTAAACCTATTTCAAGTGTTAGTGATTAATATGTAATAGTTAGCTTAATATGGCCTTTATGTTAGTAATTAGCCTTAGGCTTATGTAGAAGGCCCATAAGCCTAGGCCTAGTCCAATAAGGAAAAGGAAGGGACTAAGAGTGTTGCCCTAGCTCCCTCTCCTATAAATACCTTGTAATAACCCTCACTTGAGGGTTGGTTGTTCAATTTATCTCTCTTTCATACTCCTACGTAACTGTCTTAGTTCATACGAGTGTGTGTGTTTGGTTTATTGTTCATCCGCCTTCTCTCTTCATCTATTTCTACATATTGATGCTTGTGTTACAAATATGGGAACCTAATAGTGGTATCATTCGCCAAATAGTTGGGTGAATCGTGTTTGTTGTTTATGTGAGTTTCGGTCTGACGCGTAACAACACTTGATACTTTGGTTCGCTTAAAAACACATTTTTTACACTTTTTAATCCAAGATTATTGTACTTTCAACGTTTTAAGGTGTTAAAATAACTGTTTTTGGCAAAAAGTTTCAAACTTTACGCGTGGATCATTGTTTTCTGGCTTGGTTTTATACGTGGGTTTCATTCTACGATTAACTGTTTTCTAAGCTTTGGATCATCAAGTTTCACACTTTTGTGTTATTTTGGTGATATTGAAACTATTTCATCATTAAAATCTGGTTTGGAAACATCGGTTGGAAGAAATCATTTTTGGCTAAATCCTACGCGTAAGTAAAACCCTAAACTTACGCGTAACTTCTCCTTGGTTTGATCTTCCGTTTCCGTGGTTTACTCCGTGTTTTCTTGCTTGGATAAGCCTGAAAATACGTCGACTTTGGATATCTTTTGCCTTTGTGATAGTGTAAAAGATCGTTTGGTAAAAACCCTAAAATTACGCATAAGCTAAAGCTTACTGCGTAGACTTTTACGCATAATATTCATCTTACGCCTAAGCTTTGTCTTACGCATAAGGTAATCCTACGCCTAAGGTTTCTACGCCTAAATTTTTGTTTAAGCATAACTTTAGCGTTTTATCCTTACTTACGCGTAAGCTAATCCTACGCGTAACTCTTATTGTTACGCGTAACTTTGGTGTTTTTACGCATAAGTGGTACTTGGCTTTTCTGTGATTTCTACGCCTAAGGACTCTTCATCAACAAAGGTTCACTCGAATACAAAGATCCATTTAACAACACAAGCTTTCAACATGTCACAACCACCTTACTCTAGCTATTTTCCTTACACTTATAATCAACAACAACAACAACAACTAAGTCCACAACATCAACAATTTAATCAACAGCAATAGATTTATCAACAACAATTTAATCAACAACATACTCCACAACTTGCAGCAATTCCACAACCTCAAATGGTTCAACTGTGACAACCCGTACTTTCAGGTCATTTCTCGACGCAATTCATGTCTCATTATTTCAACATTTATAGTAAACTTGGTTTACTTGTTTCAAATTCGCGTAACCTTGAAGGTTTAGCGGCGAATTCATGATCATAACATCACGTACATTTCATATGGACTAAGATTAGTCTACATTTCATTGACATCATTTGCATCATGATAGTTCATTCATGACATTGCATTTCACCTGAACCGCGTAAATTTTATATTAAATAAACGTTATCGCGTGAGTTATTATTTTGAGCATTTAATCCATTACTTTCAAAAATGATCCCGACATATTTTTATACTTACATAAGTTTATAAAAACTATATTTTTAGTTTTCCTAGTGTTTTGAATTTATTTCGTATATAAATCATTAAAATTAAATTATTACGATGTTTTTCTTGAAAACTACTCGATAATTATTTTATCACTCAAATTTCACAAGGAATGTATTTTTACAATTTTTTATGATCTCATTACATTCTATTTTGATCTATTAAAAACTTACTTGTACCAAAAATCTACCATTTACCTTACAAGTGATTACTACTTACATATTTTCTTACACCTTTTAACAAATATTACACAAGTATATATATATACACATTTTAGAAAAAAAAAATATATTGAGGAAACACTAACCCCTAAAATCCGGCCCTATGGGGTAGCAATTAATTAGTTGGTAGCAAATCTCTTGAATGTATATATCTTTACTCAACCTTCATTCATTTCATAATTCATCACAAATAATTTCTAGAGTTAGTAGTTTTTCTCTCTTCTTGTTCTTCCCCTCTCAAGACCGGCCATCATAGGTGTTATCCAAGGGATCATCAACTTTTTCTCAAGCTCAAGTATACACCATTTAGATCACACTCTCATTAAGGTTTTGAAATAAAAACCAAGAGTGTATAGGTTTAACCTTGTTACTTGCACCTCATCATATTCACTTGTAAGCATATTACTATCATTTTACATATTTCATCTTCATTTCATAGTTATTTCTTCATATTTGGTGCAAACATGCAAGACTTGTGTTAGTTATACCATTTTTCCATTGATTTTAGAGTTAATATATATAAAGGTCATCCTATAATTATCCCCTTGGTATATGTTGGTCTTGATGATGTCTAGGAACCCATGACACCCTAAGAAGGTGTATGGTAGGATTAGATTAGCTTTGGAGTTGATTTGAAGGGATTAGAATAGGTTTTGTCCGAGAAAAACTATTTTCGATACGTATAAAAAGTGGTCTGTCCTTAATTTGTTTTTCTGGAAAATCCGACAGTAGACTAGAGTTTTTGGCCTTGATAATTAGAAAATATACTTTAAAACGAATCCGTGGCCTTTTGAACGGATAAAAACGGAGTTATAACGAAGCCGTGGTGAATTTTTAAAGTTTGGCGACGAAATATATTGTTTTCTGAAATTTCAGCATGCTGTTTTTATTTTGTCCGAGTCAAAAACGAGCCTTAAGCTTCACAAATTATTTCGACTTGTCAAAAATATATTAGTATACTTTGATACGAAGCTAAGGACGTATAAAACGTAGAAAACGGATTTGAAACGACAAAGATATGCACTTTTTCATAAACTTGCGGTAACTAATTTTCTGCACACAATTAGCCAAAACCACCATCTTTAACCCTTATTATCTTTATGTTCGAGACCTTTTGGACCGAAAACTCTGAACTGAAACTTTTAGATATCGATACAAACTTTCCAAAACAGTCGAGTTCGTTCTCTAACGATCGGCGATACCTGTTTTCTGACTAGTTTTCCAAAGCCATTTTGTTAATTTCATAAAATTCGGCGACATTGTTTTGCGACGAAAAGTGAAAATTTCACCATAAATCATTATAAAACCATTGTAGGATGACATTTTGGCGTAAAAACTTGTAAAGTCATTTTTGAAGGGTCAAGACGTCAAGCGAGTATTTTTCGACGACAAGTAATATTTTTCAAAACTCGTAAATGGTATAAATAACATACTAAATGCATGCATAACATTACATTGCAACTCATTACATATCATATCATTCATAATAGGTCATTTTAGATTCACGCTATATTTGGTGTATCCACTTTTGTCATCGTAATCATTGGAACAGGTGAGTTTTCATAGCCCCACTTTTAATTGTTTTTATACTACTTTTGGGGGAGATACATGCTCAAACTGTTTTCATTTACTTTCACAAGTACTTTAACTTTTATAAGGATTACTGTGAGTCATAGCCCCTACTCTTTTAACTGTTTTACAAACTCTTGGGGGAGATACATGCTACATTTTTAACCGAACACAAATGCTTTGATCTGTATGCTATATCCGATGTTTTATTGTCACTAAGTATTTGCCATGTTCGAAGTCCCTACATCATGAACCATTAGTCACTTGCGGGTGAGCGCGAGTATAGTGAATAGGCCTATTGGAATTAACACTCCGCTCTATTGACCCGGTTAGGGGAAATCGAGCGCACTATATTTGAATCATTAAGGTAAATTGGCAAGTTTACCTATTAGGGCGGCGATGAAACGATGATTACCAATTTTATTGGTGCGATGTTTACGCTTTGGTGTCATGAACTTAGTGAAATAAATACGATGTTGTTTTTAACGATGAGTGTGAAACAATTTAACTCACACTACGATGATTGTGTTCAAGCGAATTAATTAAACCTATGGTTTTACGTCGAGTTAGGTACTATTGTGAATTCATTTGACGATGTGTGGTTGAATATAAACTATATATACATTTCGGCAATGGGTTGTGAACACACAGGTTGCAAGTTTTGTATGGGCGGGACTTGGAACTGAGTGGATTTACAATGCCTTTGCTATATAATCGATTTTGATAGTCTTTACATTTCAACGATTTACAATGCCTTTCTTTGTATAGCGATTTTGAAAGGCTTACATTTCAACTCAAACTCTATGAACTCACTCAACCTTTGTGTTGACACTTTTTAGCATGTTTTATCTCAGGTATCTAAGGCATTCACTTCATGGCATGCATTTGGACACATCATGGAGTCGTGGTGACGACGCGTCTTACATGGGATTTATATACCTTAAAAACATCGTTTGACTGTACTAAACTTATTTCCGCACAAGTTGATTTTCAAATGGGACCTATACTTTGTAAACTCTGATTATTTTATTAAATCAAGCGATGTATTTTTCAAACGACACTTTAGGTCGTTCAATATAACTGTGATTGTGATGCTATGACAGTCAATCCCCAGGAATTCCATTCCGCTGCAAAACAGGTAATTTGGGGGTGTGACATCAACCACCACCAAGTCTTCAAGTTCAACCTTACACAAACTTCTACAATTAACATCCATCCAGGAATACTATGAAGGAACCGGCATGGTTTGGCAAGATGTGTGAAGCTTTAAGTAGCCAACAATCAATTCATGAAGGTGGCTCACTTGATAGACCTCCAATGCTCACTCCAGGGAATTATGATCAATGGGTGATTAGGTTCTTTAGGTTTTGTGATCTAAAGAAGCCTCATGGAAAGTTCTTAAAGAAGGTCATTATGGAAGGTCCATTTCGGATGCCTACTACTTGTCACACCAGATCCGATGCCAATCCACCAAGAGATGCAGTCACCAACATTGCTATCTGCGGACCTCACGGGTGATCAACTTCTACACTTTGAAGCTGACGAACTTGCAATGCAATACATCCTTTTAGGACTACCAAATCCAATCCTTGGAAGTGTTGATGCTCAAAAGACTGCAAAAGCAATGTGGGAACATATTCATCTTCTTATGGAAGGCACAACACTCAATCATGAAGACATGGAATCCAAAATCTACTTGGCTTATGAACACTTCATGATTGAACCAGAGAGACATTAGAGTCATATCATCATCGCTTTAGGACATCATTAATGATTTGGAAAAACACAATATCATCATGCCACAAATTGCTGTCAACACAAAGTTCCTAAGTAGTCTTGGTCCAGAATGGGAAAAGTATGTCATTTTTCTCCGTCAAGCGAAGAATATGCATCATGCTACCTATGGATTGTTGTACGATTATTTGAAGCCTCATCAAAAAGAAGTTGATAAGGAAAGGATTATCCGTGGTCAAATTGTTTCACCTTCACTCGGGACAATCAACAACTTGCTTTGTGGGCTCAAACTAGTGTTACTCCTCAAACAGCTCCTCAACCCGCTCCTCAACCAACGGCAACCATCACACCTTATGATCCGTCCACGGCAACAACATCAACAAAATCAATTGGTTCCATACAACAACAACACTTGCTCAAGCTCTTTACGTGAAGGCTGATGAGGACTCTTATGCCTTCGATGAACTGCAACAAGGATTTGTTATGATTGCTAAAGCATTTGGTCGATATAGTAACAAATCCAACAATCGCATTCGTTCCTCATCCAATACAAGAAATGGTATTTGTAAACAATGGGCCGTTGAAGTTCAAAATCGTGGTTATGGTGAGTCCGATGGGAGGAGGTCAAGGGTTCAATGCTATGGGAAGGAATAACATGGGTGCTCCAAGCAAAGCGGGCTCAAGTGGTTGAACAGGAAATGCTCGGAATGGGGTTAATGGTCTTGATGCTATAAGCTGTAATGAGAAGGGTCATCTGGCTAATGCATGTCCTAAACCGAGAACAAGAGGCGGTGCTTATTTCAAAGAGGCTTTGCTCTTGGCTCTTAAGGATGAAGGTGGTGGAACTCTTACCAACAAGGAACGAGCTTTATGGCGGTCAGATCGATGATGATATGGAGGACTTGCAGGCTAATGCAGCAGTGATGTTGATGGCACAAATTCAAGCTCTACACATGAGTGACACAGGCCCGGTGTATGACACGGCGGCTTGTCTCGGTACTGAACAAACAATTATCATTAATGATGATATCTCCGCCAACATGCATCGACATAGATCGAGTGTTCAACATGAGCCTTCTACATCTCATTCTGATGATCATCAACTAGACCTCGTAGTTATCTTTGATGATCAAGATGACCTTATGGTTACCATTGATGATCAAGTTGACTCGGTGGTTATACTTGAGGATCTAAACAATGACCAAGTTGAGACTCAAGTTGAACAAAATGATTCTATGTTTGATCCAGAATTTGAGCTCCGGACCTTAGTTAAAGACCAACAATCCCGAGTGGAACATTATCATGATGTCAATTCAAAACTAAAAGCAAAAAACCATTAACCGGGGATAACGATTGCTTAATTCGACAAATCAAGTTTTAAAACTCAAGAAAAACGGGAAAAAGGTTTTGAGTCGCTTTTGCTAAATCTTATCAAAACGAAAAATCTTTAGAGCAGCAGATCGTGATCTAGCCGCTTAGAAGAATGCTTTGTTGTCTCAAATAGAACAAATGAAACATGAACATAAACAACAACTTAACGCTCTTACTTTGGAAAATCAAAAGCCAAGGCCGAGTTGTTAACTTGTCAAAAACAGTTCTCGAGTACAAAAGCATTCAACGAAACGAATAGATGACTATCTTGAGGAAATTGTCGACTTACAAAACAAAATCAAAGAGTTTAAAAGCTTTGTTTATAAACATGTTGAATCAATCACAACGATTCAAAAGTTTTCTTTCAAACCAAATCCAAATGGATATGAACCGAATCTTGCTGATTATAAACCTAAGTTTTCACCTGAGCATTCAAACCAAATCTGAAGTTTACGATCGCGAGAACATAGAATTGATGACTTAATTATGACTATTGTGGAATATAATCGCATGGAGGAATTAGATGCAGATGACGAGAGTCGGTCAAAAATAGAAAATGTCGTTTATAACAAACCATTTAACTATTCAAAAGCCATAACTTTTGTCACACAACAAGATACTTCAAACACACCGTTGGTTATCACACCAGTTTCTGAAGTTAGTCCCCAACACAATGGTGCACAAATTAATGGTCCTTTACCTTCACTTAGTGAAGTAAAAACTAAAGCCGAAAGTTGTCGTGTTATCAAATACTTTGACACTTTCTTATCTGACATCAAATTTTTGGAACGTGAGATTGAATTTCATTCTGAAATAAAAGTTGAACATTTTCACTCGCCATTGGCACGAGAACAAAGAGACATTTTTCAGAAAAGAATTTTACCCCATGTCAAAAATTTGAAAACTGTGCACTATATTGGGAAAGGGATTTTCACAAGGAACTTGGTCTCATGAAAATAGTTTTCGAGAAAGCAGAAACATCGATTTCAAATACTAAACGTAAAAAGAAATTATTGTGAAAAGATGTTGATCGACTCTTGGAAGCGTTATCTGTGTGATATCAATAATCTTGTGTTATTACAATCTTTGCATATGCATCGATCATATCTCTGCTGATTCTGTTGATACTTGTTGAAATTGTTGAGAATCTTGTTGTGCTTCAACTCGAGTCTCTTAAAGTTGAAAATGAACGATTGACAAACGAACTTTCCAATGCAAAACGTCGTCTTAATTGGTGTCAAAAAGATATTCACGATCAACAACTTGCTTTTCAAAACAAAATCGCCCGATTCGTGCAAAATCTTCGATCCTAAAATTGAGCAATTGGATGATCAAAGCGTGTCTTTTAAGTGTCAAATCTCAAAATATGAACAAGAACTTGCAAAAGTTAAAAAGAAATATGGTGTCATATTTGATTTACTCAAACAGACTCGTGATGAAGCATCAAACGAACTTGATCATTATCTTGCATACACTAAAGAAGTCATGAATTTTTATGGAAATCTTCGTTCTGAAAATCAAGAGCTGGTGCACACTATTTTTAAGTTAAGGGAAATGTTAGGAAAGTATGAACTAGTTCAGCCTAGCATCATTAAGAGAGTTGCACCTGTAACACTTAGCAATCATGTCCCCAGAATACCTACTGACAAAACACAAGTTACTAATGTGCTTCCCTCTACTAAAATAGGAATAGTTGCCTCTTTTCCAAACGTCCGCACTTCACATCCTAGGAGCAATACAAGGAAGAATTGGAAGTTGCGACCTAAGAAAAGACAAATAAATAATGTTGAAGTAGAAGAACACCGTAGGACTTTGAATAAGACTCCAGTTGCACCCACTTTAGATATTCCGTCTGGCAAATGTAATGGAAAAAGTGTTGTAACTAATGTTGAACCTTTAAGTACTTTTGATATTGATCGATGCATCTTGTGTTTTTTGTCGTAAAAGTATGCGTTCTGATTGTCATGATAAATGTGTTGCTAAGGCTATCTTGTCACGCGTTCTACGGAATCCTAAGATTCGAATACCTCTAGGCCCACTAATGCTTCTAAGTGCATTGCTTGGTAAACCGCCTTATTTAGATTCTAAGAAACGAATTGATGTCCCTGTAGTTCGGTATCACCTCCAAGGATTTTTGTACCACCTAGCACATTCACTAAGACTAAAGCTAAGACTAGTTGGAGATGGCAGAAATGGATACATAATACACTAGGATTTAAATGGATGCCTAAAATCATTGATGTGTGTATTTCAACAATAACTGCTGAGGAACCCTCTAACTCATTGGGTTTCACATCTACTTCTATTCCATCCGTATTAGTGCGTGTGTAATGCGGTGTCTGATCATCCTTTGGATTGTTGATAGCGGATATTCCCGACACATAACATGCAACCTTAAACTGTTATCAAACTTTGTTGCAAAGTTCATTGGCACTGTCAGATTCGGGAATGATCACTTTGCAGCTATCATGGGCTACGGAGACTACATTAATGGCAACATCAAAATTAGCAAGGTTTATTATGTGGAAGGCCTCGGTCACAATCTCTTTTCTGTTGGTCAATTTTGTGATGGAGACTTGGAAGTCACTTTTAGGGAGAAAACTTGTTTCATTCGTGATTTACAAGGAAATGATCTTATGTCTGGTTAACGCTCATCCAGTCTCTACACTATCTCCATGCAAGACATGATTGCTTCATCTCCCATTTGTTTACTCTCAAAGGCTACATCTACAAAATCTTGGCTATGGCACCGTCGTCTCTCACATCTAAACTTTCAAACCAGAGCCAACCTTGCTCGACACAAACTTGTTGAAGGTCTCTCGCGATTCCGGTATTCTAAAGATCACCTATGCTCGGCTTGTGAACAAGGGAAAAGCACTCGTGCTCATTTTCCTTCAAAGGTGGAACACGCTCTCGGCATGTGCTTCATCTTCTTCACATGGATTTGTGTGGCCGATCTTGGCGTCGCAGCGATAAATGGCAAACGATACATCTTGGTAATTGTTGATGACTACTCAAGATGGACTTGGGTTTATTTTCTTGAAGTAAAGATCAAGCTCCACAGATGATCATCACCTTTCTCACGAAAATTCAAATTCACTCGAACACCGTTAGACAAATTGAGCAGACAAAGGCTGAATTTGTGAATCATACTCTTCGGGAATATTATGAGAAAGTGGGAATTGAGCATCAAACATCTATTGCCGCACACTAGAACAAAGCGGAGTTGTTGAAAGAAGAAACCGTGCGTTAGTGGAAGCTGCCGAGCGATGTTAATCAATGCTAAACTTCAGATTACTTGTGGGCTGAAGGCTGTCTCAAGCGCATGCTACACTCAAAACCGTTCAATGATCACAAGCGTCACAACAAAACACCATCTGAGCTTCTCCACAACCGAAAACCGAATCTTAAACACTTTCATGTATTTGGATCCCTTTGCTATTCGAATAATGATCGTGATGACTTTGGAAAGCTCAAAGCCAAAGCTGACATTGGAGTATTTATTGGATCTTGTGAGAACTCAAAGGTTACCGGATCTGGAATCGTCGTACAAAGCAGGTTATGAAAATGATTCATGCTAATTTTGATGAGCTTACTTGAAATGGCTTCGAGTATAACGACTTGGAACCGGTCACAACCGCTTAAACTTCCCCAAACCCCATCATCGGTGATACAAGCCCTCGACTTACTCGTCAACAAATGGAAAGGCTATTTGCTCCTCGTTCGATGGCGATATTGATGAGCGTGCTCGGTGTATCCATTGTTTCCGCTCAACGATAATACTCCTATACCGATACACTGCTACAACAACTTCTGTTGAAGAAGCACCACCAGTTGACTCTACAACAACAGTTGAACAAACTGCTTCCAATGACGCAGAACCAGCTGATGATGTTCTGAATAATGTAACCCCACCTGTAGGTTTTGATCCAAATGTGTTCTTTAACCCGTTTGCTAATGAATCTGCTGCACCTGATGTCGCGGAATCATCAACAAGCCATTTGAATCCTCAAAATCTGCATAATGTATATCAACATCAACCTTCCACACATCGTTGGACAAAGACCATCCCCGAGAATATTATTGGCAACCCGAATCAACCCGTCGTAAGTAGCGAGACAACGTCTTCACAGAGATGGTGAACATTGCATTTATGCACTCACTGTCTGCCAATCTGAGCCTAAAACATTAAAGATGCAATGACAAAGGACAAGGGATTGAATCCATGCAGGAAGAACTCAACCAATTCAAGCGTCTTGAAGTATGGGAACTGGTTGAAAGACCAACAGGGGTCTTCGTCATTGGTCTAAAATTGATTTGGAAAAACAAATTGGATCTTTGAAGGAGCAGTAATTAGAAACAAGTCACGTCTGGTAGCTAAGGGTTATAGACAGGAAGAGGGTATTGACTTTGAAGAATCATTTGCTCGGTTGCTCGTCTTGAGGCTGTTCGGATTTTTCTGGCATTTGCGGCTCACATGAACATCACGGTCTTTCAAATGGATGTCAAACTGCATTTCTCAATGGACAAGCTGAAAAGCGGTCTATGTAAGCCCCGGAAGGATTCGTTGATCCTGAGTTCCCTAATCATGTCTACAAACTGAAGAAAGCTCTCTACGGTCTCAAACAAGCCCCTCGAGCATGGTACGATAAGTTATCATCCTTCCTTATTGCCAATAAGTTTACCAAAGGTTCGGTCGACCCTACACTCTTTATACAATATCACGGGGCTCACATCTTAATCGTTTAAATTTATGTGGATGACATCATTTTTGGGTCAACACATTTAAAATACTCAAATGCTTTTGCAAAACTTATGACAAAACATTTTGAAATGTAAATGATGGGTGAAATCACATTCTTCCTTGGAATGCAAGTTCATCAATCACCCCGTGGTATTTTCTTGAGTCAGTCAAAATATTCCCTTGAATTGTTACACAAATTTGGAATGCAAACCTGTGACACCTACGCCACACCAATGGCTCATACCAAGAAGCTAGACGCTGATTTACATGGGAAATTGGTGGACCCTACCAAATACCGTAGTATCATTGGGTCTCTCATGTATCTAACGACTAGCGGGCGATATTGTTTTTGCCGTATATCTTTGCTCCGTTATCGATCGAGACCAATGAAACCCACCTCTCTAAAGGCTAAAAGAATCCTCCGATACATCAAGGGAACCATTAATTTGGGAATCGGTATCCAGAAGGATTCAGTTTTGAACTAATCGCCTTTTGGCCGATCACGCAGGGATGCTTAGATTCACGTAAAAGTACTTCGGGAGCTTTACAATTTCTTGGTGATAAACTGGTGTCATGGCAATCGAAGAAGCAGGATTGTACATGCTGTCCTCAACCGGCGAGAATATGTGGCCATGTATGCGTGTTGTGCTCAAGTCATTTGGATGAGAACACAACTCAAAGACTATGGTTACGTATTTGACAGAATCCCGATGTACTGCGACAATCGGAGTGCTATTGCGATCTCGTGCAATTCAGTTCAACATTCAAAATCAAAGCACATCGATCTTCGATATCATTTCATCAAGGACCATGTGGAACAGGGTACTGTTGAATTATATTTTGTTGGAACAGAATACCAATTGGCAGATCTTCTCACCAAAGCCTTAGCTCCTGCTAGGTTTAATGAGTTGGTCCACCAGATTGGTATGCGATGTTTGACTCAAGAGAAACTGGATGAACTCTTAAAACATTCTTAAAAACCAGTCAAACACCAAAACCTCTTTTGTAAATATTTTTCAAAAACAAAATACAAAAATATAAAATCAGATAAAACTTCAAAAATATTCTTCTATCTATATTTCTTTTAACATGGCAAGTACATTTCTTCCGCCAACACTCAAATCTTTCAAAATTCAGTATTTTTCCGATCAAGTGTTGAGGGGGAGAAAATAAATTCTTAACTGTTTCAAAATAACCGTGTACTTGCATGTTATCTTATCCCGGTTGTTTCTTTAATAATGGTGGTCACATTTCTGGTTTCTGACACTCCTCGGACTAAAATTTATAAACTTTCATTATTTCTTAAGTAAAGGGGGAGTGTCGTCAAAGTTATTTCCAAATAATCTTCGTTTGGTAACCATAATGGAAGTTAAAAGGCCTTGGATGAAAATGGAAAAGGTGGAGGGACTAAAAATGCCAAATGCTTAAAGTTATTTTGAATAAAACTCCTCCACCTAACTTTCACTTCTCATTTATTACACACAACTAACTAATCCTACGCCTAAAATTGAACCGCTAATCCAAGTTTCGATCATCAATCGGTAAGTGTTTCTGTGTTTATAACAAGTTTTTAAACAATGGTTTTGAATTTTCATAAATCCAACGGTTAAATCTTGAGATATTGTGATTTTTGTGGTCTACGCGTAAGTGTAAGAACACATAATCGTGTTTGAGTGTTTTTGGTTAAAATGGTTAGGTCAAAACGTGTATTTAATTAATATGAGTCCATTTTTATCATTAATACTCGCCCATAAATACGAATTGAATGTTTCTTGAAATTAGGGTTTATGCGTGGGTTTGGGTATTTTCAAATGTGAATGTTTTTGGTCAAAAAGATAGTTGCGTGATGTGGTTATTATAGTGAATTGATGTTATCCAGGCTTTGAAACAACCCAGAAACACTAATTAATCGTTAATTAGAAATTAGGGTTTAATGTTCTTGCTATTTGGGTACTTTTGATTCATTGAGAGTTTGATGTTAAAACTTTTTCATAACACTCACATGACATCTAAGAACCACCAGAAAAACTTTGATGCAATTTCCATGGCTAGATTTCTTACGCGTAATCCTTGAACTTTAGGGTTTTGGTTTACGCATAAGGTTTTTACGCGTAAACTATTTGATAAGTATTCTTGCCATGATCTGTTATAGAATGATTGTTAATGTTAATATTGATGCTATGATGATGTTATTTCAGGTTTGCTACACGTAAAAAATCAGAATCAAGGTTGTTAGACATCTACGCATAAGGATCACCTTACGCGTAGCATGTTATGCGTAAGAGAAATCTTACGCGTAGCGTTCGGCGTAAGGTTCTACATAATGGACTACGCGTATCCTGTGAAGGATATGCGTAAACAGTGACCTCTACACATAAGGTCTACTCTTACGAGTAAGCCTTACGCGTAAGGTTTATATACGTTTACGCGTAAGCTCTACGCATAAGGACCCCTTTTTCCTACGCGTAATATTTCTTACGCATAAGACAAGGTCCTACGCATAAGCTTGTGCCTTTACGCGTATAACTCCTGTTTACGCATAAGCTACCATTCCTACACCTAAGCCTTGATTAAACCTTCATCATGAATTGTTACGCGTGCAAACTTGTAAATAAATTAATCATAACGTCACGAAACCAATAATGTCACTAATAAGCTTAAAACGTTTAATATGTTGTGAAAAATATGTGATAACATAAACTTTAAAACCTAAACTTAACTAACTCACAAAACTTATCACGACGTCATTGGAATTTTGAACAAACAAGTGATGTAGACTCGTAACAATCATTGACATATCTCATTCAATAAGTAGACAATAAAACCTTCTGTTGACTAACGTTATGTCTTTCGATATGTTTGTTCTGTTGGCTAAATATATTTCAGATCACGACATGGACGCTCAAATGAATGTGGATGCACCAAATGTTCTCACCATTGCGATATTTTCCCCATGGCTATCCGATGAAAATTGGAAAGAACAACCTCGAGTTGACTTTGATACTCTCACTGCTCGGAATCTTCTTGTCTCATTCTTTGTTGACATTCGAAGAACCATCCTTATCGAACATGCTCACCAATTACGCCACGACCGAAATCTACATTCAACAGTTTTGGAATACAATGCAAATGATCAAAGGTCAAAATCTTTGTGGACGGTGACGCTCAATCACAAGCAAATCACCATCACTCCTGCAGATTTAAGGGTCGTTCTCCTCATTCCTGACATCATACCAACTGAATACTCCGCTTTGCACCAAGCTGAAGAGAGCGTTCGCAATTCTTGATTGATATTGGAGTGCACGAAGCTTGGAGTAATCAATAAGCATTCACACGTGGATCTCAAGAATATTCCTCGACCTTGGAGAACCCTTTATATCATCATCACAAAATATGTTTACGGTCGCGTGGCATGGCTATGAGCACCCCAAGCTCGTGGAACTGCAAATCTTTTGGGCTTTGATCAACATGAAGCACATCGAAGTTGAAGCTCTGATATGGGATGGCATGATGACATTCCTCAAAAAGCTTGGCTCAAAGATTCCTTATATCAGATATACAAAATTGTTGATCCAAAGAGCACTTGGATATAACCCTGATATCCCCAAGAGAATCAATGATCCCGATAATCTCGACATGTTGTCTGAACCCACACTAACAGTCAGGTTTAAGGAGTCAACTACCAAGAAACAAGGTGCTGTGTTGCCAGATCATCTTCTCTCAGATGAAATCAAAAAGCTTTATTCATACAAAAGGTATCTGGTAGCTGTGGAAGAGAACAAAGTTGGTTTCCTTGATGAAAAGTCCGCTGGTACACCTAAAAGGAAAACCAGACAAGGAAGTGCAGGGAGTGTCACAATTACTGAAGGTCAAAGAAAGTTTCTCAAAAGGAAACCTGGACGCAAGAGGACAGTTCCCGCCAAGGAAGCTGTTCCCATTCCAGAACCTAAGCCTGAATCGCCAAGAAAGCTAGTGGACGAAAGCTCTGAAGGTACAGAATCAGAAGAAGAGATCTTCTACTCTAAAACTGCAACCGATACTAACCCTTCAGCAGTCAAACCTCCCAGTCCTATAGCTGAACACGGCAAAGGGAAGACTCCGATAGTGAGCAAGAGCGAAAGCTCGGATGAAGAGCTGGATACAACATCTGAGAAAGAAGTTCAAATTCATTAGACTCTAACACGTTGCAAAAGAATTTGCTAAGGATCAAATGGGTGGCCCCGGAGGATCGAGTGGTGGAGTTCAACCTACACCGTCCTTTGCGGTTAATCAACCCGATAAGGGATCTGGTGCCACCACTCATGAGCAACAACAACAGCACATGGAAGATTCTATTGAGTTTGACATTGAAAACCGAGAAAAGAAAAGTCGAGAAGGAAAAGGTGACGAAGAAGGCTGCGCTCAAGCTAAAGCAGATGAAGATGCTCGAATTCAGGATGAAGAGCAAGCTAAATCCGATAAAGATGACGAGATGGACTACGATGATCTTCTTCTTAACAGTCCTACCCGCTTAAAGGAAGAGACTGCTAAGCCTCCTAAAGACCCTGAGTCACCTCACATCTCCTCTTCATCAGACTCGTCCTCTCACTCTTCACCACCACCATAAAAAAGAACAACAAAATCCACATCCAAATCGGTGAAGAAGCCAACGTCTTGGATCTCTCAAGCAAAGACCGAGAATCGTTAAAGGCATGTCAAGCGGTCGAGAGAAAGATATTACAAAGAAGAAGTTAGATTTTCTTGCGACCGATCTGATATCTTCATGATGAGAATGACAAGATGCAAGTTGAAAGGGAGTATGCCCAGAAGCTCATGAAAGATGATCTTCAAGGGAAAATGGACGAGATGATTAAGGGATACACTCACAAGTTCCTTCTTGACGTCGTTCCTAAACTGACAAAGGAGATGTACACCAGACAACTTTATCCGAATATATTGCATTTGGCCAAGCAAACTATGAAATCAACTCCAATGCATGTAAACATCAATCCAATTGATCCCATAATCTTCTCGGATCTTTGAATTGGTGAACCGGCTTTGGTAGCTCAAATGTCAAAAGCGCTACAACGTTTGCCTCCTACGAAGGTAAATTGTTTGAAGCATTCTGGAATATCAACTCAAGTCACATGCGAGAGAAGAAGCTGAAAGGCCTAAACGTCCAAGAGATGACGAAGATAAAGATAAGGATAAGGATAACGAGCCCAAACGCCAAGAAGTCGGTGAATCATCCTCAATGCACCTCCACCCCAGCGGACTCCAACTCAACAAAGATCTCATCCTTGTTCTTCTACCAAAAACCTCGGGATTACGAGTTACCACCCGCACTCGAAAACCGGTGATCACTTTGAGTATACGGGTGGTGGCGATGAGGAAGTCTCTGAGCCCCAACAACAACCCATCTCTCCTGACACAACCAAGAAACCAGAATCCTCCTCTAGGCCAAAGAAAAAGAAGAAGAAGAGCCCTATGACCGGCGTCTTATAATGGCTGGACGAGGATAACACTGAATTCGACTGGTTCTCGAAGCTTGTTGATTCTACACCCTACCCACCGGAAGGTCAAGATGCGGTAGAAGGTCGTACATTGGAGCATGCTAAGTTCTTGCAAGAAAAATTCCGTGTGAAAAGATGACGAAATCCGAGTTGAAGCGAATCAAGAATGAAGCATTTCAACTGCTCAAAGACATCTCGGAAAGTGCTATTGAAGTTGAGTATCACCTTGATAATATAGCACGAGCTATGTCTAACAACATGGATTGGCTCAACCCCGAAGCAAACATCGACTTCACCAAACGGGACAACCCTCCATATTACACCGACTGGTCTAAACCTCTACCAACAATTGGCCAACCGGATCAGCCTAGGATTCAATTCCGATATTTCTTCAACAAAGACTTGGAATTTCTTCTTCACGGTGGCGATGGTTCAAGGAAATACGCTACATCACTGTCACTTCCGTTCGGCACCATATACTCTAACTATATAGCCATCGAGGAAAGAGCTAACCACATGTTCTCCAACAATGTGGAAGAGTATGACCGTGATGCAATGTATGGGATTCACCATTGGCGGAACGCCGAGCGAATCTACTACGAAGGCGCTAAGTTCGAAGTCTCAACATGAAGTGTTCAGTACTAAAGCAATCGTGGCTATTAAACATGTTGATCTTTCATCTAAATGGGACTACACTTTCCTCAAAAATATCGTGGTCAAAAGGCAAGATGAAAGGGATTATGCATTCTCTGAAGCGGACTTTGAGAATTTGTTTATCAACGACATTGAAGACATGTACCTTGCCAAAGTACATGATCGCATGAGACAATTCTCGACTGAAGTGCAACGTGAATGCATCAAGTCCTTGCTTATCTTCATCAGAAGAATAGTAATCAAAGAACGTGTAGAAGATCTCCAGACTTGCGGTTGAATCATATCGGACCCGTGTCAACTTCACTCCACCTCAGCTAGATCTTCCCGACATCAACCAGCTTCCACAATACACTCTCATCACCAACCATTCGAGTAGTTTACCTTAGTGAACTACAACGCAGCTGCTTGATGGCGTGTAGAGATCTTCACAAGTTTGGGGATCACACACTGAAGAAGGTTAGGGACGGATTGGCTTATAGGTTGAAGGACATACATGAAGGAATTGGGTCATAAAAGCGATGGAATTCTAAGGAAATACGGGATGTGAAGAGAATCATCACCAGGATTGATGAAAGGTTGTATCGACGGGACCGTTCGAACTCGGAGAGCTTTGTAGGAGGTCGTCCCAGGATTGCTCTCGCCGGCTATCAACGCCCTGTTCGCATTCCTGGCAAGATTGATGGACTTCCTGGTACCCCTTGAACTATTTCTATTTCATATAATTTGGATGTGTGATTATTTATGTCTATGGCTTGTACACACGTAACAGTGTACAACCCGTACTTGTAAATAAAGGACCTTGTGGTACGCTTCAGTGCCACAATCCTTATAAAAGGAGCGAAAGCTTCTTACTTTTGAGTAAAACCTATCAAACCTTTCACTTTTCAAGGTTTTGCTCAAAAGGACAAGTACTTCCCCTTATGATTTTCAAAACCTCAACCGTTTATATCACTTGTTGAGGGGGAGTACTTGACTTATCTAATTTTGTTCACAAATTGTTCTTTGTGTACTCTTCCCACAAAACTCAAAATGGTCATATTTATTCTCAACATTTCTTCAAAAATAAAATTTATATGCCATTTTTGAGGGGGAGAAAAATTATGTGATAAGAAATATGTTGTGTTTTGCTATTGAATCCTCGTGTGAAAAGACTTCAACCCATGAATTGAGGCTGAGCAGTCATACATTGAAAATATTTGTCTTCCAAGACTTATCCAAGTAAATTGTACCTATTCGAGAAAACTCTTGATAGACATGAACTTTGACGGGTTTGACAACCTCTCGGGATTGTCCACATCTTCAAGGTAGTTATTAGAGCTAGTTGTCACCTAAAAGGTGACAATGTATCTCTTTAACTATGCAACGTAATCGTGTCTCGCAAGGGATTGTCTATCTTGAGTCGATCAATTCAAAAGTGCGCGCTCTTTCCTCACTGCATTGCGTCAAAACTCTTAAGCACATGTTGAGGGAGAGTATTTATGAAAATCTAAAACTCTTGAAGTGTTCAAACATGTTTTTCATTCACAAACACTTCGAGAGATTTTCATGAAAAATGGTTTTATGGCAATGGAGTTATAAGGTGATTAAGGTTAGGAATAACCGTCCTATGATCCGCCAGAGCCGGAGGGATCTACCCAAGGACACTACCAATAGTTAGAATTAGAAGTCCTTAGGTATGATTATAAAAAGGAGAACATGAGAATCGGAGAAAGAAGGAGTTGAAGAATTAAAAAGAAAAGCAAAGCAAAGGGTGAAAAGAAATAGCCCTCAGTTATTCAACTTAGGGCAGACACGGGTTCAATTCATACGCTCTTGGTTGTCACTAGATGACACCGTATTGAAGATAAAAGTCGTCATGGACCCAGTGACGCATGCACTAAACCTTCTTAGCCACTCAAGTTTCTCTCAAAAGCAGCTTGTTTCATTCTCACAGGGAACCCTACGTAAACTATCGGCTTTCTCTAGAGATTCTTGGTATTGAAAAGGAGACCCTCTCCCTAGTCTCAGGAAAACCAAAATGCACTATTGAGTCTAGAGCCACGAGATTCATCAAAAGATCTCTTAGGAACACTTGACATTTTATCACTTGTCGTTCAACAATAAGAACTTCAGTGGTACATTATCGAGTCCTACACAGATCTTAGCAATCTGTCAAGAACATTTATGAGAGGTTCACAATTGTGATCCTCGGTGATTGAATGGAAACTCTGCCGGGGTCAACATCAAACAGACCACGACGGCAGGGTCACTTCGGTAACTCCCGTGGATTACGCTTAGTGTGTCTCAAAGCGGTCTACGTGGGGTGATGCTTGGTGTACCTCAGCGACTCATCTGAACCGTAGATGTACTTCGGTACATCGCGTTATCTTACTTGTGGGGCTCGGTTCAGAACGGCCTTTGTAAAAGTTAGAGTTGTGTTTTCACACTATGCTGTTAACACTCTCGAAGTTCAAACTTGTAAGTGCGAAATCCGCTATTACTAACCTTTCTTATGTTTACTTCTTATGGAAGCTCGGAGCGGGCCGATCGTGCGTGATTCTCCACATGCTCATACCAACAACATCACTTATGGAAGTTTTCTCATAATTAAAGGCAACACAAAGTCAAAATGATTCTTCGTCAACAAAGAATCTACAAAGTTTAAAGACTTAAAGAACTTCATCAACTGTAATCCAACGTTAAAGAGCGTCTGAGCATGTTGGAGAAATACGTGGAGACACTGGAGCGAAGCGACGATCTGAACAACAACAACATACTATCACTACCATCACAAAGAACAAAGATCAAAGAACAAAGATGGCGTCAAAGCAGAATACTTCAAAAGAAACAATTTCTCTACACTGGGGAGATTGTTTAATTCAAGGCAATTCTTCTCACAAGAAAGAAGAATGTCAGAAGACGTCAAAGCTACTATTACATCAGCACCCTCACCGTCAGCATTCATTTATCACCAACACTTAGGGGGAAATTGTTGGAATCACTCCTAAACCTATTTCAAGTGTTAGTGATTAATATGTAATAGTTAGCTTAATATGGCCTTTATGTTAGTAATTAGCCTTAGGCTTATGTAGAAGGCCCATAAGCCTAGGCCTAGTCCAATAAGGAAAAGGAACGGACTAGGAGTGTTGCCCTAGCTCCCTCTCCTATAAATACCTTGTAATAACCCTCACTTGAGGGTTGGTTGTTCAATTTATCTCTCTTTCATACTCCTACGCGTAACTGTCTTAGTTCATACGAGTGTGTGTGTTTGGTTTATTGTTCATCCGCATTCTCTCTTCATCTATTTCTACATATTGATGCTTGTGTTACAAATATGAGAACCTAACAAAGACAATCAAAGTTGATTGCCGAGAAGACTTGACGAATGTCAGTATTTTCAAGGAAACATTCCTTGACTACACGACCTTCGTGGATAAGTCGTTTTTCGAGTCTTTTGAAGATTTTTTGGTCGGTTTTTGATAATCCATCTTTTCGATAGTAATGGGTGAGGTAATGGACGGTATCATGATGGTCTTGTTGAGTGGCTTTGGGCATGGTTGGTCCTAGAAATACAAATATTCCAATTAGGTAAATTTAGTTGAGATGGGTTTATGGTTTTGATTTGTATTAACAATGTTGTGAATACAATGTAATCCTAATTGTGTTAAAAGCCCTTTTTAATGTTTAATTTTGAAAACCCTAATTGAATTAATTGATTAGAAATTGTGAAACCATAAACCCTAGGATGAGGATGATGAAAATTAGAACAAATTAGTGTAATTACTTACAATGGTGTTCTAGAGAAGAATACTTGAGGGTATGGAGTCCTATGAGGATGAAATCAGTTCTTGAGTCATTTTTGTGTTATGTGGGGAGAGGGAAAATGATCAGTGATGGTTTTCAAATGCGTATAGCTGTGTTATGTCCCACGTTCCGGATCCCTTGTATTATGGATCCGGCTAGTACAACTAGAGGGATCCGGCTACTGTGGACAGAAAAATGGTTGTTTGACATTATTTTTGTAGTAGGCTATAAACAAGTTCTGGAACAAAAATAGTTTAGAGGTTTCAAATAAAAAGATGTTTTGGTCGACGAGATTTGATAAGTTAATTATCAAGGATCCATTTGTGACGACAGCGTTAGTTTGACGAAATAAAGAGGAATACTATTCCCGATGATGAGTAAGTCGGGAAAGTGATGAAAGAGAGACTTTTAAGAGACTAGCAAATTTTAAACAAAAAATAACTATGATATCAACATAATCATGTAAGCTAGCTAATGAAAAAGTAAACATACCTTTATGCTTCTTGGTTTGGCTTATGAAGACATAATACCAAAAATACTTCATGGGCTCTTAAAGTAATTCTTTGTACTTAGAGTAAGTAGGTTGTGATTACTTTTAGATCCTTTCTTGAAGGTTGACTTCATTATTCTTTGAATAGAAATGAAGGTTTTGAAGAGATCCTAGCATGAAGATTTCTTGAAACAAATATGTTAGAATGATCTATCAATGTCCAACATGAAAGAGAAAAAAAATGTTTTGAAATATTTCCTTCTTTGTAGTTTTCAAACATACACGGATCGTATCAAGTTTTTAAAGTACAACATACTCTAAGAAACTTGGTAACGAATCTCTGATACCAATTGTGGAAAACTAGAAGGGGGGGGGGTGAATAGTTTTACCAATGAAAAACTTCCTTTAAAATATTTAGATCGACTTATGTCAATCTATTTAGATGAGTATGTTGGACGTTGATAGATAGATATATAAAAGTGTAATGAAAGATAAAGAGTAAGAAGCACAAAACCAAGACACGAGTATTTATAGTGGTTCGGCTACAAGGACACCTTCCTTGCCCTACTCCACTCCCCGAGCCACCTACTCGAGAGTTCGTAATCACTACACGACACCAACTCCTTATTGCGGAGAAGCCTTCACAACGTCGCCTACTCTTTTTTAGGTACTAGGCTAACCATCGGGTTCTTTCACACCAAGGTGAACCACACCTACCACAACGTCGCCTACCCTTTATCCGGTACTAGGCTAAGTACCGAGTTCCATTACAATGAAGGAACTACTACCCAACACTACACAACACCTAATCCCAAAGGAGACCAACTCCTTATTACAACACCATCAAGAATATCAACATCCTTGAATATAAACAATCACTATATGTATAACGATGCAACTCATCGTTTATACGACCTAGGCATTCTTCACTAATGCCACTTGATTTGAATCCTAGGAATCCTACACTAATGCTTTTGACACAACGCTTGGCACCTTTCCCTAATGCCTTCGTCTTGACACCTTTAGCATTCTTCACTAATGCTTTTGACACGGACGTTAAGCACCTTTCACTAATGCTTTCGTCTTGACTCTTTCGGCATCCTTCACTAATGCCTTCAACACAACACATCTACGGAGGAAGAAAGAACTATCAACAAGAGAACCTCAGTAGTCTTGATGATGACGAAGCATGGCAAATCATGGACTTGAGCTTGCTCGACTTCAAGAAGTGGTGATCTCGCCTTTAAGAGGAACTTAGAGAATCACACGAAAACAAAAGACAAACTACATAGAAATATCCCTTAGGATCAGTGGTTAGAGAGTTGCAATACTTGGGGAAAGTATGTGTGAGAGTGGCAACCCAAAAGGAAGAAATGAATCACTATTTATAGAGGAGAAAGGCTTACTGTTCCCCGGATCCCTCCCACAAGGGATCCGTCTAGTGTAAAACTAGGGATCCGTGGGACACTCCTCTTTGCCCATGGGTATTTTGGTTATGGGTCATGGGTCATGGGTTATGGGTTGATCCATGGTTCTTTTAATAGATACAATGTATCTTATGAGTGCAATGCACCTAGTCAAATGGGTATGGGTCAATACCATGGATTATGGATGGGATCCATGGGTTGTAGTTTTTACCCATTATAATACATACTAGTTATGTATATATTTACCCAATATGTAAACACTAGTTGTTGTACATATGTATTACTAAATCATAAAATCATTTATAATTTTTTTAGTGTTTTATGTGAAAACATTAAGTGTGTTAGAAAACTATTGGCTCAAACTATTTACGTATTTTATTTGTTTCGTTAAAAGGATTTTACGTTTGTTATCGGCAAAACATTAGAA
>OU343225.1:160613870-160695066 GCA_910596185.1 Chrysanthemum makinoi | reverse complement strand
TTGCTCTTGATTTCTTTATCTTCCCGAGATTTTTGTTCTTCTAGACTCTGGATTTCTGTTTCCATAGTTTCTTGATGAGTTGTGTTCTTAATTTTAAAAGGTAAAACCAATTGGATTCTATGTTATTCACACCAACATGACACCCCTAGTTTCAATATGTTACTTAATATGGATCTTAATTTTAGCATGTGCAGAAATATGTATGTTGCTTATTTTATGCATGAAATGGATAGTGTTTGTTGGTTAGTATTTAATTTTCCTCATTGTTACATTTAAATTTTCTCGATACGCGAGTTTTGGTTGATATGTTGGTTTATTTGTATCATGTTTATATGTTAATGTTTGCGTGTGGCACATTCAAATGATTATGGATACTTGTTATTATTAGCTATCTTCAGTGTTGTCACTTCCCTGATTGTTAACAATTTTTTTATATTTCTCTTTTGAAAGACTACATAGAATGTCAATGTGAATGTCTGACAAAATAAGCACAAGTTACAGTTAAAAACAACTCGTATTAGCATCATTCTGGACTTCTTTACAAGCACACGCGTTTTAGTTGTACAAGAACCATTATTTTATTTAAGTTTTCAATTTGGATATCCGAAATTTCGGATTACAATTTTATATATCACAATTTTCAAATATCTATAATTTTCGAAAACTTTTATATGATTTTCAAAATTGACATTTCATAAAAGCCAACTTTTTAATAAATTGTGATCAAATTTTCGGATACCGAATACGAATATTTTTTGAACACCCACAATCTAAATCATGAAATTCAGTTGAATATTTTGTCCAATACTTCCCCCGTACCAAAATATAAGTCTTATTTGACTTTTTGAATTAAACTTTGACCTTAAATATTTTTATTTGTATTATATAATGCTTGATGCCAAATATATAAATTATATATATATATTTAAATATCGATTGGGATTAACCCAATAGTTTGTGCATCATAGATTCATTGGTATATTTCAATAAATAAATTAAAATAAATGAAAGAAAGAAATAAGTTGGAAATAATAATCAAATGTGCTACTCCAAAAAAAATCTCTTTCTTTCTTTAAATTCGTCTTCTTCACCAATTAAAGTCACCCCCAACAACCATTCACAACATCATCTTCAACACATATAAGAGATTCATAACATAAAAAAGATACTCCCCATTGCCACTCTTACAGAACTAGCTTCCCACTCGCAGATGGCAAGCACCTATGTTTCATATGATATTACCAGCTATGTGGCAAATTTAAATTCCAACAATGCCAATGCCTATGTAAGTTATACGTCCTTACTTCTTATTAAATTTCATGCAAATTAGAGCACATGTTAGCTTGTACAATAAGATTTGTGCACTTCATGTTTAGATGTACTCATGCAGATTGTTAAAAAAAACTATGGATACTTCACTCATTTACTTAAATATCTAATACTTTTGTTTCATTTCTATTGGGTACAGACGGCCACCAAACGGAATGTAATCACCGTCATTATCGTGGTTCTTTTATCCTTGTTGTTATTCTACCTATTTATAATCACCGTTCTTGTGGCTAAATGTGATCTGCCTGCAAAACAACTTGACATGGATCATATGTATGTCGAGTTTGAAACAAATGAGGATTTAGTTCTACTCGATGCAAACGTAACCCTGCGGGTTACTTTAAAAAAAGGTGTTCCTAAGCTGTCCCCAAAGCTGGCTACATTTAACTTAAGTTTAAATGTTGTTAACCATCACCTCATTTGTGCCGTGTGTACTAGCACCTTTAAGATTACTGAAGATGAGCAACTGATGGTACTCAGGTTTAAGCATCAAACACATTTAAACAAAGAGGAAATGCGGGTTTTCCAAAAGAAGTTACACGAGGGAAGTTTACGGATAAAACTAAGTGGGGATTTCAAGTGGCATGAGAAGGACGCAAGGTCACTACTTGTTTTTGAAAATAGTTACAGGCATACAAACTTTGGTTGTGATATAATGTATGAAGATTTCTTTGAAAAATGCCATACACTTGGCTGTGTGTGTTCGTAACTTGGATGCGTGTGATCGTAACTTGGATGGATGCATGTGATCGTAACTTGGATGCGTGTGATCGTTATGTTTTAGCATGTTTAATATATCACTAAACGAGCAACTTATTATTCTATGATTTGAGCCACATCCAATACTCTTACCACAAAAGAAGATGAGGTATCTTAAGAATAAGTTACATGACAAAGACATATGGTTTAACCTCGACGGGGACTTCAAATGGCACATAAAAAAATGAAGAGTCGAGAATTCTCAAAAGTAATTACAAGCACACGCGTTTTAGTTGTACAAAAACCATTATTTTATTTAAGTTTTCAATTTGGATATCCGAAATTTTGGATAACAGTTTTATATATCACAATTTTCAAATATCTATAATTTTCGAAAACTTTTATATGATTTCCAAAATTGACATTTCATAAAAGCCAACTTTTTATTAAATTGTGATCAAATTTTCGGATATCCGAATACAAATATTTTTGAACATACAATCTAAATCATGAAATTCAGTTGAATATTTTGTCCAATACTTCCCCCGTACCAAAATATAAGTCTTATTTGAGTTTTTGAATTGAACTTTGATCTTAAATATTTTAATTTTTATTATATAATGCTTGATGCAAAATATATAAATTATATATATATATATATATATATATATTTAAATATCGATTGGGATTAACCCAATAGTTTGTGCATCATAGATTCATTAGTATATTTCAATAAATAAATTAAAAGAAATGAAAGAAAGAAATAAGTTGGAAATAATAATCAAATGTGCTACTCAAAAAAAAAATCTCTTTCTTTCTTTAAATTCGTCTTCTTCACCAATTAAAGTCACCCCCAACAACCATTCACAACATCATCTTCAACACATATAAGAGATTCACAACATAAAAAAGATACTCCCCATTGCCACTCTTACAGAACTAGCTTCCCACTCGCAGATGGCAAGCACCTATGTTTCATATGATATTACCAGCTATGTGGCAAATTTAAATTCCAACAATGCCAATGCCTATGTAAGTTATACGTCCTTACTTCTTAGTAAATTTCATGCAAATTAGAGCACATGTTAGCTTGTACAATAAGATTTGTGTACTTCATGTTTAGATGTACTCATGCAGATTGTTAAAAAAAAACTATGGATACTTCACTCATTTACTTAAATATCTAATCTTTTGTTTCATTTCTGTTGGGTACACAGACGGCCACCAAACGGAATGTAATCACCGTCATTATCGTGGTTATTTTATCCTTGTTGTTATTCTACCTATTTATAATCACCGTTCTTGTGGCTAAATGTGATCTGCCTGCAAAAAAACTTGACATGGATCATATGTATGTCGAGTTTGAAACAAATGAGGATTTAGTTCTACTCGATGCAAACGTAACCCTGCTGGTTACTTTAAAAAAAGGTATTCTTAAGCTGTCCCCAAAGTTGGCTACTTTTAACTTAAGTTCAAATGTTGTTAACCATCACCTCATCAGTGTCGTGGGTACTAGCACCTTCAGGATTACTGAAGATGCGCAACTGATGGTACTCAGGTTTAAGCAACAAACACATTTAACCAAAGAGGAAATGCGGGTTTTCCAAAGAAGTTACGAGGAAGTTCTGGATAAAACTAAGTGGGGATTTCAAGTGGCATGTGAAAGACGCAAGGTCACTACTTGTTTTTGAAAATAGTTACAGGCATACAAACTTTGGTTGTGATATAATGTATGTAGATTTGCTGAAAAATGCCATACACTTGGCTGTGTGTGATCGTAACTTGGATGCGTGCGATCGTAACTTGGATGGATGCATGTGATCGTAACTTGGATGCGTGTGATAGTTATCTTTTAGCATGTTTAATATATCACTAAACGAGCAACTTATTATTCTACGATTTGAGCCACATCCAATACTCTTACCACAAAAGAAGATGAGGTATCTTAAGAATAAGTTACATGACAAAGACATATGGTTTAACCTCGACGGGGACTTCAAATGGCGCATAAAAAAATGAAGAGTTGAGAATTCTCAAAAGTAATTACAAGCACACGCGTTTTAGTTGTACAAGAACCATTATTTTATTTAAGTTTTCAATTTGGATATCCGAAATTTTGGATAACAGTTTTATATATCACAATTTTCAAATATCTACAATTTTGCGGAAACTTTTATATGATTTCCAAAATTGACATTTTATAAAAGCCAACTTTTTATTAAATTGTGATCAAATTTTCGGATATCCGAATACGAATATTTTTTGAACACCCACAATCTAATTCATGAAATTCAGTTGAATATTTTGTCCAATACTTCCCCCGTACCAAAATATAAGTCTTATTTGACTTTTTGAATTGAACTTTGATCTTAAATATTTTTATTTGTATTATATAATGCTTGATGCAAAATATATAAATTATATATATATATATATATATATATATATTTAAATATCGATTGGGATTAACCCAATAGTTTGTGCATCATAGATTCATTGGTATATTTCAATAAATAAATTAAAAGAAATGAAAGAAAGAAATAAGTTGGAAATAATAATCAAATGTGCTACTCCAAAGAAAATCTCTTTCTTTCTTTAAATTCGACTTCTTCACCAATTAGAGTCACCCCCAACAACCATTCACAACATCATCTTCAACACATATAAGAGATTCACAACATAAAAAAGATACTCCCCATTGCCACTCTTACAGAACTAGCTTCCCACTCGCAGATGGCAAGCACCTATGTTTCATATGATATTACCAACTATGTGGCAAATTTAAATTTTAACAATGCCAATGCCTATGTATGTTATACGTCCTTACTTCTTATAAAATCTCATGCAAATTAGAGCACATGTTAGCTTGTACAATAAGATTTGTGCACATCATGTTTAGATGTACTCATGCAGATTGTTAAAAAAAACTATGGATACTTCCCTCATTTACTTAAATATCTAATACTGTTGTTTCATTTCTGTTGGGTACAGACGGCCAACAAACGGAATGTAATCACCGTCATTATCGTGGTTCTTTTATCCTTCTTTGTTATTCTATCTATTTATAATCACCGTTCTTGTGGCTAAATGTGATCTGCCTGCAAAACAACTTGACATGGATCATATGTATGTCGAGTTTGAAATGAGGATTTAGTTCTACTCGATGCAAACGTAACCCTGCGGGTTACTTTAAAAAAAAGGTATTCTTAAGCTGTCCCCAAAGTTGGCTACTTTTAACTTAAGTTCAAATGTTGTTAACCATCACCTCATCAGTGCCGTGTGTACTAGCACCTTCAAGATTACTGAAGATGAGCAACTGATGGTACTCAGGTTTAAGCATCAAACACATTTAACCAAAGAGGAAATGCGGGTTTTCCAAAAGAAGTTACACGAGGGAAGTTTATGGATAAAACTAAGTGGGGATTTCAAGTGGCATGAGAAGGACGCAAGGTCACTACTTGTTTTTGAAAATAGTTACAGGCATACAAACTTTGGTTGTGATATAATGTATGCAGATTTGATGAAAAATGCCATACACTTGGCTGTGTGTGATCGTAACTTGGATGCGTGTGATCGTAACTTGGATGGATGCATGTGATCGTAACTTGGATGCGTGTGATTGTTATATTTTAGCATGTTTAATATATCACTAAACGAGCAACTTATTATTCTACGATTTGAGCCACATCCAATACTCTTACCACAAAAGAAGATGAGGTATCTTAAGAATAAGTTACATGACAAAGACATATGGTTTAACCTCGACGGGGACTTCAAATGGCGCATAAAAAAATGAAGAGTTGAGAATTCTCAAAAGTAATTATAAGCACACGCGTTTTAGTTGAACAAGAACCATTATTTTATTTAAGTTTTCAATTTGGATATCCGAAATTTTGGATAACAGTTTTATATATCACAATTTTCAAATATCTATAATTTTTGGAAACTTTTATATGATTTCCAAAATTGACATTTTATAAAAGCCAACTTTTTATTAAATTGTGATCAAATTTTAGGATATCCGAATACGAATATTTTTTGAACACCCACAATCTAAATCATGAAATTCAGTTGAATATTTTGTCCAATACTTCCCCCGTACCAAAATATAAGTCTTATTTGACTTTTTGAATTGAACTTTGATCTTAAATATTTTTATTTGTATTATATAATGCTTGATGCAAAATATATAAATTATATATATATATATATATATATATATATATATATATATATATATATATATATATATATATATATATATATATATATATATATTTAAATATCGATTGGGATTAACCCAATAGTTTGTGCATCATAGATTCATTGGTATATTTCAATAAATAAATTAAAAGAAATGAAAGAAAGAAATAAGTTGGAAATAATAATCAAATGTGCTACTCCAAAAAAAAATCTCTTTCTTTCATTAAATTCGACTTCTTCACCAATTAAAGTCACCCCCAACAACCATTCACAACATCATCTTCAACACATATAAGAGATTCACAACATAAAAAAGATACTCCCCATTGCCACTCTTACAGAACTAGCTTCCCACTCGCAGATGGCAAGCACCTATGTTTCATATGATATTACCAGCTATGTGGCAAATTTATATTCCAACAATGCCAATGCCTATGTATGTTATACGTCCTTACTTCTTATAAAATTTCATGCAAATTAGAGCACATGTTAGCTTGTACAATAAGATTTGTGCACATCATGTTTAGATGTACTCATGCAGATTGTTAAAAAAAACTATGGATACTTCCCTCATTTACTTAAATATCTAATACTTTTGTTTCATTTATGTTGGGTACAGACGACCAACAAACGGAATGTAATCACCGTCATTATCGTGGTTCTTTTATCCTTGCTGTTATTCTATCTATTTATAATGACCGTTCTTGTGGCTAAATGTGATCTGCCTGCAAAACAACTTGACATGGATCATATGTATGTCGAGTTTGAAACGAGGATTTAGTTCTACTCGATGCAAACGTAACCCTGCGGGTTACTTTAAAAAAAAGGTATTCTTAAGCTGTCCCCAAAGTTGGCTACTTTTAACTTAAGTTCAAATGTTGTTAACCATCACCTCATCAGTGTCGTGTGTACTAGCACCTTCAAGATTACTGAAGATGAGCAACTGATGGTACTCAGGTTTAAGCATCAAACACATTTAACCAAAGAGGAAATGCGGGTTTTCCAAAAGAAGTTACACGAGGGAAGTTTATGGATAAAACTAAGTGGGGATTTCAAGTGGCATGAGAAGGACGCAAGGTCACTACTTGTTTTTGAAAATAGTTAGAGGCATACAAACTTTGGTTGTGATATAATGTATGCAGATTTCTTTGAAAAATGCCATACACTTGGTACGTGTGTGATCGTAACTTGGATGCGTGTGATCGTAACTTGGATGGATGCATGTGATCGTAACTTGGATGCGTGTGATTGTTATCTTTTAGCATGTTTAATATATCACTAAACGAACAACTTATTATTCTACGATTTGAGCCACATCCAATACTCTTACCACAAAAGAAGATGAGGTATCTTAAGAATAACTTACATGACAAAGACATATGGTTTAACCTCGACGGGGACTTCAAATGGCACATAAAAAAAATGAAGAGTCGAGAATTCTCAAAAGTAATTACAAGCACACGCGTTTTAGTTGTACAAAAACCATTATTTTATTTAAGTTTTCAATTTGGATATCCGAAATTTTGGATAACATTTTTATATATCACAATTTTCAAATATCTATAATTTTCGGAAACTTTTATATGATTTCCAAAATTGACATTTCATAAAAGCCAACTTTTTATTAAATTCTGATCAAATTTTCGGATATCCGAATACAAATATTTTTTGAACACCCACAATCTAAATCATGAAATTCAGTTGAATATTTTGTCCAATACTTCCCCCGTACCAAAATATAAGTCTTATTTGACTTTTTGAATTGAACTTTGATCTTAAATATTTTAATTTTTATTATATAATGCTTGATGCAAAATATATAAATTATATATATATATATATTTAAATATCGATTGGGATTAACCCAATAGTTTGTGCATCATAGATTCATTAGTATATTTCAATAAATAAATTAAAAGAAATGAAAGAAAGAAATAAGTTGGAAATAATAATCAAATGTGCTACTCCAAAAAAAATCTCTTTCTTTCTTTAAATTCGTCTTCTTCACCAATTAAAGTCACCCCCAACAACCATTCACAACATCATCTTCAACACATATAAGAGATTCACAACATAAAAAAGATACTCCCCATTGCCACTCTTACAGAACTAGCTTCCCACTCGCAGATGGCAAGCATCTATGTTTCATATGATATTACCAGCTATGTGGCAAATTTAAATTCCAACAATGCCAATGCCTATGTAAGTTATACGTCCTTACTTCTTAGTAAATTTCATGCAAATTAGAGCACATGTTAGCTTGTACAATAAGATTTGTGCACTTCATGTTTAAATGTACTCATGCAGATTGTTAAAAAAAACTATGGATACTTCACTCATTTACTTAAATATCTAATACTTTTGTGTCATTTCATTGGGTACAAGAGGCCATCAAACGGAATGTAATCACCGTCATTATCGTGGTTCTTTTATCCTTGTTGTTATTCTACCTATTTATAATCACCGTTCTTGTGGCTAAATGTGATCTGCCTGCGAAACAACTTGACATGGATCATATGTATGTCGAGTTTGAAACAAATGAGGATTTAGTTCTACTCGATGCAAACGTAACCCTGCTGGTTACTTTAAAAAAAAGGTATTCTTAAGCTGTCCCCAAAGTTGGATACTTTTAACTTAAGTTCAAATGTTGTTAACCATCACCTCATCAGTGCCGTGGGTACTAGCACCTTCAAGATTACTGAAGATGCGCAACTGATGGTACTCAGGTTTAAGCATCAAACACATTTAACCAAAGAGGAAATGCGGGTTTTCCAAAAGAAGTTACACGAGGGAAGTTTATGGATAAAACTAAGTGGGGATTTCAAGTGGCATGAGAAGGACGCAAGGTCACTACTTGTTTTTGAAAATAGTTCTCAGGCATACAAAGTTTGGTTGTGATATAATGTATGCAGATTTGCTGAAAAATGCCATACACTTGGCTGTGTGTGATCGTAACTTGGATGCGTGTGATCGTAACTTGGATGGATGCATGTGATCGTAACTTGGATGCGTGTGATTGTTATCTTTTAGCATGTTTAATATATCACTAAACGAACAACTTATTATTCTACGATTTGAGCCACATCCAATACTCTTACCACAAAAGAAGATGAGGTATCTTAAGAATAACTTACATGACAAAGACATATGGTTTAACCTCGACGGGGACTTCAAATGGCACATAAAAAAAATGAAGAGTCGAGAATTCTCAAAAGTAATTACAAGCACACGCGTTTTAGTTGTACAAAAACCATTATTTTATTTAAGTTTTCAATTTGGATATCCGAAATTTTGGATAACAGTTTTATATATCACAATTTTCAAATATCTATAATTTTCGGAAACTTTTATATGATTTCCAAAATTGACATTTCATAAAAGCCAACTTTTTATTAAACTAGGCGAGTACCCGCGCCTAGCGGCAGCGATTCTTAGCGGCAGACAATTAACGATATGCGATATTGTGGTAAGTGTTTAAGTATTATACATCGCTAAATAATTTCGACTTATCTATTTCTAGTCGCTATTTCTAAGAGTAGTCGCTATCTAAGTTAAACAGCGTCGCTATTTTCAATAAAAGTCGCTAACCCGATTAAATACTATCATCCCAATTTAGGCTATTCTAGTTCATTAGCAATATTGCTACATGGTCATCATTCAAATATTAAAATTTTAATACAATCATAGTCGTAGCACTAACACCAGCTTGAACAACTTGAAATATGTAAATAACCATATTCTATATAATATATAAACGCGAGCGAGTGAACCCGCGTGTTGCATCGGGGTCACCGTGTTGATGCATAGAACAATAATGTTAATGTTTTTTCCTAGTACATAATGTTAAGCGTTTTCAATAAAGCTGGACTTATGAAAATGTATATTTAATCTCATCATTAACAGACTACAATTTAAGTCAACTATGGTCGAAAATATTCCCACATACATCATTCAAAGTACTTAAGCAACAACTTTTGCATTTAATTAACCAATAAATGTCACACCCAGATTGTAGTGGTAACATCAAAAGGTATGTTACTTACATTGTCATTCCAATTAGCACGATGAACGATACCAAAAGAAGCTTGGCACTCCTGCTAGTATGACTAAATTTTGATCACAAACCAACGAATCTCATAACTTGTAGGGTATTACAGGGCATCATAATAGCCAAAATCAGTACGAAAGAAAAGTTAATTGTTCACTGTGCTCGAATTCCAAGTTTTCCTTTAGAACGGCGGTGAGCCCGCACTTCTTGGGGATACCTTATCGATGCCTAGAACAATTGTGATAATGAATATTTAGGTGAAATTGTTAGTATATGAGTGTGTTTCCAACCAATATTTGAGAAATCATTGATTTCATTTGTTGTTTTTCTTGACGCTCATCGGGTTGTATATTGACAAACAATTACCAAATTTGTTGGTTTGGCGGTCGTTTAGTCGGCAACATCATGGGAAAGTTCACGGCCGTTTTGTAAACATGCAAATTCAGTTCACCAATACACATGTAAATAGTATAGGTAATGTCGATTATATACTAAAAAATTTCATTGATCCAACGTATGAGCCTTTCAAGTAAAACTAAAACTTTATACTTTATGTTGTTTATGTTCATATAGTTACCACTTAAGAACTATAACTGTGCATTGCACACAATGAAAACATCTATAGGTGTTGCTACTATACATAGGGCTAAAGCAATCAATAAAACTTCTTAGCTTCAACATCTACTTTTGTGACTATCGACTTCGAATTACATGACGATCAAGTTCAATTTGACCATATGCTTCGTGACTTTGAGCTTGACTTATGGCACATTCAATTTCATTTAAGCTATCTTTTGGCATCTACTTCGGTGACAGGGAAAATCGCACATTCAACTCCACCGTATGTGACATCTTCCTTCGACTTCTATACGAATAAAGTTAGTGGACACTGAAACAAACATTGTAGCTTTTTAGAGTAACAAAGAATTCACAATGGTTATCTATGATTACTAAATTAAAAAAAAAATCATGTCTTAGAGCAAAAAAAAATATTAGTTACCTGATTATCAATTCTTAGGGACGAAAATTGTCTTCCTCCTTTCAAGATAATATTTAATTAAACAGAAAGCTTTTTTACATTTAGTCGACATCTAAAATCTGAATTTTGTAATGGAACATGAATGGACCTGAAGGTACACGATAGGTAGGTAACAAAGCTTCATTTTTTTCTGAATTGAGTTCAGCTTTGGTGTGTTAATTGTACTTGAGGCACTGCCCTTGTGGTATCAAAAATTACGGATGGGGAAAAATAGCGACTTCAAACTAATAATGCAAAGCAAATGAATGACAAAACTATTGTGTATACGCATAAAAGACCTTCTGATGAAGATGCCCTACTCGTTTTTATCGAGCGTTGGATCTTTTATGTGAAGGTGGCCATGAAAAGGAATACGGGCGATAATATTCTCAACATATATAATGAGAAGTTGCCTAGTAGAAGTATCTAAACCTATATCAGATTCTAGCCTAAACCCATATTTGCTAACCAAAATTTTGTTCCTCTTTCGAGATTGTGCATGTGGTTGAACAAAAGTGCGTAGTCAAGGAAATAATTTTATAGCAGATGCAAAAAAGCATATATCTTTATATGCAAAGGCGAATAAAGCGTCGTATTTTAACAGTAGAAGCACAATGAATAACACCCATTAGTAAGAGCAAAACGTATGAACAACATGAGTTGAGGCAAAGGACAAAGAGTGCACCTCGGTCTAGGGAATTGCTACCCTAAGCATCTAGCGGTAATTCTTGAGGACCATGAAGCAGATATTGGTACTGACCCTATAACAGAGTCCTAAACAAATCGAAACATTAGACAAAAGAATGTTTCTACCTTCTAAAGGCAAGCAACTACTTCACAACACTTTAAAACTACTTATCTGATGTATTTAGACAGTTTAAGGTGATCTTTTGGGATTGTCTATTAGAACATTTGTTATTATTCTTAAAATCGGAAGCATACAATCAGCTTAGTTCAACCTAAGGCCCAACTATCAAATGAGTACTTTTGAATCCACCACGAATTGGTTCATTTCAAGTGATTATTTTTAATGAACTGATTAAAAACATATTGGTTGGTAGCTGCTTGTATCCTAATGCTTATTTCAAAGAAAAATAAGCACATAATCAGTTTTTCTTTTTTGGCCTGTCATGTACTAATTGTCACCATTATTGTTGTTTTTTTTATTATGAATTAGTAGTATAATCTAAATATTATTAGCTTACCTATTTCACAATTTTGAATCTAGAGCATATTATTTAGTGACCATACTGGACGATCGGACCTTTCACACGCATATTGTGTCTCTTTTATAATCGTAATCTTGGTCCCGCTCTCTTTTCCAACCCTTATCCTTGGCACGGCCTCTGCTTCGACACATGACATTTGCCTCGTTCATGAGAAGACGGACATGGCTATGTGACAACATTACCCCTATCTCTTACGGTACCTCCTTCATTCCGTAAACTTTTAACATGAATTCACATTCAATCAATAACAAAACCTAAACATACATGTATGTTAAAATCTTATTATTCAACACAAAAGACTAAATCCGTCGCCATACTCAGGTTCAAAGACATAAAATGGCATGTTCTACGATAGCGAAAAAATCCAACGCATGGAAAAAAAAAAACTAACACGAGAAAGAAAAGTACATATGCTTATTAAACCATATCTGAAACAAATACTACGGTTTAACAAAATAAAGTACATGAGTATGCACCTTGTCAATTGTGACATCACTCGGGAGGCCGCTCGTACATCGCCTGAAAAGAAATATTTTCACTTTCATTAATAAAAAAAAAATGAATGGGCAACAACATTACCGTTTCTTCCAGTTTTTCCTATTTGAATTTGGTTCCAACACAATTCAAAAGCAGTGTCATTTACTTTTTTTCTTTATACACCCAGGCACCTAATGTGATGATTCTTAAGTGGTTGATGACTATGCCCCTCTTTAATCTCATGCATATAAAATGAATGAACTAACTAACATCTAAAGCTCTACAATCTGCAATTGGAAATAATATGGGATTATCCTATATAGGTGTACAAATCTTGGTGTCCTCAACATATACATTCATCTTAAAAGAGCATATGAAAAGTCATATGATCTAAACCAATAGCGATCCCGGCATTAGCAACACATCAGCAAATCGCATAAGCAAATTAAACCTGGCATCAGAAACCCAACCCACATCAGCAACCCAAATTAGCCAACGCTAAAAGGTTCTTATCAACCCATTTATAGAGACGACCCATAATATAAATTCTAAGGACTTGTTTATATTAAGGACCTATGAGAAGATGTGGAACGTTTGATGTTAAAGCATAAAATATCTTTATTACTCTATAAATCATTTAGGCCTACACAATAGGCATATAAGCAATCCAAACACCATTTAAAATGGTCAACTAACAAAATTGTCATTATAAACACGTAGTTTACATAATTATGTGGTTATGACCTCGTCACAACCGTAGATACAATTTCATCCCACTGTGGCATTTAATCGAACACTTTATGGGCATCCTCCAAATTGCCGCCACAAAACTTATAACAATCATAGTAACAACAAATAAACTGAGAGAAATTTGATATCGAGATGTCTGAGAATAACATACCATAACAAAAATTGTCTCAGATCTCAATGAGAAGAACCTCAATATCCTTGAAGGCAACCTCACCCACCGGTAAATAGGGCACAATCATAAAAAATGCGGCCTGCAAAATTAGACATGTTGTGAATAACAAAAATCATAAAAGAATCTCACTACACACACAAAAAAAAACGCACCTTGAATTATTAACCCCTGCTCAAAAACTATCAAGTGAAAAAAGCAATCACCGAATTTAGTTTGTAGGTGTCGCTGATTTTGATTGCAGAGAGTCTGTGTGTGTGTGTTTTTAAGACGTTCTTGGACTGGCGGCGGCGGCTGCTGTTGGTTTAGTGAGAGAGATGAGAGAGATATGTGGTGTGTTTAGGTTAGAGAATATGCAGGTATGTTTTATTCGGGTTTTTTTTTCTAACTCATTTGACCAATCGAATAATTTCACTTTTCCACTTTTCAAGTTTGACTGTTTTTGTATTATATGTAGTATAGATTGTGATCAAATTTTCGGATATCCGAATACAAATATTTTTTGAACACCCACAATCTAAATCATGAAATTCAGTTGAATATTTTGTCCAATACTTCCCCCGTACCAAAATATAAGTCTTATTTGACTTTTTGAATTGAACTTTGATCTTAAATATTTTAATTTTTATTATATAATGCTTGATGCAAAATATATAAATTATATATATATATATATATATATATATATTTAAATATCGATTGGGATTAACCCAATAGTTTGTGCATCATAGATTCATTAGTATATTTCAATAAATAAATTAAAAGAAATGAAAGAAAGAAATAAGTTGGAAATAATAATCAAATGTGCTACTCCAAAAAAATCTCTTTCTTTCTTTAAATTCGTCTTCTTCACCAATTAAAGTCACCCCCAACAACCATTCACAACATCATCTTCAACACATATAAGAGATTCACAACATAAAAAAGATACTCCCCATTGCCACTCTTACAGAACTAGCTTCCCACTCGCAGATGGCAAGCACCTATGTTTCATATGATATTACCAGCTATGTGGCAAATTTAAATTCCAACAATGCCAATGCTTATGTAAGTTATACGTCCTTACTTCTTAGTAAATTTCATGCAAATTAGAGCACATGTTAGCTTGTACAATAAGATTTGTGCACTTCATGTTTAAATGTACTCATGCAGATTGTTAAAAAAAAACTATGGATACTTCACTCATTTACTTAAATATCTAATACTTTTGTGTCATTTCTGTTGGGTACACAGAAGGCCATCAAACGGAATGTAATCACCGTCATTATCGTGGTTCTTTTATCCTTGTTGTTATTCTACCTATTTATAATCATCGTTCTTGTGGCTAAATGTGATCTGCCTCATGAAACAACTTGACATGGATCATATGTATGTCGAGTTTGAAACAAATGAGGATTTAGTTCTACTCGATGCAAACGTAACCCTGCTGGTTACTTTAAAAAAAGGTATTCTTAAGCTGTCCCCAAAGTTGGATACTTTTAACTTAAGTTCAAATGTTGTTAACCATCACCTCATCAGTGCCGTGGGTACTAGCACCTTCAAGATTACTGAAGATGCGCAACTGATGGTACTCAGGTTTAAGCATCAAACACATTTAACCAAAGAGGAAATGCGGGTTTTCCAAAAGAAGTTACACGAGGGAAGTTTATGGATAAAACTAAGTGGGGATTTCAAGTGGCATGAGAAGGACGCAAGGTCACTACTTGTTTTTGAAAATAGTTACAGGCATACAAAGTTTGGTTGTGATATAATGTATGCAGATTTGCTGAAAAATGCCATACACTTGGTACGTGTGTGATCGTAACTTGGATGCGTGTGATCGTAACTTGGATGGATGCATGTGATCGTAACTTGGATGCGTGTGATTGTTATCTTTTAGCATGTTTAATATATCACTAAACGAAAAACTTATTATTCTACGATTTGAGCCACATCCAATACTCTTACCACAAAAGAAGATGAGGTATCTTAAGAATAACTTACATGACAAAGACATATGGTTTAACCTCGACGGGGACTTCAAATGGCACATAAAAAAAATGAAGAGTCGAGATTTCTCAAAAGTAATTACAAGCACACGCGTTTTAGTTGTACAAAAACCATTATTTTATTTAAGTTTTCAATTTAGATATTCGAAATTTTGGATAACAGTTTTATATATCACAATTTTCAAATATCTATAATTTTTGGAAACTTTTATATGATTTCCAAAATTGACATTTCATAAAAGCCAACTTTTTATTAAATTGTGATCAAATTTTCGGATATCCGAATACAAATATTTTTTGAACACCCACAATCTAAATCATGAAATTCAGTTGAATATTTTGTCCAATACTTCCCCCGTACCAAAATATAAGTCTTATTTGACTTTTTGAATTGAACTTTGATCTTAAATATTTTAATTTTTATTATATAATGCTTGATGAAAAATATATAAATTACATATATATATATATATATTTAAATATCGATTGGGATTAACCCAATAGTTTGTGCATCATAGATTCATTAGTATATTTCATTAAATAAATTAAAAGAAATGAAAGAAAGAAATAAGTTGGAAATAATAATCAAATGTGCTACTCCAAAAAAATCTCTTTCTTTCTTTAAATTCGTCTTCTTCTCCAATTAAAGTCACACCCAACAACCATTCACAACATCATCTTCAACACATATAAGATATTCACAACATAAAAAAGATACTCCCCATTGCCACTCTTACAGAACTAGCTTCCCACTCGCAAATGGCAAGCATCTATGTTTCATATGATATTACCAGCTATGTGGCAAATTTAAATTCCAACAATGTCAATGCCTATGTAAGTTATACGTCCTTACTTCTTAGTAAATTTCATGCAAATTAGAGCACATGTTAGCTTGTACAATAAGATTTGTGCACTTCATGTTTAAATGTACTCATGCATTGTTAAAAAACTATGGATACTTCACTCATTTACTTAAATATCTAATACTTTTGTGTCATTTCTGTTGGGTACACAGAAGGCCATCAAACGGAATGTAATCACCGTCTTTATCGTGGTTTTTTTATCCTTGTTGTTATTCTACCTATTTATAATCACCGTTCTTGTGGCTAAATGTGATCTGCCTGCGAAACAACTTGACATGGATCATATGTATGTCGAGTTTGAAACAAATGAGGATTTAGTTCTACTCGATGCAAACGTAACCCTGCTGGTTACTTAAAAAAAAAGGTATTCTTAAGCTGTCCCCAAAGTTGGATACTTTTAACTTAAGTTCAAATGTTGTTAACCATCACCTCATCAGTGCCGTGGGTACTAGCACCTTCAAGATTACTGAAGATGCGCAACTGATGGTACTCAGGTTTAAGCATCAAACACATTTAACCAAAGAGGAAATGCGGGTTTTCCAAAAGAAGTTACACGAGGGAAGTTTATGGATAAAACTAAGTGGGGATTTCAAGTGGCATGAGAAGGACGCAAGGTCACTACTTGTTTTTGAAAATAGTTACAGGCATACAAAGTTTGGTTGTGATATAATGTATGCAGATTTGATGAAAAATGCCATACACTTGGCTGTGTGTGATCGTAACTTGGATGCGTGTGATCGTAACTTGGATGGATGCATGTGATCGTAACTTGGATGCGTGTGATTGTTATCTTTTAGCATGTTTAATATATCACTAAACGAACAACTTATTATTCTACGATTTGAGCCACATCCAATACTCTTACCACAAAAGAAGATGAGGTATCTTAAGAATAACTTACATGACAAAGACATATGGTTTAACCTCGACGGGGACTTCAAATGGCACATAAAAAAATGAAGAGTCGAGAATTCTCAAAAGTAATTACAAGCACACGCGTTTTAGTTGTACAAAAACCATTATTTTATTTAAGTTTTCAATTTGGATATCCGAAATTTTGGATAACAGTTTTATATATCACAATTTTCAAATATCTGTAATTTGCGGAAACTTTTATATGATTTCCAAAATTGACATTTCATAAAAGCCAACTTTTTATTAAATTGTGATCAAATTTTCGGATATCCGAATACAAATATTTTTTGAACACCCACAATCTAAATCATGAAATTCAGTTGAATATTTTGTCCAATACTTCCCCCGTACCAAAATATAAGTCTTATTTGACTTTTTGAATTGAACTTTGATCTTAAATATTTTAATTTTTATTATATAATGCTTGATGCAAAATATATAAATTACATATATATATATATATATATTTAAATATCGATTGGGATTAACCCAATAGTTTGTGCATCATAGATTCATTAGTATATTTCAATAAATAAATTAAAAGAAATGAAAGAAAGAAATAAGTTGGAAATAATAATCAAATGTGCTACTCCAAAAAAATCTCTTTCTTTCTTTAAATTCGTGTTCTTCACCAATTAAAGTCACACCCAACAACCATTCACAACATCATCTTCAACACATATAAGAGATTCACAACATAAAAAAGATACTCCCCATTGCCACTCTTACAGAACTAGCTTCCCACTCGCAAATGGCAAGCATCTATGTTTCATATGATATTACCAGCTATGTGGCAAATTTAAATTCCAACAATGCCAATGCTTATGTAAGTTATACGTCCTTACTTCTTAGTAAATTTCATGCAAATTAGAGCACATGTTAGCTTGTACAATAAGATTTGTGCACTTCATGTTTAAATGTACTCATGCAGATTGTTAAAAAAAACTATGGATACTTCACTCATTTACTTAAATATCTAATACTTTTGTGTCATTTCTGTTGGGTACACAGAAGGCCATCAAACGGAATGTAATCACCGTCTTTATCGTGGTTCTTTTATCCTTGTTGTTATTCTACCTATTTATAATCACCGTTCTTGTGGCTAAATGTGATCTGCCTGCGAAACAACTTGACATGGATCATATGTATGTCGAGTTTGAAACAAATGAGGATTTAGTTCTACTCGATGCAAACGTAACCCTGCTGGTTACTTTAAAAAAAGGTATTCTTAAGCTGTCCCCAAAGTTGGATACTTTTAACTTAAGTTCAAATGTTGTTAACCATCACCTCATCAGTGACGTGGGTACTAGCACCTTCAAGATTACTGAAGATGCGCAACTGATGGTACCCAGGTTTAAGCATCAAACACATGTAACAAAAGAGGAAATGCGGGTTTTCCAAAAGAAGTTACACGAGGGAAGTTTATGGATAAAACTAAGTGGGGATTTCAAGTGGCATGTGAAAGACGCAAGGTCACTACTTGTTTTTGAAAATAGTTACAAGCATACAAACTTTGGTTGTGATATAATGTATGTAGATTTGCTGAAAAATGCCATACACTTGGTACGTGTGTGATCGTAACTTGGATGCGTGTGATCGTTATCTTATAGCATGTTTAATATATCACTAAACGAGCAACTTATTATTCCACGATTTGAGCCATATCCAATACTCTTACCACCAAAGAAGATGAGGTATCTTAAGAATAAGTTATATGACAAAGACATATGGTTTAACCTCGACGGGGATTTCAAATGGCGCATAAAAAAATGAAGAGTCGAGAATTCTCAAAAGTAATTACAAGCACACGCGTTTTAGTTGTACAAGAACCATTATTTTATTTAAGTTTTCAATTTGGATATCCGAAATTTTGGATAACAGTTTTATATATCACAATTTTCAAATATCTATAATTTTCGGAAACTTTTATATGATTTCCAAAATTGACATTTTATAAAAGCCAACTTTTTATTAAATTGTGATCAAATTTTCGGATATCCGAATACGAATATTTTTTGAACACCCACAATCTAAATCATGAAATTCAGTTGAATATTTTGTCCAATACTTCCCCCGTACCAAAATATAAGTCTTATTTGACTTTTTGAATTGAACTTTGATCTTAAATATTTTTATTTGTATTATATAATGCTTGATGCAAAATATATAAATTATATATATATACTTAAATATCGATTGGGATTAACCCAATAGTTTGTGCATCATAGATTCATTGGTATATTTCAATAAATAAATTAAAAGAAATGAAAGAAAGAAATAAGTTGGAAATAATAATCAAATGTGTTACTCCAAAAAAAAATCTCTTTCTTTCTTTAAATTCGTCTTCTTCACCAATTAAAGTCACCCCCAACAACCATTCACAACATATTCTTCAACTCATATAAGAGATTCACAACATAAAAAAGATACTCCCCCATTGCCACTCTTACAGAACTAGCTTCCCACTCGCAGATGGCAAGCACCTATGTTTCATATGATATTACCAGCTATGTGGCAAATTTAAATTCCAACAATGCCAATGCCTATGTAAGTTATACGTCCTTACTTCTTTTTAAATTTCATGCAAATTAGAGCACATGTTAGCTTGTACAATAAGATTTGTGCACTTCATGTTTAGATGTACTCATGCATTGTTAAAAAAACTATGGATACTTCACTCATTTACTTAAATATCTAATACTTTTGTTTCATTTCATTTGGTACGACGGCCACCAAACGGAATTTAATCACCGTCATTATCGTGGTTCTTTTATCCTTGCTGTTATTCTATCTATTTATAATCACCGTTCTTGTGGCTAAATGTGATGCAAGAAAACAACTTGACATGGATCATATGTATGTCGAGTTTGAAATGAGGATTTAGTTCTACTGATGCAAAGCGTAACCTGCGGGTTACTTTAAAAAGGGTATTCTTAAGTTTGTCCCCAAAGTTGGATACTTTTAACTTAAGTTCAAATGTTGTTAACCATCACCTCATCAGTGCCGTGTGTACTAGAACCTTCAAGATGCGAAGATGAGCAAGCTGATGGTACTTCCAGGTTTAAGCATCAAACACATGTAACAAAAGAGGAAATGCGGGTTTTCCAAAAGAAGTTACACGAGGGAAGTTTATGGATAAAACTAAGTGGGGATTTCAAGTGGCATGTGAAAGACGCAAGGTCACTACTTGTTTTTGAAAATAGTTACAGGCATACAAACTTTGGTTGTGATATAATGTATGTAGATTTCTTTGAAAAATGCCATACACTTGGCTGTGTGTGATCGTAACTTGGATGCGTGTGATCGTAACTTGGATGCGTGTGATCGTTATCTTATAGCATGTTTAATATATCATTAAACGAGCAACTTATTATTCCACGATTTGAGCCATATCCAATACTCTTACCACCAAAGAATATGAGGTATCTTAAGAATAAGTTATATGACAAAGACATATGGTTTAACCTCGACGTGGACTTCAAATGGCACATAAAAAAATGAAGAGTCGAGAATTCTCAAAAGTAATTACAAGCACACGCGTTTTAGTTGTACAAAAACCATTATTTTATTTAAGTTTTCAATTTGGATATCCGAAATTTTGGATAACAGTTTTATATATCACAATTTTCAAATATCTATAATTTTCGAAAACTTTTATATGATTTCCAAAATTGACATTTCATAAAAGCTAACTTTTTAATAAATTGTGATCAAATTTTCGGATATCCAGATACGAATATTTTTTAAACACCCACAATCTAAATCATGAATTTCAATTGAGTATTTTGTCCAATAATGGTATCAAAGATGGCTTGGTCGTGTTACTTGACATAAGAACAAAGAGTAAGAATAAAGAAGTGATAATGAAAATATTCTTTTTACAAATGCAACACATGCTCTTTTTATCTCATATTAAGTGTTCATTTTGACATTTTTTAACCATAAATAATTTTATTTGTCTTATATAATACTTGATGAAAATTATACTAATGAAAATACATTTAAAACTCAATCTATTTATATATTTTGCATTAAGTAATATATAACACAAATAATAAAATTTAAAGTTAAAGTTGAACAAAAAATACTCCAAAAAGTTAAAGTGGACATTTAATTTTGGACGAACGGAGGTAGTATTACGGAACAAATAAACAAAGGACAATTACAAAAGAAATGATAACTCATGTACCTTTTTAACAAGACAATTAAAAATGATGAGCCCAAAAAACTAAGACAACAATTATGCGCGATGTTCTAAAACCCGTTTTGACCCAGCCGGTTCGACCGGTTGAACTGGAAACCCGTTAGGAGACCCGGCCGGATGTGGTCAGGTTTTTGCTTATTTGAGAACCGGACTGAACCGACGGTTTTTCATTGACCCAAGTCGACCCGGTTTGATAAACGTCATTACTTTCGTTCTTTTTTTCTTTACTTTAAACAAGAAAAATATTTTCATTCTTTTAAAAATAACAAAATCATTTTGTCATTTCATTTTCGCTAAACTCAAAATTTGTGTTATGTTAAGTTCTATATTTGTGTGGACAGACATATTGTGATTTGAAAAGTTTATATTTAAATTGAAAAGCTAAAGTGGTGGTAACTAATGTGGTTAAGTTTTGATGAGATAATAAATGTGACACACGGTAAATTTTTACTAAAATTTAACTGATAATTAGTAATTTATTATTACTAAGCCTAATCCACTAAGCATGCATAAGCTTTGCCTGATCATTTGAGTAGATAGCTCGCATACAGTAAAAATTTCACCACTCTTGCATTCATATCATTTTATGAATATTTCATTTTGTCTTATGATTTAAATTGTAAGGCGAGAGGTTATCTCGTTTTCCCGGTGACCCACACTTTGCAGCGTAACACTATGATAAGGGCTTGATAAAACAAATGACAAATGTCTGTGATATGGAATATTACCAAATAAAAATATTTCGAACACGTAACAATAAGACACTACGTTGTAAAAGTTATCAAACAATGATACTTTGGTCACAATTTAATATCGCGGGACACAAAATATTTAACACACTATCACTTAAACAATAACTTTTATAAAACTCAAATACAAATAAATCCTAAGTATAAATTACCTATACATACAAATGTTTACTTATACCCTTCTTTTAGATAAAAACCCTTTTTATTAAAAAGAAATGAGATGATATCTCTTTGTCTTTCTCTTCCACTCACGACAAAAGGGAAACACAAGAACCAGGAAAAGCAAAAGATATCAAATCCATCTTCAACCTCTCCCTACCCCTAGCCCTGCGATTCCACCTAGGTCGAATCTTCCCAAAAGGAGATAACCCAACATATTCATCCATCCTACCCTTCCTCTTTCATACCAAATTCATGAAAGATTTGCTTCCCAAATCCCTCTTGATGCGCCGCTACCCTTCGATGGAATCCAAGGAAAATCAAGATAAACCCCATGAGAGAAACAAATCTTTCCACCAATCCATCTTGAGCCTATGTCCAAGATTCGTTTAGCTTTTGGAAGTTAACTATATTTGGCTTCAAACAAAGTTGCAAGGTGAGAAAGCTTGGTCAAAGACTCCTCTCTTAATCCCTTCTTAAGCAACTCGAATGACCAAGGACACATACAAATCAAATCTCAAACACACCACAAAGAGTGATATTCTCAAGGGTGTCGAGAAGCTGTTGGGTTGCTCGGAATCAATTAAGGGGGTTTGATTTGTGTGGGGTTCCTCGAGTTAGCTTTCATCCTCAACATTCTCTCATCTCATCCTTAACAAGGTTCAATGTCCATCTCTTCTTGTATTTTCTTTTATGTATAGTGTGATAATGACATGATAATTGGTGATGTGTTGTAGAGGTTCGAAAAACATAAGTAGAAATTTATGTTGTTGATTAATCTTAAGACTTCACGCTAGTGATAATTTCTTATGTAAATCTTGAGTTGTTGTTGGATTCTTTGTTTTAGTCTTGTCGAATTCATGAGTCAAAAGAAAAGGAAGTAGAGTTTTAATAAAAAGATTAGACAATAGGACTAAAAGCTAAGTATTCTTGTTATGTAACCTTGGTGTTTAGATGAACAATTTACGTGACCACGAATTTAGGTTGTCGCTTGCAATAAGGGTCGATTGGGTTCTGCCAGGGGAGTAGGAGCTTAGAATAGTTAAGTCTTGTGAAACCTACTTATGTCTAATAAACCTCGAATCTGGAAAAGAACTTGAGTTGGTTGTGAAGCTTTGAGTAGTACTCATCAGTCAAACCAAATTTATTAGTATGAGTATGTTGTCTGTTTTGAAAGCCTTTCCCACATAAAAGTGTCATTTACAAACCTTCCTTCCCGACTTAAACATGTCTAAGAATTTCCTCCTGTGACCATAGGACTAGTAGTCTAAATGTAGGTAAAAGTCAAAACCATGGTAGTAATGTTCAAGTCGAATTGCGTGGGGTGAAAGGTTGTCGATTTGCCACAAGACTCAAGACGGAAATGTTGTAGAAACGTTAGTGTCGAACCTAAGACCCTCAACCATTCTCTTGTGTTTAAGTCATTCTACGAATTCCCTTGATACAAGTGTTCCCTTATTAAAAGTTTCAAAGAGTGAAATAGACTATCAAAAACAATTGTCAACTGTTAGAAAATCTTGTTTGATCACCATGTTAATAATACAAGAAGCTCACTAAAGCATCTTTGGGCGCACCCATGGGTTACTCTTGAGGGTGCATTTGTTTAACAGAAGAACAAAGTCTTTTATGTTGTACAAACCTCACTCGGGCCTAGGCCCAATTTCGTTGCATTGTTGCTAACTACAGGCCTCGGCCCATAATAATTCGAGTGCGTTTGATAGTCCAAACAAAACAACAACTTAAGACTTGTAACATAAAATGGAAAATTATTATAGACATAAACTCGTCTACGACATATTCGAGCCTTCTAACTTAGACATACACTCATATGCAACGTCAAATAAACGAAAGGGAAATGTGATGATACAATGAAACAAATGTTTCTCCAACATAGTCTACGTAATAAATTTTTACGTCAAAGTCAACGTTTAACGTGACCGAGTAAACATACATATGTCAAGGGATCTATTAGTAGAAAAGCCTGTACCTTAGGAGCAATTGTTGACAAACAAATAAAAACCACTATATCATTTGATCATATATTAAACTTGAAAGTCTTCGAATTTAACTCAAGTATTTTCTAAATACAATTAGAAATTAAATCAATTATATATAAATAATTTTGACAAAACCATTTTGTGTCAACTTAAATAAGTATATATACATTTATATGCTTACTAATGGAACATTGTAATTATTTGTTTTAAATCAAACTTTGGATTTTAAAACCATACTAATGTCAATATGAAAAGTGTATATACTCCGTATACTTACTAGTAAAAATCATTTTTACAATTTTTACAAACTAACGTTAGTATTAATAAAATTATAAAAAAAACCATTTAACTACTTTAAGTAAGGATTACTTAAAACAATGAACTAAAACATTGCCCTCCTTATCTAGGTCGCGTGTCGGTGCCGTTTCACAACCATCACTAATCCCGCTCTCGGATTTGCACACTTGCTAAGGTGAGTTTTCATAGCCCTTCTTTTACATGATAAACTGTTTTATACACTTTGGGGTGAGAAATATGCAAAAACCTTTTTATGGACCAAAACTATTACATGATTACTATTACGTGGTTTAGCCTAAGCCCTTATGTCCCTAGAGAATGCCCTTTTTCATGAACCGTCAATTCCCCATTGGGAAACGCGAATGTTATAAATAGATCTATTGAGGGTGACTCCTCCGTTCGGTTGGCCATGCTTAGGTCAAGGCGAAACGTATACCATGTCGGAACCGAGTGTTGAGGGACAAAACACTCGCTATGGGCCCCTATATTGTATGACATCTTTTAGCATACAGAAACTGTCGTAGTATCGGTTGCATGAACTTAGAGCTAACGTAATAGACTTTCATTCATATATCATTATATTCGTTGTAATGATTATATGACTTTGCTTATGGTCCAAGCTTACTATTTTAACTTAAACCTATGAACTCACCCGCCTTTTAGCTGACATTTTTAGCATATTTTCTCAGGTGCTTAAGTTATGATCATGAGGGCAAGGCAAGAAGCGAACAAATGGTCGTAGTAGTATTAAAGAAGTGTTTTTACACAAAAATGATGTTTTACTTTGGGACCACTAAAACAAATGGGATGTGCCCATTTATCTAAACAATGTTGTAAGATAATGTTTTAAAATATTTTATGAAATTAAACTGAGTGTGTATTCCGTTCTTTATTACTTGTGTTATGATTCACCGATCCGTAGCACGCTTCCCAAATAACACGTATGCTTCCGCTAAACCAAATTTAGGGGTGTTACAGATTGGCATCAGAGCCAAGGTTATAGAGAACTAGGTACATATAAACCCTAAACTATAACTACTTTTCACTAAAAACATCATACTACTGATCACCGATTGCCGCTTGCCTTACTTGCCATTTTACTTAGAGTTCATTTAAATAGGATTACATGTTTTATTTCCTATTTACTTATGCACTATTTCATATTCATTATGAGCATATTTTTCCACATACTTACACATATGCACCGCCTTGTCACAGACTATGCCTTCACCAGCCTTCACTCACGATATTCAGGAGGATATCTTACTAGCTCACTCACCTACCACCCGGCCGCTTGCACACTTAGCCACCGATCCGTATATTCAGCCACATTAGCGTCACCAGTTATTGCACCTACTCCATCTATACCTACCCTTACCACCACTCCATCGGCTTTGTTGACGCAAGCAGCAAAACCCCGCATGATTGTGAGAGTACCTGGATACCGAGAGCGGTATTCATTTGTGCCTGCACTAGCTTCTCAGATGACCCGCTGCCGCTTACATGGGTCCTTCTACTACTTCAGAGTCACTGACACCATTATCTACTGAGTCCCCACCTCATCGAGACTCGGAGATCTACCGATTCCTACTCAGATGAAGACCCGGAAGAAGATCCGAAGAGGATCCCGAGGAGGAACTACCAGAGCCTATGCCTATCCGAGAGTGTCCCCGGACATGTTAGCACGAAGGATATGGATATACTAGGTCGAGATTGTCCATAGTATACGAGAGCTAGGACAAAGCTCCGGATGGCTCGAGATTGAGCGATGACATGGACATTGATGCACCATTTGGATTGGGACAGAGAGTTGCTTTCCTCCGTAGCCAGGAGGAAAGTAATGAGATTACTTGGAGAGATATTGATTGTGTGATCGGCGCACCACACATCGCCACCCAAGCTATAGTCCATCATCACCTTCATTCATACCATCTGCAGCAGACATGGAGCGCCTTGCATGCGCCACTAGACAGCTTGAGACCATTGAGGAAGCCGCACGGTTGAGGCACGCCGAACCAGACCTATCGGATCTCCGGATGGTGATCTGACCCTCACCGAGAGGATATTTATTCATTTGACTCTCATGAGACTCGCTAGGAGTCCATACTGATCGACTAGAGAGAGTCGATCCAACATGCTTGCAAGCTGCGAGCAGCGGTTGAGGGTTTAGACCGAAGTTACCGATGTATTGTTTGAGAGCGTGGAGCTCGAGACACGAGGATTCGACCGGGTTTTAGGGTTGAGGCTCGGTCGAGGATGTTAGAGAGTTGGATAGCAGACACGAGCCAGCGAGGTCAAGCTCGAGATGCACCGGACGACTAGAGGAGCTAGAGCGCCCGGTGGATGGCTAGAGATACCGCCGAGAGGAGTGGCAGAGGACTACGGTTTAGAGTCTATGTTAGCATCTCGATGAGACGATCGCGAGTTTGGAGGATACGCAGCGAGAGTTGATTGCTACCATTGAGCGACTCGCATCGAGCGTGATATCATTAGATATGATTTCATGATGTATCACACTAAACTGGATTTATAACAGTTAGTGTTAGTTATCACTCTTGTACTTCAGTTTGTATTTCCATTGTATTTCCGTTGTATTTCGGTTGTATTCCATCTAGTATCTCATCATGTACTTTAGAAACCTTGTAACCGAAATTCTATCTATGTCAAACTTATTTTCCCATCCCATTGTCTTTCCTTTTATAGATTACTCATATGATCTATCTGCGACAATCACACTGTTACTTAGCACTTACCTTGTTTAAAAGGTTATGTATCTCACTACCTTTCTTACTGCAGAAATGCCGCCAAAACGAAGATCGAACGCATTCCAACCCCGGTGGAGCTTCCAATGCTCCTATTCCAGCGAGGGTTACTGCAACCAAGCCGCAAACGCCGCTATTCCAAACAGAGTCACACACGATCGATCGCTGAAGCCACTTACCCTGCTAGGGCTACTCCAATCCAACCTATCATGAATCAAGCCATGATTGACCAACTAGTCAATGAGCGAGTGAACGCCGCTTTAGCTGCAGAAATCACTCGTCTACTAATGCCGAACTTCGAGACCACCCACCCACAGCCGGACTTGTACTTATCGGAATTTCGTAAAACCATGACCGGAGGCTTTAGTGGAACCGAAGGAGCTTTCGACTAGATGGATCAAAAGCTCGAGACTGTGTTCCGAATCTGCAATTGTGAAGAAGAGTCTAAGGTTAAGTATGCATCATTCACTTTCACAGATGCCGCCTTGACCGGTGGAACAATTTTCTAAATCGCTAGTTTCGATGTTACCTATGCCATGCCATGGGAGAATTTCAAGGAAATGGTACTTCGAAAGTACTGTCCTCGTAATGAGATTAAGAAGCTCGAGCATGAGTTTTGGAACCTCAAGGTTCAAGGCACCAATATGGCTGCTTATAATCAGCGATTTCAAGAACTAGCCTTATTGTGTCCTGAAATTGTTCCCACAGAGACCCGATTGTTAGAAAGATACATAGGAGGACTGCCCCAACCTATCAAGGGCAATGTCACCACTTCTAAGGTCACTGATCTTCATGAAACCATCGAAGTAGCCAACAAACTCATGGACCAAGTGATTGAGGATTCCATGGACAAAGTGGTTGACAATAAGAGGAAATGGGACGACCATTCTCGGGCTACAACAACAACGAATACCGTGGCAACAAAAAGGAGGAACAACAAGAACAATCATAGCAAGAGGCAAAATGTTGCTAGAGCTTATGCAAATGGTATTGGGAAAGGAAACCGTACTCGGGATCGCACCATTGTGTAATCGATGCACACGCATCACAAGGGGATGTCTGGTACAGATAAGTGCCGTGAATCGCTTGAAAATCGGACACTTAACCAGAACTGCAGTCCAAATCATTGGCGATGGTTCAAACAGCTCCCGACCCAGTGACCCAAAAGCTGCTATAACATGCATTGGTTGTGGTGAGAAAGGGCATTATAAGAACGAATGCCGAAAGACCAAGAATCAAGGAAACCGAGGAAATCCGGAGGCCATGGAATGGCAGGGATTCAGGGAAATGGACAGCGATGTAATCGGGAAATGGCGAAGGAGCTCGTGGAAGAGTCTATGTTGTAACCAAAGTGGAAGCTCAGGAAGACCCAAATGTTGTGACGGGTACGTTCCTTATAAATAACCGTTATGCATCCATATTGTTTGATACGGAGGCCGATAGGAGTTTTGTTTCTAATACATTTAGTCCACTACTCGATATTGCCCCAACTGCATTAGGAAATGAATACAACGTGGAGCTAGCTAACGGCAACGTAGAAAGGGTAGATACCATCATAAGAGGTTGCACCCTTAACCTGTTAAACCACCCATTTAATATCGACTTGATACCAGTAGCATTGGGTAGTTTCGATGTCATCGCTCGAATGGATTGGTTAGCAAAATATCATTCTGCCATCATTTGTGACGAGAAGCTCGTCCAATTACCCTATGGAGATGAAGTCCTAACAATAGAAGGGGACGAAGCGGACGTAAGAAACGCTTCAAGACTACATGTCATTACCTGTACCAAGGTGTTAAGGTGTATCGAGGAAGGATGTCACATCTTCCTAGCATAAGTCACCGGAAAGAACGAAAGAGAAAGGGAAGAAAAACGTCGGAAGACGCTGCCAATAGTAAGGGAATTTCCTGAAGTCTTTCCCGAAGATTTGCCAGACTCCGCCGACCCGACAGTTGAATTCCAAATCGATTTAGTGCCGTGCCGCACAGTGGCAAGAGCACCTTATCGATTAGCTCCAACGTAACTCCGTGAGTTATCAAACCGTTGCGGAACTTGCGAAAAGGGTTCATTAGACGAGCTCATCGCCATGGGGAGCACCAGTCTTATTCGTCAAGAAGAAAGACGGAACTTTCAGAATGTGCATTGACTATCGTGAATTGAATAAACTAACCATTAAGAACCGTACCCACTCCGAGGATCGATGACCTATTCGATCAACTTCAAGGTTCAAGTGTTTATTCAAAAATCGACTTAAGGTCCGGATACCATCAACTAAGAGTTCGAGAAGAAGACATTCCCAAAACCGCCTTCAGACTCGTTATGGACATTACGAGTTTCAAGTCATGCCTTTTGGGTTAACCAACGCACCAGCTGTGTTCATGGACCTCATGAACCGAAAGTGTAAACCCTACTTGGACAAATTTGTGATCGTATTCATTGACGATATCCTAATTTATTCCAAGAGCGTGAAAGAACACGAAGAGCATCTTAGATTGATCTTGGAATTGTTGAAGAAGGAAGAACTATATGCAAAGTTCTCGAAGTGTGAATTTTGGATATCTACTGTGCAATTCCTAGGTCATGTAATCGACAGTCAAGGTATTCATGTAGATCCCGCTAAGATTGAGTCAATAAAGGATTGGGCGACACCCACAACTCCTACTGAAATACGCCAATTCTTAGGACTCACTGGATACTACAGAAGATTCATTGAAGGTTTCTCAAAGATTGCCAAATCTTTTCCAAGTTAACCAAAAACACCAAGTTTGACTGGGGAGAAAAGAAGAAGAAGCTTTTCAACTCCTTAAAGAAAAGTTGTGTAGTGCACTGCTCGCCTTACCGAAGGTAGTGAAGACTTTGTTGTTTATTGCGACGCTTCACACAAAGGGCTAGGAGCGGTGTTAATGCAAAGGGAGAAAGTGATAGCATACGCCTCTCGCCAGTTGAAGACTCATGAGAAAAACTACATAACGCACGACTTGGAGTTAGGATCGTTGTGTTCCAGAAATTTTGAGACACTACTTGTATGGCACGAAGTGTGTCGTATACACCGATCACAAAAGTCTACAACACATTTTGGATCAAAAAGAGCTGAACATGAGACAACGCCGATGGTTGGAATTACTCTGATTACGACTGCGGGAGATTCGTTACCATCCTAAAGCGAATGTAGTTGCTGATGCTCAGTAGGAAAGAGCGACCAAAACCTCTTAGAGTCAGATCCTTGGGTATGACAATTAGTTCACCTCTTCCAACCAAGATTCTTGAGACTCAATTGGAAGCACTCAAGGAAGAAAATCGTCCGAATGAGAACCTTTACGGAATGCCAGAAAGTGAAAATGGATTCGTGAAAAGGTCGGATGGAACTTTGTGTTTCAAAGAGCCAAGTTGGATACCACTCTACGGAGGAATTCGCGACATTATTATGCACGAATCCCACAAGTCTAAATACTCCATACACCCGGGATCCGACAAGATGTACCTTGATCTGAAGAAATTGTACTGGTGGCCAAACATGAAAGCCGACATTGCAACATATGTCACAGATGTTTAACCTGCTCAAAGGTTAAAGTGAACATCGAGACCCTCGTGTCTACTAGTACAACCCGGAATTCCCGAGTGGAAATGGGAACGTATAACAATGGACTTTATCACTAAGTTGCCTAAAACCTCTAAAGGCTACGACACTATTTGGGTAATAGTTGACCGTCTCACCAAATCGACACTTTTTCTACCGATGAAAGAAAGTGATGGAATGGAAAAACTTGCACAACTAAACCTGAAGGAGATCATCTCACGCCATGGTGTACCAATTTCCATCATTTCGCATGCAGAGACGTACCGCTTTACCTCAATTTCGGAAATCACTTCAAGATGCTTTAGGGTCTAACCTCGACATGAGCACCGCTTATCATCCTCAAACCGATGGACAAAGCGAGAGAACCATTCAAACATTGGAGGACATGCTAAGAGCATGTGTGATAGACTTTGGAAATGGCTGGGATAAGCACTTGCCATTAGTGAATTTTCTTACACAATATTATCACACAAGTATCAAAGCCGCACCATATGAAGCACTCTACGGCCGTAGTGTAGATCACTGTGTGTGGGCGAAGTTGGAGAAAGTCAACTTACTAGTCCAGAGCTAATTCAAGAAACTACCGAGAAGATTGTACAAATCAAAAACCGACCGCAAGCGTCGTGACCGTCAAAAGAGCTACGTGGATAAAGGAGGAAACCACTTGAGTTTCGTGGGGATAAAGTTATGCTCAAAGTTGCGCCGGTGGAAGGGCGTGATCCGTTCGAAAACGTGGAAAGATCAATCCTTGTTACATTGGACCTTTCAAAATTCTCGCAAGAATCGGACCGGTAGCATACCGACTCGAATTACCACAAGAACTCACTCTGACACAACGTGTTTCACGTGTGCAACTTGAAGAAATGTCTTTTCGACGAAACTCTTGCTATTCCTTTGGAAGAAATCCAAGTTGACGAAAGATTGAATTTTGTCGAGGAACCTATCGAAATTATGGATAGAGAGATCAAACGGCTTAAGCAAAGCCGCATCCCGATCATCAAAGTCCGTTGGAACTCTCAAAGAGGTCCAGAATACACGTGGGAGCGTGAAGACCAATTCAAACGCAAATACCCACATCTTTTCTCTATTTCAACAAGTAATTCTAACTGAAAACCGAGGACGGTTTTCTTCTTCCAAGGGGGAGGATGTGACACAAGGTAAATTTTCACTAAAATTTAACTGATAATTAGTAATTTATTATTACTAAGCCTAATCCACTAAGCATGCATAAGCTTTTCCTGATCATTTGAGTAGATAGCTCGCATACAAGAAAAATTTCGCCACTCTTGCATTCATATCATTTTATGAATATTTCATTTTGTCTTATGATTTAAATTGTAAGACGAGAGGTTATCTCGTTTTCCCCTGACCCATTAATCCGCAGCGCATGCCGACACTATGATAAGGACTTGATAAAACAAATGACAAATGTCCGTGATATGGAATATTACCGAAATAAAAATATTTCAGACACGTAACAATAAGACACTACGTTGTAAAAGTTATCAAACAATGATTCTTCGTCACAATTTAATATCGCATGACACAAAATATTTAACACACTATCACTTAAACAATAACTTTTATAAAACTCAAATACAAATAAATCCTAAGTATAAATTACCTATACATACAAATGTTTACTTATACCCTTCTTTTAGATAAAAACCCTTTTTATTAAAAAGAAATGAGATGATATCTCTTTGTCTTTCTCTTCCACTCATGACAAAAGGGAAACACAAGAACCAGGAAAAGCAAAAGATATCAAATCCATCTTCAACCTCTCCCTACCCCTAGCCCTGTGATTCCACCTAGGCCGAATCTTCCCAAAAGGAGATAACCCAACATATTCATCCATCCTACCCTTCCTCTTTCATACCAAATTCATGAAAGATTTGCTTCCCAAATCCTCTTGATGCGCTACCCTTCGATGGAATCCAAGGAAAATCAAGATAAACCCCATGAGAGAAACAAATCTTTCCACCAATCCATCTTGAGCCTATGTCCAAGATTCGTTTAGCTTTTGGAAGTTAACTATATTTGGCTTCAAACAAAGTTGCAAGGTGAGAAAGCTTGGTCAAAGACTCCTCTCTTAATCCCTTCTTAAGCAACTTGAATGACCAAGGACACATACAAATCAAATCTCAAACACACCACAAAGAGTGATATTCTCAGGGTGTAGAAGTGTTGGGTTGCTCGAATCGGCTAAGGGGTTTGATTTGTGTGGGGTTCCTCGAGTTAGCTTTCATCCTCAACATTCTCTCATCTCATCCTTAACAAGGTTCAATGTCCATCTCTTCTTGTAATTTCGTTGTAATGTATAGTGTGATAATGACATGATAATTGGTGATGTGTTGTAGAGGTTCGAAAAACATAAGTAGAAATTTATGTTGTTGATTAATCTTAAGACTTCACGCTAGTGATAATTTCTTATGTAAATCTTGAGTTGTTGTTGGATTCTTTGTTTTAGTCTTGTCGAATTCATGAGTCAAAAGAAAAGGAAGTAGAGTTTTAATAAAAAGATTAGACAATAGGACTAAAAGCTAAGTATTCTTGTTATGTAACCTTGGTGTTTAGATGAACAATTTACGTGACCCTAATTTAGGTTGTCGCTTGCAATAAGGGTCGATTGGGTTCCTGCCAAGAGTAGGAGCTTAGAATAGTTAAGTCTTGTGAAACCTACTTATGTCTAATAAACCTCGAACTGAAAAGAACTTGAGTTGGTTGTGAAGCTTTGAGTAGTACTCATCACCAAACCAAATTTATTAGTATGAGTATGTTGTCTCTGCTTTGAAAGCCTTTCCCACATAAAAGTGTCATTTACAAACCTTCCTTCCCGACTCCTAAACATGTCTAAGAATTTCCTCCTGTGACCATAGGACTAGTAGTCTAAATGTAGGTAAAAGTCGAAACCATGGTAGTAATGTTCAAGTCGAATTGCGTGGGGTGAAAGGTTGTCGATTTGCCACAAGACTCAAGACGGAAATGTTGTAGACACGTTAGTGTCGAACCTAAGACCCTCAACCATTCTCTTGTGTTTAAGTCATTCTACGAATTCCCTTGATACAAGTGTTCCCTTATTAAAAGTTTCAAGAAGTGAAATAGACTATCAAAAACAATTGTCAACCTGTTAGAAAATCTTGTTTGATCAACCATGTTAATAATACAAGAAGCTCACTAAAGCATCTTTGGGCCAGTTCCATGGGTTACTCTTGAGGGTGCATTTGTTTAAAGAAGACCAAAGTCTTTATGTTGTACAAACCTCACTGGGCCTAGGCCCAATTCTGTCATGCATTGTTGCTAACTACACCGGGCCTCAGCCCATAATAATTCAAGGGTGCGTTTGATAGTCCAAACAAAACAACAACTTAAGACTTGTAACATAAAATGGAAAATTATTATAGACATAAACTCGTCTACGACATATTCGAGCCTTCTAACTTAGACATACACTCATATGCAACGTCAAATAAACGAAAGGGAAATGTGATGATACAATGAAACAAATGTTTCTCCAACATAGTCTAACGTAATAAATTTTACGCCAAAGTCAACGTTTAACGTGACCGAGTAAACATACATATGTCAAGGGATCTATTAGTAGAAAAGCCTGTACCTTAGGAGCAATTGTTGACAAACAAATAAAAACCACTATATCATTTGATCATATATTAAATTTGAAAGTCTTCGAATTTAACTCAAGTATTTTCTAAATACAATTAGAAATTAAATCAATTATATATAAATAATTTTGACAAAACCATTTTGTGTCAACTTAAATAAGTATATATACATTTATATGCTTACTAATGGAACATTGTAATTATTTGTTTTAAATCAAACTTTGGATTTTAAAACCATACTAATGTCAATATGAAAAGTGTATATACTCTCAGATACTTACTAGTAAAAATCATTTTTACAATTTTTACAAACTAACGTTAGTATTAATAAAATTAAAAAAACATTGAATTACTTTAAGTAAAGAATACTTAAAACAATACACTAAAACATTGCCCTCCTTATCTAGGTCGCGTGTCGGTGCCGCTTCACAACCATCACTAATCCCACTCTCGGATTTGCACACTTGCTAAGGTGAGTTTTCATAGCCCCTCTTTTACATGATAAACTGTTTTATACACTTTGGGGTGAGAAATATGCAAAACCTTTTATGGACCAAAACTATTACATGATTACTATTCCGTGGTTTAGCCTAAGCCCTTATGTCCATAGAGAATGCCCTTTTTCATGAACCGTCAATTCCCCATTGGGAAACGCGAATGTTATAAATAGATCTATTGAGGGTGACTCCTCGTCGTTGGCCATGCTTAGGCCAAGGCAAAACGTATACCATGTCGGAACCGAGTGTTGAGGGACAAAACACTCGCTATGGGCCCCTATATTGTATGACATCTTTTAGCATACGAAACTGTCGAGTATCGGTTGCATGAACTTAGAGCTAACGTAATAGACTTTCATTCATATATCATTATATTCGTTGTAATGATTATATGACTTTGCTTATGGTCCAAGCTTACTATTTTAACTTAAACCTATGAACTCACCAGCTTTTAGCTGACCTTTTTAGCATATTTTCTCGTGTGCTTAAGTTATGATCGTGAGGGCAAGGCAAGAAGCGGACAAATGGTCGTAGTAGTATTAAAGAAGTGTTTTTACACAAAAATGATGTTTTTACTTTGGGACCACTAAAACAAATGGGATGTGCCCATTTATCTAAACAATGTTGTAAGATAACGTTTTAAAATATTTTATGAAATTAAACGGAGTGTGTATTCCGTTCTTTATTACTTGTGTTATGATTCACCGATCCCGTAACGCTCCTAAATAACACGTATGCTTCCGCTAAACCAAATTTGGGGGTGTTACAATAAACTAGAGTTATAAATTAATGATGATATTATATTTGCTTGATTTAAAAGTTCATTAATAAAGATAGAGTTTTAAAAACACGATAGAGTCATCTAATTTTTGTAAAGTAGAGCTATAAATCTGTTGTAAACTAAAAGTATAAATTGATTATTTTTGCATTTTTTTTTGTAGTTTTGTACATCTGGAGATTAAAGACTAAAACCCTATAAAGTTATCTCATGTTTATCGGTTCAATTGAATGTAAGATCGAAATTGGACAAATACGTATCAAAGATGTTATGAAAAGTTTATATGTATACAACCGACTCGACCCAACGATTAAACCAGTTGAACCGTTGATCTGGTGAACCGAAAACTCGACCAAGTCAATTAAAAAACCGGGTTTTAAAACATTGATTATGTGTATACAACTAAAACAAATAAAAGATGAGTCATACCAAATTCCAAATGATCAGCCGGTCACACAAACCAAACGCGCCCCCTACTTCGCCCAAATCAAAGCGTTCTTCTTTGTTTGATTTCCATCCATTCCATTATTTGCTATTTCAATATTTGTTAATTAATTTTAATCTTGAAAATCGTGTAGGTTGTTCAAAACAGAAAAACCCCAAACTATTGTTTACTGTCATTTAATTTATTTTGAATTTTATTTTATCAACTTAACTCATCGCTTTTGGCATTGCCCTTGTCTTACCGAGTATATGCTATACACGAACGGGTACACAACCCGTAAGTGTTAATCTTATTCTTGTTAAATCTATCTATATATATAATAAACAAAGGTTTTTTTGAATTTCTGCCATGTCATTAAAGCCATGCTGGCATTAAAAGCCACCTCACTATTGCCACATCACATATTATATTGATTTCTCCTAGCCATTTTTACTCGACCTTATTCAGTATGCTTTGACTTTCCCAAACCCTCATTCAATAGCAACCGAAAATCAAGCAAGAGGTTGCTATATATTACAACCTTCTTAATCTCAATAACCGCGTAACTTCCAATTGCTGTTTGAGATGCCACCCTCATTCTTTCATCTCAAATTTCAACCTTTCCTAATCTCAAATCTCTACAAGGTATAATTCAATCTATATTTTTTTATAAGTTGTTAGACCTCAATAACAACCGAAAAATCAAGCTTATTCTTTTGACTTTCAACCTTTATTATTCAAGATTTAGTTTTTACAACTCATAATTAATATGAAATCGAATTGATTGAGGGTTTAATTCACTTTAACCGATTGAGATTTTTTGGGGGAATAATTGACAATCGAATGGATTGAGGGTATATTATTTTTTATAGTTCAATTTATTGCCTTATACATGTGCTACCAAAATGTCTTCGCTGTCGATGAACATGAAGGTTTTATTGAATGCATATGGACAATCTCTCAATGGAACAACAAGAAAGGTTAGGTGTATTTTTTTTTACCTAGAGGTTTGTTGTGTTTTATTTAAGCTTATTAAACTCCAAGTACAACCCAATGAACTCATTGTTCTTTTATCTAATTCTAAGCTGATTTCATGTTTTACGTGTTTGCTTGTATATTAATCATGTTTTAGGTTTTTCAGATTGGAGAAATGCATTAAATGTTCACATATGTTTGATCAAATGCCTTAAAGAGACATCTATCAAATTGTCATTCTAAAACCAATTTTGAACTATATCTCATATTTGATTATAAACTTTTAATGTCTAAAATACATATAATATTTTCTATGTGTGTTTTCAATTTCGGTGTTTTCTTTGAAAGCTTTTCTAACTTTGGTATAGGTAGTCTTTAGCTACAATTGAATATATTGGTGTCTAAATGCTGAAAGAGGAGGCGATTTGCGGTTTCCCCACCTCATCAAGTAGGTTATTTTTTATGATGATAAATAAGCATTAACCTCCAATTAAAGATGCAAAGTCTTTGACATTTTAAATACTCGATTAAAACTATTTTGGCGAACCAAAATATTTGTTAAGATAACTAATACTTACAAGCCTATTGATTCTACAATCTTTGTATTTGATTATAATGCAGGTTGTTGGTGAGTCACACGAGGTACCCCGGAAAAAAAGATAAGAAAAAGGAAAGCACACAGTGAAGCAATCGATATGGATGCCGAACTAAGGTGGTGAACATCAAGCAAAGATAAGTATGTTGAATTTCTAACTTCTTTCAAGATGCTTTCTCATATGTTGTTTCATTGACGCGGAGTGTTTTTGGAAATTGTGGCTGTTATGAAATTATTTGTTTGTTATCACGTTTAATCACTACATTTTCTAAATAAAATGTAGTGATTAAACGATGACTAATACTTTTAAGGAACTAATTTGTTTAAATGATGAAATTTGTTGTATTTGTGACTGCAAAATTCGCTAATTTGCACTTTGTTTATGTTAAGAAGTATTACAGACTGCAGAGATTGTTAAGAGACTTTGCAAGTCTATTGGAAGCACATATTCAGGGTCAATGACAGAAATATAAACAATACCAGATTGAGGTTTGAATGCCGATGTGTTCATGTTTCAATTTTAACTTATGTGTTTGATGTTATTTGGAGTACCTGAGTTATTATTATTATTATTATTATTATTATTATTACTATTATTATTACTACTACTACTACTACTACTACTACTACTACTACTACTACTATTATTATTATTTTACTATTTGTTTGTAGTTGCAGAATGAAATGGGTGACTCACCCTGCAATTCAATGGATGCTTCAATTGTTGTTTTTGATGTTCGGATTCCCATTGTAAAATGGAATTTCATCTCTAAGGTGATAAGAAAATCACAAAACAAAGAATCGTGAATGTCCCGATAGTGACCGCTTCTCCCGACGGTATTGAATGATAGTGAGCCATAATATCAGCCTCGTATAAGATTTGCGAGTGTATGTGTACTTGAAGAAACTAATAAAATTATGTAGGCGGTGTTATGGTTGTTTTTGAGAAATTTATAAAAATCTTGAAGAATTACCTTTTAAATTGTGCATGTGTGCTCTTCTTTGTACCTATTTGCAGGTGAATAGTAATTTTTTTACAGTCGGCAATGCAAACAAAGACGCCTCAAGCCTCGGTAAGTAATGCAAATATTTTGCTGGCTTAGTTTCTTAATGAAAATATTTGCGGAATAGAATATGTTGTTTTGCTGTAAATTTTAATAAGCTCATTCAGATGTTTAACCGTGACATAGTTTTCCTTAAGTTCAGTTACAGTAATTTCGTTTTTAACATAGTTTATACAAAGTTCATATGGAAAAGTAGATTGTTGTTCCGAGTAGCTTATGCTGTCATAATTAACAAAAAAGTAGTAAAATGGGTGGTTTTGTGTCAAACGGAATAAATCGCAGGTTGGGGTGTTGAAATGGGGGCTGAAACGTGTTGGTTTAGGGGCTGAAGTGGGTGGGTTTGTGGGCTGAAATGGGAGACGTTGGGGGCTCAAATGAGTGTGGGTTTGGAAGGTAAAATGGGTGGTTTGGGGGTTGGATTTGGGTGCTGAAATGAGGGCTGAAGTGGTCCGTTTGGATGCTGAAATGGGTGTGTTTGGGGGCTGAAGTGAGGGCTAAAATGGGTGGGTTTGGCTGCTGAAACGGGTGCTGAAATCGGCGCGTTTGGGTGCTGAAGTTGGGGCTGAAATAGGTGGGTTTTGGGGATGAGGTCGAGGGTGACGATTGACAGTATTCGTCTACAACCACAAGGACCTGCTAACATCTAATGGCTATTAGGATCGCATCATTGCTTCACTAATCTTCTATTATCATTTTTATATCTAATTAGAATATCAACAATGGTACAATTGGTATTATTTTAATAATGTAATAGAACAGCCATGTTACATACCATGTTATGTATAAAGCATTTTTTATAAAATTTTGGCTGTTACATACCATGTTATGTATTAAGCATTTTTCTAGAAAAGCTTTATATGATTTTTTTGAGCTTTTGAATGACATTATGTATTTCAGCATTTGTATTTGCAATCTGTTTCTTAAGTTCCATTTACACTTTAATTTAAGATGATGTGCAGACTTGAATATAGTTCCGGTTAGAACTTATATAAGGAAACGTTAAACAATTAAAACACACCATTGCAATGGAAAAATGATAATTTGATCTTTTAATTCCGGTTACGAATTTGAGTTTGATATTATACTCCAACTTAGCTGCTATAAATTGGTACTCGGTACAAACCCAAGGTCTCAAATCTGCTCTAATGTTTCGATGAAGTTGATATTGTTACGAATTTGAGTTTTTGTATGTATCGTCTTGATAATTATATCTCAAATCTACTCCAACTTCTAAACTACGTTGGCAAAGTGGTCCAACAATCCACCCATACATAGCCTAAAATTATTAGATCACCATAGATGTTATTTTTATTCTTGTGCGACACAAAAATAATAATAATAATAATAATAATAATAATAATAATAATAATAATAATAATAAACAAGTATAAAAGATGCTAAAAAACTTAAACTACACTTATATTTACATAAACCACAACCCGACCCAACTATCATTATACGAATGTCACCGCAAATGTATGACAAAACACATATAACATAAAAAATAGAGGCACAAATAACAATTTAACGCCACATGTAATTTATATTTTATATTTTATAAGATGGAATTTATATATTGCACTAATGCATGATAACCAATGTAAATACATAATTTGATGTGCTTAATTTCTATTTGTTGTTTTTTGATTTAACATTTTTTAGTTTATGTATTTGGAGTGTTTATTTTCAATGTCTTATAAGCCACCCGTGATTTATCACGGGTTTATAGGCTAGTTAGTTATAAATATTAAAACCGGATTTAACACATCACTATCCCATAAGTTTTAAAGAAAATTTGAAGCTTGCACTGATTATTTAAAGTTTACCATTTCGGGTTATTACATAACAAGTTGAGCTCAAGCTTTGTCGAACTCGGGCTAATCTCGACTCGTTATTCAGGTTTAAAAAAATATGAGTTTAGAATGAGACATTTGCATTTCTATGACCCAACTTTTACCCTTTCACATATTTGTCATCTTTTTTAATTTCACTTATATGTAAAATTAAAAAAGACAAAATTCGAACAAATTATGTCAAATTATGTATTCTTTGATACTTTTTAGTTTGATATCCATTTCAATATACTTATTAAAGTTTTAATTAGAGACTTTTTGTAAAACAATGAGAAAAATCACAGTAAATCGCATTTTACCTACAAATAAATGATAATTGTTATTATTTTGTTAGTTCTAATTGTGTACACTCCATCCGTTCCAGAATTATTGTTCGCATTTTCTTTACAGGTGTCCTAAATTAATTGTCTACTTCTAAATAATAAATAAGGAATTTAACATATACCTCCTTGAGGTTATTATTACGATATGAAATAAGTTATAAATTAATTAGTTAAATGTAAAATTGTTATTCTACAAAACGCAAGAAAGAGAAATCTTTAATGATGGTGAATTTTTTTTAAACCATGTGTTTGGTGGACAATTTTTTTGAGATGAAGGGAGTAATAATATATTGGTTTTCTTACTTTACCTTTATATATCATAATAATTAATTTATTAAATGAAATGGCAAAAATGATAAATTGTTAACTAAAATATGCACTTATTACACATATTATAAATTGTAAAAGATTTGTTTATAACAATGTAACAAATGTAATTTGCTTCGATACAAATATAACAATGCCATACATATAGGACGTAACTTATAAAGTCACTAAGGGCCCGTTTGTTTTAAGGATGTGGAATGGGTTTTAGTTTGACATGATATGATAGAATTAATAGTATGCCATTTACCTTGGTTTTAAGTAGGATTGATTATATTTGTGGGCATGTCTAATTTTCACTCTCTATATGTGAACCTTTCTAAATTTCTTGTACTTCTATTTTTACTATTTTATTATTTATATAATATATTTTATTTGAGATTTATTATAAAATATATCTAAATAAATATATTTTCTCTCCCCTAAACCAATTTCAAATTCAAACCATATACCAAATTCAAATTCAAATCCAACTCCACTTATAAACCAAACGGACCCTAAATTTTAAATTTAAGTTAACATAAAACATTCATACATGAATTATTATTTTATTGCCGATCACCAAAGTTTATTCCATCCGTTAGGTCAAAAGAGGATCTAATCTAAACCATTCAAATTTATTAATTATCATTTGCAAGAAGATAATAGTGGAAGCATTGAACAATAAGTGTGCTAGATTACTAGAAGAAGTATTTAGACATCATTAAGGGTACTTTTAGCTAAAATAAATTGTGCAGATGCTAGTGCAATTGATTATACTGGTGCTGTTGCTGAAAAAGATTATAAAAAAAAATTATTTTTATAAAATCTTTTATTTTAGAGATTATAAAAGATTTTTTTTTTTTTTATAATCTATTATACAGTAAGTTATTATTTTTTAAATAGTTTATTTTATGGAAAAATATCTCTCCATCATAGTCGAACAATTACCTGATTACAGTATTTTTCCCAAACTATTTCTTCTATCATCCACCACTCTCACAGCAACCTGAAAACCCAAATATGGCACACACTCATCAACTACCAACAATATTTAAATTTCCACCCACTAATCTTTTACACAAACTCCCAAACACCCCCTCAAAATCTTTAAAAACGCGTGTTTCAAAGATAAGAGCAGAGATATCATCAATTAAAGAACACCCATTTCCACCAAATGCAATGAGAAGGAAGATGGATTCGAGATGGATGGGTGGGTTTAGTTTAGGCATTGATTTGGGTTTATCTCGTACTGGTCTTGCCATTAGTAAAGGGTTTATTGTTAAACCCCTTAAGGTTTGTTTCTTTGTTTTTGTTATTTGCATTCTTAATTAAGAGGGTGTTTGGGATTGCTTAGTTTTAATCCCTTATAAGCAGCTATAGATAAGCAGTTCATGAAATTGTGGCTTATTTGCTTATGCTGTAAAAAAAGGAATAATCACTATTTTACAACAAATTGTTTCTAGTTTTAATATATTTATGTTTGTTAAGGGCTTTAGGCTACCCGTAATTCCGTGGCCGTTTCTAGACTTTTCCTTGGCTAGATGTTTACCTAACGAGGTTTGAACCCGGGTCTCTTCTTAGACTCTGGGACCACCTTGCCGTTAGGGTAAGTAAAGAAATGTTGGTTTTATCCCTAAACTGCTTGTAGCTCAAAAATAAGGGGAAACTAATACACAATCCCAAACACCCTGTTATTAGTGATATGAACCTTCACATGTTAAACTTTTCTGGGTTTTAGAGTTCGGTCCCTTTACTTTTTTTCTGGGTTTTAAAAGCTGTGAGGTGTCTCAGCGCCAGTGGGTCAAAAAGGCTAAGCCAGTTACTTATTACATACACATTTTCAATATATTTTACTACATTTTGATACACAGATACCGCATTAACAACAAAAAAATAAGCCTTCTCATAGTTAGCCGAGTTCATGCCAAAAGTAATCAATTTATATCTAGTTTCAAAATCATATATGTTTTTTTAGCTATTCAGTCTAAATTGGCTATCAATTTAACTTACTTATAATAGTAATAAGCCCATCTAAAGAAGCATAATATACATCATAAGTTTAAATTATAATTTTAAGGCCCAATAAACACGAGGCGCCAAAAAGCGTCCAAGGTGTGCCTTAGCTGAGGCAGCCTTGAAGCATGTGCCTCACTGCCTTTCGTAATTGCTTCGCCTCGGGGTGTCCAATGCGATCAGGCTACTGCCTCACCTCGCCTCCCTCCTCAGGCGCTGAGAGGCATGCTTTTTTAAACACAGGCTTTTTTGGGTTGATTTTTCGAATTTTTCTGCATCCTAATAAAAATATAAGATTTACGTTGCCACATAGGAAAAAAAAAAAAAAAACTAGTACATATCAGTTATAGCACTTGATCCATAAAAAAGTGGTTGGTTGAATCTGATAGAAAAGAGGCTGTGATAAAGAGTTCTAAATGGTCGGAAAGTTGAAATTAGTTGGTTTTACCTTATTAACCCCCCTGTATTGAATTTCATTATTCGTTGACGTTTTTATTCATTGTTCTTACCTTTTAACATGTACGTAACTGTTTACATTTCTGTTATTAGTATTCGACTTTGTTACAGAAGTGGTAGATGTGAAGGATGAGTTGTTATGGTTCAATTTTTTAGACGAATTGGAAAGAAAGATTATGCAGTGTAAGAAAAAGTGTATTTAGGGAATTGTACTTCATTTTCACCTAAAAATATAGTAAGTTACTTCTAAGAGGGTAATATTTGACATAAGTAGGTTCACTTAAATGCAATTTTTTTTTGAAAAAGTTAGATAGTTTTGGGATTGTTTGCATATTGCGTCTTAGATAGCATATGAGCAGTTTCGAGTGTTTGAATAAGTATATTGAACTGAGCATGTTAGTACTTCGTTACTTCAAGCTGCTTATTTAATAACTAAGCACCTCTAAGTTACCTTTTCTATTATGGCGATCACAATCCACCCTTTTTCAACACTTTTAAAGTATGTTACATGTATTTAAGTAAAAGTGAAGTATGCACTTTGACCTATAGGGCATTGTTCTTCTTTGCAAAGTCCTCATTATTTTACATACAACTGCAGACTATTCAATATTGAAAACTAAGTCGTATTCAATGGAAAACAAGGTGTAAGCTTAACATGATAATTAATGTTCAATATCTGCAATCAAATCCATACTCTTCCAGTTGGTTCCTAACTTTTCTTGTCTGGTTTGTATCATGTATTTAGGTTCTAGAATTAAGAGGTCAAAAGCTTGAGACGAGTCTCCTTCAAATTGCTCAAGAACAGGTATTCACTTCTCGAAAGCAAATCGAGATTGAAGTTATAGACTATTAATATTAAATAGAAGTTGACCTATGCATATTTACTTTTATAAGTTCTAACTAGTTTGATTTAGCGTACTTTAGATGTTTAATGTAGCTATTTTCATTATTATGTTTGAAGTAAATAAACTCAGATCAAATTTATTCACTTTATCGGGGCCAGTCAGAGGTAATGTTCTTACAAAGAAATTTAACAGGATGGAAATGTGTAAATACTTTGAACTCGAAAATAATTAAACTTTTGCTATGGAGTATTTACTTTTGAGTTAATGTAACTATATACAAGTTATAAATCGACATTTTAATAGGAAGGTACCATCCAATTTTTGATATCTTCACTATGGAGTACTTAATGGCTGTTTGCATGTGCGTTTTAAGTGATTATTTTAACTTGAAGTTTCAATAATTCCTTCCTAAGTGTTTGCCAAAAATGATTCAAATTTTGGCCAAAATGATGATTTGTCATCAATTTTTAGACTTGGAGGACTAGGGTAAAAAGTAGGTGAGGGTTTGTTTAAAGAAAATCCCTTTGTAAATTTGCAATAAATTCTAGAAGTCATACTAGTTTCAACAAGCGTGTCCAAAGTCTAAACTATAGTCACATGGAACGCAGATCGCGAAACGGGGTCGCGGTTTGTTGCGTCCATAAAATTTGGTACGAGTAGTGGTCAGCTCATTTTGGATCTGGTTCGATGTACCATATAATTTGGTATGTTGTACCCAATTTGGTACAATGTACCGTATTAATAATATTATTATAAGCCAATATAATTTAGTAAAGGACAAACAAAAGTAGTTAAAGACCTAGAGAACGAACCTACATAGGAGCCAAGTGTTTTTGTTCAAATGCTAGAGAGAGAGAAATTACCAATATGGTGCTTGTTATGATTAAATTGGCAAATTTGATCAAATCAGATCTTACCAAATTGTGAACGAAAGAAGTTATGTACCCAAGGTGAAAGCAGAACACTAAGTAAGCACTTTTAAATATGGACTCTATGAATTAACACATTAAATTTGTTCTCAAAAGAACCTTGGCATTTCCATAAAGGTAAGATGTAGCTTGGAGAGCATTTTTAGAAAAACTTGATTACATCCACCAAACAAAGGAAAACACAATAAATTTTTAGGATGCCTGCAATTTAATAAAATCAGGTGTGGAAAAGAATGTTTGTCAATCTTTGTGTCTAATTATATAGTACCTCCCCAAATTTAGATGTAACATTGCATTGGTAGTCATAGACACCAAGGAATATGGAGATATATTAGCTTCTAGGGAAAATTTCTAGAAGAACTTGACCCAATTCACCAAGGCATTAACTGTTTAAATAAACCGATTTCTATACGTTCTGCTGTCTTTTATACGTGACTTACATAGGAAATTCATGCTCACACATTTAATTTGATTAGATCTGCCAATCTGGTCATAATAAGCCAGTTTCTCTCTCATGTAAAATTTTACATATGACAAAAACTTCTCTTGAATTTCATTTTCTATCTTAAATCAGTTTTCTGCCACAGTGATAGAAGTTATGTTAATGCTTACAAAACTCCAATCTTAAACCATATATTAATGCTTACAAAGCAAAAACTATTTATACGAAGAAATTAGATATTCTTCAAATGCTACTCTCGAGTGTGATTGACAAATTATTTAGCCGGCCACTTACATCGTTGAATGTATCTTGGTCAAAGATGAAATCTCAAATATCTTGGAAAGCCTCAGAGTGATGAATGATTGTATGCATCAAGTCGTTGTCAGTAAGGGTGCGCTTATAATTTCATTGGTGTTTTGGCGTGTTAAGTCTGTTAAATGGGGTTAGAGAGGTGTCAATATATAGGAAGAGGAAGTGAGTTGATCTGTAGTCCATATCACTGCTCTTTTTATCTTCGTTGTGTACGTTACACCAAATCTATTAGGATTCCCTATGCAACAAATTTCTGGCCGTAATGTGTGTAGTAGCGTCCACACGTTAAGTAATGCTGTTTTTGCTCTGCTTGTGCGGACATGGTGTGGCATGCTAAGGTTGATCTTCATAGAGTATGCTGATCTTTCTGCTGTCTTCTTTTCAACATGCTTTTCCACACAAGCCATTTTCTCATTCTATTAATAAAAACACCAAACCGTCTCAAACTACCATATTCCACACATGGTGTGGCATGTTAAGGTTGGTCCAATTTGACTTCTAGAACCAATTGGTTTTAATATCTAAAGTGAAAATATTAGTTTCTACTTGCAACAAGTTCATTACTTAATTTTGAATCATAATCTAGTAAAGATTTTAATTTCCACTTTATTCAGGGGACAGGGGATTACTAATTGGTACTTTTTTTTACCCTAGTCCATGACATGGGTGCATGCAAAAATCATGTAGTACTTAGCATTATAAACCATGTAGGGTGCATGCTAAAATCGACAATATTATAATACAGGAGGTAGATGAGTTTATTATTGGTCTGCCCGTGTCATCAGATGGAAAAGAGACACCACAATCCAATAAAGTTCGTAGTGTTGCTGGCAGGATCGCTGTTCAAGCTGCAGAGAGGTGTCCTTCTACTAATTTTGATTTTATGATTTCAAACCTGTTCATTTCATATTCAAATTTAACATAGAAATATATAGTTTTTATTTTAATCTCCAAATTTTTTATTATCTCTACTTGTGTTTAGTTGAATATAATCATGGATATATTTCACAAAGCACAAATATATTTCTTGCCAAGTTCTAAAAGGAGAATCTTGTTAATCTTTCTTGGAGATATGCATAGTATATACACTTCAAAATAGTGTTTATATGCTTATCAGCATATGTAGATCATTTATGGTACTCCGATTGAGCTCCTTCATTGTCTAATGTTCAACCCTGATATGTTTTGAGGGAGTCAAAGACTATTCTTGATCTGTCCCAACTCCCATAAAAACTAATGAGAATTTAGAATTTCATTTTTCATGTATTAATTAGTAAGTTTTCACGCGTAGCAGAATTTTGAAGTCAAAACAACTTATTTGCCAATTGTAAGCATTATGTACCATTGAGAATCCTGATTAGTGGCCCACAACATTCGCCAAATTTTGTTACACTTAAAAGTTATTATAGACATTTAACCAATAGCATCAAATATTGCATGTAGGGGTTGGAGAGTATACTTGCAGGACGAACACGGATCATCTACAGATGCGATGAACCGTATGATTAACCTGTATTGAACTTCACTTCATCTAACAATCTGTTTCCTTTAGTGTAGAGGTGGCAAAATCGGTGAGCCGGATGGGCTAGATAATGCGTTGAAATATGTTTGAGTACTAACAAGTATTTTTCTAATGCTGGACCAACAGATCGAGTCTTCATGGCAATACCTTTTATTTTCCAACTTTTGCTGAGAATTAGAAGTTATAAAACTGCACTGTTAAAATAATGATCTAATAATGTGATTTAGGAGGTTTTATTCCTCTGAAGACTCTGTGGGTGTCCGTCTATAATTTAGCTAAGTTTTTGATAATTTTACCCTTTGACCTTTTATAGATGGAATACAACCCTAGTTGGCATATTTTTGGGCAAATGGGTCGAAATTGCAACCTCTATTCTTTTGCATGCGTGTGTTTCTATCAATCCGAGACTTGTTTGATAAGTGAATAATCTTTCAGGGGTCTCAGCAAATTAGATCGCAAACAAAATCTTGATGCTTATGCAGCCGTGGTAAGACTTAAGTACTTCACAACACAAAATTTTGACCCTTATTTTGTTGTTGAACTAGTAAATGACAAAATGCAACCCTTACATTTAAAGGGAAAAAAGGGTTGCAAACTTAAGCTATATACATGTTTCTGATCATTACAGATGGTGCTGGAAAGGTATTTCTCAGAATCCGGGGAAAGAACTGAAATGGTTTTGCCTAAACAGTTGGACCTCCAAGAAAAGCTTCGAAAAGGTCCACCACCCGAAGACTTGGACTTCTTCTAAGATTGCGTTAGTAGAGTTGGCGAAATTGGTAGGGTGGACGGTTTGGGTAATGGTCAAAAGGGGTAACTTTTAGAACGGGTAAAATCTGGTAGTTTTTTAGAAATTGTCATCTCTACACGGACATGGACTATGCACATCTGAGAGGGATTGAATCTTACAAGGTGATGCAGGGTTTATCCTTTTCATCTGTATTTTCAATGGGTACTAACTTTATGATGATGCACTCCCAAAAATGAAATGGTCTAACGGCCGCTGCGTTCATCTCAGAGGAATGTTTGTTGCATTTGCACCGACACACTTTGCTGATTAGGGAATACTTGCAAGCTCAAGTTCTGTGAATAAATCTCACCTACGGCCAGAAGTCCAGAATGGTGCTGATACAAGTCGTGCATAACCTGCCTCTTTTAGTTGTACCCTGTCCTTATTTTGTCAGACACTAAAAAGGGTATAGCGCGACAGGAATTACTTGCTAGGCCTTTTTGTTTTATCGAGTAGAATTACTTTGATTATTGTATTATAAATTGTACGATTGTATCTTATGGTTTTGCTATATAATTTTATCATATTATCAATGGTTCAACACGGTTTCCGTAGTTACAACAAAGTTAACCTTAGCTAACTCACATATTTAGTTTTCAATCATGCAAAGATCTATACAATCATGATAGAATACTTGTCAGTTGTCACCCGATCATAAATCATTTAGAACCACAAAACTGGAAGTAGTTGACGGTGGCTCTTGACATGCAGTCCTCTTCATGAAAATTAAAATAGGACGAAAGTTGAAGTGTAACTTGTTTCTATTCTTTTTGTATGGTTATTTGTCTGGACAAGCATCGTAACTTAAAAACGTCATAGGTTCAAAAATTACGACGAAGATACATATACAATTTTGAGCCATTATCAACCAGTCAACCACTTTGAAGTGGTTATGTTAAACACTGTACATCACAACTTCCACGATTTTATGCACTTTATGTAGCTGTTAATTCCCCCCGCTACAACCTTTTCTTCTTCCCATATAACTAAGGAATGCGGTTTTCTTTTTCTTTTTTACTTAACGAAACTTTTTCTGTAATATAGGGAATGCAGGAAAAGACATCAGGTAGTTGTTTTAAGCGGTTTTGGGTGGGTGTTTAGAGGTAAGCTTTCAAGATAAATTGGAAGTTACAACTACATACTTCCAAGTTTTATAATAGGATAGAGATTACATTTGTTATCATCACACAAACTAAAATCATAAATCAAGGATATAAAAAATTCATAAACATGTTGAAATTACCAAAAAGAATCTGGATCATAATTAGTTATAACTCTTCCCAAAGTGTCTCAAGAAAAACAAAAGTATAAAACATGAAGTTAAAACAGTCAAACTCAAGAATCTTGCATATCAACTCTGTATATGCCATCAGCCAAGCATTAAGCTGAAGCATGAAAATCATTGTTCTAGCGAAAGAGCCTTGGCACTGACTTTTTAGGTATTTTGCCTTCGAGTTTCAGCCGTCTGTATGCTTCACGAATGTGACATGGCCTGATCGGTCCTGTCTCATTTCTCTCAGTCATCACCATCCTCGCTGCAATGTAACAGATATGTTTTGATATGGCTATGTTAATCGAATTCAAAACCATTTGATCATTCTAGATATCCAAGCACCTGTTTCAACGAGTTCACCAACAAAAATCTTTGCTATTCCAGATACCACAATAGTCATTGGCATGGAAATCTTCGCACTTCCAGTAATGCTGGCTAATAACTGTATTCACAGCACCAAATAGCAACACTTAAAGTAAAAATCGAACAACTTACAGTAAATGAAACATGTCAAATCGGCTGAACAAGTTAAAAGCGTTTTCAAACTCCGAAATCGATTATTTTAAAGCTTCAATCATTATTTAAAAAATATGATATTCGTAATCATATTAAGACATTTGTTATTTTTATATTGTAATATGGACTAAAAAGTAGCTAGGACAATGATAAGTTGCTAACGCAAAGACTGCGTGTGTGAGAGAGAGGGAGAGAAAGACGTACCCGTTTCATGTTAGATTTTTGAAATCCAGATCTTCGGAAAGATTCATACCTACTCATTTGTTCCTCAGTGAACTGAGATAATATTGCTCTGGAACATAATCATTGGTGTAATACCTTAGATTAGTAATCAAGGTAGTAATAACCAATGCAAATGCGCATAAACCATTTGGTCATTTTTTACTCTCTACGAGGCATGTCTGCAAATACTTTCAACGATCCTCATATACAACATTTTCCTGTTTGATATATCTTAATACAAATGCACCATTTCCCTTTATTAATAAATTGAAATTCATACTACACAATCCATTACATTACAACACATCGATGACATTGATTTGGGTACCCAATATTTCACCAATGACGTTGACATTGACATTTGTATTTCATTTATAATCAAAGACTGGCTTGTTCATTAATGTTAATTTGATGAATTTATCATAATTTCTAGGTATATGGACTAGTTTAGTAATATAGTTGCTATTTGGTACTGATAAGCACACTAATTTGCTATGGAATAATAAGACTAGAAGTAGTCAGCTCCCTAATCCCACAAAACGTTGGTTTGACTTTAAAGAATCAATTCACTACTATTTGAGTAATTGGCATAAGTATACTAGTTGTTATTGTTATGTTCGCCAACGTTGCTTCTTTCCAACCTTAAAAGAATAGAGCAGTAACATGTAAACTAACATTAATGTGATACAAATTGTTAACTTACTGCATCTTAGCCATTTTGTCAGGGTCTCCAGTAGACGGAAACTTTCCAAGTTCAACATCCATATTTTCGTCTTCTTCCTCGTCATCATCATCCTTGTTTTTATTAGTTGGGACAGATGCAGATGTTGATCCCAACCTAACTCTTTCCTTTGGTTGGTTGGAGGGATGCTTACTATTTTCTACACCATATCGTTGAGAGTGGATGGTTGGTTGTGCTGATAAAGTTTGAGTCTCATTATCACCATGAGTGTAGGGAGAATCTGGCGGGGAATCATCTACTTCCTCAAATGCTACTTCAAAAGGATCCTTCGATAACTTCATTGCATTTATAAAATCCAATTATGAACTCCCTTTGCTCACCTATGTAGACATATGAGTGAATCATATTTATATGTGTAAAAGAGAAATTGTCATAAGATGGGACATACAAAATGTAGAATGTGGAAAAGAGATTTCAACATACAACCTTTTACAGGTTAAAAAAAAACAAAACAAAAACTTGGTTACATCAACAGAAACAGTTAGACGGAATAGCTCTATGAGCACCCCATATGATAGACATTTAAGTTTAAAAAGAACTGCAAAGTTATATACTGTATTCTTTTTATCCATAACGGCTTTGTGTTCCATTCCTATGTTACATGAAAAGGTTCAATCTTGAACCTCTTAATAGTTATTCTAGCCACAAAAAATGAGTGCATGAGTTATTTGAGATAGAGTGTTACAATGGTAGATGCTCTAGCTGTAATTTACCAAGATTAATAGGGTTTCCTAAGCATGCAACTTTAAAAGTTCAAAATAAGAGTTCAAATAAAATAACAATTTACAGTTAATGATACTCGCTGATCAAATCTCATAACTGCCAAAAATTTTGACCAAAAACTAGAATACGCTTTTCCTACTCAATCCGAACCAACTATCATCGACTCTAGGCTATGTAAGAATCAAACTGAAAGTGATAAGTAATGTTGACACTTAACGTACACCATCGATCATATTGTGAGATGCACACATATAACATAGATCCCCTAGGGCGTATACAATAGGGGCGAACATATCTGAGGCACGGGGACGTGCATACCATTTCTTCACCATTCATAGTGTAAAAAGAAATTTGTAAAGAATTGTTTGAGTTAACATTTAATGCCTACCCTTTATCATTTCAAAAAAAAAAGGAAAAAAAAAAAACTAAAAAGAAAAACAAATCACAACCTTTGTTAGATTTATATACAAGTGTACAAAAGATCATCAGATATAGTATCTGTTTGGTACCAATAAGCCTGATTTTTAACGATTATCGTAAAAACCTAATAGCACAACTATATCCGAAAACCTAACTAGGCATTGACGTTTATTCATAGAGAAACTAATGCTCACAAATTAAAATACATACAAAAAAGAATTCAACCTTAAAAAGCATAATGATTCTAATGAAATTCCACCCAGAAGTGAAACGTTTTACCTTTGGTAACGATTCTAGATTCAATTTAATGAGAAGTGTCGTGTGTTTGAGCCTACATATCGAGTGATGCCTTTAAATATATGTAGCCCTGGAGTAAATAAGTTACAAATAACATCCCTGAAGAATGAACAAACATACCATTTTTATAACATTGTTTCTTTTTCTTTCGGTAATTGCATTGAAATACACATCCTTTTGTAAACATATTAAATTGTACCAATCATATTATGTCATTTTTTGGAAAATGTAACTCGTAACTGAAATTCTGCAAAGCTTTAATATGAGCTCTTTTTTTTGTAGTGCCATTTGGCAAATTAAGTGTTAACTGTATGATTACAAATTAAAATGACATAAAAATATACCCTCGAGTAAGTTACAAGAATGTAATTGTACATAAATTTAAAACAATAACTGTAAAATAAGTAATATGTAAATAAAAGTGTTAAATTACATTACAAGAATATTAATAATAATCAACTCATTATATTAATAATAATCGTAGTGTTTTAAGACAACATCCTTGTAATAGTCATTGACGACGTGCATTCCATATTGATGTAGCAATATCATTCCGGATACATTTCATCTCATTAGATGTTCCTTGAGAGACATTTGCAGTGTTTGTTTCATAGCCACGAACATCATGAAGTTCATCCGGTGGTATTTTATTTGGGTGTTGCTCGATCGCAGTAAACATCATATCTTCTTTATCAGTAAACATCATATCTTCTTTATCACTATTACGAATGTAGTTATGTAATAATGACATCAATTTGAGTTTGCACGCTAAATTGGGGCATTCCACCAAGTATTTTCCATCGTTTCTTTAAAATCCCAAACGACCTCTCGATATAGCTTCACAAAGATGAATGAGAACGGTTGAAGGCTTCTTTCATGTTAGTAGGTGGTTCATTTTGAAACTGAGACTGATGATATCTAGTCTTGGAATTTGGAACCAGATATCCATTTCTTTCCGGATATCCTTTATCAACTAGATAATATTTACCTGTCAAATGGTTCAAAAGATAATTAGTATACTAGAAGGGTACCCGCGCAATGCGGCGGCGGGTACCCGATAACTATTTTTTTGACGAGCAAATGTTTTTCAGTAGACCTATGATTGTGGTGGTGGAAAAGGCGTCGGAGGCGGTTGTGGCAGTTGAGGTGATGATGCGTGTTCTTTTACAGATAATGAGAGAGAGGGGATGATTTTGGTAGTGTGTGTTTTTAGAGTGAGAATGAAAAATGAGATTTCTTTGTGTATTTGTGGGTACTTATATCTCGTAGGTTAGAGTATAAATTAAAAGTATGAATTTAATGAATTAATAAAATATTTATGATGAAATTTTGTAGTTGGTTGGTACATCTTAAATAGGCATAATGAATATTGGAGTTGTTACAAAAATGCCATAACTTTTATTTATTTGTGCAAGATATTGAATTTTTCGCAAAAGTCAAATATATTTATGATGAAGTTTTGTAACGTATTGACCATTTTTATTACAGGGCTTTAAAAGTTTGGTCATAAAGTCTGAATTTTTTAGAGCCATAAAGTTTGGTCATTAAGCTTTGTATTACTTTTGACTAAATGGATTGTTATTTCTTAATAAGGAAATGTTTTTTGTCTTACAATTTTAAGACTACCTCTTTTAGCAAGTCCCAAATCTATTATAAAGTAATATAGATTATAGCTTGTATATTTGACCACATAATAGCATCCCATATATGTATAGTCACCTTCAGGTGGTTTTGGGAAGTTCATTGATTGTGTGTTAATCGCATGAAGAAAGACACGTGTGTCGTGTGCTGATCCTTCCCAACCAATCGATATAAATGTAAAACACATATCAAAATTGCATGTCGCAATTACATTAAAAGTAGGTATCCCTTTTCTACAGATATAACGAACTTGTTGAGCCTCTGGGATGCTTGCCCCTATGTGCTTGCCATCAATACATCCAATGCAATCCTAAAATCAAATTAAATAATATAAACGATGACAACATGATGCATGACACTTTAATATATACACCTAAGATATGTAAATTATTACCTTAAAATATGGCATGTATCTTTTATCATTGAGGATTTGAGGTGGTACATGAAAACTTGCATCTTTTGGCTTAATGATATCACTTGCTAGACCATGAAAACCATTACCATTAGCAGTTGTCGCCTTTAAAACGTCATGCAATGCTCTACTAATAGTCTCTCCAGAACGTTGAATACGCTCCCCAACATCCCTGTTAGATACTCCTAATGCAAGTGTGTACACAAACACCCCTAACTTTTCAAGAGCAGACATTTTATCACTTGACTTTAATCCATAATTTAATTGCAGTTCTCTACACAATTTTTTGAAAATGTGTAGATGCATTCTAAGTGCATTTACACAACGAATAGAATTACCATTCAAAACATCATTCATCCAATCCTCTCGATGGTTCCTTATACATATGCTTATAGTAGTACTCAGCAACTATATCACTGTCATTAATCATATCCAATAACAAATCTATACATTGTAGTTTTTCAATCTTCTTTCTTTTTTTAATATCCATAATAATCTTGTACAATTCAAGATCACAGAAATCAAATAGTAACATATATAGTAAAGTTCTAAAAAATACTACAACAAAAAGACATTAAAAGAAACGCCATAAAATACTTGCAATAAGCATATATTAAATAAAAAACATGAACACAATAATTATCCAAACAAAAAACGATACAATCAGATAAAGAAATAAAAATGTTCTCATGATGAGTCGCCAACTACATAAAAACCAAAGTCTATGTGCTCTTATTTTTCTTATGTTGCAGCCATGTCAATCTACATTCATCATCTGGCATACACATGAACATTTCTCTCTTTATGGGATCTTCAAACAAGTCCACTTTGGGTTTGTGGTGTTGTTGCATCACCTAGATTGACTTCATCTATGAAATTTTTAAAGAAACTAGGCCCTTCATTTTCTAACCCTTTCGTTTCAGAATTCTGCACTTGTTTACCGTCTTGATTGCCATCAAGATCATCATCACTTTCAACATCTTCAACCTCAGTATTCTCATAATGTATCTTCTTTAAAGTCTCTGGATTCATTGAGGGTGTCTTGGAATCGCTCCTAACTCGTAAATGGAACGACAATGACGGGATTAAATTATCTCTCTTTGTTACCTTAAACACAAGGGCTTGTTATGTCATTTAGTCATCGTAGTATGTGTTTAGGTATAAATACCCTCCTAGACTTTCCTAGGAGGGTGAGTCTCATTTGTGTAACTTCACCTTTCAATAATAAAACACACATAGTTTCTCCCTTCTCTCTATACTTTATCTCTCTAACTTGAAGATGGTGTTCTTCCATCTTTCAAGACCTCCCGATTCACTAAATCAACCATAGAGTCGATCCTACAATTGGTATCAAGAGCAAGGTCGGTTTTTTAGTTATGGTTGATTTTGTGATGTTTTCTTGTCAAAAATCTTGTGTTAAAATCTGTTTTTTCTAACAAAGTTTTCAACTTTTCACATATTTTTGTGTTTAAACGGATTTTTTTTACAAGTTGGAGTATCCTTTTATTCTGGTAAAAAATGTCATGGTCCCAACAAAGTTTATATATGTTATGTGTTACAATATGTCCCAACAACATTGTGGAAAACTAGAAGGGGGGGGGGGTTGAATAGTTTTACCAATTAAAACTTCATTTTAATCTATTTAGATTGACTTATGTCAATCTATTTGGATGTGTGTGTTGGATGTTGATAAACAAACATATGAAGGTAAGTAATGAAAAGATAAGAGTAAGAAGCACAAAACCACAACACAAGTATTTATAGTGGTTCGGCTACAAGGTCACCTTCCTTGCCCTACTCCACTCCCCGAGTCACCTACTCGAGAGTTCGTAATCACTACACCAATCTCCTTATGGCGGAGAAGCCTTCACAACGTCGCCTACTCTTTTTCCGGTACTAGGCTAACCACCGGGTTCTTTCACTCCAAGGTGAACCACACCTACACAACTTCGCCTACCCTTTATAAGGTACTAGGCTAAGTACCTAGTTCTTTCACACCTTAGGTGAACTACACCTTCACAACGTCGCCTACCCTTTATTAGGTACTAGGCTAAACACCTAGTTCCATTGCAATGGAGGAACTACTACCACACTACACCAACGACTAATCCCAAAGGAGATCTACTCCTTTACAACATCATCAAGGATATCAATATCCTTGGATCTAATACTAGTCTATCTTGTACATCGAAACACACCATATCGAATGTACATCTAAGGCACCTTTCACTAATGCCTTTGACTAGATCTACAAGACACCTTTCACTAATGTCTTGTGTCTTTACTTCTAAGCACCTTTCACTAATGCTTCTTTGTCTTGACTTCTAAGCACCTTTCACTAATGCTTCTTTGTCTTGACTTCCAAGCACCTACCACAAGTGCTTTATCCTATAGACGATAGATACCCTTCACTAATATCTTCGTCTTGACTCTTGAGAAATCTTTCACTAATGTCTTCAACACTACACTTCTTTGAAGAAAGAAAGGAATCATCAACAAGAAGACTTCAATAGCCTTGATGATGAGGAAGCATGGCAACTCATGGACTTGAGCTTGCTTGACTTCAAAGGTGGTGATCTTGCCTTTAAGAGGAACCTAAAAGATCACACAAAAACAAAACTACAAACATAGATCTCTTGGATCTAGGGTTAGTGAGATTTAACTTAGGGGGGAAAGTGTGTTAGAAAGGGATTCAAAAGGGGTAAGAAATAATGAAGACATGGCTCACTATTTATAGAGGAAAAATCTTACTGTTCCCCGGATCCCACGGATCCCTACCACAAGGGATCCGGCTAGCACAAAGCTAGGGATCCGTGGTACGCTCCTCTTTGCCCATGGGTATTTTTGGTTATGGGTCATGGGTTATGGGTTGATCCATGGTTTTCTTTCTAGGTACAATGTATCTTAAGGATGCAATGAACTTGGTTAAGTGGTATATATAAAACCATGGGTTGTGGGTCAAAACCATTTGCTAGTATTTACCCATTTAGTATATACTTGTATTTACCCATTTTAGCATATACTTAGTTTTTACCCATTTTAGTATACTTAGTTTAAGTATATGTTTAACCCAATATGTAAACACTAGTTGTTGTACATATGTATCTAAATCATAAAATCACTTATACTTGTTTTAGTGTTTTATGTGAAAGCGTAAGTGTGTTAGAAAACTATTAGTCCAAACTATTTACGTATTTTATTTGTTTCGTTAAGATGATTTTACTTTTGTTATCGACAAAACATTAGAAGATCGTAAAATATAAATAAACGTTTTTACGGCTTATTTGTATTAACAATCTCCCCCTTTTTGTTGATGACAAAACATAAAATTATTTTAAGGAAAAAGCTAAAATTCGTAAAAATTTGAATTTATAGTTTTTACTTTCTTCTCGCCCTTTTTGTCGAAACAAAAAGTGTTTGAAGGAAAACATGTGAAAGAAAAAGTAAAAGTAAAAAGGAATAGAGAGAAAATAACGGGAAATGATCTCTTCTTTTACTCCCCCTTGACGAGTCCATCCCTATGTAAGGGCGTCAAGTAAATGATACTAATCTAGTTTGTTTGCAAAAGATATCGTCTACGAGACGAATGTGGTCCCCTTTGATTATTGCAAAGGGATGTCACGAAATGTAAACCTAGTATTGCAAGAAATTTGCAATGTATTGCTTTGACATAAAGCTCCCCCTAGCTTTAGGATGTCAAAGTCTTCATATGTAAATTGAATAACTACAAAACAAAGGTTAGAAATCAAGTATAATTCACAATTTCCTGCAAATGTGATTCAAGTTAGTAGAAAGAAATATTTCTGTCTCACGGATCCCACGGTTCCCTCCTAGTAGGGATCCGTCTAGGCAATCTGAGGGATCCGCCTGGCTGATGAATAAAGTCAGCAAAGATTGGTATAACAAGAAATGTTAATACCTGAAAAGAGGTATGGATTATATAGTATACTCACATACTCGGAAATATAGCAAGTAGCATGTAATTCCATTTAATAAACAAGAGTTATGATATACATGACTCGAAAAACAAGAAAATAGACAATATATGACTAGGAATTTCTAGATCACCTAACGCTTGAAGCTAAGACACCACTATAATCTTCTAGCTCAAGTTTTGTTTAGGTTTAATCTCGTCAAAGTGTTCGAGGAGATGATAGAACATGAAACGTTGGTCTTCTCGTACTTCATGTATCAAACTTTCAACATGTTGACAATGATAGCAATCTTTGTCATGGCTAGGTAGTGGTGGTGGATGAAATGAAATGGCTTGATTCGAAGGATCAAGTGAAGCGACTTGTGGAGCTTCAAACGATGGAGGGATTGGTGGAGGTGAATTTAAGAATGACTCAACCAAGAATGATGGTGGTGGTAGAGAAGTGTCAACTTCCATATGGTCGGGTGGTTGACTTTGATGATTTGTCATAATCCAAATGGGATTATATGATGAAAATGCCGAGAAGGAAGCCGGAGCAAGTGTTGACTCAACACCTTGATTTTGAACCATTATTCCTCCTAATGAGGAGAATTGTTGGGATATGAAAAGTGCTGAAGACATGAAAGTACTGAAGATATGAAAGTACTGTAAGCTGCAAAGTACTGAAAAAGTCAAAGAGTCAAAGTACTGCTGAAGACAAAGTCAAAGTACTGCACCTAGAAGTCAAAGTACTGCAAGAACAAAAGAACTGTTATATTCGTTTATGGAAAGTATTGTATTCTATGTTTAGATTACTTGTCGTACAAGGTTACAAATTGTAAACCGACTAGGATATCCTTGAGCCTATAAAAGGACTCCTAGATTGGCATTAGATGTACGAGTCTATGAGTTTTAGAGTTTACGAATTCACAAGTTAATTAGTATTTTAGAGAGAAGTTCGATTATCTTAGAGTTGTATTAGAGTATCTTGATAATAAGCATTTAGAGTTTATAATAAAAAGTTATTCTTCTTAGCTTTATTAAGTAAATTCCGCGTACTTGATAAAGATTGCTCAGTGTTTCTTTGTTAATAACTTAGGATTTATCCGAGGTTGTTAAACCTTAACAAGCTAGTTAAGTTAGTTTGATTAAAGTATATCGATCCTACAAGTGGTATCAGAGCTTGTGTGGAAACTCTGACTAAGAAGAAACCCTAAAACCTACTACAACAGAACCTAAAGATGTCGACTGAAGCTGCATCAACTCCTATCACAGAGGTATGTTCTAAGTGTCATGATTTTTATCAAAAAGTACTTAATGCTTATGTTTACGAAAGAGATAATTGTGTTAAGGCTAGGTCTGAGGTAGCTGGTTATCAAATAACCTTAGAATCTATGGAAGCCAAAATTTTAGCACATGAAACTAATGAAGTAGCTTGGGCTGAAAAATATGAACAACAGGATTACCAGTTAAAACTTAGTGAATGGAAATTAAACTGTAAAATTGCTGAAATTGAGAAATTAACTAAGGAAAGAGATGATTTATTAGCCAAGTTTGCTGCATGGGGAGAGTCTGGTCTGTCACATGTTTCTTATGTTCAAAAACAGCAAAGAGCCTACCTTAAAACTGGATTAGGTTTTGGAATGGATTTTAGTAAACTAGAAGAAAACCAATCTAGTGATCAGGATGAAGGTGATTTTGAGGATATAATTACTAGTGATGAAGAACTCATTAATTATGTAGATACATCTAGTAATGAGGGTTCAATAAGTGACTCACCTCCTGAATATAAGAAAGCTAATGATTATCATGCTGTTCCCCATCCCACTGGCATTCATCAACCCCCTAGGCCTGATGTTTCTCGTTTTGGAGTAGACAGTCTAGAGTTTAGGAAGAAGTTAGTTGCTCAATCTAGGTCTGAAAAACCCAAAGAACCTGTTGAACACAATGTTCAAAATCCAGCAGTACCTTCAAATCAAATACTGCTCCACAAGCAGTACCTTCTTCAAAACCTTTTCAAAACAGTACTGCTAAACCTTTTTGGGATAACTTTGGTCAAAACAGTTTTAATCATTCACCAAGAAGGCAAAATAATTTTGGGCATAGACATAGAAGATGTCACTTTGGAAGTATGGGTCAAAAACTGTGTTTTGTGTGTTTTAGTCCTACTCATCTAAATAAGGATTGTGAACATCACCAATACCTTAGAAAATTTCCAAAGCACAGTCTGCAAACCAGAAACCTAGAGAGCACAAACCAGTCTGGAATAATTCAAATAGGGTCAATCACAGAAATTTCTCACCAGATCATAGATACCCACACCAGAGAAGACCTTTTTCAAAACCTTCAAGATCTCACAGATTCTTCCAAAGTATGTTAATTCTGACCAATACTTTCTCAAAGTACTGCTCAGACAAAACAAGGTACTGATCACACTATTTGGAATAGGAGTCCTAGGAGATCTCACTATCAACCTAGAAGGTACTACAATTCACATAGGGGATCTAGATCACAGGAACCAAGTGTTAAAACAGAATGGGTTAAGAGGGAAAGTACTACAGAAGGACAAACAGTAGTTTCAACCAAAAGTGAATCTGATTTTTTTGTGATACAAGAAAAATCAAATGATCTTGTAAAAGAGAGATATGTTGAAAAACCAGAAAGCTTTGTTGAAAATCCACATGTTTTGAATAACAAGATAATATTGGATCATGCTTTAGAAAACAGTGGAGATTATATACTCAAAGAATGTGAGTATGTCACTCCACAAGGGGAACACAAGTCAGTAATGGCTTGGGTTCCTCAAAGAAACTAACTTTTTCATCTTATTAGACAGGGCAACCCAGAAGAGGAGCTTAAAGATTATTTTATTGTTGATAGTGGTTATTCTGTGAGCATGACAGGAAACAAGGAGTTTTTATCAAGTGTTTTGGAGTATATTAGCTAGTAAGCTACATTTAAGGGGAGGACTATTTAGTATTAGTATAGTCCTGTGTATTGCTTGAGGGGAGGATAGTTATGTATACTTAGTTGATACGGAAGAAATTGGAAAAGTATTGTTTTTCGTGAAAGTACTGCTTGGGAAAGTACTGCTTACGTGGAAGTACTGTTTGTCTTATTAAAGTACTGTTCCAACGGTTATATTGAGGGGTAATTAATGCTAACGGTAACAATGTTATTTTAAATGGTGCGGATTTTTCAAATCTCAACTATAAATACCTACTTTCCGATTTTCCCTCTCATATTGATACATTAGAATCTTTTCCATCTTTCTCTCATCATATCCATATTATTCAATTACAACTCTTTTGTGCTTACATAATCAACAATGGCAAATCGTCCTACTGTTTCAAAGCATAATATGGTCGCTAATTTGGATAAGACTGAAGCAAATATACTCTTTCATGATATAATTGATTATCTTACTGGTTCGCCCATTAGTTATGCTCTTTTAGTGGAGCCGGATATAATTGAGCCCTGGATTCAAGAATTTTGGGCTAATGCTAGGGATAACATGGAGAATGATGAATATTATGTTCGATCAACAGTTGCTGGAAGAACTGTAAAGATTACTGAAGCCTCCATCAGAGAAGATTTATTGTTCAATGATGCAGATGGGGCTATACGGTTTGATAAGCTTGATCCGGGATACTTTTCGACATATTGGTTATGAAGGTTCTTTGAATGAACAAACATTTAGAAAACAACTATTTTGTCCTCATTGGAAATTTTTGGTTCATGTGTTGCTCCATTGCATAAGTGCTAAGAGTACCTCTTGGGAGCAGTTCGGGTCAAATATAGCATCTGCTATGGTTGGGTTAGCTACAGATCGAGTTTTTAACTTCTCAAGGCTAATACTGGATGGAATGCTCTCACATATCTCACATGGATCTACTTGGCTAATGTACCCAAGGTTTATACAGGTTTTCTTAAACAAACAACTTTCTGATGTGCCAAAACCTACAGATTTATTGCCTGTGATTGTTCAACAATCGAAGATTTTTACCTTTATGGCAAAAAGGAGTGCTTTATTTAGGGGTCCAGATACTCCTTTAACTACTTCCATGATGGAAGTTGTTCATGCTGTTAGAGCTGATACTGAAGATGATGAAGCTACTGAAGGTACTGCCTCTGCAAGTACTGCATCTGCAAGTACTGCATCTGCAAGTACTGCATCTGCAAGTACTACTTCTCCACAAGCTGCATCAAAAGAAGGTACTGCATCTCCACAAGGTACTGCTTCCCCAAGTACTGAACTTCAAGAAGATGTTGCAGTTTCACCTTCTCCATCTCCACAAGGGTCTGTTCCTGCTTCTCAATCAGAGGAACATTCACCTATTCAAGGAGAGGATTCACATACCATACCTCCTGACGAAATCACATTGGATAATTATGTTTTGACAAAGGAGTTGGTTAAGTTGAAAAAGACTACTGAGGTTCAAGCCAAACAGATAAAGAAATTAAAACTGAAGTTTAGAAGGCTAAAGACTTTTGTGTGGCCATTAGTTCAAGAATTTCGTATCTGGGTTAAATCAAAGAAAAAGGCGCAACGGCAGTCTAGAAAAGCAAACGCCAAGTTTCATCAACAATCTTCTGTCAATTTAGGGAGGAATTTAGAAGAAGAAAATTTGAAAGAAGATGTTGAGAATGAGAAAGAACCTGAAGGTACTGATAATCAAGGTACTGATGAACATGAAAAGATCATTCAAGATACTGAGGAACAAGAGGAACAAGTTCAAGTTCAAGTTACTGATGATCAAGGTACTGAACAACAAAGTACTGGTTTGCAAGGTACTTTTAGACAAGAGGTGATAACTCCAAGAGTATTGAATTTTGAAGAGGAAGCTGGTCCTTCTACAACTGTTATACAAGAAGAGGAGGAAGCTACACTCAAACCTATTCATTCTGCAAGTGATGATGAGTTCATTGCTACAATTTTAGAAGATTTATCACAACCTAGAGGTGGTGTTACTATTCGAGAAGTACAAGAAGAACAACAACAAAGAACTTCTCAACCTGCAATTGATCCTAAGGATAAAGGGAAAGGTGTTCTGGTAGAAACTAAGAAGAAGAAATTAACTTTGGCAGAACTTAGAGAAATTGAAGTTGCTAGAAATGAAGCTGCAGCTAGAAAGTTTCAAGAAGATTTAAATGCTAAAGATAGAGAAGCTCGGGAAGCTGAAGAAGCTCAAAGTAGAGAAGCGGCTAAAAAGTTGCAAGAGTAATTAAATGCTGAAGCTGATGAACCATTACAGTCACCTACTCCTGTTAGATATATGCCAAGAAGACCTAATTTAGCTAAAGACAGGAATGCTATGATGGCTTATTTGAAAGGTCGAGGGTATAAAGGATTGCAAAAGCTGAATTATGTTGATATGAAAAGACTCTATGATGCTGAGACAGAAGCTTATAAGAAGAGTGTTGCAGATATCAAAGATTTTAGAGAAGAAGCTAATTGGACTGAAGCTGAAAGGAAGAAGAGTTTAAAAAGAAAAAGGAAAACTGAAGTTACAGATAGACAGTTCTCAAAGAAAGAAAGAGTTGAATTAAGATCCAGACTAGAGATGCATTATGAAATTATCTCAGAGTGGTAGATTTTGATTATTCAAAAGAAGATGCTGACATGAAGATGAACAGATCTCAGATTAGTGCTTTTGAAGTTGTGAAATCCAAAGAAGGAGATTATATGATTTTTCATAAAGAAGATGAAAGCTTCAAAGTTTTCAATAGGCTATGGGATTTATTACACATTATAGATAGAGTGGATCTATTCTATCTATATCATGTGGTGAAAGCTTATTTTGGAGATATTCCATCAGAAGGAATTGGTCTAGTTTTGCTTGGAGATCTCATAACCATGTGGGAAACATAAGAGGAAAGCACTGATGATATATGGAAGAATCAAGAAAACTGGGAAATTATTTGCTGGAGATTCTTTGAAGAGCTGGAGTTCATGTTTTAGAGATGGAGAATGGTACAATGATACACATGTTTGTAAATAGAAGATATCCTCTCACAGTTGAGCTCATGAGAAGAATGCTAGAGCATGGATTGGAAGTAGAAGAGGATAATGAAATTGCTTGCATGCTCATCAATTTGTTTATCAACTGGACTATCATTGCTGAAGATAATAAGTAAACTGGTATGAGTTTTATTGAATAACTTATTTTTGATAAATCAGTACTTTATTCAAAGTACTGCTGATCAAACAGTACTTTCATCAATGTACTGCTTGCAGTTTTTTAAACCAGTTAAGTAATTTTTTAACGAAACCTTTTGCTAAGTATAAAATATTTTGAAACAAAGGTTAAGTGAAATAAATGGATTTTGAGATGGAAACATCAATAGGTAATCAATCCACCATGTTTACAAAAGGATTGGCTAATCCATGAGCAAACGGCTCTGGTAAAGATATATCAAATCCATTTTTAGTTGACAACTTGCTAATAAGTTGTATGGTAATCAACTCACCATATCAGTTAATGTGAAGAGTTGGCTAGCCCACAGGAAAATGGTTTGTGGTAAAGGCAGTGGAAAATCCATTATTGGTAATTAGTTCACCATTAGATATAAGAACTAACTAGTCCAGAAGGGTACAGCTTTTGGTAAAGACAAATCAAATCTGTTGATAGCTGATGATTTGCTAAAAATCATATGGTTATCAATGTACCATGGTCTTACACACCAAAACATTTGGCTACTCCAAAGATTAATGGCTTTGATGGAGCTTGCTGAATGTTGCTGAGAAAGAACAAATTCTAAGAGATACTTTGACAAGCACAGACACTACAGAGATATAATGTAAAGACTAAGAAACAATCTGTCCTTAAAGATGAAGCTGGTAAAGATACATTCACAAAGGAACTTGAAGTCAAGCAAGTAGAATTCAAGTTAGGGGAGGATTGTTGGGATATGAAAAGTGCTGAAGACATGAAAGTACTGAAGATATGAAAACTGAAGTTGCAAAAGTACTCGAAAAAGTCAAAGAGTCAAAGTACTGCTAAAGACAAAGTCAAAGTACTGCACCTAGAAGTCAAAGTACTGCAAGAACAAAAGAACTGTTATATTCGTTTATGGAAAGTATTGTATTCTATGTTTAGATTACTTGTCGTACAAGGTTACAAATTGTAAACTGACTAGGATATCCTTGAGCCTATAAAAGGACTCCTAGATTGGCATTAGATGTACGAGTCTATGAGTTTTAGAGTTTACGAATTCACAAGTTAATTAGTGTTTTGGAGAGAAGTTCGATTATCTTAGAGTTGTATTTGAGTATCTGCATAATATGCAGATTTAGAGTTTATAATAAAAAGTTATTCTTCTTAGCTTTATTAAGTAAATTCCGCGTACTTGATAAAGATTGCTCAGTGTTTCTTTGTTAATAACTTAGGATTTATCTGAGGTTGTTAAACCTTAACAAGCTAGTTAAGTTAGTTTGATTAAAGTATATCGATCCTACAAGAATGTTGTCGGTGGAAGCGGATGAGACGGCCTACGAGGCAAGTCCTCTAAATTGTAGAGGTGTGGTGATGATAGTGGGGATGTAAATGAAATAGCTCTAGGAACCAATGGTGATGGTTTGGTGGAGATGATATTGTTTGGCCTAGGAGGTATGGTGGTGTTTGGAAAAGGTAGTTTTGTGGGTACTATCCTTTTAGGAATTGGTTTGATTGGATGATGAAGGATTATATCATTTGTTGGCTTGACCGGAGATGATTCGGTTGAAGAAATTTCGTGTATAACACGAGCTCTTTTCATGGGTGGTTCTTTGGTGGATAAGTTACTACTTGGGGTTTTCCTTATGATGAGATGATTTCAAGAGTTTGCAAGAGCTGAAAGTTAGGATGAGAGTGATGACTATGGAGGTCCTAACAAGGTGGTTTATAAACTAAGAGATTTGGCAAGTGCATTTAAGCCACTAGAATTCATTGAAATGTGATGATTGACATGCACAAGAGTCAACTTCAGAGGTTGCACTGATCTAGGAACTCATTTAAGATGAGATGGAGTGTTTGAGTTAGAAGATGAGTTGAAATGATTGTTTTGCAAGATTTGACATAAACTATCATCCGATCCCACGGTTCCTCCTCAAAGGGATCCTTCTAGGCTAATCCTAGGGATCCGCCTCGCAAGCTATGAAAAGTGGAAATGATGTTCCTAAGATCTAAGACCTATATCATCTTGAGTGTTTCAGTCCTCCTAAGTGTTTTAAAAGAAGGGATGCTTGAGTACTTGAAGGTAATGAATGATGTAGCTAATGATTTCCATTTATGGAAGGATTTGGAACTTTTCAAGAGTACCAATGGATGAGCAAGGATGATACTAAATATTTGGAGTGTCAATTGAAGCTAAATGATCCTAGAGATCAGGTTGTGTCTTAGGATAGTGTTTTGGAAAATATCCTAGAAGCTTTGAGATGAGAAAACTAGATTTTGATCAACTTTGATCAATTTTGAGGTGAGGATGATTTATGATCAATTTTGCCATAATCGAAAGATTTCTAAGACTAGATGTGAGGGATCAAGTAGAAAATGAAGTGTGAGTTTAAGAGCGGAAGAGTAGTGGATTAAGGACCAAACGGTAGATTTACAATTGACTTAGAATGTGATCTAGGTGAGTTATGTATGAGTAGGAAAGATCAACCTATCTTGATAAGGACTTAATTTTTCCTTAAGGCACTATGCTTAGCTTAGTATGTGAGGTGTTCTAAGGATATGTTTGAAATATAATGCTTGCAATTGCATTTTCTCGCTTGTTGCCGATCCCATGGTTCCCTAAGAGTAGGGATCCGCCTCTATAATCTTTGGGATACCATCTCTCCAGAAGACCTTTACTAAAGGAATGCAATGATCTTGACAATGCATTATATCTCAAGGATAGTCTAAAGAGAGTTCTAATACCAAGATATCAAATGTAAAATGTTCTATTTCATGAGGGAAATTGGATTACATTGATAAAGCACGAGTACAAGAGATTTGATCCTATTTTGGAATACTATTAGTTTCCTTGAGTGTTTTCGCTAGGAGGATCATTATATGATTGATGAGTGTTGGTGGAATCAAGAATGAAGAAAGTCTTCATGAGAGATATGTTTAGCGGTTCCATCATTTTGTTCACAAGTAGGTACAACGGACTTTGAAATTGAGGATGGAAGTGCATAACATTATGATAGAGGCGTGTCAAGAACATTCCATAAGGGATGAGTTTATTCTTGGAGCCTTGAAGATTTGCAATTCGCCTTGCGAAGAAGTAGGCGAGATTGTATGGTTGTTGTGTTAGCAAATAGTACAACATGTGAGCACAACAAGCGGGAAGGATTTCTCGATTTCCCCTAAGACTCCAAACATTTTCACGTAGGATGAGTACAAGAGGCTTGTACTCTTCTCGGATATCCCTTGTAAAGATAATGTTTGGATCGGAGTAATATGGTCGAGGTTTGCATATTATGAGATTTAAATCTTCCGGAGAGGGTATGTGTGAACAATAGGGACTATTTTCTTCACGAAAGTTGAAGAGAGAATCAAGAGACCAATCTTCGGTGAAGGCACATTGTCCATGATTTGGAATTCGGAGGATGTGAGCAAAATGCCCAAGTGTTAGAGCTTAACTTTTGGTTTTTGATATAAAACCAAAGAGATAAAGAGCGATCCTCGTTACAAACGAGTTCGACTTGACGGAAGAATTCCATTATGAACCTTGGACATATCTTCTCGTTGATATCAAGAAGACATTCTATTCCTATGGCTCGGAAAGAGGTATTGATACCTTCTTCGAATTGTAGAGAGGTGTCTACAATACGTCCTTCATGGAAGTGACGGTTTTCAAGATTATTGAACCCACGGACATGATTGCCAGGTGTGTTAGGTTCGAGAGAGATGTTCGGAGTGTAGACGCTAGTGAGTGAAAAATCAAACTCATATTCATGCGTCATAGTTGAACCTATAGAAATGACAAGTTAATAAAAGAAGATATTTGTGGTCAACTTATGATAATCTAATGTTTTTACTAGATTTTTATTAACAATGGTTTTTAACAAGAAATACACTTAACTCACTTATGGTTTTGACATATAAGTGGAGTATTACTCTTAGAAGAAAAGAGGTTTTTGATTTGCATGAAAAACAGTTTTCCAGTAGGACGGATCCCACGGTTCCTTTTCAAAAGGGATCCGACTAGTATATCTTCCGGGATCCGTGGATCTCAGAGTAGTAGAAATGATTTGATAAAATCATAGGTTTTACAGTTTTTATACCACGATATATGTTTTAACCTACATTTTCTTTCAGCATGCATACATGACTTCTAATGTATCACAAAAGAATATAAAACATATAGATAAAAATAATAAAAAAAAAAACACATTATGATAACAACAACCTAGATAAACTAGATTATTAATAATATTGCATTTCAATACTAAGGATGATACAAAGGATTGGGTATATGATCCCAATATAGATTAACAACACAAAGTAATCTCCGTATGTGAACTTCATCATAGGGAACACAAGTGCGATGAGTGTTATGGCGATGAGCACGAGTGCGATGTAAACCATGTTGAAGACGGATCTTCTTGGTTTCGGTTGAGATGGAGTGAGGAGGAAGATGAAATTTTTGAATGAAAGGAAATTTTTGAAATTGGAAGATTTTGAAAAAGTGAGGGTTTTGGGGGAGTGGCCGACGGTGGGATTATAAATAGAAAAAGGAGAATTTTTGAAATTCGTGTTTTGTTTTATTATTGGATTGAAAAGAAATAAACCATAAGTTTTATATACTATGACCATAGATGAGAAATATAGCACGTATTGTAAGAAAAAGGCTTCCTAACGAAGCTTCACGTAAAACATGTATGAGTACAAAAAGGATAATTATATAAATACCTAAATAGGCATATTTAATTATCAAGCACAATAAAAGGAGAATCATACATCTAGCACACTTAGGAATGTCTTTACAAATGACACAACAAATGTCACTTAGACGATTCTCGCTCATTTGCGATTAAGATACCTTCTTAAGGAAGGTATTCTTGTTACCAAGCTACTCCTAAAGCTTGGTGGGTATGAGCTTTGACTAATCAACATGACAAAGAAGATTAGTGCTATTAAAAAAATAAAAAGAAAAATGTTGTTATCAACTTCAACATCCAAACATATAGTTTTGAAAAACATGGTGTTTGTTTTTATGAAAAACCTTCTTTGTAGTTTTCAATTAACCATGGATCGTATCAAGTTTTTAAAGTACAATATACTTCAAGAACCTTGATAACGAAGCTCTGATGCCAATTGTGGAAAACTAGAAGGGGGGGTTGAATAGTTTTACCAATTAAAACTTCATTTTAATCTATTTAGATTGACTTATGTCAATCTATTTGGATGTGTGTGTTGGATGTTGATAAACAAACATATGAAGGTAAGTAATGAAAAGATAAGAGTAAGAAGCACAAAACCACAACGCAAGTATGTATAGTGGTTCGGCTACAAGGTCACCTTCCTTGCCCTACTCCACTCCCCGAGTCACCTACTCGAGAGTTCGTAATCACTACACCAATCTCCTTATGGCGGAGAAGCCTTCACAACGTCGCCTACTCTTCTTCCGGTACTAGGCTAACCACCGGTTCTTTCACTCCAAGGTGAACCACACCTACAAAACGTCGCCTACCCTTTATAAGGTACTAGGCTAAGTACCTAGTTCTTTCACACCTTAGGTGAACTACACCTTCACAACGCCCCTACCCTTTATTAGGTTATAGGCTAAGCACCTAGTTCCATTGCAATGGAGGAACTACTACCACACTACACCAACGACTAATCCCAAAGGAGATCTACTCCTTTATAACATCATCAAGGATATCAATATCCTTGGATCTAATACTAGTCTATCTTGTACATCGAAACACACCATATCGAATGTACATCTAAGGCACCTTTCACTAATTCCTTTGACTAGATCTACAAGACACCTTTCACTAATGTCTTGTGTCTTCACTTCTAAGCACCTTTCACTAATGCTTCTTTGTCTTGACTTCCAAGCACCTACCACAAGTGCTTTATCCTATAGACGATAGATACCCTTCACTAATATCTTCGTCTTGACTCTTGAGACATCTTTCACTAATGTCTTCAACACTACATTTCTTTGAAGAAAGAAAGGAATCATCAACAAGAAGACTTCAATAGCCTTGATGATGAGGAAGCATGGCAACTCATGGACTTGAGCTTGCTTGACTTCAAAGGTGGTGATCTTGCCTTTAAGAGGAACCTAAAAGATCACACAAAAACAAAACTACAAACATAGATCTCTTGGATCTAGGGTTAGTGAGATTTAACTTAGGGGAAAGTGTGTTAGAAAGGGATTCAAAAGGGGTAAGAAATAATGAAGACATGGCTCACTATTTATAGAGGAAAAATCCTACTGTTCCTCGGATCCCACGGATCCCTACCACAAGGGATCCGGCTAGCACAAAGCTAGGGATCCGTGGTACGCCTCTTGCCCATGGGTATTTTTGGTTATGGGTCATGGGTTATGGGTTGATCCATGGTTTTTTTTAGATACAATGTATCTTAAGGATACAATGAACTTGGTTAAGTGGTATATATAAAACCATGGGTTGTGGGTCAAAACCATTTGCTAGTATTTACCCATTTAGTATATACTTGTATTTACCCATTTTAGCATATACTTAGTTTTTACCCATTTTAGTATACTTAGTTTAAGTATATGTTTAACCCAATATGTAAACACTAGTTGTTGTACATATGTATCTAAATCATAAAATCACTTATACTTGTTTTAGTGTTTTATGTGAAAGCGTAAGTGTGTTAGAAAACTATTAGTCCAAACCATTTACGTATTTTATTTTTTTCGTTAAGATGATTTTACTTTTGTTATCGAGAAAACATTAGAAGATCGTAAAATATAAATAAATGTTTTTACGGCTTATTTGTATTAACAAACATCTTGTATGACGTTTTTTGTACCATTCACGTGTAAGAATATGTGATAATCTTGTGGTCAATCAGTGGTCAAATGGTTCAAATTAGATGTCTTTCAGGCTATTCTTTCTGGGTTTATATCAAGTTGGTCAGAATCTTTGGTCGGAAAAAGGTCGCCGGAAAAAGTCAACAAGGGTCAAAACCCTATTTTTACACCTAAGGATCTACAGACTTGTTACGAGTAACTTGGAAAGTTACTCGCATGGACCATCTTTACGCTTATACTTGCTTACGCGTAGCCTTGCTTACGCCTAAGTATATGTTACGAGTAATAGACCGAGTTTACGCTTAAGATGTTATGCGTAAAAATGTTTACGCATAGGTTTTCAACCTTACGCATAAGATCAGGTTAAGAAGAAGAATACAGAAAAAAAAAATTACGCATAAAGTAACTTACGCATAAGCAAGAGACTTTACGCATAGGATATTTTTACGCATAACCTTATGCGTAAAACCTGATGTTGGGAATTATGTGAAGTACGAATTATGCTGAAGATTATGTTGAATGGATTCTACTGAAGTGTATGGATTCTGCCGAAGACATAGTTCTACTGAAGTTATATTGTTACTAGTTTGATTCTGCGGATATAGTTATTCCGTATTTTCTATAGTTAGTTAGGATATGCATAAGTTTTATTAGGAAGTGATTGTGTATATCTTATTTAGTTTTACGTTTCTTAGAGAACAAGTTAGGGTTCCTTGTCTATAAAAGGAACACAATAGAATGAAGTATGTACTAGACGTTTACAAGTTATTAATATAACGATCTATAGAGGATCAAAGAGTTCTTAGTTATCTCAGGATTTATACTTGTGTTTAAATTCCGCTTAAGAATACAAGTTGTAGAGATTTTCTTTTAGTTTGTTTGTGATTACATAAGCAATACTAACGATCTACGAGAGCTCAAGATCTATCAAGGTCTGCTAGTTTCAACAAGTGGTATCAGAGCCTCGTGAGAGTCTCTACGATACTAAGAATGTGTTTTCTAAACACCCATACAACCAAAACAAACTCACCATGCCTGGATCGACGTTGATGTCGAAATCACCAACACCCAAAACTCCACCCATCTGCAACAACTAAGTCTCTAACAAAGCTAAGTTTCCTTACCTAAAAAGGGAGGAGTATGATCTTTTGGCCAACAAGATGCAGAACTGGATCTCCAACATTGATTGGAATCTATGGGAGATAGTGAAGAAGGGAAACAGTTTGAAGAAAACTACCGTAGATGCTGAGGGTAAGATGACTTATGTTTCTCCCAAATCTGCTGAAGAGTTACTGGCACTTCAGAGAGAAACCAAGGTTAAAACAATTCTTCTTCAAGCTATTCCTGAGGATCACTTGAGTGATTTTCACTTCATGCAAGATGCTAGGGACATATGGTTAGCAATTAAGGCTAAGTTCGTGGAAATGAGAGAGTCTAGGAGAATGAGAAAGTCCATGCTGAGACAACAGCAAGATTTTCAAATCTCTCTCAAGAGGAAGGAATTCATACGGGCTATGACAAGTTTCACAAGATTTTAAGTCAGTTAAATCAGCTGCAGTCAAAGCCAGATAATGATGATTGTAATTCTAAGTTTTTGAGGTCTTTACCTCAATCTGGCTACAAGTGATCATTGCTTTAAAAGCAAAAGGTGGTTTAGATATGCTTACTTTTGATGAGCTGTACAACAAACTTAAAGCTCTTGAACATGATGTAAGAAGTCCTTTTAGATCATCATCTACCGCAAGTCACACAGATTCGTTGGCTGAGCCTCTACCCTAAAGATGAGTTATGGTCCAAGTCCAACTTACTCATCATCATCTTACACTACCACTCCATCAAGTTCTCAATCTGAAGGTATAATGGAAGATGTGCTTGATCCTTCTTTGCCGATTATGATCCCTCAGCAGGAACTTGCTTTATATGGGAGGATTTCGATCAGTGGGATCCAATTCTGGAGATGGAAAAGATGAAGCTGAAGGCGGGTGGCTATGCCTGTCCATGGATATCAAGAGGTCTGAGCGCAAAGCTGGCAGAAGGTTTGGCTTCCAAGGAAGAGATCCAGCGAGGTTTGACAAAAGGAAGGTCAAGTGCTTCACATGTCAACAGATGGGTCACTTTTCCAGAGAGTGCAAAGATAGGAAAGCCGTGATGAAACGAGATACTCTACTTTATCGCAGAATCAGAGGGAGGGTGGAACTTTAAAGGGATCGCAGCTTTGGTCACTCTTGACACCAATGTGGACTGGAAGCAACATGAGCAGGAAAATAATGATGGTCCTGTTATTGATAATGTTGGTTTGATTGCAAGCTGTACTTCAGAGGATAGGCATGATCAGATTGCCTTGATGGGCATCTCTCAGAATCATCCTCTTAAGATTAAAGATGTTGGCATTGTTGATAGTGGTTGTTCAAGAAGTATGTCAGGAAACAGGGATATGATGCATAACTTTGTACCAATTGAAGGAGGAGGCAATGTAACCTTTGGAAGAAGTGATGGTAGAATTACTGGGAAAGGGACCATCAAAACACCTCAACTGGACTTTGAGAATGTATACTATGTCAAGGAACTCCAACACTTCAATTTGTTCTCAGTCTCACAAATCTGTGACACCATGAACAAAGTACTCTTCACAGAGGATGAATGTCTTGTGCTATCTAAAGACTTCAAACTCCCAGAAGAAACTTCAATTCTGCTGAAAGTTCCTCAAAATCACAATCTTTATATATTCAACTTAACTGATGTTAAACCAGAAGGTGACTTAACTTGTTTGGTGGCTAAAGCATCCTTGGATGAGTCTACCAAATGGCATAGGAGGATGGCCCATGTCAACTTCAAGACCATAAACAAGCTCTCTAAACTGGGTCTTGTTGAAGGTCTTCCTTCCAAAGTCTTCACAAATGATCATAACTGTGTTGCTTGCAACAAAGGAAAGCAACACAGAGCCTCATACAAAGTTGTTACTGCAGGAGCATTATTTCTAACCTCTTCACTGCTTCATATGGACCTATTTGGTCCAACTCAAGTTAGAAGCATTGATCAAAAGTATTTTTGTTTGGTTATCACGGATGGTTATAGCAAATTTTGTTGGGTATTCTTTCTAAGGACCAAAGATGAAACATCTCCAATGTTGAAAGACTTCATTACCCTTATTGAAAATCAGTTGAACAAAAAGGTTAAAGGAATTCGGTGTGATAATAGGACAGAGTTCAAGAATGCTATACTTGTTGAACTCTGAGGTCAAAAGGGATAAAAGGGACTATAGCACTCCAAGAACCCCACAACAAAATGGGGTGGCGGAAAGAAAAAATAGGACCTTAATAGAAGCTGCAAGATCAATGCTGGCAGACTCTAAGCTACCCACCATGTTTTGGACTGAAGCTGTTGGCACAGCTTGTTATATACTGAATAGAGTGTCCATTACTAGACTACACTTCAAAACACCATATGAACTTCTCTATGGGAAAGTTCCTACTATTCATTACCTTAAACCTTTGGCTGTCAAGTGACCATTCTGAATACAAGTGATCCATTGGGCAAATTTGATGAGAAAGCTTATGATGGTTATATTATGGGATATTCTGCTCATAGTAAGGCGTACAGGGTTTACAATTTATCTGCTAAGAAGATTGAGGAGACATTGAACCTGAGGTTTCTAGAAGACAAGCCTAATGTTCAAGGACAGGTCATGTTTGGTCTTTTGATCTTGATTACTTAACTGATTATTTGGGTTTTTCTAGATATATGGCTAACCAACATGCAGGTACTCAAGAGTCTCCAACTAACAGTGCAGGGTACTATGGATGCCGATTCGACAGTGAGTTTGAAGATGATGAACAATCCATTGTAGTGCCTTCTTTCTCCCTAACAATTTTGCAGGTGACACTTCTAGAGATTATACTGATGAGAGTGAAGATGAATCACACTATGTTGAGGACCTTGCTAGGCTGAAGAAACAAGAGTATGCAGCTAATCTAGATGCTGAGAGGAATGTGAGGAGAGTGCCAAAGTGAAGCAATCAAGTGGAAACATCTATTTTGCTGAAAGTGATCCTGTTTCTCCTAACATCACCAATTCTGCTGAAAGACATGTCAATCTACTCCTATTTCCACTAAAGTGTCAACAGACTTTGGAGAACCTTATACACGTTTTCCCAAACCTTCAGATCTTGGTCATCATCAACCTAAAGCTGGAATCTTCACCTCACCTTCCTATGACACTGATTTTGAACCTACTGTGACTAATCTTGATTCCTCCATTGAAGTCAACACCATTACTATGAAAAGGATTCACAATACTCATCCACAGTCAAATATTATTGGTGATCCTAATGCACCTGTTAGAACAAGGGGTACTGTGGCAAGTTCTAAATATGGTCAAGTGGCTTTATCCCTTATGTCTCAAATCAAGAAGAGACAATCACACAGACTATGAACATTGTCTGTTTGCTTGTTTTCTTTCTCAAGTGAAACCAACCAGTGTTACTCAAGCTCTTGAAGACTCAAGTTGGGTTGAGGCAATGCAGGAAGAGATGCAACAATTTAAAAATTAGCAAGTTTGGATATTGGTACCACTACCTGATGGCAAGTATGCAATTGGTACTAAATGGATTCTGAAGAATAAGAGAGATGCACGAGGTGTGGTCATTAAAAATAAAGCAAGATTGGTTGCTCAGGGGTATAGACAAGAGGAGGGGATTGATTATGATGAAGTGTTTGCACCTGTGGCTAGAGTTGAGGTCATACGGATATTCTTGGCTTATGCATCTTACATGGGATTTATGGTGTATCAAATGGATGTTAAAGGTGCTTTTCTGTATGGTGAAATAGAAGAGGAGGTTTATGTCACTCAACCTAAAGGATTTGAAGACTCAGATCATCCTAATCATGTTTACAAGGTAGTCAAAGCTCTCTATGGACTACATCAGGCACCCAGAGCTTGGTATGCTAGGCTTTCAACATTTCTGCTAAAGCATGGTTATAGAAGAGGTGCAATTGATAAGACTCTTTTCCTTAAGAAGAATTCCACAGACATTATTCTTGTGCAAGTGTATGTGGATGACATTATTTTTGGATCCACAAAGGAAGCTTGGTGCAGGAGTTTGAGGAACTTATGAAGGGAGAGTTTCAGATGAGTGCTATGGGGGAGTTGACTTTCTTTTTGGGTCTCCAACTTCAGCAGAAACCTGATGGTATCTTTATCAGTCAGGACAAATATGTGAGGGACATCTTGAAAAAGTTTGGTATGGAGAGTGTAAGGACTGCCACTACACCTTATGAAGCTCCAAAGACAAAGACCAACACTGAAGTAGATCCACCAGTGAATGTTCATCTATACAGATCTATGATTGGTTCTTTGATGTATCTAACAGCTTCAAGGTCAGATATTACTTTTACAGTGAGTGTTTGTTCTCGACATCAAGTTACTCCACTTACTTCCCATCTCAATGCTGTCAAGAAGATCTTTAAGTACCTCAAAGGCCAACCTCAACTAGGCCTTTGGTACCCAAAAGAATCTCCATTTAAGCTGGAAGCGTATAGTGATAGTGACTATGCTGGTGCAAATCTGGATAGGAGGTCCACCACTGGAGGTTGCCAATTCCTTGGAAAAAGATTGATTTCTTGGCAATGCAAGAAACACACTATTGTGGCTACCTCATCTACTGAAGCAGAGTACGCTGTCACAAGCAAATTGTGTGGACAAGTTCTTTGGATACAAAATCAATTGTTGGATTATGGGTATAACTTCATGAACACAACAATTTTATTGATAATCAAAGTACCATATGCATTGTTAAAAATCCAGTTTTCACACAGAGAACGAAACATATTGAAATTTGGCACCACTTTATAAGAGATGCATATGACAAACATTTGATAAAAGTGGTTAAAATTCACACTGATGATAATGTGGCAGATTTGTTAACTAAGGCTTTTGATGGACCAAGGTTTCAACACCTTGTGGTCCATATTGGTATGCTTAACCCTTAACTGCAAAGTTTAAGGGGAGGCATAGGCCTCAGGGGAGGCATATGCCTCAGGGGAGGATTTGTGTACACTTTGCATATTTTTATGTAATTTTGTAGCTTTTTGTGTATTCTTTGGATATTCTGTTTTCTAACACTAACCAGCTAATGTAATGATAGTTTGTTTTTCTTTGTTTGGTTTGTGTGTTGCTCTGTTTGTTTTGTTTTGCAGTTTGCCTTATAAAGTTGAAGTTCATCATGATTGGTCAAATGAAAAATGGTCAAGTAAGCTTTGAAGCTTGTTTCTTCTTCAAATCAATGTACTCAAGTGAGCAATTTGTTTCCATCAAGAGAAAGTACTGAAGTTAAAGTGTTCATTCAATAGAAGTACTGAAGGTCATTGTTCATTCATTAGAGAAACAGTTTACAGCTTATAGCTTACAGAGTACAATCAACTTCAAATGGAAATACAAGGACTACTAAACCTATTCTAAACACTAGTTCATATCATCTATTCCAACAAAATTTGGATATGCATGATAGCTCATATCTTCTATTCCAGCTGCTGGATATGCATTTGTGATGTCTTGCATGACCACCCATTCCTTCTATCTCGATATGGATATGCATGACCGGTACGACGAAGAAGCTAAGGATCAAAATGGGGAGAATGGATTGATGAAAACGATGATGATGAAGATGACCACACGTGTCTTATGTGCTTCATCTACTTGGTTTCACCAAAAAGCAATCCATCTACCTTCCTTAAGCCCTTCCCTTATACGATATGTGATGAAGCACCAAACATGGTGCAGAGATAAGCACAACCTCTTTCGCACGAGGCCTTTGTTGAGGTTGAGGTGCTGGAGGTTGGGAGTAAGATGTTTCCTTCTTAGTGGACCCATCAGAGTCATCAGAAGATTCACTTGGATTCACTACACTATCATCATCTGAAGAACTGAGAAATGGAGATTTCAATGGTCGTGGGTCATATGGATATGGAAAGAACTGAAGGAAATCACTAGATGATGAAGAAGAGGTTGGATTTACAATCTCTGGTTTAGTATTCATGGTTAATTGTGGTTGATTGTGGGTTTATGATGAAAATTGGGGGTAATTGATGAGAGTTAAGAGTGCATTGGGGTTTGTTTTATAGACGGGTTCAAGGCTTAATGAGAATTAATGCGAGTTGGGTGAAACAGTAAAAAGATATTTACTGAAGCTTCTTGAATACGGAATTGCTTCGCCGATGTACACTTCACAGATTGACTATTGTTTCTCCGAAGTTGGAATTTGAATTGGGTAAAAGGTTGCATTACACGTACGCGCTCAACAACTTAATATATTTAACCACAATTTGGGAAATTTCTACATATAACCTATTCGCATATATTTGTCTAATCATAACTGATTCCCTCTTTATTCGATTCAAACACACCTTCAGTTGATTGAATCGTAACTCTTTATCTAAAGTTCTCATGGCGCTTCAATTCAAGCACGATCATAATAAAGTTGCTTTTCTGGGAACGGCTAAGGGTGATGATCTGTATAAACCAATGGTGGAGTTCTTAAAGAGGTCCAAGATTCATTATGCTTTAACACATTCTCCTAATGCTATATATGAATCGTTGGTTACTCAATTTTGGGCGACTCCTTCAAAATGGAGTGAAACAGAGATTGTGGCTCAGATTGATGATGGAGAGTATGTTGTGACAGAGGAGTTGATCAGAAGTCGACTTCGATTGAATGATGAGAATGGGGTTTATCATTCTAATGCTGCAGTGGTACTTAATGGGCTAAGAGCGATTGGATATCAAGGAAATGGACTGACATGTGGTTAAAGAATCAGCTTTGTCCTATGTGGAGGTTTTGGTTCATACATTGCTTCAGTGTTTAAGCAATAAATCAGGAGGATGGGACCAATTTTCTACTCAATTGGGATGTGGTATTATATGTCTATCTCAGGGTTTAACTTATAATTTTTCTAGGTTTATTTTTGATAATATGGTTGAGAATATAACTAAGAAAAAGAACAAGTTTTTAATGTACCCTAGGTTTTTGCAAATAATTTTAGACACTACTACCCAAACCCAAGCCTTTTATCCCATAGGAGCTTTATCTGCTAAATTATTTGCTTTATGAAAACTAATTTGAGGGGACACATTATCCTTTACTAGCTATGTTGCCTCATGGGAATGAGGTCTGATGAGGATAATGTTGTTAATAATATACCTTCTACCAATGTTAATACGATGGTAATCCTTCAAATAAGCCATTGATGAGGGCCCTTCTACAACTACTGAAGCATCTAATGTTTCTCCTGACCTACCTTCATCTATACCTTCACCTAGACCTAGTCCTAGTCCACCATCTACTCAAGTTACTCTACCAAGTTGAGCATGAAACTGATAGACTGCCCACACCTAGTCCTATTAGGAACCAATTTGATGAAGGTTCTCCTAATTTAGAGCATGTTCATATTTCTCCTGAAAGGTCCAATGAAGTTCCCATTACCACTGAAAGCAATCGTTGGTGGAACTGAGGACCCCGTTACACTTATATCTGCTTCTTGCTCTAGTGAACAGGTATGCAGGTGAGGTTGCTGAGCTCAAAAAGGAACTTTTTGAGACTAAATCTTCTCTTGGCAATGAAATGAGATTGTGAGAGATGAGGAATAAAGTTAAAATTTTGGAAGATCAAATTGGGCATCATTCCAAAAGGAGACTAGTGTTGTTTCTTCTCGATGAAGAGCAAGAGGATAATCCTCTTAAGATTTTAGGCAGATGTTGCTCAAAGACTCCTTTTCTCCTCCTGTTGCGGCTGCATCTTCAAAGAAAAAGGAACCTATTCGATTTGCTAGAAAAAGGAGAAGACAATATCTGAATAAGGTATCCACTGAAACTTCAAAAGAGCC
>OU343225.1:160438083-160613770 GCA_910596185.1 Chrysanthemum makinoi | reverse complement strand
AACGGGCAGTGTCCCGGTCGCATGTAGTGAGGGAATGGTAAGACCGAGGTCGTCCCAAGAACGGTTGATTTCTAACTGTCTAATTAATTGAATTAGTCAAATAAATAAGTTTTAATGAAAGGATTGATAGTATTTAAGGTGTCACGTGATCAATTGGTCTGGTTCTCTGGTAAACAAGCTAATGGGAACGATAGTGATGCAATTCTTAAACCGAGTTCATCCACAAGTGGCATAAGTCGATAGACTCCTTTGGTCAATTCGCCTACCCTATGGTTCTTAGAATCCTCACCAAGATGAACAGGTCACCCGGGATCATTCGGCAATCTAATAGCAGTCATTAAGAGTCGGCGTTTATATCGCATTACATGGGTTCTAAATGTCACTAGATTCCTGTTTCAGGTGGGGTCAAAGTTGAGAGGACAGTATTTGGTCAATTCGCCCTAACCTATCAACAAAGATGCCACCACTGAAGAAACCAGGTGTCCCCTCATAAGTCCAGTTGTTCCTGGTCCCTAAGCCGAGTCATTAAGTTCCGCTACATGCTAGACTTATAATAGTGAGTGCCCGGCGTTAGCAACTTAAACACTCACCCCTAATTCTTAAGTTCATCCAAACGGTAGGTGATCAGTTGGTCAAATCGCACAAGTAGAAAGGGTCGCCGCTTGGTCATATCTTACCCTTAGGTCTCGGGCTACTCACTTAGGGTCAATAGGTCATATCTCCTAAGCAACTAGCCTCTACCGCCATTCAAAACTACTGAAACAAAGGTAGCTACCAATAAACTATGCATGCATACACTAGAAACAATTAATAACGCAAAAGCATTAATAATAAAAGAATCAAAACTAGGCCAAGACCTAATTTCCACATCTCCATAATACCCTAGTGGAATGACAAATATAATTACCATATAAAACAATAAATAAACAAAGACATAACATCAAATAATTAATTGACTAATAATGAATTAATAATCAATTAGATAGAACACAATAAGAATTAATTTGCCAACAATTATATTGAGAATCAAAATTATAATAAACAATAATGAAACCAAAATAATATAATGGGTCAGAAAATAATTACATATCGTGCTAAGGATAAAGCTATCGATCCCTTAGTTGAGTATCGGGGCAAACCCCGAAGGATTTGCCCCTAAAAACCACACAGTGCAGCGTCCCTTTTTCTTTCTTGCTTCTGCCGCTACAGTTGTTTGTATCACAAAAAGATGCTTTTCTATTTGCACATGGATGACTATTTATAATAATAGATTTAGAGCATTATGCAACTTGGGCCCGGGCTTTTAATAATTACGGCGTAATTAAATTAATAAGTTACGACGTAATTCTTTGTAGCTTCATATAAAATAGCCGTATTTAATTAATTACGGCGTAATTAAATTATAATTACGCCGTAGTCTTTAAAACTTTGCGTCCAAGTAATTAATTATGCCGTAACTAAACATCGGGTTACGTCGTAATCCTTCGCCATCTCATAGTTATCCGATCGGAAATAATCTTTGCGGCGTAACTAATTCCATGTTACGCCGTAACCATCACAAAATAATTACGACGTAACCATAAGAGATGGTTACGCCGTATCCTTCAAAGCATCATATTTACGCCGTAACATTATTAAGCAGTTACGGCGTAACATTCGCAAATAATTTATAGGCCCTCGTAAATCAATCTTCAGAACATATATTTGGCCTTTTCTTACATCGTTTCCGCTCAAACGCCTCATTTATCCTGAAATGCAATTATGAACGAATATGAACGAATTAAGTACCATATTAATACAAATGAGGCAATAAACACGGGAATTTGATATATAAAAGATCAGGCTAATTTGATGTTATCAGTAACCTTGTGTATAGACCTTATGCAGTAACAAAGCTTCAAGTAATTAAGATACAAGACCATCTGTTATACACAAATCAAAATGCATATTTCATTACTTAATACAGGCTAGAACCACCAAATATAAACACCAATCCTAAACATTGTTTTCAACTTACCACCAAAATACATTAAATCTAAATACAAAGCCATCAATTATACACAACCAAAATACAATGTTTTCAACTTACAACCAAATCCATACCCAAACACTCATTTATAATGTGACTTGCAATTGAGGGAAGACTGACAACTCAAGATAGAATTTTTGAGTGGTATCCTGGGCCATTATGTGGAAGAAGTCTTGACTTACAAAATAATTTGTTATTTGAATGCTCATCTGTTCTAAAGAGAGAAAATGGTGATTGGCTGAAGTGAATAAGGCAGTGTATTATGCTTAGTAGAGGAAGTATAGCTGGTCTTGAGCTTAGTTGCATTCTAGTTAATGACTAGTAAGCTTCTATAGCAAAAAGGACGACAACCTAAACTTAAAAAAAACAAACCTATATTCCCATAAGCAATATATGCATTAATTGGATGGAAATGGTCAAATTTTAGTAGTCTTTGACTTTTACAAATCAACTAAACAATAAACAAAGACAATAGTTTCCTCACTTTTCTAATTCATAGCAAAACTAAAGTGGATATATCTGCTCAACCAAACACCTCTACAACTAAGTAAAAGGGCAACAACAAATTTGTGTCAAGTGTTCACAAGATGGAAGTTCTGCTTAGTTACAACTTAGTGCAATGTAGTTATGTTAGGTTCCTATATATTTAACACAAGCATCAATAGAAGAAATAGAGAAGAGATGAAGGCGGATGAACAAATAACCAAACAAACACACACGTACAGATAGAGAAAGGTTATGCGTGGAGTATGAATGAGAGATAAATTGAACAACCAACCCTCAAGTGAGGGTTTACAAGAGGTATATATAGGAAGGGGAGCTAGGGCAACACTCCTACTCCATTCCTTTTCCTTATTGGACTAGGCCTAGGCTTATGGGCCTTCTACATAAGCCTAAGGCTAATTACTAACATAAAGGCCATATTAAGCTAACTATTACATATGAATCACTAACACTTGATTTAGGTTTAGGAGTGATTCCAACAATCTCCCCCTAAGTGTTGGTGATGAATGAATATGAACGGTTAAGGTACTGATGTAATAGTAGCTTTTACGTCTTCTGACATTCTTCTTTCTTGTGAGAAGAATTGCCTTGATTTGAACAATCTCCCCTGTAGAGAAATTGTTTTCTTTTAAGCAGTTCGCTTTGACGTCATCTTAATATTTGTTCTTTGATCATTGTTCTTTGTGATGGTAGTGATAGTATGTTGTTGTTGTTTGCATCAAATCTGCCTCAGTGTTGCTGCTCAGTGTCTCAACGTCATTCTTCAACATGCTCACACGCCTTTTGACGTTGAATTTCATCTGATGAAGTTCTTTACGTCTTTAAACTTTGTAGATTCTTTGATTTGACGTAGAATCATTCTGACTTTTGTGTTGCTTTTTGAGAGAACTTCCATTAGTGATGATGTTGGCATGAGCATGTGTAGAATCTGCACGATCAGTCCGCTCCATAGCTTCCATAAGAAGAAAACATAAGAAATGTTAGTAATAAGCGGATTCCGGCACTTACAAGTTTGAACTTCGAGAGTGTTAACAGCATAGTGTGAAAACACAACTTTAATTCTCACAAAGGCCGTTTCTAAACCGGAGTCCCACAAGAAAGATAACACGATGTACCGAAGTGCATCTACGTTTCAGATGAGTCGCTGAGGTACACCGAAGCATCACCTCACGATCAGACCGTTTGAGACACACTAAGCGTAATCCACGGGGAGTTACCGAAGTGACCTCGTGTGGCTTTTTGATGTTGACCGGCGGAGTTTCCATTCAATCACCGAGGATCACAGGTTGTGAACCTCTCATGAATGTTCTTGAGATTGACAAGTTAAGATCCGTGTAGGACTCGATAATGTACCACTGAAGTTCTTATTGTTGAACGACAAGTGATAAAATGTCAAGTGTTCCTAAGAGATCTTTTGATGAATCTCGTGGCTCTAGACTCAATAGTGTGTTTTGGTTTTCCTGAGCGGAGACTAGGGAGAGGGTCTCCTTCTTCAATATCAGCAATCTCTAAGAGGAAGCCGATAGATTGTGTAGGGTTTCCTGTGAGAATGAAACAAGCTTCTGTTGAGAGAAACTTGAGTGGCTAAGAAGGTTTAGTGCATGCGTCACTGGGTCCATGACAACTTTTAATCTTCAATACCGGTGTCATCAAGTGACAACCAGTAGCATATGAATTGAACCCGGTGTCTGCCTTAAGTTGAATAATTTGGAGGGCTATTTATTTTCACCCTTTTCTTTACATTTCTTTTTAATTCTTCAACTGCTTCTTTCTCTGATTCTCATTTTCTCCTTTTTACAATCATACCTAAGGACTTCTAATTCTAACTATTGGTAGTGTCCTTGGGTAGATCCCTCCGCCTCTGGCGGATCATAGGACGGTTATTCCTAACCTTAATCTCCTTATAACTCCATTGCCGTAAAACCATTTTCAAGAAAATCTCTCGTAGTGTTTGTGAATGGAAAACATTTTGTACCACTGTGAGAGTTTTATCTTTTACGAGAAATACTCTCCACACGTGCTTAATAGTTAAGACAGAATCGCACGGTGAGAGAAGAGCCGCGCACTTTTGAATTGATCGACTCAAGATAGACAATCCCCTCAGCAGACACTAAGCAGTTACGTTGAATTGTTAAAGAGTTACATTGTCAGCTTTTAGGTGACAACTAGCTCTAATAACTATCGTGAAGGTGTGTACAAACCTCGAAAGGTTGTCAAACCCGTCAAAGATCATGTCTACCAAGAGTTTCTCGAATGGTACATTCTACTCGGAGAAGTCCTTTGCGAGACACGTTTACATCACTAGCGAACTAGCTTGAAATTATTACCTGTCCCGGACAAGTCTTTTCGAGTTACTAACAGTTAAGATCTCGTCAATTCGTTGGTTAAGTCTATAGTACAAAGATTCATTTGCAGTTACACAACATATTTCTTATCACATAAATTTTCTCCCCCTCAAAAATGGCATATAAATGTTATTTTTGACGAAATATTTGAGAATAAATATGACCATTTTGAGTTTTATGGAAATATGACCACTGTGAACAATTTGTGAACAAAGTTTTAATTCAAATACTCCCCCTCAACTAGTGATATAAACGGTTGAGGTTTTGAAAAATCATAAGGGGAAGTACTTGTTCTTTTGAGCAAAACCTTGAAAAGTGAAAGGTTTGATAGGTTTTACTCAAAAGTAAGAAGCTTTGCTCCTTTTATAAGGATTGTGGCACAAGCGTCTGACATCCTTTCTTGACAAGAACGGGTTGTACACTGTTATGTGTGCACAAGCCATTGACATATATAATCACACATCCAAATTATATGAAATAGAAGTAGTTCAAGGGGTACCATGAATTCCATCAATCTTGCCAGAATGCGAACATGGCGTTGATAGCCAGAGAGCAATCCTGGGTCGACCACCTACAAAGCTCTCCAAAGGTTACGAAGCTGGTCCCGTCCGATACAACCTTTCATCAATCATGGTGATGATCCTCTTCACATCCCGTCTGTCCTTAGAATTCCATCGCTTTTGTGACCCAATTCCTTCATGTATGTTAGGAATTAGAAATTCCAGGTATTAAAGAGTCGGTCACCTCAAGTATATGTAATCGTTAGAAAGCTCGTAGTCATAGTACTTTTATGTTAAGTAGTATTTAGTTTAGTAACACCGTGGGCCAGGACTGACGGTCTTTACCCATCAGTATGCCCGATCCACGCCCGTTGTGTGTATGCGTTTTATTGTAAGACAATAAATACTCTCTACCTTCCAAGGTAGAGAGTTGGAGCTCATAATAAGATTTTTTCTTTCTCTCACTAAGTTCCCTAAACCTCTAACTTTCTCTCTCTAGAACTCACCTTTATCGCCCTTTGAGTTATGGTTTGTTGTGTATGTGAAATCCAATATCCTACAATTGGTATCAAGAGCCATGGTTAGATCATCTCTTACATATCTTTGGATTTCTAGTGGTTTTAGGTGGTTTTGAGTTTGAAAAAGTTTAGTGGTTTTTGCATCATTTGGTTGATTTCTAGTGTTAAAGTTTCGATTTTGGTAGTACTTTTGTGTTTTGAATCATCACAAGTGTTTAGGTTTTGATTTAGAAGGTTTGAATCATAGTGGTTGGGTTGTTTTGGATTGAAAAGTGGTGTTCATGTGTTTTTCATGCTAGCGACTTGATCCACGAAAAGTTTTCTTGGTAGCAACTTGCTTTACAATTTGGTAGCGAGTTGTAGTTGAAAGTCTTAGCGAGTTGGGTTAGCGACTTGTCTAGTGAGACAAGCCGACAAAAAGTACAAGTAGTGGATTCTCCACTACACGTAGCGACTTGGTGTAAGTTAGCGACTTGTACTTTATATGGTTAGCGACTTGGTGTTAGCGAGTTGGTACCTAGCGAGTTGCTATTTAGCGACTTGATTATTTAGCGACTTGGTGCTTAGCTAATTGTCTAAAATTTTGCTAGCGACTTGGATTGTAGCGAGTTGTTATATAGCGACTTGAGACTAAAGCGAGTTGGCTATTTAGCGACTTGATTAATTTAGCGAGTTGAGTGTGTTGCGTGTTGACTGCTTATGCGAGTTGTGTGTTTAGCGACTTGTTCATTTAGACCTTTTTCTTCTTCGTGTTACATTCTTACGGTTGTTCTTTTGGTTTAGTAAAATCCCGGGAAAGAATCAATTTCCCGGTTTAATCAAAGAATTGCAAAATCCCGTAGAGCTTGAAACATGTCTACAAACGTTCCTACTATCATCTCCATTATTGCCGAGGATGTTCAAGCAAATGGTTCAGATACTCGTCCACCCATGCTTGACGTGAACGACTACGATTCTTAGGCTCAACGAATCAGTTATGCTGCCTTGGAAAGGAATATGGTGTCAACATTCTCAAATCCATTGATGAAGGACCGTATCGAGTTGAGACGACTAGAGATGTACTTGATACTGCTGAAGATGGAACTCTGATTTACGGAATGGACAGACCAAAGATGTATGATGAGCTTGATGATAAGAAGAAAAAGAGATTCGATGCTGATATCATGGCTTCTAACATTGTTCTTCAAGGTCTTCCTAAAGACATCTACAAGCTGATCAATCACAACACCGAAGCAAAGGCAGTATGGGATAATGTCAAGATGCTTCTCTCGAGGTTCGAATTAAATATGGAAGACAGAGAATCACAACTCTATGACGAATTTGAACACTTCAAGATGAAACCAGATGAGAGTGTCTATGAGTACTATGTGAGATTTCATAAGTTGGTGAATGACATGAGGAACATCGGAATGACTATGCCTAACATTCAGCTGAACTCAAAATTTGTGAACAACATGAATCCCGAATGGCACAAGTTTGTCACCTCTGTGAATCTCACTAAAGGATTGAAGAATACAAACTATGAGCAACTCTATGCCTTCCTCCTTCAGAATGAGAGACATGCGATGTTTGAAAAATTGGTTCTTAATCAGTTCAAAACCAACCAGGGAGAGACAAGCTCGTCTAATGACTCAACTGCCTTCTACTCAAACATCGGAATCACAACCAAAGCCTCACAAGTCATACCCATGGGAAATGGTAATCACAAACTAATTCCTGATCCTATGTTCAAACAAGCTGATGCTGATGCACACGTGGGTAATTTCATTAATCAACTAGCTCTTCTGATTAGTCAAAACATGAATTCTCTCCCACAAACCAATAACAACCTCAGAACAGCATCTAACCCACACAATCAAGCTACTGTTAAAGATGGGAGGATCGTGGTGCAACCAGTTCAGGAAAGACAGTATGATCAGGGAAGAGGTGGAGCTGGTAGAGGTTATGTTGGTAATCAGAGAGACATGCGATGTTTGAAAATTTGGTTCTTAATCAGTTCAAAACCAACCAGGGAGAGACAAGCTCGTCTAATGACTCAACTGCCTTCTACTCAAACATCGGAATCACAACCAAAGCCTCACAAGTCATACCCATGGGAAATGGTAATCACAAACTAATTCCTGATCCTATGTTCAAACAAGCTGATGCTGATGCACACGTGGGTAATTTCATTAATCAACTAGCTCTTCTGATTAGTCAAAACATGAATTCTCTCCCACAAACCAATAACAACCTCAGAACAGCATCTAACCCACACAATCAAGCTACTGTTAAAGATGGGAGGATCGTGGTGCAACCAGTTCAGGAAAGACAGTATGATCAGGGAAGAGGTGGAGCTGGTAGAGGTTATGTTGGTAATCGGAATCGAGGAAGGAATGGTAATCAAGGTCAAGCTAAGCTGATCAAATGTTATAATTGTGGTGGTGAGGGACACATTGCAAGGAACTGCACATCTCCAAAGCGTCCACAGAATCTGATTACTCGAGATAAGATGCTTGTGCAAGCTCAGGATAATGGTGCTGCATTGGATGAAGAGGAATTGTTGTTTCTAGCTGAGGGCAATGCCAAGACCTATGATGCAGATGTGGATGAGCAGCCTATTCAGGAGATAGGTCACAATCATCAGAATGCCTTTCAAGTCGTTGATTGTGATGCATACGACTCTGATGTGGATGATGGACCTACTGCACACACAATCTTTATGGCTAGCATTTCTCCAATGGTTTCTCCCAAGGTCTCCTCTTCACCACAAGCTGGCCCATCCAAAGACAAACTCATCTCAGAGGTACTAAAACTATACGATGATGCTGATGTGCAAAAGATGCATGACAAAGTACTATCAACTGAAACTTTGGTATCAAATATTGAAAATATGGGTAATATCAATGTTGTCCCATATGATCAATATGTGAAACAAAGTGAAAGTGAAGTTGTGCCAAGTGATGCATCTCCTGCAATCAACAATGACTATATTTTTGATGAATACACTGCGTGCCTTGATGAGTCTGTAATCCCTGAACTTAATGCCTATAAAGAACGTGTTGCTATTTATGAACAACGTGCTAAATTTGAGTTGACCACTCGTGAGCAGGAAATGGATGACCAAATGCGAACAACTATTAGAAAAAGTAGGTTTAGAGAAGAAGTATTAAAACAAGAGTTAAACTCCTTGCAAGAAAAGCTTTCTAAAACCGCTAAGCAAAAACAAGAACTTCAAGAAAATGTTAAAATGCTTAAGCAAGAATTTAATGCTAAGGAATCAAAACTTTTGAATGATTTTTCTAATCTAAAAACTTTGAAAAACAAGCTTGAAAATAAGTTGTACATACAAGGAAACACCATTCATTTGCTCACATGATCACTAAGCATAGAGTCTTAAGCGATAAGCATAGCATTCCCTTATTGAGGAACCAAGTCCAGAGGTCATTAAAAAGGCTAGAAATGCTCATAAGGTTCTTTATGATGGCAATGAAATCCTTAAACCTAGACAGAAACCTAGTTGCTTGAGTGCACGAGGAAGATAAGAAATCGATGAAATCACTAGGGAAAAGTTAAACAAGAAACTAGATGATCCAAAATGTAAAGAAAAGAAAGTAATCATCACACCCCATGATTACAAAAGGGAAAATTGGATTGCCTTAAACAAGTTTAAGCCTCAGACATTGTTAACTCCCGAACAAGTGTTCGGGAAAATGGATTTAGATAAGCAGAAAGCTGAAAATATTGTTGAAACCAACCCCCTCTTAGGAAAATGCCTAGAGCGACTGTGTATCCTCCAAATACACCAATGCATCTAGTTCCTAGAACAATTGCCACTAAAAGCAAGACCTTAATCAGCCAATATGTTATCTTTCAACTATTTGTTGATTTTGAGAAAACTTGCAAGAAAAGGATCACACCCATGGTATAACGAAGGAGAAAGAGGTTTTGAGCAAACTAAAGAATGTTATTTAACTGAGGTCATGCCTTTCTTTAAACAACTAAAAGATCACTTTGAGAGTCTTAAAAGGGAATGAATTGATATTAAAGAAATGGAAAAGGAATTTGATGCAATGATAGTTGAGGTTAGTGACTATGAGCGAGCATTAAAATATAATGAGATTGAGAGGAAGAACTTGCATACCTTAAATGAGAATCTTATTTCTGAATGTATTGCTCAAGATGTGTTTTCATCGCTACAAATTGCTTCCATTAATGCTTGTCAAGTTCATGAATTATCTGTTGCTCTGAAAGTCTCCCATGATCGTGTCATTGAGCTTGAAAAACTAATTCGAAACTTAATGAGAAAATTGATCTGGATGATCACGACAATTTGGTTAAACATTTTTCTAAACTAGAAGTTGAGCATTTTAATTTACAACTAAAATATCAACATCTTAAAGAAAATGTCAAAACTTCAAATATCAAGACATCCTTGGATGCTCCAGAGTTTGATGCAGTTTTTCAAATTAACAAACGTGATGAGCAGATTCAAGCTCATTGCAACACGATCAAAAAGTTGAAAGCCCAAATCTCTCAATTAAAGGGTCAAAGAACAATATGACAGGCTCCCAAATGCCTCCTCCTTTAGATTCTCGAAATTCTCAAACTTTTCATCTTCAAAACTTAGTTAATGCCTTACAAAAGGAAAACGAGAGTTTTCTAGAAGAAAATGAAAAAGTTAAACGACATTTTAAAGAGTTATATGATTCAATGAAAGTCACCCGTGACCAAAACAACGAAAAAATAACGTCTTTACAAAAGGAAATTGAGAATCTAAAAAGTCAGGGAAATGGGAAACTATCACTTGTTTTCAATAAGAATGTTGTCTCAAAGTCACCCTTAGACTGCAAATACACTGTGATGGTTAAATATATTCCTCCTCATCTTAGGAATAATGAACATGCTTTTCATGACTATTGTGCTCACCTTAAGGATAGTCTAGAATGTCTCCGTGAGATTGTCGAAGAGGATTTCATTAACAAACCTCTTGATAGTGAAATTAGGTTTGCTTGCCTCCGGGCCAAACGATCTCAAGAGTTGCTAGAATGTGTAATTGCAACATGTCCAAAACCCTTAGGTGAAAAAGGCAAAGTGTGATGCCTTGTTCTATGCCTAGTGCCAAGCAGAAATCCGTTCTATGCCCAGTCTTAAGAAAGGAAACACTAATGTGCCTTCAAGTAGTTGATTCCGATATGTTAGTGCTAAGAAAGTGAACTTTAGTGTGCTTGCAAAAAGCTCAAATCACAGCCTTAAGAAAGTATACACTAATGTGCCTTCTAGTACTTCAGATCCTTGCACATCAAGTTAGGAATGCAAAAATTAGATCAACCAACTAATGTTCCCATTCCTCTACAGAGTAATCAATGACTTAAAGCGGCGGTCAAAGTCTCAAGAATATACAAGGAATGATAGGACCTTGCAAGCTAAGAATGTGCATTGGAAGAGAGTAGAAGACCAATCTAGGAACTTTAAGCTTGAGTTGAATAAAACGAATCGTGTTGATTCTAGTATTAGCCTTAGGCTCTTGTAATTAATTAATTCGATACTATTTGCAAACCTTGTAATGATGTGCGCTTGAATTCATTTGCTAATCATGAATATGGTGTGAATGCTTTGTCTAATGTTGTCAAATGCCCAGTTAAAATTGTTAATGCTAATAATCGTGCAAATAAGGCAAAAGGCAAAAACGAAAGATTGTTAGAAAACAGTGGAAACCCACAGGAAGAACTTTTATAAAGATAGGTTATTATTGGATACCTTTTGGCCATAAGAATAATCAGTTTTGTTCTCAAACTGCTAAGATTATGCCCACTAGAAAATGGATGCCTACTTGTAGAACTATTCCCTTAAGAAGTGAACATACTTTGAATAGGTCAAATACGACACCAAGATTGCATCTATTCCCAATAATTCCATTGCTTCTACTTCCGATATGGATGTTTCTATTTCTGATGTGGGTGTTCCAATTACTGTTACTAACCAAGTGGAACCCATTCTTGCATGGGGATCCCAATTATCCGGTTATCCATTCTTGTCTGTGTTCAACTGCAGATCGTTCAAATCGATTACGTGGTACACTGGACTCAGGGCTCTTCCAAGCATATGATTTGGAGACGGTCGCTGCTCATGAACTTCGTGAGCAAATTCATCGAGACAGTTAGATTCGGTAATGATCATTTCGGTGCAATTATGGGTTATGGTGATTATGTTGTTGGTGATAGTGTTATCTCTAGAGTATACTATGTGGAAGGTCTTGGTCATAACTGCTTCTCGTCGGTCAATTCTGTGACTCTGATCTAGAAGTAGCCTTCAGAAAACATACTTGTTTTGTTAGAGAACTTGATGGTAAGGAACTTTTAAGAGGAACTCGTGGTTCAAATCTTTACACCATCTCTATAGAAGATATGATGAAGTCTTCTCCAATTTGCTTGTTGTCAAAGGCTTCAAAACCAAAGTCATGGTTATGGCATCGACGTCTCAATCACTTGAACTTCGGCACCATCAATGATCTCTCAAGAAAGGACTTAGTTGTAGGTTTACCTCGACTAAAGTATGAAAAGGATCATCTTTGTTCAAGATGTCAATTGGGAAAAGCAAGAAATATGCCCATAAACCCAAACCTACTAACTCTGTCACGGAAGTTCTTCATACAATTCATATGGATTTATGTGGACCAATGAGAGTGTAGAATATCTTTGGGAAGAAATATGTGTTAGTTATAGTTGATGATTACTCTAGATTCACGTGGGTCAAGTTCTTAAGGACAAAGGATGAAACTCCAGATATCATCATCAAACTCATCAAACAGTTGCAGGTTCGACTTAACAAAACCGTCGAATTATCGGACAGACAATGGGCTGAGTTTGTTAACAAACAACTTAGTGAATTCTTATGAAAGCATTGGAATCAGCCATCAAAGAAGTGTTCCACGAACTCCTCAACAGAACGGTGTAGTTGAAAGATCGAAATCGAACTCTTGTAGAAGCTGATAGAACAATGCTGATTTACTCTAAAGTTCCAATGTTTCTCTGGTCAAGCTATTGCCATGCTACACACAAAATCGTTCCTGATTCACACTGTTCATGGAAAGACACCATATGAACTTGTCCACAACAGAAAACCTAATCTCTCTTTCCTTCGTGTGTTTGGAGCATTGTGCTATCCAACTAATGAGGGTCAAGACTTAGGCAAACTTAGAGCTAAAGCGGACATTGGAGTATTTGTAGGGTATGCACCAAACAAAAGGGATACCGAATCTACAACAAAAGAACCCGAAACATCATGGAAACAATTCACGTTACGCTTGATGAGTGACGGTCAAATGGCTCCTGAACAATTCATTCGGACCCGCACTTCAAATCAGTCCAATTGGTTCATCCCTTGTTCCAAACTCTTCTCAAGAAACTCCATATGTACCTCCATCCGAAGATGATTTAAAGAAATTGTTTGATCCTATGTTTGATGAACTTTATGATCCAAGTACTAATGAGGTGTTGATCCCTACAACAGAGGAAGCTCATATTCCAGTGAATGAAGTCAATCCTCTCTCAATATCTTTAAGTCAAGAAGCCTTCACTGATCCTTGTCTCATCAACAAATCATCATTCTTCAAATGTACATCATGGAACTGTTTACGGCATCAATGATGAAGTTAATCCCTTTGCTACTCCCGAAGATTCTCCATTTGAAAACATATTTGCTCTCGAATCTTCATCGAACCATCTTCTTCGAGGAGACATCGACTCTGCTACTTCGGTCCCTCAACAACTACCACATGAACACCTCAGAAAATGGACTCACGATCATCCATTAGACAACATCATTGGAAATCCCTCTCGTCCCTGTATCAACACGGAAACAACTTGCAACCGATGCCTTATGGTGCTTCTTCAACTCCGTACTCTCTAAGATCGAACCAAAAGATGTTAAAACCGCCATGAATGAAGATAGGTGGTTCAATGCCATGCAAGATGAAATTCATGAGTTTGATCGACTTGATGTATGGGAGTTAGTACCGCTCAGATTGTGCTATGATAATTGCTCTAAAATGGATCTTCAAAGTGAAACTTGATGAGCATGGTGATGTGTTGAAGAACAAGGCTCGATTAGTTGCTAAAGGATACCGTCAAGAGGAGGGTATAGACTTTGAAGAATCTTTTGCTCCAGTTGCTCGAATCGAGGCAATCAGAATCTTCTTGGCTAATGCTGCTAGTAAGAACATGGTAGTCTATCGGATGGATGTGAAGACGGCATTTCTGAACGGAGATCTTAAAGAAGTCGTCTACGTCCGCCAACCTGAAGGATTTGTAAATCAAGAGCATCCTACTCACGTTTATCGTTTGAAGAAGGCCTTTTACGGTTTAAAGCAAGCTCCAAGGGCATGGTATGATACACTGTCAAAGTTTCTTCTATCAACCGGATTTAGCAAAGGAGCATTTGATCCAACATTGTTCACCGAGTCGGGCAAACATTTAACTAATGTTCAAATTTATGTTGATGATATTATTTTTGCCTCGACAGACCCAATGGAATGTGATCGTTTTCTAATGAAATGAGTTCAAAATTTCAAATGTCAATGATGGGACAAATGTCATTTTCTTGGGATTACAAATTTCACAAAGTCCGGGAGGCATTTTCATAAATCAATCTAAATATGCAAATGAGATCTTAAAGAAATTTGGATTTGATTCAAGTGACCCTGTTGACACTCCCATGATTGATCGAACCAAACTAGATGAGGACCACTCGGGGATCATGATTGACCAAACAAAATATCGTAGTATGATTGGATCCTGATGTACCTCACGCTAGTAGACCGACATCTTGTTCTTTGTTTGCATGTGTGCTAGATACCAGGCTAAGCCTACTAAAAAGCACCTTGAAGCGGTTAAGCGGGTCTTTCGGTATCTCCAAGGAACCATCAATATGGGACTTTGGTACCGAAGGACACCGGTATGTCACTAACGGACCTATGCGGATCTGATCATGCGAGGTGTCAAGATACTCGTCGAAGTACATCCGGAGGTGCTCAGTTTTTGGGTGATAAGCTTGTGACCTGGTCTTCAAAGAAGCAAATGAGTACTTCTATTTCCTCTACAGAGGCTGAATACATAGCCATGTCATCTTGTTGTGCTCAAATCTTATGGATGAGATCTCAATTATCGGACTATGGCTTTGAATTCAACAAAATCCCTCTGATCTTTGTGATAATAAAAGTACTATTGCTCTCTCATGCAACAACGTTCAACACTCAAGAGCAAAGCATATCGACATTCGACATCATTTCATCGGGAACAAGTGGAAAAGGTGTGGTGGAACTATATTTTGTGAGGTCTGAATATCACTTAGCGGACATCTTCACCAAAGCTCTTCCAAGAGAACGTTTTGAGTTTATTCTTCCACGCCTTGGCTTGAAAAGTCCTTCAACGAAACACTCAAACGTCTTAAGGAGGAAGACGAGGAGTAAAGGTCTATCTTCATCTATCTCTTGTATATATCTATTCGAAAAACAAAATACAAAATTATAAAACCTTCAAAATCCATAAAAATCTGAAAAAAATTGAAAAATCTTCAAAAAATATTGTCAATTTGTCATGTTTTTCGGTTCGATAATATCTACGGTCTTTGTGCTGTCATTCAAAGAATGACACGGGACTTTAGATGTTGTTCGAATCTTCAAAAAAAAAAAAAAAATATTTTTTGAGAGAAAGAGAAACAATGGTTTATTGTCATTTCAGGCAGTAACCCGCTTTTCAAAGAAAGAACAGAGCCATGCTTTTTCATGTTTTCAAGATTTGATCATCAAAAGTTCTTTCAAAAATTCCATGCTCTGATGCTTTAATCATTTATCTGCTGAAAACTAACTGCTTTGAAAAATAACTTCAGGTCTCTATTTTTGATAATCATCAGGACTTATTTGTCAAAATATCAATCTCTCAATCAACAACCTATGTCATTGATTGAGGGGAGAATGATTTCAATTAAATTAAAAAGTTATTTGGCATTCAATTGTTTTCAAAAGATATACATGCATGTTTTATCAATGGAGTTTAAAGTCTTAAAATCCGATCCTTATCAGTTAAAACGCTTTCATAATCAAGTCACAATTCTCCTTAAAGCTTTCAAAATCAATTTAAATCTATAAGAGATCACAAATCTCAAATGATTTGATAATTGTGATCGGGGAGAATGTGTGATTTAAATTGGATTTAAACTTGATAATTGGTAAATGGTTTTATAAGGATGTACAAGCTCTCCTTCCCATGTGACAAACGATTTCAAATTTTCCATGCACATGTTGAGGGGAGCATCTATCTTAAACCTATGATTTGAAACGTGATCACTTATCTCAATGTGCAGGTTCCTTCTAGTATGTGCAAAACTCTTTTCAAATCTCGAGGCACATATTGAGGGGAGCAAAATCATGAAAACCTCATCCTTCCCCAAAATGCTTTATCTACTTGATTGATTAGGGAAGTGATGTTGATATCTTTTAGAAAATGGTAATCAAAGAAGTTAATTTCTTCTCTTGCCTCCGTGTGCAAAACGATTTCAAATACTTGATGCACATGTTGAGGGGGAGTTCTTCTTCTAAAAATATCAAAAACAATTCAGGTACAAAATGCTTTGATAAAATATCATAAGTATCCGGATTGATTTTCAAATGGTTTTCAATTGGTTCCTATGGCGGATGAACAATACCAAAAAGACCGACCAACTTTACATTATGTATGGTGATATAAGGACGATAAGGTTAGGTATGTGTTCCCATGATCCGCCGGAACCGGAGGGATCTACCCAGGGACTATCCACTAGTTAGTGTAGAGTTCTTAGGTATGATGATAAAAGGAGAAAAATGAGATATGGGAAGAGTGCGACTTGAGGATGGCCGAGCTAGTCTGGAATAAACCCAACAATCTAGCTATGAAGTCTCGGTAAGCACTGAAGGGGTTGAAGAATTAAAAAGAATTGAATGAGAAAAGGGTGAAAACAAATAGCCCTCCATTTATTCAACCTTAGAGGCGAAACCGGGTTCAATTAAAATGCTACTGATGGTAACATCGGTATTGAAGACAAGACGTCATGGACCCAGTGGCGCACTGCACTTCAACTTTCCAAACCACTCAAGTTCCTCTTAAAAGGACTTGTTTCATTCTCACGGGAACCGACATTATCTATCGACTTTCTCTTAGAGATTGTTGATATTGAAGGAGACCCTCTCCCTAGTCTCCGATATAGGATCCAAATATGCACAAATTGAGTCTAGTGCCACGAGATCATCAATAAATCTCATTAGGACACTTTCAATGAAGACTCTCTGTTTCACACAATGTGGAAAGAGATTATATCTTGAGTCCTACGCATTATCCTTGTGGTATTGCGAAACATCCGAGTGATGTGTTTACATACCTTTGTGAAGATGGAAAGCCTTACGGAGCCAACATCTAACAAGCTCTGGTAGGTGGCATGTGAGATCTATTATCTGATCAACCATGTGACAATGAACGAAACAATGGGGCGATTCAATCTTTTGAATCAATCTCGGTTCAGGTTATGGATTGACGGATACCTTTGAAAACCGGTCTTTGTGCTTTAAAACTCTTTTCATTAGCACGTCGACCGTGTACTAATTTTTCAAATCAAAAGGTGTTTTATGATTGATAATTGATTTTCATTAAAACCTTCGTTATATTGCAAAAACAATTTCTATTGAGCAATACACGATTGTTTTCAAATCTCTTTTCATCAATCAGTGGACGAAATTCATTTGGTTCACTCACTCCGTGTTGTCTTCTTTGAGACGTTCGGTTTGAGAACAGCTAGAGCATTTCGAAACCTGTCAAGGAAATTCTTGAATTATACGATCACGAGGCGTTTGTGTGATCAACGGGGAACCGGGGGCCGTGTACCTCAATTCATCGAAAGTGATCAAAGACACTTTCGTGCGCTTTATTGCTAACTGTCTTATGCGGTACACCCGGCGTTTGCAGTGATCGAATGAAGGCGGTCAATCCATAGTAGCATGCTCACCTAACACATTCATCTCAAAAGAAATCATGATTAGTGCATCAATGACTCGGATATTTTCACTCCATGCTTACGCTTTCTGCTGCTGCCAATATCATGAATCAACTAAAGCTTCCGCTACTCTGATGAGAAGATATCATGATCCGAAATGTGAGCATGTCGGTCCAAAAGTCACAACATCACATAATACCTACACCACAATGGATGTATCAGAGATTTTCTATTAGTGATGATCTCAAAAGCTGGCTCAACATTATTATCACGTGGATCAGTAAAGACCTCCACTTGGATTAACCAAACATGCAATGAGTGGAATCAATGACTACGAGCCTCGGAGCAAAGTACTACATCAAGAATGCAAGATCAATTGTTAATGTAATATCGGATTGTATTCAATGTCATTTTAGTATATGTTTGAGGTGACCTCCCTTAGGGGAGATTGTTAGGAATTAGAAATTCCATGTATTAAAGAGTCGGTCACCTCAAGTATATGTAATCGTTAAAGAGCTCGTAGTCATAGTTATTTTATGTTAAGTAGTATTTAGTTTAGTAACACCGTGGAGGACGGACGGGTCTTTACCCACTGTATGCATGATCCACAGCCCGTTGTGTGGCGTTTTATGTAAGACTATAAATACTCTCTACCTCCCAAGGTAGAGAGTTGGAGCTCATAATAATATTTTCTTTCTCTCACTAAGTTCCCTAAACCTCTAACTTTCTCTCTAGAACTCTCCTTTAACATTCTTATACTACTACTTTGTTATGGTTTGATGTGTTTGTGAAATCCAATATCCTAAATGCTTGACGCATTATAGTGACGAGAAGCTCGATTTTGTAGCGTTATCGTTAACCTTCTTGAGCAGCGAAAAGGACCATCGGCGAGGCTTTATTCCCAAAGCGACCTGCTGGAAACCTCTCTTTCATAAATGAATCCACGGATCACCTTCTTTATATATAACACTCTTGCGTGTTTTATGCTCTAGTAGCATCTTGTTTGTTGGTATGAAGAACGTTGCGAACTTGTGATGTAACTGTCTATTATTAGGTGGCTTTTACTTTGTTCATTTGTCCCGTTAGCTGGTTCAGTCCTAGGAATAGGTGCCAAATCAAGGGGTGTGATAGGGTTGCGACCATACACAACCTCAAACGGACTCTTGCCCGTCGATGCGATTAGGACTGTTAAATGCAAACTCACTTGTGGAAGAGTAAGATCCCACTGTTGTTTTGGGCTGTCACCACATAAACTTGAAGATTACCAAACTGCGATTGGTAACCTCGGTCGCCCAGTCATGCGGATGATGGGAACTACGAATGCAGCTTAGAACCCATTCGCTGCCCATAAAGTACGCCAAAAGTGACTAACAAACTTCACATCACGGTCGGAAGTGAGTGTTTAGGAACACCATGAAGCTTAACAATCTCAGAAAAATATAACTTAGCAACGGCTCGCATCAAATGTCTTCAAACAAGGAACAAAATGAGCCATTTGAAAACCGGTCACTTCGACCATCACAGAATCTTTATGGCGTTGGGTACGCGGTAATCCCAACACGAAATCAAGACTAACATCTTCCCATCTGGGCGTTGGGGCTGTAATGGGGTATACAAACTGCATTACTTGCCATGAGTCTTAGCGAGATGACATATCCGACACCTCTCCACAATACGATTAACATCTCTCTCTCCATCGAGGCCAATAAAACTGATCACGAATGAGAGCCAAGGTCTTATCACGACCAAAGTGACCCGCAAGACCACCCGCGTGGCTTTCTAATATAATGGCATCACGTAGGGAACTAAGAGGAATACACAATCTAGCTCCTCTAAATAAATAACCGTTATGCATTGAAAACTGCTGGAACAGTTCCCTAGTACATTTACTCCACACATCCTTAAAATTAGGATCATCTCTGTACAGGTCTTGGAATGTATCAAACCCTTGGACGCATACCTGCATAGTAGTAATCAATGAATGTCGGCGACTAAGAGCGTCAGCAACTTTATTCTGTGCTCCTGCTTTGTGTTTGATCACAAAGGAAAAAGCTTGGAGCAATTCGACCCACTTGGCATGTCGAGGATTAAGCTTGTGTTGCCCATGGATGTATTTCAAAGCCTCGTGATCAGAAAACAAAACAAACGCAGAAGGTAATAAATAATGTCTCCAAGTATCCAAACTTCGCACAATTGCATAAAACTCTTTATCATATGTTGAGTATTTGCGGCTAACATCACTAAGTTTCTCACTAAAGAAGGCTATGGGCCGTGAATTCTGGCTCAAAACGCCACCAATACCAACACCCGAGGCATCACATTCAACCCGAAAAACTTCATTAATATTAGGTAAAGCCAAAACATGAGCTTGAGTTACCTTAAGTTTCAGAAGTTTAAAGGTTGTGGTTGCTTCATCCGTCCATGAAAAACGTCCGCCTTTCATACATTCGGTGACATGAGCTATGATTGTACTAAAATTATTGATGAAACGACGATAAAAAGAAGCTAGCCCATGAAAACTCTGGATCTCGTGAATCGTAGTGGGAGTTGGCCAGTTAATAATGGCCTCGATCTTAGAATCATCCTTCTTAATCCCGTTACCAGAAACAATATATCCTAAGAAAGTCACTTCAGGAACAAGGAAATGACACTTCTTACCGTTAGCATATAATTTCTGTTCTCGAAGGACAAAAAACACTTGGCGAAGGTGAGATAAGTGTCGCTCCATAGTTTTACTAAAGACCAAAATATCACTGAAGTACACAACGACAAAATGACCAATGAAAGGTTTAAAGACCTGATTCATGAGTCTCATGAATGTACTTGGCGCGTTAGAGAGACCAAAGGGCATAACCATCCACTCGTACAGTCCGTCTCGTGTCTTGAACGCTGTTTTCCACTCATCCCCAGGTCTCATCCGAATCTGATGATACCCACTTCTCAGGTCAATGTTCGAGAAAACTGTTGCACCATATAATTGATCAAGAAAGTCATCAAAACGTGGAATAGGAAATCGGTACTTGATAGTGATCTTGTTAACAACTCGACTATCAATGCACACACGAAATGTCCCGCCATGTTTAGGAACCAATAACGCAGGTACTGCACACGGGCTCATACTTTCTCTGATTAGCCCTTTGTCTAATAATTCCGTCAGCTGCCTATGCAATTCCTCATACTCCGTGGGATTCATTCGATATGCGGGCTTATTAGGGATTGCCGAACCTGGAATAAAGTCTTTGCAATGCTGAATGTCCCGCATCATGGGTAAGCCAGGTGGAATATCATCCGGTATAACATCAGAAAATTCATTCAATAAGGGTTGAACGTGAATGGGTGCTTGAGGAGCTAGCTCGTTTGCCTCCTCAACTACTAAAACGAACACAAGTGGGCTGATTTTGGCCACTTCTTCCAACTCAGAGCGTTTAAGATAAAGGTCAGAAGCATCTTCTTGGAATTTTCTTATATCGAGCGGAGCTAATGTAATATTCAGGCCATCCTTTTGGAAGCTGTATGTATTGCGGAATCCATCGTGTTTTATCTTCCGGTCGAATTGCCATGGCCTGCCCAAAAGGATGTGGCATGCGTCCATCGGAATGACCTCACACCAAACCTCATCAGTATACTTTTTCCCTATAGAAAACTGCACCAGACACCGCTTACTAACTTTGACAACATTCCCTTTTTTCAACCAAGTTAGCTGATATGGTTCGGGATGATTGTCCGTTTTCAATCCCAACTTATCAACCATTTCAAGTGAAACCACATTCTCACAACTACCCCCATCGATAATCATATTACACACTTTACCTTTCGAAGTACACTTGATGCGAAAGATGTTATTGCGAAGCCAAGAATTATCATCAATACATTGAGAAGCCGCAACATTTAAAACTCGTTGAATGACTAAAGCTTCTCCCCGATCAGCATAGACGACTTCTTCATTAGTCTCCAAGTCAGCCCCGTCCCCCTCGGTGTCATAACTCGGTTCAACTTCTTCATCGACAAATGTAACTGTTTTCTGATTTGGACAGTCTCTCGCATAATGACCCAACCCTTGACACTTAAAACAACGCGGTGCTCTAACATTACCACTCGTGGTGTTATTCGTTGCTGCCTCCGGTTTACCTTTATTCGTTGTTGAAGGTGTGGATTTCGGAGCAGGGGTGAACCGATTAACAGTTGCCTTCCCTTTACTTTTATTTTGTTGTTTCTCAACTTTTAATGCTAGCCGACAAACGTCCGAATAAGTCATATAATGTTGCAGGCTCACCACATCAGAAATCTCAGGTCAGAGACAACCTGGAAACCGTGCAATGACCTGCTCCTCCTCTTCCGCCGCATCACAACGCATGCGCAACCTATCAAACTCATTAATGAGTTCTTCAACTATTAACGCGCGTTGGGAAAAATTATGATAATCCAAAAATGCTTCCTGCCTATGGTTATCAGGTAAGAACTTCACTTTTAACATTTTTTTCATCTTTTCCCATGTCACAACTTTGGATTTCCCAGCTAAAGCCCGTTGCTTCTTTACATGATCCCACCACAATTAAGCATGCATTCGAAGCCTAATAGCAACTAGTTTCACCTTAAGATGTTCAAGTATGTCTTTCAAATCAAAGACACGTTCAACAGTACTTAACCAATCAATAAAATCATCAGGATGTACCTTACCTGAGAATTCTGGAATTTTAACTTTCATTCCAATACCTCGTAATGGATCATCACGATAACCCCTGCGAATTTCTGGACGATACCTTCCAAAGGGATTTTCATCCTCGTATGGTTCCCAGTGTGATCGATTCATCTCTTCATTGCTGGAGTAGTTCAGTTCTTGAATCCTCTGTCTAAGGCGATCAATCTCTATGTCACGCGGATCGGGATCGTTGCCTCGTTCGGCGTTTCTACGAGCACCACCCCCTGGGGGTCTTCCACGAAAGCATGACGGTTCGGCCATTAGTACCTAGCAGCTCCGATACCAAATAATGCCGGATCGATGGCCAAACAATAAACGGAATAATCAAGAACAAGCAAATAACCGAATGCCCAATATGGGGGATTCTTTATTAGTCGTCAATAATAATCAAAAAACTGAGTTTATGAAACTCTAACAGAGATTATATGTCTAACCACCAAAGGAAAGAAATCCCAGCCGAAAAATAAAAATACGAAAAAGGAAACAAATCCCAAAGTTCAAAATAAAGCATATAAGATAGAAAAAAGCCATTTTCGGCCCTCAATGATTCTGAATTGCTGGTGGTTGTGTCGTTATGTGTCGTTAACTGCATCATGTTTCAATGGAGGATGTTTTTTCAGTACATGGTCAAGCTTCAGTTGTACAAGATCAACCAAGTTCTCTACCTTTAGCAGATAATCCTGCAGTATTTGTTGCTGGAAGAAGTTTTCATTTGGATCCTAATGCTGAAGTATTTTCAACACCTGTTGAAGAATTGTCTCAACCTATTTTTTCTGTTGCTAAGTTGGGAGTTTCTTCTGAAGTTCCTAAAAGTATGGATATTCCTCAAACTAGTTCTGCTGCAAAGTCTATTGCTCCAGAGAAAGAAATATTGATTGATGAGAGCTTGTACAGTCTAGTAAGTGAGGAAGAGTTGAAAGAGCAAGAAGCCCTTCGGTTAGAATGTTAGATGAATGAGCACAAAGAAAGAAAAGTGAGGATTTGGCTAAACAGCTTGCAGCTGAGTCTACTTCAAATTTTCCTCCTAAGAGACGCAAAGAATTGGATGATTTAGCTACTCAGATGCCTGATACTAAATGGGATGAATGTATTAGTCAAGCTGCATCAGATCCTACTCTTGCTCAAAGTATTTTGGGAGCAGATTTTAATAGTGATGATTTTGTGGCTCAAATGATGGCTCTTGGACAACAAAAGAAGAAAGCAGCTGTGGCAAAAAGGAAAGCTATTCAAGCTCAAAAGAACAAAGCTAAGAGAGAGAGACCACAAACTACAGCTCAGAAGAAAGATTATATGAGGAAAGTAGTGAAAAATCAGAGTTGCACTCTATATAACTCTGGTATGACTATGAAGCAGGTTAAGGCTTTACCTGATGCTGAGTTACTCAGTTGTTATAATAAGATTATGAAGTTTACTTCATCTAGTCCTGCTTCTGCATCTACTTTGAAAAGAATTGCTGATGATTCAGATGCTCCTAAATCCAAAAGACCAAGGATAGTTGAAATTGTAGATTCTTTTGAGGCTCATGTTCCAAAGTCAAGTACTTCTGTTGTTGCTTCTGAAGTATCTAATGAAGCTATTCCTTCAGTTGCTCAAGTTCAATCAATGAACCTTATGTTGTTTCATTTGGACCATCATCTTCTGAAGCAGTACCTAAGGTTGCTCCTATTGACAAAGTTGGAAAAGAGTTGAGTTGTCAAGCGAAATAAAGCAGCTAAAGCTAAAAAGGCCAGAAGCGATAGCGATGAAGATGTATGCCTTACGTGGTGTTTCTCAAATGCAGGCTGATTCTATTTCTTCCACACATATTAAAGATGTTACTGAAGAACCTATACCATCTTCAGACATTTATATACCAGGTAGGAGGAAGAAAAGAATGGCTAAAAGACGATCTGGTTCTTTATGGAGATCTGTGAAATCAGTTGGGACACATACATCTAAGGTTAAGGAATCTTCAAGGGTTAGTTCTTTGGATTTCAAAGCTGCTGCATCAACATTTATTAAAGAGGGATCTTCTGATGTTTTTCCTGAAGGATCTCATGATGTTTTGGTTAATTGGTCATTGCAAGAGGATGAACTTAATATGATTCACCGTTTGGATCAAACCACTATGCAGTTCAACTTTTTGAAGGAGATATTGCATTTGGTAGACAGGGCAGATTTGGTTACTTTGTATACCCTTGTCAATAAGTATTACCATTATAATACACCACAGGGTTCTGGATTATATTTATTGGGAGATCTTCATGTTCTTTTGATTCTCAATCTCCGATGGTAAAGGATATTTTATTTGGAAGAACTCTCACTTGTGGCGGGATTGTTTCTTGGAGATTTTATCCTCTACCTCGTGTGCATGTGGTTGAGACAAAGGGTGGTATTGCTGTATGTATGTTTTCTGAGAGAACTTATCCATTATCTAAGAGGCTTATGGAAAGAATGCTTAGACAGAAACTGGAAGTTCCTCCAGATCCGATTGGGAATGATAAGTCAGATGCTGAACAATGTGTTGGAGTTATTAAGAATCAACTTCTGCAACATGGTACCTCATCTTGATTGTGGTAATTTGTATAGTTTGTAATATTTGTTTATTTGTTTCTTAGTTAAAAAAAAATTGGTTTTTACTAACTTTTCTTACAGGTTTGTTGTATATTCATGATGGTTATTAACTCACCAATGTACCTTGGTATGTCAAAGAGTTGTCTAGTCCAAAGGGTACAGCTTTGGTAAAGACACATCAAATCTGTTGATAGCTGTAATGGTTTGCTCAAAATCATAGGGTTTGCAACTACCCATGCTTAATGCTTGAGTGTTGTATGGTCATCAATTCACCATGGTTTATTTCTTTGGAATCCAAGAAATTACTAGCCCACATGTATATGGCTTGTGGTAAAGGCAGTGGAATACCATATTTGGTAATCAGTTCACCAATTTTAAGCATTGACTAGTCCTGAGCAAACGGCTACAGGTAAAGACATTTCAAATCCGTTTATATGGTTGCTGGTTTGCTAATAAATCAGATGGTTATCAGTGTACCATAGTTTTCGAACTTAAACATTTGGCTACTCCAGTAGTGATGGCTATTGGTAAAGAGACATCAAATCCATTATTTTCAATGATTCACCTCTCACATGAGTTAACACACATGGATGTGATGAGAATAGTATGAAACTAATATGTTTTGATGTACATGTTGTCATTTGTTGCTGCAAAGATCTGGAGTTTCAGAGTTTATTCATCAAAGAGATGTTTTTGTTTTGATTCTTTGCTAATGATGTTCGAGTACAATCCTCTAATGCTGCAATATTAAAGATCTATCAAGAAACTGGAACTTAACCAAGTCAAATTCCAGTTTAGGTGAGGATTGTTGGGAATTATGTGAAGTACAAATTATCTGTGAAGATTATCTGAATGGATTCTCTCTGAAGTGTATGGATTTTGCCGAAGACATAGTTCTACTGAAGTTATATTGTTATTAGTTTGATTCTGCGGATATAGTTATTCCGTATTTTCTATAGTTAGTTAGGATATGCATAAGTTTTATTAGGAAGTGATTGTGTATATCTTATTTAGTTTTACGTTTCTTAGAGAACAAGTTAGGGTTCCTTGTCTATAAAAGGAACACAATAGAATGAAGTATGTACTAGACGTTTACAAGTTATTAATATAACGATCCATAGAGGATCAAAGAGTTCTTAGTTATCTGTGATTTATACTTGTGTTTATATTCCGCTTAAGAATACAAGTTGTAGAGATTTTCTTTTAGTTTGTTTGTGATTACATAAGCAATACTAACGATCTACGAAGCTCAAGATCTATCAAGGTCTGCTAGTTTTCAACACCTGATAAGTAAGAAGATGAAGAGACAAGAGTTGACCACTTTGACCAAACCAAAATACCAAGCATCATCAGCCAAACAAAACAACCTCAGTTTATCACAAACATCATTGGTCCATGGTTTTAAAACGAGAAGGCTAGAAGCAGTTGCAACAGAATCAAAACAAAAATCCATCTCCAACAACCTCAAATCCCAAAACTATCCTAACAAATCCTCCTCATCTCACTTCAATTCATTGACTCGACTCAGAAATTAAAAATGATCTCAGTTTTATCTCTTTTGATAATCAAATCGTACAGAGTCATAAGCAAAAGAGATTGTCATCATTGATCTATTTTTTGAAGATGAACTTCAATTAATATCCGACACACTAAAGACAATATTAATAACAACTTCGTTATCATCTTTTCTTTGGTTCGGTTTTATGCAAACACAAGACAAGTTGGTACCTAACCATGTCCATGAATCGTTCAACTTATCTTCTGAGGGTATACTAGGGGTAGCATCTTGTGTATTTCATTTGGGTCAATTGATAATCTGAGATTTGGATGGTGATTGTGATTATTTTGATCGGTTTTCATGTGAAGAGATCGGTAGGTGACTGAGATGTTGAGAGAAAATAAAGGGGGCGAATGTGCTAAAGCTTTTAGGGTTATCATTTAGGGTTGTGATTAGTAGTTGAGTAAGTGTTTTATACGGATAATCTAGGGTTTGGATATGGGCCCAGGAGTTATATGTGTTGGACTTGGATCGGGTTAAGTGAATCTTGGGCTGAACACATTATCAAACACAAACTATGGATTGGACTTAAGGTGTGAGGTGATGGATTTGGATTGTATTGGGCCAAGATGAAATGTGACTATCTTTTATCATTTGGTTTGGGCTACGAGAGTTATCAAGTTGGATCCGGGCATGAAAATTATATCATAAGCATTCTATTGTGGAACAATGGACTATGCTTATATTATTTTTGATCCGAAATTTATATCAACATTATTGGGCTTCAAAATTTATTATTCATTTGTATTTTAATACAAAGTGTTAATGTTGGTATAATATTTCACGAGGATACATTTTTTTTGAATCGGGAAACCATTATCAAAATTCATTTCAACAGTTAATGAAGGCTAGTTTTGGGCGTTTAACCGCAAGATGTGATTACGGCGCGAATTCATTATTATTTATTTGAGGTTGAAGTGGGATATTACGGGTGCGTGTACTTAGTATCTGAAGATATCGGGGTTGGTTGGATGCATGATTCTTCGAGATCCTTGTTCGAGTTTTAACCGTTATGAATGGCAAAGACTTGAGTTGTCTAGTTATACCTGATGTAAGGAGCTACGTTGTTGTGCTCACAGCGTATAGCTATCACTTTTAACGAGTTACGTTGTTGTGCTCAAATGTCACACTAAGGCGTGGATAATTTGAGAAACTTTAAGTTTACCTTTTTTCGATGGGGGTAAGAAAAAGGGTTCTTCGTCTGACAATAGTGCAAGTTTAAGTCACAAGTTCGGGCTACTTTTACTTCAGTCTCAAGTTCGTCATATTGGGTTTTCTCCATCAGTAGTCACTACAAAAAGCCGTCAGAATGATAATGGGGTCGGTAAAGAGTTAGCTGAGAAGTGTATACACGAGTAGAGAAGTATTATCAGCAATTGATTCTCACAAGATATTTATGGTACTTCACAATTGTTCGATTACTTTGACATACATGGTTTCGCTGTCTCCAATTCATCATCAACATACGTGGTGTATGATTCTGATTCATTGAAAACATAGGGGGGAAGAGAGTATAGGTGTTCATTGCTTCCTTGATGTTTTTGGATTTTTTTCGAAAACACGTTTCCCTTCATGAATTTCTTCAATCAGGAGGAAGAAATGAGACGATCTGTGGTGCAAATTTCTCAAGTTGGTGTTATCGTCTCACTTTCACAGAGTTATCGTGCGTGAAGTTACCTAAATATGATGTTATGATGCCTTACACACGGTCATTTTATCGAGTAATTGCAGATTCACAGGTAACTATTATTCCGATAGACCGCAACATTCAGGGGGAAGTCATTTCATCTTTCGTGGTTTGTTTGGTGTGAAGCATCTACATACGTGAGAAGATCTTGTTGATTTCTTGCATGTTGCCCCCGAACGGATTTTCCGCAATAAGTCAGATTTACCTTGTGTGGTTTGGGGGTGCTCATCTACAAATTTTGCTGCGTACTGAAAACTTCAAAAGTTAGAAGAAATGTCTACTACATCAAAGTTTTGAATCTGCTGAAGACGGTTGTCAGTTTGGGGGGAAGCTGATTCAGAAACTTCGCCAAAAAGGAGTGTACGGAGAAGCTGCTAAAGACATGCAACATGAATTGGGGGGAGGTTAATCCAATTTATGCATATTACATCATTTGCCTACAAGTGAAGAAAACGATTCTCAAGTCGAGGTACAAGAAGAAGAAAAAGAGCGTAAAATTTCATCATCCTCAGCACTTGAAGAGCTTATGAAGATTTTTCTTTATTTGTTTTCTATATTTGTAGTCAATGTTGTAAGTAATCCCTTATGTCGTCCCACTGGGGGAAGATTGTTGGAATCGCTCCTAACTCGTATATGGAACGACATTGAAGGGATTACATTATCTATCTTTGTTACCTTAAACACAAAGGCTTGTTATGTCATTTAGTCATAGTAGTATGTGTTTAGGTATAAATACCCTCCTAGACTTTCCTAGGAGGGTGAGTCTCATTTGTGTAACTTCACCTTTCAATAATAAAACACACATAGTTTCTCCCTTCTCTCTATACTTTATCTCTCTAACTTGAAGATGGTGTTCTTCCATCTTCCAAGACCTCCCGATTCACTAAATCAACCATAGAGTCGATCCTACAGGGTGCTTTACAACCTTCACCACAAGCAACAACGTCTCCATAAAGTTGATCCCACGCAATTTGTAATTCCAACGACGGTTGTTTTTTTTTAAGTTTTTTAAAATTATTGTCCTCCTACACAATTTAGTGGTGACCCATTAGATCTCACAATGATTATAGTAAGAATGTGATTTGTTAATTTAGTTCTCAAATGAAGATTATTATTTTACCTCAATTTTCCTTTTCCACCAGTCTTCTGAACAATCAAGCTTCTGTGTAGTTGCATCCCATCCTAGACCCGTTTCGCCAATCTTTAGCGACTTCCAAAGATTGTAGTCTCGCTTCATTCCATCAAACTTGTTCTTTAAAGCTTTTTCACTAAACGACGTGCGGTTAACAAGTGTTGCAAATTTTGGTTGAAGCTCGACCCATTTAAACGGGATATTTCGACCATGTTCGTTTATATATTCGTTTAAGAATTCACACAAGGCTAATGTGTGCTCTTCTGACCATTTATCTTTTTTCGCCTTTCTATTACTTGGAGCCATCTAACAATTTATACACACAATATTACAATGATCAATATTTTCTGCTAATACAAAGGTAATACCATATCAAACCTGACCATTAAATTGAAACCTTTTATCTTCTTGGCAAATGTGTAAACTAGCCAACTAATTTCATGCATATTCAAGTTTTACTAAACATGCATCAATACAACATATTAGTAATGTAATTCAGTAGTAGTTGCCAACTTCTACACGTTTATTAATGTACACTTTGACAACAATGTTAACCAGTATGAATCCATATTAATTAACGTACACTATGCTAATCAATTAATATGTATTCATGTTAACAATTTTACAATATGTACCCATGTTAATCAATCACTATCTTAATCCATTACACCAAGTTCATGACCAATTGTGGGACATATAAATATATGTATTCATGCACACTTTAACAACAATTAAAGGGGACTACTGGGCTAGTTCCTTCACGTATTTAGAGCCAACCTACCTTATATTATGATATAGGAAAAATGTTGCCTAATAGTAACAAAGTTTCATCACTGTTCCAATTCAGTCACTCGAACTTTATATTAACCGCAAAAACCATTCAAGTTTAAAAAGTGTTCCATTGTTGTGTAAATGTTTAAAATAAGCGCATTGTTTGGTTGTACCTTGATAATAACCACCCACCCCCTGAAAATCACTAATCTCAACTAACTCGATGTACAACCAACTTATGCACACTCAAAAAAAATATAAGTCACCAAATAATAACGAAGATTGAGAACTGTTCCGTTTTGGTCACTCAAACATAAAAGTTACATAAAAATGGAACACTTGTAAAACTTGAGTGGTTAAACCTCACCAAAAAAAGTAGGGAGAATTGCATATATACCCACTAAAATTTAAAAACTTGCATATTTCCCCACAATACAAGTTTTTATTGCATGATGTACAATGCATTTTAAGCATGTTTTGGGTATATATGCAAATATGCAAGTTTTAGTGGGTATATATGCAATTGACCCAAAAAAGTATGAGTGACTAAATTGGAATACTAATAAAACTTCATTACTATTTAATGATATTTTCCCGATATAATATTAAGTGAGACAGTAAGTAACATACATATGTTGAACCTTTAGTGACTCATCGATACGAATATACGTATACATCTTCTCTTCTATCAAGAATTCTTATCAGAAAGAGTATAATCTTGTGACAATTAAATAACGTGATGCACAACTTTAATATGTTAAAAACAAGAGTATATAATAGAGTTTGAAGAAAACATACCGGATGCGAGGGATGTAAGAGAAGTAACGTAGAGATGAGGGATTAACTACTGTGGAGATGGTTGTAATTTCTGTGTGAAGAAGAAGATGTCAATTGGACGTGTGTAGAGATCAATTAGGGTTATGGGATATGTGAAACACTACGTGACTATAGGGTTAAAGGGTATGTGGGTAATTTTAGGTATAATAGCTCCATAGGATTTTAGACGCTTCTTTCACCAGCTTTTTGTTTTGGAGCTGTTTGTATAAATTAAAAGTTTGAAGCTTGGCTATCCAAACAGAGCTATTTTTTAGTGGGAGATTTTTTTTTCAAAACTAAAAGTTTGTAGCCCCTAAAAAGCCTCAAAACAGCTACCGCCAAACATACCTTAGTTATAAGTCTTTTGCACACACAGAGTTTAGACATTCTCAAACATGTTATGAGTCGTTGCATTATGACCCCTTTGTGTTATAGAAGTTAGGTGTTCAACAACATCGTTATTCTCTCTATAGGAGAGAGCACTAGGAGCAAGTTATAGGATTTTGGATCCTGTAACTTGGTCCTATAACTGTTAGCCCTATTGTGTTACAGAGTATTGGTAAGAGAAAAATGACCATTATTGATTATTGTGTTTTTAGGTGTAAATTAAAAACAAATTGTGGGTTCCGTGTACTTATAATTTGAGTTATACTAGTGAGGGTGTTATTATTATATTTTTTATTTTTATTTTTATTATTATTATTGTTTTTATTTTTGCGTTATAAGAATGTTACAAGGTGAAAGATGACATGACGGGATGAATAACACACTCCATGAATCAGTTGCACTTTTTTTTCAAATGTTGTGGTAAAGCTAAGGAAAAGTTTCAGCTAAGACATGGTGTCACGGATTAATAATTATATCTATAGACATTAGGTGAACAGACGACGTCGTTTGGTCAAAAAGAAAAAAAATCATAATATCCCCCAAAATATGTGACAAATTATAAAAATTATCTTAAACCTTTAGTTATTTACGATTTTTTATGTAGCAAACTTTGTTTACCAAATATCTAACAAATATGTAGCTATTTCTTTATAAATGATATACTGTATCGATGAAAAACCTCTAAATTGCAAACAAAATGAGCCCATTGTCATACTGAAGATTTTATAAAAAAATGTTTGAAGTTTAATACATATTTTCTGTAAAAATAAAATAAAATTTAAAACATACCCTTCAACTATCTAAGAATTTATAAAAACTACTGATGCAGGTTTTACTGACCAGGTTTTACATTTATAGTAACTCGTCTACCTATGGCCTACCTAATGCACTAACGGGCAGTGTACCCGGTCGCATGTAGTGAGGGAATGGTAAGACCGAGGTCGTCCCAAGAACGGTTGATTCCTAACTGTCTAATTAATTAAATTAGTCAAATAGATTAGTTTTAATGAAAGGATTGATAATATTTAAGATGTCACGTGATCAATTGGGCTGGTTCTCTAGTAAACAAGTAAATGAAACGATAGTGATGCAATTCTTAAACCTAGTTTTACCACAAGTGGTAACAGTCGATAGACTCCTTTGGTCAATTCGCCTACCCTATGGTTCTTAGAATCCTAACCAAGATGAACAGGTCACCCGGGATCATTCGGCAATCTAATAGTCATTAAGAGCCGGTCGTTTAGTATCGCATTACATGGGTTCTAAATGTCACTATATTCCTGTTTCAAGTGGGGTTAAAGTCGAGAGGACATATTTTGGTCAATTCTCCCTAACCTATCAACAAAGATGCCACCACAGGAGAAGTCAGGCGCACCGTCATAAGTCCTGTTGTTCCTGGTCCCCTAAGCCAAGTCATTAAGTACCGCTACATGCTGGATTTATAATAGTGAGTGCCCGGCCGTTAGAAACTTAGACACTCACCCCTAATTCTTAAGTTCATCCAAACGGTAGGTGATCATTTGGTCAAATCGCACAAGTAGAAAGGGTCGTCAGTTGGTCATATCTTACCCTTCCCGTCTCAGTCCGCTCACCTAGGGTCAGTTGGTCATATCTCCTAGGCAATTGGCCTCTACCGCCATTCAAAACTACCGAAACAAAGGTAGCTACCAATAAACTATGCATGCATACACTAGAAACAATTAATTAACGCAAAAGCATTAATAATAAAAATAATCTAAACTAGGCCAAGACCTAATTTCCACATCTCTAAAATACCCTAGTGAAATGACAAATATAATTACCATGTAAAACAATAAATAAACAAAGACATAACATCAAATAATTAATCGACTAATAATAAATTAATAATCAATCAAATAAAACACAATAAGAATTAATTCGCCAACAATTATATTGATAATTAAGATTATAATAAATAATAATGAAACCAAAATAATATAATGTGTCAGAAAATAATTACATATCGTGCCAAGGATAAAGCTATCGATCCCCTAGTTGAGTACCGGTGCAAACCCCGAAGGATTTGCCCCGTAAAAACCTGCGTAACTGTTGCCTTTTTCTCTTTCTCTTCTCGTACAGCAAAACAAAACGCAACCCTATTTTATGAAAATGATATATGACATAATGTTATATTTATACTAATAAACAATATGCCTAATTGCAACTTTGGTCCTTGTATTTTCACCACTCTTTCATTTGGAGACTTGGTCATATCTTTTCTTTATTTACACATAAATGTGTAAAAATCATCTTTTAATAATGACGACTTCAGCCCCTGGACTTCAAAGCTCTTTATAAAATATCCGCATTTAATTAATTACGGCGTAATTAAAATATAATTACGCCGTAACCTTCGAAACTTTGCGCCCAAGTAATTAATTACGGCGTAACTAATCATAGAGTTACGCCGTAAACCTTCATTAGCTCATACTTATCCGATCCGAATTAATCTCTACGGCGTAACTAATATTAAATTACGCCGTAACCTTCATAAAATAATTACGACGTAACCAAAAGAATTGGTTACGCCGTATCCTTCATAGCATCCTATTTACGCCGTAACACAATTAATAAGTTACGGTACTCTTCTCACTGAATTCAAAGGCCCACGTAAATCAATCATCAGAATATATTTTTGGCCTTATATCACATCTTTTCCGCTCCAACGCCTCATTTATCCTGAAATGAAAATATGAACGAATATGAACCAGTTAAGTACCATATTAATACTAATGAGGCCATAAACACGGGAATTTGAGATATAAAAGATCAGGCTAATTTGATGTTATCAAATATCCCCCACTTGAATCCTACTTGTCCTCAAGTAGACCCTTTAAATAATTCTTAAAAAGATATCTCCCAGGATTAATTAGAAGTTATGAGTTTAAAAATCACCTAAGCTAGAAAATTCCAAACCGAGCACCTCACGAAAATGGAATTGAAGTCACACTCTCTCTCATAATTCACGTGTTTATTTTTGGGGTGATCACTCAATTGCTCAGTCATGGCGAGTATTCTATCATAGGCTTGGCAAAGATACTAATCTCCACCACTAGAGTCTATAGATGCAGCTATTCTAAAAGGCAATGGGTTGACACAACATAGGCTTATGGGTTTATTTTGTCATTACTAACGAGTTACGGCGAAGGGGACAAAATCAATGATACATGACCAAATCCATGGCCAAGACACCAATGATTGCTCGCTTCCTCACCTAAACTCGATTCATGACTAAGGGTAGGATAAGACATGGGAAAATTTTAATGGGTGAAAATAAAAAGACACGAAACAAATAGATTCCTAAGTCCATAGTCGCCCCACCACTAGTCGCATTCAATCCCATAGAAAAAATCGAGGGTCAAGAGTCAAGGGGTCTTCAATACACGAGTCAATGCATAAGGAATGTAGTGTAGTGCCTCATAATCTCCATAAACTAGGCAAATAAGATGCATTAACTCGGCCTTTATAATCAATGAAAAAAGGTATGTGCTATAAAAATTTTAAAATTTGGGTACTTTTAGCACATAATTCAACCAAAATCAACCATTTCTATCTCCCATCCCCCCACTTGAAATGTACAATGTCCCCATCGTACGAATATTGATTAAAATTTGAAAGGCGAGATAGAAATGTTCGGGTTTCTAATTTTATCCGTAAGACAAAACGGATTTGTAAAAATTTGCGCCTAATAGAAAAAGGCGAAAATACTTAACACAATACGACACATAAGCTGATTTATATTATGATCAGCTATAAACAAACTAATAAACTCTTGCTTGCATTCTTTTTTTTAATGCAAGACAAGGTATACATGAATAAAAATAAAACATAATACGAACAAATAAAGCATCCCCCCACTTGAGATCAACTATCATCTAAACCTGATTTTCTCCAAAACCCTTTATTCAAAACCCGCGACTTTCACTAGTTGAACCAAAATTAACCAACAGCGCCCGAACCATGGACATAAGGAAACTACAGGGTAGGCTAGGCGATAGGTGTAACGAAACAAACATATATTGGGTGAACAAAATGAAAGGAAAGGCTCTGAAGGGTGTATCTAGGGGTATCTTGCACTAATGGTGAGTGCAAAAAAAGGGTTTAACAGGGGGATTGACTAATCGATGTGAAAAGTCAATATACACAAACATATATGGGCTATTTGGGTTTAATCCTAAAATTGCCTTATATCCTCGCTGCACCGATCACACCAAGTTCCCTCAGTGTAATGCTCATGATAATGGTCTCGAAAAGATATACAAAGCCAAGTTCTAAAGTCTACTACAGCCACCGGCACACTCATTTTTATGGATTATGTATAAGGGGAAAACGGAAAGGCTTATCCTCACACAATGGAAATATAGGGTATGTTTGCTCAGTCTAGATTAATCCAGTTTAGTAATGAAAAACATGTCAAAATTTTATTAATGAAATACTTTTTATCAAAAACTAGAAAAATAAGGGCAAATAAAATCAAGCGGTTGTCTATGTCTAGTCCCTTCCCCCCACTTTGGTCATACTTAAGCATATAAATGAAAAATAGGAAGGGTTAGAGAAGGAACGAAAAACTCCCCTGGATTTGCTCGGTATGAATAATAATGCATGTTCAAAAACATGCTCCAATTGTGCCTCCATGAGCAACATCCAACTTCACATCAACTCATCTTGCAAACACCATGTCACTCAACTAGGACGGATAAAAAGTGTTCCCTTGCAGCGTCATAGCTCCATAATCAATCTGTATTGCTGCAAGAAAAACTAATACCAAAAAGCATAATTCCGGATAAAAAGCAAAAATAGCACGACATATAAAAATAAAAACAAAATAAAACCTAACTCACTTTCGTAGGAATCACGGTTGCATTTAGCGCATGCAACAAGCCTTTTAAACCCCTCGGTGTCCCGAGTGGACGAGTGAAGTCTCGTGAGGGTTTACAGGGAACAGACCCACAAAGTTCATTTAATTACTAATACAAGGTTATGGAAATGTTTTGAAACTGTTTTTATTAAAAAATTTCATATCAGAGGATAGTTACGGCGTAACTGGATCGGCCCAGTTACGGCGTAGGTCAGTTGACTTAATAAAATGTTTACCAGGAAGGGATTACGGCGTAACTGGATCGGCCCAGTTACGGCGTAATAAGAAAGCCCGAGAAAGAAGATACCTGGAACATGGATGTTACGGCGTAACTAGATCGGCCTAGTTACGGCGTAGTTAGAATGAAGTGGGCAGATAGCCTTAATGATAACCAGTTACGGCGTAAATGGATCGGCCCATTATGCCGTAAGTCCATTATGATGTTGTTGTGCCCAAAATGTCAACTTCTTCCTACGTGATCAAGAGGAGTTATTGGAACTCCTATCATTATCCTTGGTCTTTATACCTGCAAACAAGATAACAAAACATACCAAACCCAAAAACAAATCCAACAAAATACAAAAAATATCCAAAAAGGTCTAAGAAACAAAATCAAAAACTAAATCTAGGATAGGGACGGGTAGTCTCCCGCTGAGCACTTTTCTTTAACTCCCTTGAGTCTTTAAGTTAGACTCCTGCAACAACCATCAATCGGACGTCTCCAAATAATGTCCATTGCTCAACTAATCTCGGTTTATGATCATTTCGAGATTCCCTTCACTTGTTCTTCTTGCTCAACATGCAAACTATCACAACCTCGTGCATTAAATGTGTAAAAATAGTAAAAATGAGCAACAAGTGAGATATAACACATCATTTATAATTTTAAGATGTCTCAGACTTGGTTACGGCGTGAGTTCTGTTAATAACTACGCCGTAACTTCAGTCTGAAAGAAACCTGTTATAATATAAGATTAGATTACGCCGTAACTATGGCCAAGGTTACGCCGTAATCTCAAGATAGAAGACATAATTGTAGAATAATATTATTCAAACAGCCAAAAATACGAAGACCGTTCCCCGGCAGCGGCGCCAAAAACTTGATGCAGGTTTTACTGACCAGGTTTTACATTTATAGTAACTCGTCTACCTATGGCCTACCTAATGCACTAACGGATAGTGTACCCGGTCGCATGTAGTGAGGGAATGGTAAGACCGAGGTCGTCCCAAGAACGGTTGATTCCTAACTGTCTAATTAATTAAATTAGTCAAATAGATAAGTTTTAATGAAAGGATTGATAATATTTAAGATGTCACGTGATCAATTGGGCTAGTTCTCTGGTAAACAAGTAAATGAAACGATAGTGATGCAATTCTTAAACCTAGTTCTACCACAAGTGGTAACAGTCGATAGACTCCTTTGGTCAATTCGCCTACCCTATGGTTCTTAGAATCCTCAGCAAGATGAACAGGTCATCCGGGATCATTCGGCAATCTAATAGCAGTCATTAAGAGCCGGTCGTTTACTATCGCATTACACGGGTTCTAAATGACACTAGATTCCTGTTTCAAGTGGGGTTAAAGTCGAGAGGACAACATTTCGTCAATTCGCCCTAACCTATCAGCAAAGATGCCACCACAGGAGAAGTCGGGCGCACCGTCATAAGTCCTGTTGTTCCTGGTCCCCTAAGCCAAGTCATTAAGTACCGCTACATGCTGGATTTATAATAGTGAGTGCCCGGCCGTTAGAAACTTAGACACTCACCCCTAATTCTTAAGTTCATCCAAACGGTAGGTGATCATTTGGTCAAATCGCACAAGTAGAAAGGGTCGTCAGTTGGTCATATCTTACCCTTCCCGTCTCAGTCCGCTCACCTAGGGTCAGTTGGTCATATCTCCTAGGCAATTGGCCTCTACCGCCATTCAAAACTATCGAAACAAGGGTAGCTACCAATAAACTATGCATGCATACACTAGAAACAATTAATTAACGCAAAAGCATTAATAATAAAAATAATCTAAACTAGGCCAAGACCTAATTTCCACATCTCTAAAATACCCTAGTGAAATGACAAATATAATTACCATGTAAAACAATAAATAAACAAAGACATAACATCAAATAATTAATCGACTAATAATAAATTAATAATCAATCAAATAAAACACAATAAGAATTAATTCGCCAACAATTATATTGATAATTAAGATTATAATAAATAATAATGAAACCAAAATAATATAATGTGTCGAAAAATAATTACATATCGTGCCAAGGATAAAGCTATCGATCCCTAGTTGAGTACGGTGCAAACCCGAAGGATTTGCCCCGTAAAAACCTGCGTAACTGTTGCCTTTTTCTCTTTCTCTTCTCGTACAGCAAAACAAAACGCAACCCTATTTTATGAAAATGATATATGACATAATCTATATATATAATAAACAAAGGTTTATTTGAATATTGTCATGTCATTAAAGCCATGTTGGCACTTAATCCACATCACTAATGCCACCTCACTATTGCCACGTCACATATATAATTTATATCTCACAGCCATTTAGGCAACATTCTTTGACTTTCAACCGAGCTTCAATATCAACCAAGAATCAAGCGATATTTACCATCTATGATATTTTTTCTTTCAATATCATTCAATATTTTTCCTTTCCTCTCAATTTCAATATCATTAAATAATTCTCCAGTAAATCAAGCGTTTCATTCACACTAATTGTATCATGGGTTCAAAATTCAAACGATTAGTCATCAAGAGTATATCTTCGTTGATATCACTATTCTCTTCCTTTTTTTATTTTTTTGATTAAATTCACCAATTAATATTTTGATCTTCTTTTTTATTAATACCTTTTAGGTTTGACAGGTTTATTTGAAGGTGTCGAGATAAACCCAATTGAAGAATGAATTTCAAGATGTCTCTTTTATTCCAACTCAGGTTTGGTTTGGTTCATTCGAGTAAAATCAATATCTTTTGTTGCTTACTTATATTTTAAATAAACAATTTCTTAATTGTTTAAATGTCTATATTCATAATTTTTTTTGAATTGCATTTGATATTATTTTCATGATTTCAAGTCTAATAGAGGAGTGAATGAAAGGTGTTCCGTGTTCGTGTTCACTGAAATGTTCTAATAGAAATATTTTTATGACTATGATGCCTTAAAAATCATTTGTTATAATTGTGGTTTCTATAATGTATTTACATATAATACACATAATCATTAAATTACCTTTCATGAATAAGAGTCTAAGCAAACACGAGCCCTTATGAGAGGAGAACTATTATTCATACTTACAAACAGTTAGCACTTTGTTGACCTATGAGTGTTATGATAAACATGTATGGTTTTTTTCTTAGTATAATAGTTTCACGCCTTTAAATTTAAACTTTTACTTTCCAGATAGCTTCAAGCTAAATGCAAATTTATGTTTTCCTCAAATGCAAATTCATACATTATAATTATGATGCTAATGCTAAAAGTACTTAATTAAGTTTGTAAAGTTATTTTTCTGAGCTTCAGACAAGTCTAAACTTTACAGTTTTTTTAAATTGCAGACAATGCTACAAATTTAGTCTCCAAAGAAGAAAGTGGAAGCGGAAAAGTAAGCTTAAGATGAAAATAAACTTTCATGGGAGTGAATTTGTAGTGCTAGGGATAAATGGTCTTTTACAGAACTTCACGGTTAAATGCATCTTTTGGAAGATGACATGTTAGTTGGAGGTGAGTTTGGTTAGTTAACATTTCATCACCTATGGATATTATATTATAAGTAATGACATCTCATTATTTTAGTAAATGAATCGTGATTGTTTATGAATTTTGGGAACCGTTTATATGTTATGACTGTTACTATAGTCACTATGTTAATATTTCGGCGTTTGTTATGATTATTCTATGATATGCACATGATGTATGCTCATGTTATGATTAATTACCTTTTGTAAAAGCAAAAATCGTTAGGATATAATTTAGTCAATATTTTGTTTTATCATATGGTTGCAATATATTTCAAATTCACTAGCTCCTAAGCTATTTTGCATTATGGTTGTGATTTCTTTAGAATCTCCCATGTCGTTCATATTAATTTGGATATACATTTGGTCATAAGAAGTTTTGGCTACAGAGGTTAGTTTTAGCTGTATTTTCTAATCACGATGTTTCCTGTAGGATGTTGATCCTCAAGCGGATGTATAAATTGACCATTTTTTTAAAGTACGTCAATTCCGTCACTCTTATTGTTAAATGCTCGAATGGGTCAACTTGGATTGTGTTTCATCTCGAACGTGTTAAAAGGACATAATGATGTTTTTACAACATTTTGAGCATGTTAAGAAATGTTAAGATGCGTTTTTAAGGTATCATAAACTATGAATACCATACCATTTAAATTAAGTCACGCTGATGGAATACACTGTTTTTGACTTGTACACGGTTCATTTGATCCTTTTGCTTTGAGTTTTATTTTCATTTGACAAGGTCTACTTGGTCAGTTTTAATATGCAAACCCAAATACCAACTAATTGTAGTTTATTTGAATGTGCAGGAACTATGTTTCATTTGGATGTGATAAGGAACTTGATTACATGCAACTTGATTACATTCTTTGGTTTTATTTGTACAGTTTAAGAAAAAATGATCTTTGACACATGGTGAGATCGGGCATCTTGAGCTTGGAGATGCAACAGACTAATGAATTAGCTTCTTTATATGGGATGAAAAAAGAAGTTTACATCATGTACGTACGTCCGTACAACATTAAGATTTAATGATGCATTCGTTGATTTGATTTGGACAATTAAGTTTCTTCTTATATATATGTACAATGTTGAATGGCGTCAAGTATCATATATCCGTTGCTGTCCAAACCCAATCTGACCCGCAGCTAAGGATATAATACAACAATGTTTAGATCTCGCTACTACTAATATCTAATGTCAAAGTTCTTATCAACTGATGCATGTTTATGGTAGACAATTGTGGTTAAAAAGGAAGTAGAAGTTACACTTGATGTGGAGAAAATAAGACTGATATGTTGTTTTTAGTATTAAAAAAATATATTTTGGCGTGGATGTTAAATGTTTATTGGAACTTTAGATGCTCATTTGTCAAACATATATCTTTAAATACATATTACTTTGAATTAAAATCAACCTATTCAAAATAACTATGTTTTTAACGTTTTCTTTTACTATGAATATTGACGAAAGTTATCCATTTGTAAATTTTTTGATTTTGCTTTGAACGAGTCAATTTGTTGTTACTAAACAAGAAAACTAAGTTATATGATTATTCTATTTTACTACTCAATTTATTACATTCATATTCAAAACTTCTAAATTTTTATTAAGTAAACTTTTATTAGCCACCCGTGATTTATCACGGGTTTATAGGCTAGTGTTATATTTATACTAATAAACAATATGCCTAATTGCAACTTTGGTCCTTGTATTTTCACCACTCTTTCATTTGGAGACTTGGTCATATCTTTTCTTTATTTACACATAAATGTGTAAAAATCATCTTTTAATAATGACGACTTCAGCCCCTGGACTTCAAAGCTCTTTATAAAATATCCGCATTTAATTAATTACGGCGTAATTAAAATATAATTACGCCGTAACCTTCGAAACTTTGCGCCCAAGTAATTAATTACGGCGTAACTAATCATAGAGTTACGCCGTAAACCTTCATTAGCTCATACTTATCCGATCCGAATTAATCTCTACGGCGTAACTAATATTAAATTACGCCGTAACCTTCATAAAATAATTACGACGTAACCAAAAGAATTGGTTACGCCGTATCCTTCATAGCATCCTATTTACGCCGTAACACAATTAATAAGTTACGGCGTAATCTTCTCACTGAATTCAAAAGCCCACGTAAATCAATCACCAGAATATATTTTTGGCCTTATATCACATCTTTTCCGCTCCAACGCCTCATTTATCCTGAAATGAAAATATGAATGAATATGAACCAGTTAAGTACCATATTAATACTAATGAGGCCATAAACACGAGAATTTGATATATAAAAGATCAGGCTAATTTGATGTTATCAAATATCCCCCCACTTGAATCCTACTTGTCCTCAAGTAGACCCTTTAAATAATTCTTAAAAGATATCTCCCAGGATTAATTAGAAGTTATGAGTTTAAAAATCACCTAAGCTAGAAAATTCCAAACCGAGCACCTCACGAAAATGGAATTGAAGTCACACTCTCTCTCATAATTCACGTGTTTATTTTTGGGGTGATCACTCAATTGCTCAGTCATGGCGAGTCGATTCTATCATAGGCTTAGCAAAGATACTAATCTCCACCACTAGAGTCTATAGATGCAGCTATTCTAAAAGGCAATGGGTTGACACAACATAGGCTTATGGGTTTATTTTGTCATTACTAACGAGTTACGGCGAAGGGGACAAAATCAATGATACATGACCAAATCCATGGCCAAGACACCAATGATTGCTCGCTTCCTCACCTAAACTCGATTCATGACTAAGGGTAGGATAAGACATGGGAAAATTTTAATGGATGAAAATAAAAAGACACAAAACAAATAGATTCCTAAGTCCATAGTCGCCCCACCACTAGTCGCATTCAATCCCATAGAAAAAATTGAGGGTCAAGAGTCAAGGGGTCTTCAATACACGAGTCAATGCATAAGGAATTTAGTGTAGTGCCTCATAATCTCCATAAACTAGGCAAATAAGATGCATTAACTCGGCCTTTATAATCAATGAAAAAAGGTATGTGCTATAAAAATTTTAAAATTTGGGTACTTTTAGCACATAATTCAACCAAAATCAACCATTTCTATCTCCCATCCCCCCACTTGAAATGTACAATGTCCCCATCGTACGAATATTGATTAAAATTTGAAAGGCGAGATAGAAATGTTCGGGTTTCTAATTTTATCCGTAAGACAAAACGGATTTGTAAAAATTTGCGCCTAATAGAAAAAGGCGAAAATACTTAACACAATACGACACATAAGCTGATTTATATTATGATCAGCTATAAACAAACTAATAAACTCTTGCTTGCATTCTTTTTTTTAATGCAAGACAAGGTATACATGAATAAAAATAAAACATAATACGAACAAATAAAGCATCCCCCCACTTGAGATCAACTATCATCTAAACCTGATTTTCTCCAAAACCCTTTATTCAAAACCCGCGACTTTCACTAGTGGAACCAAAATTAACCAACAGCGCCCGAACCATGGACATAAGGAAACTACAGGGTAGGCTAGGCGATAGGTGTAACGAAACAAACATATATTGGGTGAACAAAATGAAAGGAAAGGCTCTGAAGGATGTATCTAGGGGTATCTTGCACTAATGGTGAGTGCAAAAAAAGGGTTTAACAGGGGGATTGACTAATCGATGTGAAAAGTCAATATACACAAACATATATGGGCTATTTGGGTTTAATCCTAAAATTGCCTTATATCCTCGCTGCACCAATCACACCAAGTTCCCTCAGTGTAATACTCATGATAATGGTCTCGAAAAGATATACAAAGCCAAGTTCTAAAGTCTACTACAGCCACCGGCACACTCATTTTTATGGATTATGTATAAGGGGAAAACGGAAAGGCTTATCCTCACACAATGGAAATATAGGGTATGTTTGCTCAGTCTAGATTAATCCAGTTTAGTAATGAAAAACATGTCAAAATTTTATTAATGAAATACTTTTTATCAAAAACTAGAAAAATAAGGGCAAATAAAATCAAGCGGTTGTCTATGTCTAGTCCCTTCCCCCCACTTGGGTCATACTTAAGCATATAAATGAAAAATAGGAAGGGTTAGAGAAGGAACGAAAAACTCCCCTGGATTTGCTCGGTATGAATAATAATGCATGTTCAAAAACATGCTCCAATTGTGCCTCCATGAGCAACATCCAACTTCACATCAACTCATCTTGCAAACACCATGTCACTCAACTAGGACGGATAAAAAGTGTTCCCTTGCAGCATCATAGCTCCATAATCAATCTGTATTGCTGCAAGAAAAACTAATACCAAAAAGCATAATTCCGGATAAAAAGCAAAAATAGCACGACATATAAAAATAAAAACAAAATAAAACCTAAATCACTTTCGTAGGAATCACGGTTGCATTTAGCGCATGCAACAAGCCTTTTAAACCCCTCGGTGTCCCGAGTGGACGAGTGAAGTCTCGTGAGGGTTTACAGGGAACACACCCACAAAGTTCATTTAATTACTAATACAAGGTTATGGAAATGTTTTGAAACTGTTTTTATTAAAAATTTTCATATCAGAGGATAGTTACAGCGTAACTGGATCGGCCCAGTTACGGCGTAGGTCAGTTGACTTAATAAAATGTTTACCAGGAAGGGATTACGACGTAACTGTATCGGCCCAGTTACGGCGTAATAAGAAAGCCCGAGAAAGAAGATACCTGGAACATGGATGTTACGGCGTAACTAGATCGGCCTAGTTACGGCGTAGTTAGAATGAAGTGGGCAGATGGCCTTAATGATAACCAGTTACGGCGTAAATGGATCGGCCCATTACGCCGTAAGTCCATTATGATGTTGTTGTGCCCAAAATGTCAACTTCTTCCTACGTGATCAAGAGGAGTTATTGGAACTCCTATCATTATCCTTGGTCTTTATACCTGCAAACAAGATAACAAAACATACCAAACCCAAAAACAAATCCAACAAAATACAAAAAATATCCAAAAAAGTCTAAGAAACAAAATCAAAAACTAAATCTAGGATAGGGACGGGTAGTCTCCCGCTGAGCACTTTTCTTTAACTCCCTTGAGTCTTTAAGTTAGACTCCTGCAACAGCCATCAATCGGACGTCTCCAAATAATGTCCATTGCTCAACTAATCTCGGCTTATGATCATGTCGAGATTCCCTTCACTTGTTCTTCTTGCTCAAACTGCACACTATCACAACCTCGTGCATTAAATGTGTAAAAATAGTAAAAATGAGCAACAAGTGAGATATAACACATCATTTATAATTTTAAAATGTCTCAGACTTGGTTACGACGTGAGTCCTGTTAATAACTACGCCGTAACTTCAGTCTGAAAGAAACCTGTTATAATATAAGAATAGATTACGCCGTAACCATGGCCAAGGTTACGCCGCAATCTCAAGATAGAAGACATAATTGTAGAATAATATTAATCAGACAGCCAAAAATACGAAGACTGTTCCCCGGCAGCGGCGCCAAAAACTTGATGTAGGTTTTCTTGACCAGGGTTTTACATTTATAGTAACTCGTCTACCTATGGCCTACCTAATGCACTAACGGATAGTGTACCCGGTCGCATGTAGTGAGGGAATGGTAAGACCGAGGTCGTCCCAAGAACGGTTGACTCCTAACTGTCTAATTAATTAAATTAGTCAAATAGATAAGTTTTAATGAAAGGATTGATAATATTTAAGATGTCACGTGATCAATTGGGCTAGTTCTCTGGTAAACAAGTAAATGAAACGATAGTGATGCAATTCTTAAACCTAGTTCTACCACAAGTGGTAATAGTCGATAGACTCCTTTGGTCAATTCGCCTACCCTATGGTTCTTAGAATCCTCACCAAGATGAACAGGTCATCCGGGATCATTCGGCAATCTAATAGCAGTCATTAAGAGCCGGTCGTTTACTATCGCATTACATGGGTTCTAAATGACACTAGATTCCTGTTTCAAGTGGGGTTAAAGTCGAGAGGACAACATTTCGTCAATTCGCCCTAGCCTATCAGCAAAGATGCCACCACAGGAGAAGTCAGGCGCACCGTCATAAGTCCTGTTGTTCCTGGTCCCCTAAGCCAAGTCATTAAGTACCGCTACATGCTAGATTTATAATAGTGAGTGCCCGACCGTTAGAAGCTTAGACACTCACCCCCTAATTCTTAAGTTCATCCAAACGGTAGGTGATCATTTGGTCAAATCGCACAAGTAGAAAGGGTCGTCAGTTGGTCATATCTTACCCTTCCCGTCTCAGTCCGCTCACCTAGGGTCAGTTGGTCATATCTCCTAGGCAATTGGCCTCTACCGCCATTCAAAACTACCGAAACAAGGGTAGCTACCAATAAACTATGCGTGCATACACTAGAAACAATTAATTAACGCAAAAGCATTAATAATAAAAAGAATCTAAACTAGGCCAAGACCTAATTTCCACATCTCTAAAATACCCTAGTGAAATGACAAATATAATTACCATGTAAAACAATAAATAAACAAAGACATAACATCAAATAATTAATCGACTAATAATAAATTAATAATCAATCAAATAGAACACAATAAGAATTAATTCGCCAACAATTATATTGATAATTAAGATTATAATAAATAATAATGAAACCAAAATAATATAATGAGTCAGAAAATAATTACATATCGTACCAAGGATAAAGTTATCGATCCCCTAGTTGAGTACCGGGGCAAACCCCGAAGGATTTGCCCCATAAAAACCTGCGTAACTGTTACCTTTTTCTCTTTCTCTTCTCGTACAGCAAAACAAAACGCAACCCTATTTTATGAAAATGATATATGACATAATGTTATATTTATACTAATAAACAATATGCCTAATTGCAACTTTGGTCTTTGTATTTTCACCACTCTTTCATTTGGAGACTTGGTCATATCTTTTCTTTATTTACACATAAATGTGTAAAAATCATCTTTTAATAATGACGACTTCAGCCCCTGGACTTCAAAGCTCTTTATAAAATATCCGCATTTAATTAATTACGGCGTAATTAAAATATAATTACGCCGTAACCTTCGAAACTTTGTGCCCAAGTAATTAATTACGGCGTAACTAATCATAGAGTTACACCGTAAACCTTCATTAGCTCATACTTATCCGATCCGAATTAATCTCTACGGCGTAACTAATATTAAATTACGCCGTAACCTTCCTAAAATAATTACGACGTAACCAAAAGAATTGGTTACGCCGTATCCTTCATAGCATCCTATTTACGCCGTAACACAATTAATAAGTTACGGCGTAATCTTCTCACTGAATTCAAAGGCCCACGTAAATCAATCATCAGAATATATTTTTGGCCTTATATCACATCTTTTCCGCTCCAACGCCTCATTTATCCTGAAATGCAAATATGAACGAATATGAACCAGTTAAGTACCATATTAATACTAATGAGGCCATAAACACGGGAATTTGATATATAAAAGATCAGGCTAATTTGATGTTATCAAGTACCTTTGACCTTATTTAAAAAAATCGCAACACCCCCGGACTATGTGACGAGTTATGAAAACTACATGTACTTTTAGCTATTTACGGTTTTTCTATATAAAAAACTTTATTTATCAAATCCAGCGATTTCCTTATGAAACAAATATACCAATGAAAATCTATACTACATACAATGTGTTTGGGACCTTCCTAAAATGGACGACTTGAAACTTTAAACAACACACTTACTAATAAAAGCAACCCACTAAACTTGTAACCACCATTCTAATAGTTCGCTAAAAAATTAAACATTGATCACTTATTAACTTGTAACATTCGTGTATACTAATCTAAATTTTGAAAATGAAACTGCTAACCATTTACTCTATTATTAATATAGATGTTTCAGACAACCCCATCATCACAAACCTCACACCATTTCAGACAACCTAACCTATCTCATATATAATCAACCTAAGTTACACACACAAAGCAAAGAAAAACACACACTATCTCTTTTTTTTTTATCTTCTATCCAAAAAACCACACACACACATACACAAAACTCATTCACTTGCTGTTAAGATCATATATTTTATGTTGTTTGATGATTCGGGTGGTCTAGGGAGATGATTAAACAAGTGTGCCATGTTTAGAGAGTGAAAGAGATGAGAGGAAGTTCTTGAGAGAAAAATTAAAATACAAAATGCAAGGTTAGATTAAGAATATTCACCCCTTCCAATAGTGGAAATGGTATTTATAGTTACAAACTAAACGCCCTCCTGTCGGGCTGTGGATCAGGCATACAGTGGGTAAACCCGTCCTTCCTCCACGGTGTTACACTAAACTAATAACTAAGCTAACAACTAACTAATTGACTACTTAATAACGTAAATAACGATATGTCTACGAGCTAACATATGCTAGACTATAATTGGGGTGACCGACACTTCCTTATGGAATTTTCAATTCCTAACAATCCCCCCCTAAGGAAGGTCACCCCATGATTTACATTTTATATCCTAGCATTCTATTTTATCTTCTGTTCTGAGCTCGTAGACTTCAATTCTTCAATTTCCGTAATTTTTGTGCTTTAGCAGTGATTCTTCAAAGTCCGACTACTTTGTACTTTCAGTGGAGGTCTTTGAACTGATCCACATCTTGATGATCTTCGAGCTTTCTTTGAGATCATCAGCCACAGTAAATCTCTGGATCACCCTTTATTGTGTTGCCTTCATGTGATGTTGTGACTTTTGGACCGACATGCTCACACCTTATGGATCATGACATCTTTCCATCAGAGTAGCGGAAGCTTTACTGGTTCATGATATTTGCAGCTATTAGAGCCAGGTTATGTAGATATGCACTTGTCATGATGTTCTTCAATTAAGCGTGTATGCTATGAGCATGCGGCTGTGAATTGACTTCTCAATTCTGATCAGCTGCAACCATCGGGTGTACCTGCAGACAACAGTGAGCGACAAAGCGCACGAAAGTGTCTTTGATCACTTTTGTTGAATTGAGGTGCACGACCCACGGTTTCCCGTTGATCAGTATAAGTACTGCCTGTGATCAGGTATAATTCCGAAGAATCTCCTTGACAGGTTTCGCAGCTTCTCTAGCCGTTCTCAAACCGGAACGTCTCAAAGAAGACAACACGAAGTGAGTGAACCAGCGAATTGAGATTCACTGATTGATGAAAAATTGATTTGAAAATAATCGCATATTGCTTGACGAAAGAGTTTTGCAATACGACGAAGGTTTTATGAGAAAGAACAATTTTCAATCAAAAATACTTTTTGCATTTGAAAAAGAATACACATTCGATGTGCTAGAGAAAAAAAAGATATTTGCACATCGAACGGTTTTTTCAAAAGTATTTTTTCAATCAGAGATACTTTTTGTGTTTGAGATATGAATACACATTCGATGTGCTAGAGAAAACAAGATTTGCACATCGAACGGTTTTTCCAAAAGTATTCGTCAATTCATTACCTAGACCAAGGTTGATTCAAGAATGAATCACCCCATTGTTTCAATCCAGTTGTCACAAGCTTGATCTTTAGAAATGATCTCACATGTCACCCACCAAGAGCTTGTTTGATGTTGGCTCTAGAAGGATTTCCATCTTCATCGGGAATATTTTTACATATCACTCGGATGTTCTGACAAAACCACAAGGATAATGCGTAGGACTCTTAATATATTCTTACTTTCCACATTGTGTGAAACAGCAAGTATTCATTAATTGTGTGTCCTAATGAGATTTATTGATGATCTCTTGGCTCTACACTCAATTGTGCACATTTGGTTTCCTATGCTGGAGACTAGGGAGAGGGTCTCCTTCTTCAATATCAATAATCTCTAAAAGAAAGTCGATAGATTATGTAGATTCCCCGTGAGAATGAAACAAGTCCTTTTAAGAGGAACTTGAGTAGCTTGGGAAGTTTAGTGCAGTACGTCACTGGGTCCATGACGTCTTGTCTTTAATACCAGTGTTACCTTAGTAGACACCAGTAGCATATGTATTGAACCCGGTTTCTGCCCTAAGGTTGAATTAATGGAGGGCTTTTTCTTTTCACCCTTTTCACATTCAATTCTTTTTCATTCTTCAACCCCTTCAGTTCTTACCGAGACTTCATTACTAGAACCTTGTTGGGTTTATTCCAGTTCTAGCTCTATCTCAGTCGACACTCTTCCCTTATTCTCAATTTTCTCCTTTTTTCATCATACCTAAGGACTTCTACACTATCTAGTGGATTTTCCCTAGGTAGATCCCTCCGGCTCTGGCGGGATCGTGGGAACGAATACCTAACCTAACTATCCTTATAACAGCATGCATAAAGTAAATTGGTCGGTCTTTTGGTATTGTTCTTTCCTTCTTGAAACTAATTGAAAAATCATTTGGAAAAATCAATCAAGGTACTTGTGATATAATATCAAAGCATTTTGTACCTTAATTGTTTTGATCATTTAGAAATGCTCCCCCTCAACATGTGCATATGATTTTGAAATTGTTTAGCACATGGAGGCAAGAGTTCTTTGAAACAATTTCTTGATCACAATTTCCTTAGAAAAAGCCATTTGATTTTTTGGTAAATTCTCCCCCTCAAAATGTGCGTTGGTTATTTGAAATCATTTAACACATAGAGGAAAGAGTTCTTTTGAAGTACATCCACGATTACACAAGCCATTAAGAAACTATTAGAAAATCAATCAAGGTACTTATGTTAAAACATAGAATCCTTTGTACCTTGATAGTTTGTTTTCTTTAGAAATGCTCCCCCTTAATATGTGCTTCGAGATTCCAAAGAGTTTAGCACATATAGGAGAGCAGCACGCACTTTTGAATCAAATCAATCGTCATTTATTAGATTTCATAATTAAATCACAAATTCTCCCCCGATCAAAAATATCAAACCCTTTGAGATTTTGGATCCCAAGTGATTTAATAAGGTTTAGAAAACATGGGAGAAAATGTGGCCTTGTTTAAATACTCTTCTGGTTTTTGGTTAAATGCTCCTCCTCAATCAAGTGCATCATGTATTTGAAATTTTTTGGCACATAAAGGAAGGAGTGTTTTTGAAACAAACACCATTTAAAACCGATTTGAGATTTAAATCACGATCTCTCCCCCGATCAAAAATTTCAAACCCCTTGAGATTTGTGATCCCAATTGATTTAAATCATTTAGAAAATTATGGGGAAAGACGTGGCATGACTTAATTTTGAAAAATGACTGATATAGACCAATTATAGACATTAAAGATTGTTAGTGTCAGGTATGATAGTTTTTAAGTGATCTTTAAGTAAAATAAAACAATTTCACAATCAAACAAGAACAGAAAAAATTTTATTTTGAAAGATCTTTGAGTTTTAAAGAAAATCATACCATGACATAACATTAAATCTTTAGATCGCCACTTTATGTTGTACAAAACGGACTTGATAGATGAAATATCGTTTGAAAATATTTAATTAGAAATCACTCTCCCCCTCAATCGATGACCGTAGTCGTTGATTGAGTGACTTATATTTTAACAAAATGAAGTCTGGTTGATTTCCAAAATTTAAGCCCAATTTATTTTCAAAACAATATTTTTCCATTTTTAAAACAATATTTTCAAAATTGTTAAGAAAATGGTATCATCCACTACTTATACTGCACAAAGATACGTGGTGGTTAAGCTGCTTTTGTTGTTGTTGTTCTAGGGCAGGAAGAAAACCATCTACTGAAGCAGTGAGACCTCTGACGTTGCATTTATCATGCCAACACTCCATAGAGATCCAATTAAGTTCCATTTCTTCCTTTTTTCTACCCAAGATATAGTTACACTTTCCTTTCGGCATCCAATCATCTTCTATTGTGGGATCCGGATCGGGAACATTCTTTTATATCATGATATTTGCATACGTTAGTAAACATACATACATGTATATGGTGGTCGACATCACCCAAACAACAATCGACTAATAAAAGTCAATCCAACATGTAAATCAGATCATATAATGGCATGGGAATTATGTGTTCATTAAACTCAAATCATCTAATCCTAACAATCATATCCTAGGCACCTAGTCCTTCAACATAGGTTAACATGTTTTACATTTAAGTATATAGGATAATTAGATAAGCTCGATAGATGATATAAATTTGAAAACATTCTCCTCCTCAATCAATGACTCATTCTATCAAAAGTTTTAAATAAGCTGAAGTCATTGATTGGGTTTTGCAAATTTATGAAAACTTGATTCTGATTGATTTTCAAGCAACTCGTTTACCATCATTTTGTTAAAACAAATATTTTCCTGAAGAATTTTAGAAGGAAAAATATTTGAGTAGGAACAGCAGTCCTTCGACCTACTTTCCTCATTTTGTTTTAGGATAAGTGCACGAAATATTTGAAAATTGGTTTAGCGCAGCACTTTCCTTTCTTGAAGAACGGGTTGCTATCTGAAATAATAGCAAACCATAGTTTTGAAGAGCGGGTTACAGTCTGAAGTAACTGCAAGCCATATTTTGAGACATGTTTTGAAAAGAATATTTACACCTTCTGCTCGAACTTCATCTATGGTCCCGTGCCATTGTTGAATGACATTTCTAAGAGCGTAGGTGTTATCAATACCAGAAGACATGTCTTGATAAAAACAATATTTTTGGTCTTTTTCAAATTTTCTGATTTTTATGGATTTTTGTTGGTTTTATATTTTTCTATTTTCTTTTTGTTGGTTTTCTATTTTTGTATTTTGGTTTTTGATAAATATTTACAAAGATAGAGTAGATGATATAGTTTAAGAAGATGATGATACGAGTACCGAGATAAGGATATCGAGCAGCCCCGTTGTAGAAGATAGAAATCGTCATCTCTTAAACATCCACCACCAAAGCTTCCGAGGCTCTTGAAAAGAAGGAATTGAGCCTTTAAGAATGCGAGACTTTGGCAGCTTCCCCCCAAACCGAAAATCCTTTAGCTGAGCAGATTCAGAGCTTTCTTTCAAGCTTCCCTTAGCCAGGTGCACACAGAAGCACACCATTATCATCGATCTTGCTGCTCCTTATAAGAATAATCTTTGCGATTCTTCGTTCGGGGTTATATAATCCAATAGAACGGCAACGTATCATCCCACTCATAAGACAATCTTCTCATATTTCTTTACTACTGACGTCTGAAGCGATCCATACCAAAAGGTTGTCAAGATACCACTTCCCCCAAGTAGATGAATTGATGCAGTCAGTCTCTTAGACTAGAGCTCACGAACCCGAATACACATATACCCGAAGACAGAGAAACTTATACCATCGAAGTAGCAGATTAAGTACGATAGCCAAAGAATAACCCCGATGTATACTTTTCTCTCCCCTGAAGAAAGTATATGAAGCTCAAGAACACGAAGTACCCGAATGCCCAAAGAGAGAATAACCGATAACATTGAAGAAGCAGGCCGAATCACTGATTATCTCTGCGGATGTTAACTCCGTAATAAGTGATTATGTCTCTGAATCACTGATTAAGCTCTCAAGTGAAACATCTGAGCGTCCCCAATGTACACAATCTCTCTCCCCTGATGATTGCGATAGCATCGAAATCATCACACACTTGTGTACCTCTTTTATCACCAGAAACTAACTCTTCCATCTCTTCCCCCACATAGTTGGAATAAGAACACTAAACGCCATAAGTCAAACATTGAGTTTCACTGCGGTAATGACATATGTTTTCCTGGGATATCTTCAATCACTTAGAAGTATTAAGTTCATCAAGTTTACTCGCGTTTAGATGCGTGTCTCCTTCCCCCTTGCTGGTTTTGATACTTCAGAATCAGCAACACATTGTAAGCCCATATACTCGAAATCTATTGAGAAGAACATCATAAGCTCAGATGTATCTGTGAGAATCAACTTCCTGAATACTTATGTGAGCAAATATAATTAGGGATTGAATCTTGAATTTTCACTCTCACCCAATTAGTGCTCTCCCCTAAGCCGACAATCTTTATGATGAATGCTTGAATTAGGAAGAAGTCTTTAGATCGTTAAATGCAACTCTTCTTTAGTCTTCTAACATGTAGTAGAAAAATGTAGAACAGACTCTAGACTCGACCTTCTTCAAGATTGTCCATTTGGGGAATAGAATGTTAACATCTTCAACTCGCTAAATGCATTCCCGTTAACTTACATGTAGCAAGTTCCCTTAACTCAAATCCCTCCCAATCAAACAAGAACAGAAAGATGTGCATCAAGGAAATCAGCCTCGCAACTGGAAGCACTTTGTCATTAATCAAATCAGTCCGTGAGAAGATGTCAACCAACGGCTCTTAGAAGAAACTCCATGTAAAGATGACCCGATAAGAAGAAGCTCGGTTCTTACATTAGTTAGGAGCCGTATGACCATATATTCTCAAATATAACTCAACATGTAGAATTATCACACTTCTTCTCCCCCTCAAGAATTGCATACGGAGATGCCATTGTTGATTAAACAAGTGAAAATCATCCAAATGTAGTCTATTCGCACTTCTCCCCCTCAAAGGTATCAAATGATGTCGCCATCGTCATTATAATCGAGCAAGTGGAATAAGAGAACAATCATCTGTAGTCCGGTTCACTTGATAACTGAAAGCGCATGGAAAAAGTATGAAGCATGTTGAGGAGAATGGTCATTAATGAGAAGATTTCTCTTCTTTCGAAGATAATGCGCACTGAAGCGTACAAATTTCTTTTCTTTTGAGGAACGAGGCTTGAACTGTTGTGTTCAAACGTCATAAGAAGATTTCTCTTCTTCAGAAGATAAAGCGCACTGAGACGTACACTTTTCTTTTCTTTAGAGTACGAGGCTTGAACTGTTGTGTTCAAACGTCATAATCTCTCTCTTTTCAGCATCTCTTGGCAAAACTTGTAATCAACCCCATTATCATTCAGTAGGCTCTTTGTCGTGACAGCTGATGGAGAAAACCCAATATGATGAATTTGACCTTGAAGTAAACTAACCCGAACTCGTGACTTAAACTTACACATATGTAACAAAGAGCGATGCCGAGAATTCATGCCCTCTTGAATCTCTAAGTACTCTATACTCTTCAACCAACCAACCATCAAGTATTAGACGTACATCACCTCTTGAAAATCCACAATTCAATGTGACACTGAGCACTACAACGTAACTCCTTAAAGTGATAGTTATTTTGTGGTGGTAAGAGCCCAATTCCCCTAAGTGGTAAAAGAAAAGGAAAAGTCACCCAAAAATAACTAGATTTCCAAGTCTTCGTTTTTTAAAATATTAGAAGCTTGAACTAGGATCTTGAAGAATCTTCATCCAACCATCCCCGATAGCTTCAGATACTAAGTACACTTGCCCGTGACATTTCACTTCAACCTCAAATAGATAATACTGAATTAACGCCGTTGTCACATCTTGTGGTTTAAGGCTCAAATCTAGCCTCCTTTGACGTTTTAAGTGAACTATGATAATGGTTTCATCCCGACCATGGTTAAAAGCACATAACCCTGTAAAACCATGTAATAACCAAACTGCCATGACGAATATCCAAACACACATCCAATTCATGTAGTACACCCTTTATCCCTTCTTCAAATTTGAAAGCGTAGCACCAGTCATCAGATAAGATCCAGAATTACACGTTCCCTTTCTCTAGGATGGTTCCATCATCACGGGATTTTACAATTCTATGATTTAAACCGAGAAATAGTTTCTTTCGCGGGATTTTACAAAACCAAGAATAAACCGAGAGATAGATCCCAAAATGTACACTTCTTTCATCAGGATGGTTTCATCATCACGGGATTTTACAAGTCTATGATTTAAACCGAGAAACAGATTCTTTCGCGGGATTTTACAAAATCAAGACTAAACCGTAAACAATGTCAGTTTGAATGTGTTATGACAACTTTGGTTTGGGTGAATATCAGTTTTAGGGGAACATGCAGCGGTTCATCAACGATTCATTCATCATCATCAACAATTCTTCAAAAATTCTTCACCCATATGTAGAGAACTTCACAAACCATACTAAATAGAGTAGTATACACTACTTTCCCCTGGAGGTTGACCCTAAAAACATCAAAGTACACGTTTATCCCCATGATGGTTTCGAACTTTCGGAAGCATCATAATGTGTACGACCATTTGCACGAGAAGTTCTTGTCATAAGCAAACTTCTTGAAAAATCATGAGTGACATTGAAGATTCTCGAAAGATTTTGCTCAGACAGTGAAGTATCATTGACATTTTGTAGCGAAGATTATTCCATGAGAATTGCTGATCACATCACATCCAATAAGCACTTTGGTAAACACATCTTCCACATATTCTGTACCCGATATACCAAACTTGATCATGAAGTAGAATTCCCCAGATTTGTTACTTAAACTTGTACTAATCCTCGTGAAAAAGAAACGGTGTACCCAATGTACAAAACCTCTTGACATATCCTCAACTGCGTGAGACACCGAAGTGATAGCTACGTTGTAGGTTAAGCGAGAAAGAATCACAACCGTAACTAAATAGCCAAGTCTTTATCACACTTAATAAACGCCTAAACAAGTCATCTTCGCGGAAGGGTAGAAAGAAAGAAGACGAAAATAAGTAAACGCGCCCAGAAAACGTCACTTCAAATCCAAATAAGTAATACCGAACAAACAACCCCGTAGTAAACCTTGTTCAAATATCAAACCGTGACATATTATTCTCCGTGAAAATGTATATACCAAGATACCAACCCACATACCACAACAACTCTCATCATCATACCAAATTGCATCATCAAACCTCATCGAATAACAAATCTCATTATCAAGTCTCATTATCACTTTCATCATCAAAACATCTCAAATTGCAGGATAATTATCAACTGACCCAAAAGTATACAATTATCTTGACCCGGTTCAAAAGTATACCCACTTAATATCTTACCAGGTTCAAACAAATTCAACCGCACATCGGATATTAATTCAAACCCTTATTCGGTCAAAGACATTGTCAGCCCATTAAAATATCTCCTGATCATGAAATTAGTTACACATCCAAATTCGCCATGTTCAAATAATCCATTCTATCCAATATTCATCCGATCCAGTAATCTCATCATCCGAATCAAAATTCCACAAACCACATTTGAATCAAAAGCCCATGTCCAATAGCACTCATATACCCGGTCCAACACACAACACTTACAACGGATCCATAAGTAATAAGAACTTACGGCCCAAGTATATCCATATGCAACCATTTACATGAGAAGTGTATCCAAATAAGTATATCCATATGTCTAAGCATTTATGAATTTCTCGTGTAAAAATGTGACTAACACAAAGCCCAATCCGATCCAAATCCGGTCATACCTCACGGCCCAATGTATTCCTTGGCCCCATTTCATATTAACAAAAATGTTTTCTCCACCAAGCCCATATCCAGTTCGGTTCATTAACCCTAATGTTAGGGTATTTAACACCATCGTATTACACACACACCACTTAAAATCCCTCTCATCCAAACCCTAAAATATCTCACACTTCTTAACAAATCCGCCTCTCTTATCTCAGACCCTAATCTCTATTCTTTCTCAAAACAAATCCGCCACTTTCTCTTATCCACTCACCAAATCCTCATCTATTCCAAATATTACGAGACACAATTCATAATCAAAACAAATCTGCCCCATCCATATCCACATGATGCACGCCGTATCACTCACCACAGGGATGGTTAGAGTTTTTTTTTTACTTGCCTTGAATAACTCACAACTATTTTAGGTAGGTTTAATGATTCATTGAATATAATTTTTCTTTCTTGACACATACGAATCAAAAGAAAAAGAGGGTAACGAAATTGTTATCATTCTTTTCTTAACCATTCAAAATTGTTATCATTCGTTTCTTAACGAAATTTACTTTATCTTTTACACGATCCAGAAGTATGAGTTTAACAGCTTTGTTACACTCATAACTTTTAATTTGTATAGTATAAACAACTGAGATCAATGAAGTAATTGCTCATCTTATGAGTGAGGCCCTAGAGGCTTGATGTCATATTGAAGAAGACATGAGATGAACAACTCTGAGAACTCGTAACAAGTAATCCATTCGTTATTTCTTTTCACCGAACATGAGGATAGAATGAACCATTCAATGGTTTAGATCTTTTTTCAGTTGAGTTTCGGATATTATCAAATCATTTAGATCAGTGAAGATATCTTTTCGTGTGATAGACCCATGATGGCCCTGAAGTATTCATTTGAGACACGAAAAAAATCTGAGATCATCTTTCTTTATCATTTTGATGTATGCTTGAGTCGTGTTTTAGACTTGATGATTTTCTCCTTTATGTGACCAGTTTAGATGTAGTAGATATCGAAGATGAATGTATGAATCTAGGAATGAGATGAGATAATGATTGATGATAGATGTGAGTTGATGATTGATTGCGATTGATGTTGAATGATATATGTTGATAGGTGTTTAAATGAGTCTTGTTGTTGTATGACGTTGTATCTAGTTTGTGATCTTGTTGAATGAGATTAGTTGTTATTTGAGGTTGATTATATGATCTTTGGTATGCTGGTCAACAAAATGGTTTTGATGTTCATCTCCTTTTTTGTCAAGTCGCTGAGACAACACTTGAGTCAAAACGCAAAGTGTTTTGTCAAAATGCAGTCTCTTTTGTTTACACAAACCGCACAATTTCTTTGTCAAACCGCGGTCCTGATAGTTGTCAACACGCTTCCATGTAGATTAATCAAACCGCTTCTTCTTTAGTAACACAAACCGCATCATTTTCTTAACAAATCGTATAGTAAGCATTAAGACAAACCGCATACCACTTTTGACAAACCGCACCTGATTTTTTACATGACAAACCGCATGCCTTTTCAGTTTGACAAATCGCATTTGACTTTTTTACAAACCGAAGTTGACTTTGACCCAATATTAAAAAATCGCATCCTGAGTCAAAACTCAGTTGACAAACCGCACATGAGACAAATCTCATTCGGTACATCGAATCTGGATAATTGGACAAACCGCATACTGCTTGATACATCAAAACGCATCATTCAAATCGCTCTCAAACCGCATATAAGAGAAACACTCAAATCGCACATAAGAGAAACACTGAAATTGCTCAAATGAATATACATTCAACACCAGTTAACATATGCCAGACTTGTACAAAATCAGTTTAGAAACCAGCAGCAGATTTAAGACTTAATCATTTAAATTCAAGTTTCAAAAACAGCATAGACAGTTTGTAAAAAATCTGTTAAGACCATATAAAACATACCCATTGATTAAATCATTTAGAACCAGATTATTGCAACAACACACTACAACAAAACCATATACAACTCATTTAAAAATCCCCAAAAACCTATCAAACCGCATCCGAGATACACAAACCGCATACAAGAACTAAGCAAACCGCAATAAAAAACCATTAGAATCAACACAAACAACAAAAACTAGGCTCTGATACCAATTGTTAGGATCATATATTTTATGTTGTTTGATGATTCGGGTGGTCTAGAGAGATGATTAAACAAGTGTGCCATGTTTAGAGAGTGAAAGAGATGAGAGGAAGTTCTTGAGAGAGAAAGTAAAACACAAAATACAAGGTTAGATTAAGAAGCTTCACCCCTTCCCTTAGTGGGAAGGGTATTTATAGTTACAAACTAAACGCCCTCATGTCGGGCTGTGGATCAGGCATACATTGGGTAAAGACCCGTCCTTCCTCCACAGTGTTACACTAAACTAATAACTAAGCTAACAACTAACTAATTGACTACTTAATAACGTAAATAATGATATGTCTACGAGCTAACATATGCTAGGCTATAGTTGGGGTGACCGACACTTCCTTATGGAATTTCCAATTCCTAACACTTGCACAACAAGTCACGCCACCACCACGAGTAGGCTCACATCAGATTCTTTAGCTGCCCCAACCACAATCAACATCAATGGATTTGGCTACCGACACCACCGAATCTTGATTTAACTGGTGGAGTTTAGAGATTGGGTGGTTTCATTGTTGTTTTAGTAGGTTCGGTGGCGATTTTGTGGCTTTAGTGGTATTTGCGAGCGATTTTGTGGCAGGGTCATGGGTAGTTTCGTAGTTGCTTAACGATACTTTCCAGGTTTAACCATACCTGGTCAGATCCAAGTGTAGTTTTGAGGTTTGATGGTTTCATTGTTTGCTTTCTTATGGTTGAGACCCCGTTATAATTTTGGTGTCGTTTTTAGTTTGATTGGTTTGTGTTTCTTGGGTTAGATATTTGCAACGAGCTATTTTTGGATCTACGATTTTTGTGACCAATCTTTTACTATATTTTAAGGTTTTGTTGGTGGAGCATGGGTGGTTTTGGTTTCTATACTTATTGTTTTTGTGGTTGATATGTGTCTAAATACACATATATTTTACATTGTTTAAACCCACAAAAACAGCCAAAAACACACAAATGACTTTATAAATGTTACAAATATCATGAAAATGTGTTTTTATGTGAATCAGGTACAAAAAGAGTTGAAACAGTTTGATTCTGCTGATAATGATGGTTTCTGCTGAAGCCTATTGTGATTCTGCTGAATCAATGGTTTCTGCCGAAGATATAATGCGCTGATGGTTTCTGCTGAAGGCATACGTTTCAGCAGATACTTCCACTAAAATATCTGGTCCCTAAATAATATCTGGTCAAAACCACTCCTCCACCTTGGCTGGTTTTTGCCACCTGCTACCACCTTTTTCTCCACCATCCTTTCACCTATACCAGCCCACAATCAATAAATGCATTCTCACCACAAACACTTCACCTCACCTCACATACCTTGTTTTTGCTATCAACTCTACCACTTGACCTCTAAACCCACCAAACATGTCCCTCCACCTCTACAAGTGAACAAGAAGCATTAATTGTTGCAGAACTGCCTCAATCTATGGTATTACTTTTGGCGCCAAAAGTGAATTCAAAGGCTAGGATCATCTCTGCTCAATCAATGGTCAAAAATTAAAGTGGGATTTTACGAGGAAGATGGTGGGAACTCAAATGACTATAAATATCAGAGGAGAGGCAATAGAAGAAGTTACTTTTGGGCTAGCCATTGGTCGTGTAGTATAGAATTTAAATGCTTTCTTTAGATTAAATACCTTTGGATTAGCCTAGGTCACGTAGTTAATTAAGTTTACTGCTTTCTTTAATTTCAAGTCATCTTAATGCTTTAATGTTGTAATTTTCCTTAAAATAGTGTAATGAAACTTTATTATCAGTTTAATTTCAAATTCAATTTCAGTTTCAATGTTTTGCTTAATTACCTTTAATTTCCATGTCATTTCAATTTCTTGTTAAGTAGTTGTGTAAAGGACTCAATAATCTCACATAAGCTCATGACAAAGCTTTAAAGCTTTTAGAGACCTTAAAACAGTCTTAGACTTTAAAATTCAGAAAATACTAAAAAATCAAGAAAAACAATGAAAATCCAAAAATAAGCATGTGATCTTGGTGAAACTGCATGGAGCAAGGTTAATTGTGGATTGCCTTTGGTTTAGAAGCTTTGTGGAAAGCCTTAGGATGTGTTCTGTGGCCATGGTTCTCAGTTTTAAGCAGGATTTCATTTGTAAGCCCTTTTTACCATTTTTTGCATTTTATTGTTCTAGTCTTTTATATGCTTTAATTTTCATATTTCTGTGTTTCTTTGATGTTTGTTTATGATATTAGAGCTTAATCTTAGGTTGTTATGTTTTGGATTTGGTTGTGGTTTGATATTGCATTTAGACTGCCAATATGCCAATTTTTGATGTTCATAGGCTTAGACTTGTTTGACATCTTGTTTGTGCTGAAAAAGGTCCATTTTGACACTTTGGTACCTCTGGATTTGATGGAATTGGTAAACACTTTTTTTTTGCTTTGAAAACTTCAAAACAGTCCATTTTAAAGGTTGTTTGGATTTGATAATGAAACTGTGTTTAAGGCTGTGTTTGTGGTTGCTCTTGTTTGATGTACTCTTCATATGGCCTAAGTAACTCAGTGGAATACTAACTAAAGGGTGTAGCATGGTAGAAAGTCAATTTGACACTTGACAATCTCATTATGAGCACTGTGAGGTTGTTAGATCCTAGAATCTTGCATATGTGTTTAAATGTTGTTTATCTTTGTTTATTTCATGTTCTTATTGCTTAATATAACATATTAAATCAGTAGTTTAAGTTTTAAATTCAGTTAAGTCAACTTTTTAGTTTTACTCAAAAAGTCAAATTTTCCTTTTTGCAGTTTTTGAATAAACTAGATAATTTTGTATAGGACTTAATATTAGCTTTCTAGATCTGTGCTTATAGGGTATTGTAGCTTTGTTGCTAATCTTGCTTATTGTATTTTTGTTTATTTCTGTTTTCCATGTTTAACTGCTTATTTTATAGCTTTTTATAGTTTGTTTTTGCCCTGTGCACAAGTCTAGCTGTCAAGTTCATAAGCTTGCAGAAGCTTTATGACTTAGCCTTAGCTTGTACACTTAACTGCTTTGTGTTGCCCTTATGGCCTTTTTATTATGTGTATGCTTGTTTTTCATTTATAGCTTATTTAGTTAGCTTAATCAACCCACCTTTTTTGTCCTATCTTACTCACTACACAGAAGCAAACTGTGTAGTGGAGTTGTTTTCCTAAGCTCATGAAAAGTTCCTCATTGAGCTTGATCTTGTGATTTTTGGCCTTATGTGAGGCTAATCTATCATACTCAGTGTTTCAATGCTTGTTGAGCTCTCATGAGCTAATTTGATAAGTTAATTTAGAGCTTGTTGTTTGCCCATTCCCAACAGTTCACTGAGTAATCAGTGAACTTACACCATTTCCAACAGCTCTTTAGAAGCTCATTTGTGGTCATAAGCTTGTGTGGTTTAGCTTTTTGTGAAGCTCATCCACCCAACTTTAGGATCCTATGCTTAATTTTCCCTTAGCAGCTTATTTGCTAAGGCTGCAAGTAGCTTATAACTTGTCCCATTCCATCAGTGTATACTGAGTGTTCAGTATATACTGAGTATATACATAGCTTCTTCATAAGCTCCTCAAAAGCTCATCTGTGGACCCCACAGGTTGAGCTTGGGCTTTTTGGAAAGCCAACCAACCTGGCTTGCTACTCCCATACTTATTTGGTATTTTTGAGCTTATTCTCATAGCTTAATATGCTTCTTAAAGTAGCAGCAGTCTGATGCACTAGCAGTACCTTGGGACTGGAAGTGCTTATTAGCTTATATCTAGCATATGAGTGATTGTCAGTGTACCAACTTGTGCATACTTGTCCATATAACTTGTATACATATTACTTTTCTTTTACTTTCCTGTGTGGAGCTTATACCAAGCTTTTACAAGCTTTCACTCCATCCAAGTTAAGCCCAAAAAGCTTAACTGTCTAAACCATAAGCTCACACTTGTGCATTTCAGTCCATTTTCCTGTTTATATTTATCTATTGGACTTGTACACATATTATTTTACCTTTTGTTTCATGTGTATAGCTTATTTCAAGCTTATTATGAGCTTGAGTTCCAACAGTCAAGCCAAAAGCTTAACTGTTGGACTCATAAGCTCACAATTTGCTTATTTTTAGGTTTGTAAAGTTTTGTTTTCATTAAACATGTATAATATCATTGTATAATTAATCAGAAAAAGGAAAGCCAAAAAGAATCACTTTTAAGCTAAGTGATAGCTTCTATTTAGAAGCTTATTTGCTTATTAGCTTATTTCTGTTAATAACATATAGTTTTATATTTTTCCTAGCTTCTTTTATTTATTTTAGAATTTTTTAAAAAGTTTCAGATTTTTCTTTATTCACTTAATACTTTTAATAAATCAATAATAGTTTTTAGTAATTAATAATAGTAAATAAATAATTAATAAATAGAATAATTGTTTAAAAAATACATTTTCAGTTTCAAAAATTATTTTATAAAATTTTAGATCTTTCAGATTCTTTATTTCATTTATTTAAGTTAATTTTAGATTTTCTTATTATTTAATTCATTTTTAAATACATTTAATTCATTTTTAATTTATATTAATTAATTAAATAGTGTAAAAATTTATTTTAATTTTCCAATAATTTTCTTATCTTTTTAGAATTCCAAAAATATGATTTTCACATTTGTGGGAGTTGTATTGGATCGAATTCAGTTTTTATTTTGTTACGTTTACGTAATTATCACGTACACGTACATGTTTTAGTTTCTTAGATTTTCTTAACTTTTATAAATTTGTAAATTATAGTTAAATATTTTAATTATATTTAATTTGCATTTAAGTCGTTAAGACATGCAAATCCCTATTATAGTTATAATCGTTTTATTTTTATACGTTTACGTTTAATTAAAGTTAAACGTACGTTTGTATATCTTTTACGTTTTTAGGTTCCTGATTGCACGTTTTTAACGACATAGCTGTGACAGAGCTATCAGATTCCTGTTTTTTGTATATTCAATATCATTTCAGCACACACAGTCGTTGTACTACAGTTTTCACACCTCGTTGGGACTTAACGACCCGGGGATACACTAAACTCCTCTGATCTAAATTGCATTTGTGTCTTAACTGTTTTAAGTTTCTTACGGTTGGCCATTCACAAGTGGCGAGCTCGCGTGAGATAACTTGACGGTTTTGCACAAACCAAATTTTGGCGCCGTTGCCGGGGATCGAACCCGGGTCACCCGCGTGACAGGCGGGAATACTTACCACTATACTACAAAAATATTCTCCTTTTCTGTTTATATTATAAAATCCAAAACCAAAAATATTCTCCTTACCTTACTATTCATAATTCTGTGAGTGGTGATCCCACTCCAATTTCTCATCCAGTCATTTCCCTATGAACCATTTAATTTGGGGTCGAGTCAAGCTAGCGACTCGGTAATCAAAAACAGTAGTTAAACCTGGGTTTTCACCCGTGTGTACCACCCTAGTGTGGGGGAGATGCCCCACATGTTGTATATAGATCTAAAAATGAATGAAAATTGTAAATATTAAAAAGAGAATAATTGTTGTGTTTCTACACTTAGCTAGTAATGTTATCTTTTAAATACGTTCAAGGATTCGGCATAATAGCCGGGACTTTGAATATTGAGGACAATATTCATTTCTAAGTGTGGGGGGGAAATTCTGGCGAATTTGATCATAAATGTACCCTTTTAGTCCCTTTTTCCCCAAAATGGCCAAATTTAAAACTTTTTTTTTAGTGGAAGTACTATGTACTAAACACAACAAATGGTAATCAGTCCACCATGTCTAACAGACATAAGGATTGGCTAATCCAGGAGCAAACGGCTTTTGGTAAAGATATCTCAAATCCGTTGACGGCTTGCAATTTGCCCAAAATTGTATGGTGTTCAGCTCACCATATCTTTAATTAGTGAAGAGTTGGCTAGCCCGCAAGTTTATGGCTTGTGGTAAAGGCAGTTGGAAAACCATAATTGGTAATCAACTCACCAAAGATAATATTAATAATTTATCTAAGAGTTGGCTAGTCCAGAAGCAAACGGCTTCTGGTAAAGACTAATCAAATCCGTTGAAAGCTGGTGATTTGCTTAAAATCACTTGGTTATCATTGTACCAAGGTTCTTACTTGAACTGAAACATTTTGGCTACTCCAGAAGTGATGGCTTTTGGTAAAGAGTTCTTTAAAATCCATTAAAACTTCATAAATATTGCTAGGGACTAGCAATAGTTTAGTGTGGGGGATTTGATATGTGTCTAAATACACATATATTTTACATTGTTTAAACCCACAAAAACAGCCAAAAACACACAAATGACTTTATAAATGTTACAAATATCATGAAAATGTGTTTTTATGTGAATCAGGTACAAAAAGAGTTGAAACAGTTTGATTCTGCTGATAATGATGGTTTCTGCTGAAGCCTATTGTGATTCTGCTGAATCAATGGTTTCTGCCGAAGATATAATGCGCTGATGGTTTCTGCTGAAGGCATACGTTTCAGCAGATACTTCCACTAAAATATCTGGTCCCTAAATAATATCTGGTCAAAACCACTCCTCCACCTTGCCTGGTTTTTGCCACCTGCTACCACCTTTTTCTCCACCATCCTTTCACCTATACCAGCCCACAATCAATAAATGCATTCTCACCACAAACACTTCACCTCACCTCACATACCCTGTTTTTGCTATCAACTCTACCACTTGACCTCTAAACCCACCAAACATGTCCCTCCACCTCTACAAGTGAACAAGAAGCATTAATTGTTGCAGAACTGCCTCAATCTACTAGTATTACTTTTGGCGCCAAAAGTGAATTCAAAGGCTAGGATCATCTCTGCTCAATCAATGGTCAAAAATTAAAGTGGGATTTTACGAGGAAGATGGTGGGAACTCAAATGACTATAAATATCAGAGGAGAGGCAATAGAAGAAGTTACTTTTGGGCTAGCCATTGGTCGTGTAGTATAGAATTTAAATGCTTTCTTTAGATTAAATACCTTTGGATTAGCCTAGGTCACGTAGTTAATTAAGTTTACTGCTTTCTTTAATTTCAAGTCATCTTAATGCTTTAATGTTGTAATTTTCCTTAAAATAGTGTAATGAAACTTTATTATCAGTTTAATTTCAAATTCAATTTCAGTTTCAATGTTTTGCTTAATTACCTTTAATTTCCATGTCATTTCAATTTCTTGTTAAGTAGTTGTGTAAAGGACTCAATAATCTCACATAAGCTCATGACAAAGCTTTAAAGCTTTTAGAGACCTTAAAACAGTCTTAGACTTTAAAATTCAGAAAATACTAAAAAATCAAGAAAAACAATGAAAATCCAAAAATAAGCATGTGATCTTGGTGAAACTGCATGGAGCAAGGTTAATTGTGGATTGCCTTTGGTTTAGAAGCTTTGTGGAAAGCCTTAAGATGTGTTCTGTGGCCATGGTTCTCAGTTTTAAGCAGGATTTCATTTGTAAGCCCTTTTTACCATTTTTTGCATTTTATTGTTCTAGTCTTTTATATGCTTTAATTTTCATATTTCTGTGTTTCTTTGATGTTTGTTTATGATATTAGAGCTTAATCTTAGGTTGTTATGTTTTGGATTTGGTTGTGGTTTGATATTGCATTTAGACTGCCAATATGCCAATTTTTGATGTTCATAGGCTTAGACTTGTTTGACATCTTGTTTGTGCTGAAAAAGGTCCATTTTGACACTTTGGTACCTCTGGATTTGATGGAATTGGTAAACACTTTTTTTTTGCTTTGAAAACTTCAAAACAGTCCATTTTAAAGGTTGTTTGGATTTGATAATGAAACTGTGTTTAAGGCTGTGTTTGTGGTTGCTCTTGTTTGATGTACTCTTCATATGGCCTAAGTAACTCAGTGGAATACTAACTAAAGGGTGTAGCATGGTAGAAAGTCAATTTGACACTTGACAATCTCATTATGAGCACTGTGAGGTTGTTAGATCCTAGAATCTTGCATATGTGTTTAAATGTTGTTTATCTTTGTTTATTTCATGTTCTTATTGCTTAATATAACATATTAAATCAGTAGTTTAAGTTTTAAATTCAGTTAAGTCAACTTTTTAGTTTTACTCAAAAAGTCAAATTTTCCTTTTTGCAGTTTTTGAATAAACTAGATAATTTTGTATAGGACTTAATATTAGCTTTCTAGATCTGTGCTTATAGGGTATTGTAGCTTTGTTGCTAATCTTGCTTATTGTATTTTTGTTTATTTCTGTTTTCCATGTTTAACTGCTTATTTTATAGCTTTTTATAGTTTGTTTTTGCCCTGTGCACAAGTCTAGTTGTCAAGTTCATAAGCTTGCAGAAGCTTTATGACTTAGCCTTAGCTTGTACACTTAACTGCTTTGTGTTGCCCTTATGGCCTTTTTATTATGTGTATGCTTGTTTTTCATTTATAGCTTATTTAGTTAGCTTAATCAACCCACCTTTTTTGTCCTATCTTACTCACTACACAGAAGCAAACTGTGTAGTGGAGTTGTTTTCCTAAGCTCATGAAAAGTTCCTCATTGAGCTTGAGCTTGTGATTTTTGGCCTTATGTGAGGCTAATCTATCATACTCAGTGTTTCAATGCTTGTTGAGCTCTCATGAGCTAATTTGATAAGTTAATTTAGAGCTTGTTGTTTGCCCATTCCCAACAGTTCACTGAGTAATCAGTGAACTTACACCATTTCCAACAGCTCTTTAGAAGCTCATTTGTGGTCATAAGCTTGTGTGGTTTAGCTTTTTGTGAAGCTCATCCACCCAACTTTAGGATCCTATGCTTAATTTTCCCTTAGCAGCTTATTTGCTAAGGCTGCAAGTAGCTTATAACTTGTCCCATTCCATCAGTGTATACTGAGTGTTCAGTATATACTGAGTATATACATAGCTTCTTCATAAGCTCCTCAAAAGCTCATCTGTGGACCCCACAGGTTGAGCTTGGGCTTTTTGGAAAGCCAACCAACCTGGCTTGCTACTCCCATACTTATTTGGTATTTTTGAGCTTATTCTCATAGCTTAATATGCTTCTTAAAGTAGCAGCAGTCTGATGCACTAGCAGTACCTTGGGACTGGAAGTGCTTATTAGCTTATATCTAGCATATGAGTGATTGTCAGTGTACCAACTTGTGCATACTTGTCCATATAACTTGTATACATATTACTTTTCTTTTACTTTCCTGTGTGGAGCTTATACCAAGCTTTTACAAGCTTTCACTCCATCCAAGTTAAGCCCAAAAAGCTTAACTGTCTAAACCATAAGCTCACACTTGTGCATTTCAGTCCATTTTCCTGTTTATATTTATCTATTGGACTTGTACACATATTATTTTACCTTTTGTTTCATGTGTATAGCTTATTTCAAGCTTATTATGAGCTTGAGTTCCAACAGTCAAGCCAAAAGCTTAACTGTTGGACTCATAAGCTCACAATTTGCTTATTTTTAGGTTTGTAAAGTTTTGTTTTCATTAAACATGTATAATATCATTGTATAATTAATCAGAAAAAGGAAAGCCAAAAAGAATCACTTTTAAGCTAAGTGATAGCTTCTATTTAGAAGCTTATTTGCTTATTAGCTTATTTCTGTTAATAACATATAGTTTTTATATTTTTCCTAGCTTCTTTTATTTATTTTAGAATTTTTTAAAAGGTTTCAGATTTTTCTTTATTCACTCAATACTTTTAATAAATCAATAATAGTTTTTAGTAATTAATAATAGTAAATAAATAATTAATAAATAGAATAATTGTTTAAAAAATACATTTTCAGTTTCAAAAATTATTTTATAAAATTTTAGATCTTTCAGATTCTTTATTTCATTTATTTAAGTTAATTTTAGATTTTCTTATTATTTAATTCATTTTTAAATACATTTAATTCATTTTTAATTTATATTAATTAATTAAATAGTGTAAAAATTTATTTTAATTTTCCAATAATTTTCTTATCTTTTTAGAATTCCAAAAATATGATTTTCACATTTGTGGGAGTTGTATTGGATCGAATTCAGTTTTTATTTTGTTACGTTTACGTAATTATCACGTACACGTACATGTTTTAGTTTCTTAGATTTTCTTAACTTTTATAAATTTGTAAATTATAGTTAAATATTTTAATTATATTTAATTTGCATTTAAGTCGTTAAGACATGCAAATCCCTATTATAGTTATAATCGTTTTATTTTTATACGTTTACGTTTAATTAAAGTTAAACGTACGTTTGTATATCTTTTACGTTTTTAGGTTCCTGATTGCACGTTTTTAACGACATAGCTGTGACAGAGCTATCACTATTCACATTCCTAGTGTTAGTCAATCAGATTCCTGTTTTTGTATATTCAATATCATTTCAGCACACACAGTCGTTGTATTACAGTGTTCACACCTCGTTGGGACTTAACGACCCGGGGATACACTAAACTCCTCTGATCTAAATTGCATTTGTGTCTTAACTGTTTTAAGTTTCTTACGGTTGGCCATTCACAAGTGGCGAGCTCGCGTGAGATAACTTGACGGTTTTGCACAAACCAAATTTTGGCGCCGTTGCCGGGGATCGAACCCGGGTCACCCGCGTGACAGGCGGGAATACTTACCACTATACTACAAAAATATTCTCCTTTTCTGTTTATATTATAAAATCCAAAACCAAAAATATTCTCCTTACCTTACTATTCATAATTCTGTGAGTGGTGACCCCACTCCAATTTCTCATCCAGTCATTTCCCTATGAACCATTTAATTTGGGGTCGAGTCAAGCTAGCGACTCGGTAATCAAAAACAGTAGTTAAACCTGGGTTTTCACCCGTGTGTACCACCCTAGTGTGGGGGAGATGCCCCACATGTTGTATATAGATCTAAAAAATGAATGAAAATTGAAAATATTAAAAAAGAGAATAATTGTTGTGTTTCTACACTTAGCTAGTAATGTTATCTTTTAAATACGTTCAAGGATTCGGCATAATAGCCGGGACTTTGAATATTGAGGACAATATTCATTTCTAAGTGTGGGGGGGAAATTCTGGCGAATTTGATCATAAATGTACCCTTTTAGTCCCTTTTTCCCCAAAATGGCCAAATTTAAAACTTTTTTTTTAGTGGAAGTACTATGTACTAAACACAACAAATGGTAATCAGTCCACCATGTCTAACAGACATAAGGATTGGCTAATCCAGGAGCAAACGGCTTTTGGTAAAGATATCTCAAATCCGTTGACGGCTTGCAATTTGCCCAAAATTGTATGGTGTTCAGCTCACCATATCTTTAATTAGTGAAGAGTTGGCTAGCCCGCAAGTTTATGGCTTGTGGTAAAGGCAGTTGGAAAACCATAATTGGTAATCAACTCACCAAAGATAATATTAATAATTTATCTAAGAGTTGGCTAGTCCAGAAGCAAACGGCTTCTGGTAAAGACTAATCAAATCCGTTGAAAGCTGGTGATTTGCTCAAAATCACTTGGTTATCATTGTACCAAGGTTCTTACTTGAACTGAAACATTTTGGCTACTCCAGAAGTGATGGCTTTTGGTAAAGAGTTCTTTAAAATCCATTAAAACTTCATAAATATTGCTAGGGACTAGCAATAGTTTAGTGTGGGGGATTTGATATGTGTCTAAATACACATATATTTCATATTATTTAAACCCACAAAAATAGCCAAAAACACACAATTGACTATATAAATGTTACAAATATCATGAAAATGTGTTTTATATGAATCAAGTACAAAAAGAGTTGAAACAGTTTGATTCTGCTGATAATGATGGTTTCTGCTGAAGCCTATTGTGATTCTGCTGAATCAATGGTTTCTGCCGAAGATATAATGCGCTGATGGTTTCTGCTGAAGGCATACGTTTCAGCAGATACTTCCACTAAAATATCTGGTCCCTAAATAATATCTGGTCAAAACCACTCCTCCACCTTGGCTGGTTTTTGCCACCTGCTACCACCTTTTTCTCCACCATCCTTTCACCTATACCAGCCCACAATCAATAAATGCATTCTCACCACAAACACTTCACCTCACCTCACATACCCTGCTTTTGCTATCAACTCCACCACTTGACCTCTAAACCCACCAAACATGTCCCCTCCACCTCTACAAGTGAACAAGAAGCATTAATTGTTGCAGAACTGCCTCAATCTACTAGTATTACTTTTGGCGCCAAAAGTGAATTCAAAGGCTAGGATCATCTCTGCTCAATCAATGGTCAAAAATTAAAGTGGGATTTTACGAGGAAGATGGTGGGAACTCAAGTGACTATAAATATCAGAGGAGAGGCAAGAGAAGAAGTTACCTTGGGCTAGCCTCGGTCATGTAGTATAGAATTTAAATGCTTTCTTTAGATTAAATACCTTTGGATTAGCCTAGGTCACGTAGTTAATTAAGTTTACTGCTTTCTTTAATTTCAAGTCATCTTAATGCTTTAATGTTGTAATTTTCCTTAAAATAGTGTAATGAAACTTTATTATCAGTTTAATTTCAAATTCAATTTTAGTTTCAATGTTTTGCTTAATTACCTTTAATTTCCATGTCATTTCAATTTCTTGTTAAGTAGTTGTGTAAAGGACTCAATAAGCTCACATAAGCTCCTGACAAAGCTTTAATGCTTTTAGAGACCTTAAAACAGTCTTAGACTTTAAAATTCAGAAAATACTAAAAAATCAAGAAAAACAATGAAAATCCAAAAATAAGCATGTGATCTTGGTGAAACTGCATGGAGCAAGGTTAATTGTGGATTGCCTTTGGTTTAGAAGCTTTGTGGAAAGCCTTAGGATGTGTTCTGTGGCCATGGTTCTCAGTTTTAAGCAGGATTTCATTTGTAAGCCCTTTTTACCATTTTTTGCATTTTATTGTTCTAGTCTTTTATATGCTTTAATTTTCATATTTCTGTGTTTCTTTGATGTTTGTTTATGATATTAGAGCTTAATCTTAGGTTGTTATGTTTTGGATTTGGTTGTGGTTTGATATTGCATTTAGACTGCCAATATGCCAATTTTTGATGTTCATAGGCTTAGACTTGTTTGACATCTTGTTTGTGCTGAAAAAGGTCCATTTTGACACTTTGGTACCTCTGGATTTGATGGAATTGGTAAACACTTTTTTTTTGCTTTGAAAACTTCAAAACAGTCCATTTAAAGGTTGTTTGGATTTGATAATGAAACTGTGTTTAAGGCTGTGTTTGTGGTTGCTCTTGTTTGATGTACTCTTCATATGGCCTAAGTAACTCAGTGGAATACTAACTAAAGGGTGTAGCATGGTAGAAAGTCAATTTGACACTTGACAATCTCATTATGAGCACTGTGAGGTTGTTAGATCCTAGAATCTTGCATATGTGTTTAAATGTTGTTTATCTTTGTTTATTTCATGTTCTTATTGCTTAATATAACATATTAAATCAGTAGTTTAAGTTTTAAATTCAGTTAAGTCAACTTTTTAGTTTTACTCAAAAAGTCAAATTTTCCTTTTTGCAGTTTTTGAATAAACTAGATAATTTTGTATAGGACTTAATATTAGCTTTCTAGATCTGTGCTTATAGGGTATTGTAGCTTTGTTGCTAATCTTGTTTATTGCATTTTTGTTTATTTTTGTTTTCCATGTTTAACTGCTTATTTTATAGCTTTTTATAGTTTGTTTTGCCCTGTGCACAAGTCTAGTTGTCAAGTTCATAAGCTTGCAGAAGCTTTATGACTTAGCCTTAGCTTGTACACTTAACTGCTTTGTGTTGCCCTTATGGCCTTTTTATTATGTGTATGCTTGTTTTTCATTTATAGCTTATTTAGTTAGCTTAATCAACCCACCTTTTTGTCCTATCTTACTCACTACACAGAAGCAAACTGTGTAGTGGAGTTGTTTTCCTAAGCTCATGAAAAGTTCCTCATTGAGCTTGAGCTTGTGATTTTTGGCCTTATGTGAGGCTAATCTATCATACTCAGTGTTTCAATGCTTGTTGAGCTCTCATGAGCTAATTTGATAAGTTAATTTAGAGCTTGTTGTTTGCCCATTCCCAACAGTTCACTGAGTAATCAGTGAACTTACACCATTTCCAACAGCTCTTTAGAAGCTCATTTGTGGTCATAAGCTTGTGTGGTTTAGCTTTTTGTGAAGCTCATCCACCCAACTTTAGGATCCTATGCTTAATTTTCCCTTAGCAGCTTATTTGCTAAGGCTGCAAGTAGCTTATAACTTGTCCCATTCCATCAGTGTATACTGAGTGTTCAGTATATACTGAGTATATACATAGCTTCTTCATAAGCTCCTCAAAAGCTCATCTGTGGACCCCACAGGTTGAGCTTGGGCTTTTTGGAAAGCCAACCAACCTGGCTTGCTACTCCCATACTTATTTGGTATTTTTGAGCTTATTCTCATAGCTTAATATGCTTCTTAAAGTAGCAGCAGTCTGATGCACTAGCAGTACCTTGGGACTGGAAGTGCTTATTAGCTTATATCTAGCATATGAGTGATTGTCAGTGTACCAACTTGTGCATACTTGTCCATATAACTTGTATACATATTACTTTTCTTTTACTTTCCTGTGTGGAGCTTATACCAAGCTTTTACAAGCTTTCACTCCATCCAAGTTAAGCCCAAAAAGCTTAACTGTCTAAACCATAAGCTCACACTTGTGCACCATTTCAGTCCATTTTCCTGTTTATATTTATCTATTGGACTTGTACACATATTATTTTACCTTTTGTTTCATGTGTATAGCTTATTTCAAGCTTATTATGAGCTTGAGTTCCAACAGTCAAGCCAAAAGCTTAACTGTTGGACTCATAAGCTCACAATTTGCTTATTTTTAGGTTTGTAAAGTTTTGTTTTCATTAAACATGTATAATATCATTGTATAATTAATCAGAAAAAGGAAAGCCAAAAAGAATCACTTTTAAGCTAAGTGATAGCTTCTATTTAGAAGCTTATTTTCTTATTAGCTTATTTCTGTTAATAACATATAGTTTTTATATTTTTCCTAGCTTCTTTTATTTATTTTAGAATTTTGTAAAAAGTTTCAGATTTTTCTTTATTCATTTAATACTTTTAATAAATCAATAATAGTTTTTAGTAATTAATAATAGTAAATAAATAATTAATAAATAGAATAATTGTGTAAAAAATACATTTTCAGTTTCAAAAATTATTTTATAAAATTTTAGATCTTTCAGATTCTTTATTTCATTTATTTAAGTTAATTTTAGATTTTCTTATTATTTAATTCATTTTTAAATACATTTAATTCATTTTTAATTTATATTAATTAATTAAATAGTGTAAAAATTTATTTTAATTTTCCAATAATTTTCTTATCTTTTTAGAATTCCAAAAATATGATTTTCACATTTGTGGGAGTTGTATTGGATCGAATTCAGTTTTTATTTTGTTACGTTTACGTAATTATCACGTACACGTACATGTTTTAGTTTCTTAGATTTTCTTAACTTTTATAAATTTGTAAATTATAGTTAAATATTTTAATTATATTTAATTTGCATTTAAGTCGTTAAGACATGCAAATCCCTATTATAGTTATAATCGTTTTATTTTTATACGTTTACGTTTAATTAAAGTTAAACGTACGTTTGTATATCTTTTACGTTTTTAGGTTCCTGATTGCACGTTTTTAACGACATAGCTGTGACAGAGCTATCACTATTCACATTCCTAGTGTTAGTCAATCAGATTCCTGTTTTTGTATATTCAATATCATTTCAGCACACACAGTCGTTGTATTACAGTGTTCACACCTCGTTGGGACTTAACGACCCGGGGATACACTAAACTCCTCTGATCTAAATTGCATTTGTGTCTTAACTGTTTTAAGTTTCTTACGGTTGGCCATTCACAAGTGGCGAGCTCGCGTGAGATAACTTGACGGTTTTGCACAAACCAGTGGTAATGGTACATTTTTTGTGTTTTGACTGCATTGGTGGTCTTGGTGTGGTTTTTGTTATTTCTGTTTTAAAATCAGTTGTTTTTTGTTTGGTAGTTTCGTTTTTTTGCTAAACCCATATTTGGTGTGTTCATTTGTGGTTTTGTGTTGGATCTTTGTGGTTTTCGTGAAGTTGGTGGCACAAAGCTTTCTAAATTTGTGATAAACTTTTGGGAGTTATATCTAACTCACTATTGTTTGAAAGGAAAAAAAATAAAAATGAGAATAAGCATCGTGATTTTGAAGAAGAGGTACAGACGATTGTCATTAAGAAGGAGGCAAATGAGATATTAAGATATAGGTCAAATGAGGATTTTATTTTTCTAGCCCAATTGTTGTGTTGTAAACTTTTGTCCTAGAGGATCACTAACTCTATATTAGTACAAGTTTACACATACTCATATTTGGTTGTAAAGATACGTATATTTTATGAGAAAATTCTCAAAATAGGCCAAAAATTCATTCTTGGTCACATTTTTGGGCCTTTTCTCATTTTGGTCATGCTCAACTGCTCGACGCCACCTAAATAGTGAGATGTATCCTTACACGTACAAATAAATGATTCTTTGTTTCATTATTATTAAATGTAAAATATCTAAAATACCCTCATTATTAAATCACTGCCTACCCATTATTTAATTACTACCTACCTCTTCATTTTCTTATCATTATTAACACACAAACCTTATCCACCACACACACACCCATTTCCGGCGAATCTCCGACGATCAAATCTGGTGAACAAATCCGACGACTTTATATGCGACTCGACTCTCCGGGGACCAGATCCGGCTATCATATTCGTCACAAATCCGGCGACCAGATTCGTCACAAAGAAAGTGTCACACCCCGCGAGAGGCAGAAACACGAGTTGCAACGAAATTAATATACATCGCAAAGAGATATAGAACAATACTATAATTAAAATTTAAGGAAATAGTGCAACATTACAATATTTTTCTAGCCGACCTTGGCAATTGAAACATAAAGTTTGGTTTCCAAACGATAACATTTTACTACATGATGACCCGGATAACTTGTAACGACTCCTTTATTTAAAATCTTCACAAAATATGCTTACCAACGATCACCTTAAATGCATGAGAAAACGTGTCAACTATGAAAATAGTTGGTGAGTACACAGGTTTTATGTAGTACGAAAACCATTTGAGAAAGTCCGCCTGACAAATGTCCTATCAACTCATCATGTTACATATCCCGCCCATACAAGACTTGTAACATATAATTTCACATACATTTCCATGTTCTCAAGTAGTACGCCAGGTATTTAATACATATATGATCATGACAACTTATAATAATAACGCCTCGTATATAATAAAGTATGCGGCAAAGCCCCTAAAATAAATAATATGCGTTCCGTAGACAAGGGAACGAGATGTTGGCCGACCTCTAATAGCGCTATCCATACTACCTACTGCTCCGCACAAAGAAGCCGTACGAACAGTACGTAAAATTGGAGTGCGAACGACAAACCAATCGGGGACTAACAATGCGAATGTACGAACATTACATCATAACAACTATTATATACTATTAATTAAAGACTGATCCGAGCATGGGAGACTCGGCACTGCTCCGAACATGGGAGACTTTAAGACTTAGTGCGTACGGCACATTATAGTTCAAAACATACTAAGGGTCAAGAATAGGTCATAAGTTCATAATAAGTCTAAGGGTTCAAAATATGTCAAAGGGTTCAATAAGTTCATAAAACATTTTAATTCAAGTATAATTCATACATTCCACCCCAAAAAAATTAAAGCATTTAGAAAAAGGGGGTCAGTGAAACTCACCTCAGCGAATAGTAGTCTGATCAGGGTAAAGTCAAATAGTACAAGTGGGTGGCATCGACGCGCGACCTAGATTAGTATGACAAGTTTTAGTTTACAGATTTAGGTCTAAGACTCGATAAGTTTAAAAGTTTTCAAGTGTTGTGTTGTTGTTGCTTGTGTGGCAGCATTTAAGTTTAAAACAGTTTTTCAATTGTTTGTAAGTATTGGCTCTCGGAAAAGTATCAAGAACTAATAAGTCTTTGGTTCATCAATAACCGAAAGATGACGTACGAGAGGTAATTACATATAATTAGTAGACGAATTCTGAATATAAGAATGTCGTTTAAAAGTATATATAAAAATATAATAGAAGTGGGCAAAAATTATATTCAAGTAATAGTTTTGATCGAAAGACTTTGTATTAATTTATACACATATAAGTTATAAATGTAGGGTTTTTAGAAAATTCGGGCATGACCCGTGCATTGTTTCAATTTGTGTGTGGTGACTAAGTGCTGCAATGCATGGTATACCGTTGTTATTAAAGTAAATTCCGTTTAGTCTGAATATATCATTATGTGTTATTAAGGACTAGCAGGGCACCCGCGCGTTGCAGCGGCGGGTACTCTGAAATAAAAATTTTCGATGAATAATGTATTTTAGTTTATTATGTTCTTTTTAACAATAAATTTACGGATATCAAGAATTTCGTATAGCCCGTGCCCGTTCAGGCTCAAACCTGTTGGCTCGTGTCTGCTCGGGCTCGAGCCCGTTTGGTCGGCGCCCATTCGGGCTCAAGCCCATTTGGCTCGTTGCCCGTTCGGGCTTGAATATTTGTATAATGTGCTTTATTATTTGTTGTAGTGAAATTTAATGCAGGAATTGTATTTTATTTTGTTGTACAATATGCTTGATAATTTGTATTTCTTATGTAAGGGGTGTTTTAATAACTGTATTAATTGTATTTATTGACCAGTTAAATAATTGACTGCATTAAATAGCATTAATGTGGTGTTTTGTTGTACACTATGCTTCTTGTCTTGTACGTCTGAAAATTATGTGCATTAAAGTGTTGTACACTATGTTTCTTTTCTTGTAAGTAGTAGTCGTTCTAGTCATTAATAACATTAACCACTTTAATAGCATTAATGTTGCCAAAATTAGTCTGAAAATTACATCATGCTTATTTTGTTGTACACTATGCTTATTTTGTTGTAAATCTGAAAATTGGTTGCAGCTATTGTACATTGTGCTTAAATGGTTGTAATTTTTTGTGAAGAGGTGTTTTTAATAGCATTAATGTTGTTTGATAGAATTTTGGTCTTAAAATGACACCACGCTTTATTTTGTTGTACAATATGCTTACTTTGTTGTAATTCTGAAAATTGGGTGCATTAAAGTGTTGCAAACCATGCTTAATTTCTTGTACGTCTTAAAATTAAGAGTGAGGTGCCTTTCATGCATTATAAGTAGTATAGATTTGAAAACTTACGTTTTTTATTATAGTTATAGTTTGTGATATGTGTATAAAATATGTCTAGTAGATTTAAAGTATGTCGTGAAGTAATGTTGAGAACGAGTAGACGCGTGAGTCGTGAACGAGGGGCGAGATAAGCCGACGAAAGCAAGCAACTTGACTCAAATCGTATCACAATCCGAGTTCACATTTAACCCAACTTACTTGTTATGTTAAATTAAATAGTTGTACCAGGAAGTAGATTGTTTTGACAACTCAGAATTCAAATGCACCCTTCATTGGTTTATGTGGGCCTTGGCCTACTCGTACCTCTCGACACACTAGCCCAAACAAAAAAGAAATATGACATCTTCCATCTTAAGTTTTCTAGACCAGACTTTACTCATTATAATCCCTTGGATTCAATGGTCTTTGGCCCAACCTGCAACGCATAACCATCCCAGGACAATTCAAAGCATGAATTTTTGACACACCCTGCTACATACAAAACTTAGTATACATATGAGTTTTGAAAGATTTTTGACATAGCCACAACGCAGGAACCAACTTGGCATCCTTTGGCGTTCTTGGCTAGACCGGGACAAACAAACACACCATTGTGATGTCTCGTTAAACAGCCAAATACACACCCATAATCAAACCAACTTCTTTACACCAAAAATCAACATAATCCCTTTATTGTGGTTCAACCAAGGGTTTTGACTCACATAAAATCCAAACACAACTAAAGTTTTAACACTAATATATCTAAACCAAAAGACCATGTTTAGTGTTATACCAGGTTTTAACATTCATTTAATAACCAATCGATTAAGCCACGAATCAAAACAACACGACAGTTAATGCAAATAAGCAAATCCAACAATAAGCTAAATAATATAACACTTCCAATCTGAGCCATTCTTAGTTTCAGTTTTAGTTTTTGGTTTACGAGCTCACATATTTTATTGTGTTTTCCATTTCAAACATAGGACCCGAGACAAAACAAGCATAATGCAAAATAACCTCCACCGTAGGGGTTGTGTTTCACGACAGTAGAGCAAGGAAGAAATAAACAAAACAGAACTAACCTTCCCTTAATAACACTTAACCAAAATATACCACTGTGGTGGAAACCAAAGTGGGTTTCGACCCAAGCTTAATATCCAAACATCCAAAAAAATTTACTTTTAATCTATTAAGTCAATTAATAAGCCATACTTAAGCACTTATAATTTAGCCAATACTTAGATTTGATATTTGATAACAACCACACATAACAACAACAACAACAAGGCTTCATTCTCATAATTCACCTCATATACGATCGGTAAAAAAATAATAACAAAGTATCAATTAGATAAAACAAGATCCTTACAAGATGATGGTGAGACCGAATAAAGGAAGAACCAAACAAGACACAACCCAAATACGCCCTACCCAAAATCGATTACAACGAACCCAAGCTCACTTGGTTTGGCTTAATTACTACCAAGACTAAACCAAACTTGAACCAATTGAGAAAAGGCCTAACCTTGTGACCCTAATTTTTGTGATTGTGTGTGGAAACTGTAAAAGATTCGCGACTTTAAATAGATGAAAAAATGGCATGCCTGATCTTCACTTTCTTGTCTCTAATGGAGGAAGGAGCCCATCCTTGGCAGCCATCATCACCTTCAATACCATCTCGTGACTGTTAGGGAGGAGGAGAGCCGATTGTGGTATGGTGATGGATTCGTGTTTGATTTGGAAAGGAAGGAGAAAGAGACCATAACTATGTTTGTGTGGGAGGAAGCGTGAAAGAGGAAAACAGAAAAAGAAAAAAAAGGTGAGAGTGATGTATAAACTGTTCCGTAAGAGGGAGGGAGTGGGCATCTGGTATCAAATCGGGTAGGTGAACCCGATCGGTAACACCGCCTCCACTTGGTCGGGTAGCGCAAATCGGGTATATGATCGGTTTGGGAAACCGATTGAAGCGGTGTATGTGTTTTTTATGGGGTTAGGGTAGAATTGGGTACCACTCCTTTCACTTTGGGTAGTGTTAGGGTAGAATTGGGTAGTTTTGAGTTGAAGTGTTTTTATTGGATAGAAGTGATGTGACAATTTGGGTACTAGGGTACCACTCCCTCCCCCCTAAGTGATAACGTTTTCTTAGGTAAAATACTTTCCGGGTATCCGTAAATTATAATTTTTATATTTTTGGAGACGTTTTTGACGAGTGAAATAATATGGCATTATTATCTTGAAATTAGAAAGTAAATTTCGTGTCGATACTAATATGGCGTCGGTATGCATGTGGTGCCGGGGTATCGGAAAACACGTGATGACCTCTCGCTTTTGAGTCATAATAATCAGAAATTAATTAACTCGCATTTTCTGATAAAAATAACTTATTAAAATAATAGTCTGAAAATTACGGTTTGTCACAGAAAGATGAAAAAAAATGAAGAAAAGATGAAAAGAGAAAGAACGATGAAAAGATGGAGAACCACAAAGAAAGAAAGATCTTCAGTAATACTTTGTTTTATTGGACATGTCATGTTATTATATTTGTACTAGATAATAAGGAAATGATTTGTCTTTTTTAATGAGAAAAGGTTAATGTTCTTCTGCTTTTATCATATGAGGTTTTGGAAAAAAATTTGTTAACGTATGGATATTTGTCACTTTGTTATCTTTTTTGGTTTTTAAACTGCAAAAGTGTAAATATATTGTCCCGATCTTACACCCAGAAAAGGAAAAATGGAATACAATTAGAATAAAATTAGATGGTGAATTCTTGATTATAACAAATTTGTGGTCAAGTAGTTATGGTGTGACTGTGGATCCTTTTCATCTTTATTTATTTTTTATTTTATTTTTTTTATTTTTTTTCCCACTTCGTACAAGTAAAGATGGAAAATGTTTTTATAAATAAATGATCTATCAGTTGTGTGGGTTTGGAAATGTTTGGTTGAGTATTTTGTTTAAAGGTTTGATGCTTTTAAAATTTTAACATGTGAAATTGTGAGCATCTTGTTGTGTTATACTGATGTAGCGAAATAACAAGATAATAAATTGAGTCTGTTGATTCAAATGGTCCGAAACAATCTTTTTATCGTTGATTCAAAGAATCATAGATAATTAGGTAAATTCACACACTAACACACACTGTTTTGTGGTAGGGAGAAAATGACTTTCATATGATAATCGATTAGCAACAAGGTCTAGGTGCATTTATAGTTGTGATTTATGACAAGAAATTAAAGTTGAGAATAAAATTAAATACATTAGGAAACTAAAGAGTCAAAAATAAAGAAGGTAGTATACGGATGGTTCCTCATCATTTCCCCCTTCTTTTAAAAAACTTCGTCCTCGAGTGTTCCCGGATCAAACCACACAGGGTTGAATGGGATATCGGATCGTTGGGTTGAAACCTGGCTTCGATGTTGCGAAACCTGGTGAATGAAAATGCTTTTCCATTCAAAACCTGATCCTTTGACTTCCAACATCCATGAAAAAACCTTGATTCTTTCAAACAAATGGTATGATGAGATTTTCTCGAAAACATCATCTTCCAAGAATATGGATATGTCATCCTCTTTGGCAACTCCAATATCACCTTCCAATGTGATTGGAACTTTCAAAACAAGTTTTTCACCACGGTATTCATTATAATTTTTTAGAACCCGAAAATTCTTATTGAATTATGGCGACATACACTGTTCGATTTTATCGTAATCCCGATATCCCGGTCATCAAGAATAAAATTCTTCATCTAAATGATCTCATCAAACGGGTGGATGTTCATAGATTATTTTGTCACTAGAGCATCATGATAAGTGAAATTTAGCTCATACCAAGTATGTGAAAATAACAAGATAACAAATTGAGTCTGTTGATTCAAATGAATACCATAAACAATCTTCCAACTATCGTTGATTCAAAAGAATACCGATAATTAGGTAAATTCACACACTAACACACACACTTGTGGTAGGGAGAAAATGACTTTCATATATTGATAATCTGATTAGCAACAAGGTCTAGGTCCCATTTATAGTTGTGATTTATGACAAGGAATTTGTAAAGTTGAGAATAAAATTAAATACATTAGGAAACTAAAGAGTCAAAAATAAAGAAGGTAGTATACGGATGGTTCCTCATCATTCTCCCCTTCTTTTAAAAAACTGTCCTCGAGTGTTCCGGATCAAACCACGGTTGAATGGGATATCGATCGTTGGGTTGAAACCTTTAAACTCGATGTTGCAAACCGGTGGACAAAGAAAAGATGCTTTTCCATTCAAAACACAATCTACTGACTTCCAACATCATGAAAAAACCTTGATTCTTTCAAACAAATGGTATGATGAGATACTACACTCGAAAACATCATCTTCCAAGAATATGGATATGTCATCATCTTTGGCAACTCAATATCACCTTCCATGTGATTGGAACTTTCAAAACAAGTTTTTCACCACCGGTATTCATAGCCCAATTTTAGAACCGAAAATTCTTATTCAATTATCGTGACATACCAGTTCGATCACACGTAATCCCGATATCGGTCATCCAAGAATACCATTCTTCATCTCCGTATTCATCAAACACGGGTGGATGATCATAGATTATATCGTCACTAGGAGGCATCATGATAAGGAAACACGGCTCGATACCAAGCGATGTAGCGAAATAACAAGATAACAAATTGAGTTTGTTGATTCAAATGAATACCAGAAACAATCTTCCAACTATCGTTGATTCAAAAGAATACCGATAATTAGGTAAATTCACACACTAACACACACACTTGTGGTAGGGAGAAAATGACTTTCATATATTGATAATCTGATTAGTAACAAGGTCTAGGTATAGTTGTGATTTATGACAAGGAATTTGTAAAGTTGAGAATAAAATTAAATACATTAGGAAACTAAAGAGTCAAAAATAAAGAAGGTAGTATACGGATGGTTCCTCATCATATACCCGACTAGGTTAAACTCAATTTAATTTACTTATATCAACTTTACCTTTCTTGTACATTCATTTTCTAGATACTTGAATCTATCTCAAATTCTAAGTTCAAAAAAAAAAAAAAAATCTATCTCAAATTCAATATTAACTGATTATGCAACTAAAAACTATACCACTGAAAAAAAAGAAAAAAAAAAAGAAAAGAAAAAAAAGGTTCTCGTCGGAAAATGTAATAACAGTGCCTTGAGGGTACCCAGAACTAGTTCTCTAAATTGAAAATACAATAAGCTCAATATTGCAATACTTTTAACATACATATAATGTTTTAAAAATTTCGAAGTTTAATAGATATTTTTTTTAAATAAAATAAAATTCACTATATCTAACTGTAGAAAACTAGAAGGGGGGGTTGAATAGTTTTACCAATTAAAACATTGTTTTAAGATATTTAGATCAACTTATGTTAATCTATTTCGATGTGTATGTTGGACATTGATAGATAGATATATAAAAGTGTAATGAAAAATAAAGAGTAAGAAGCACATAACCATGACACGAGTATTTATAGTGGTTCGGCTACAAGGACACCTTCCTTGCCCTACTCCACTCCCCGAGTCACCTACCGAGAGTTCGTAATCACTACACAACACCAACTCCTTGTGGCGGAGAAGCCTTCACAAGCGTCGCCCTCTCTTTCGGTACTAGGCTAACCACCGGGTTCTTTCACAAAGGAGAACCACACCTACCACAACGTCGCCTACCCTTTATCCGGTACTAGGCTAAGTACCGAGTTCCATTACAATGGAGGAACTACTACCTACACAATACCTAACCCCAAAGGAGACCCACTCCTTATTACAACACCATCAAGGATATCAATATCCTTGGAAACAAACCATCACTATTTGTATAAAGATGCACCTCATCGATTATCGACCGCATCCTTCACTAATGCCACTTGATTTGACTCCTAGGCATCTTTCACTAATGCCCTTGACACGCAGGCTTGGCACCTTTCACTAATGCCTTCGTCTTGACTCCTTTAGCATTCTTCACTAATGCTTTTGACACGGACGTTAAGCACCTTTCACTAATGCTTTCGTCTTGACTCTTTTGGCATCCTTCACTAATGCCTTGGACACAACACTTCTATGGAGGAAGAAAGAAGTATCAACAAGAGAACCTCGGTAGTCTTGATGATGATGAATCATGGCAACTCATGGACTTGAGCTTGTTCGACTTCAAGAAGTGGTGATCTCGCCTTTAAAAGGAACCTAGAGAATCACACAAAAACAAAAGACAAACTACATAGAAAGATCCTTTAGGATCTGTGGTTAGAAGGTTACAATACTTGGGGAACGTATGTGTGGGAGTAACTACCCAAAAGGAAGAAATGACTCACTATTTATAGAAGAAAATAACTCTTGTTCCACGGATCCCTCACAGGGGATCGTCCATCTTCATACTAGGAATCCGTGGGGCTCCTTTTGCCCATGGGTTTTTGGGTCTTGGGTCATGGGTTATGGATCATGGGTATCCAAGTAGATACAATGTATCTATAAGGTGCAATGCATCTAGTCCATGGTTTATGGATTAAAACTATGGGCCATGGATTAAAACCATGCGTCATGGATAGTATCCATATATGACATAAGCATGATGTCATGCAATGGGTTATGGTGTCAAGCTCCATGGATATGAGTCATGGACTTTGGGTTGTATCCAACTACATTCAATGTATTAAAACTATGGGCCATGGATTAAAACCATGGGTCATGGATTGTATGGGCCATGGATTAAAACCATGGGTCATGGATAGTTATGTATATATTAGTTATGTATACATACTAGTTTTGTATATATTTGCCCAATATGTAAACACTAGTTGTTGTACATATGTATTACTAAATCATAAAATCACTTATACTTGTTGTAGTGTTTTATGTGAAAACGTAAGTGTGTTAGAAAACTATTGGCTCAAACCATTTACGTATTTTATTTGTTTCATTATAATGATTTTACGTTTGTTATCGACAAAACATTATAAGATCGTAAAATATAAATAAACGTTTTTACGGCTTATTTGTATTAACAATCTCCCCCTTTTTGTTGATGACAAAACATAAAATTATTTTAAGGAAAAACTAAAAATCGTAAAAGTTGAATTGGAGTTTTACTCTCTTCTCCCCTTTTTGTCGAAACAAAAAGTGAAAAACTAACACAATGTTTTAAGAAAACTTGAAAAGAAAGAAATCTAGAGAGCAAGTGTTGGAAGAGTTCTCGTCTTAACTCCCTTGAGTCCATCCCTTTGTGAGAGTCAAGTAAATAAAACTACTAAGCTAATGCATTGCAACTATGTTTGCAAATGGTTTTGTCTTAGTGACGAAAATGCTCCCCCTTGATGATTTCAACTTTGCAAGGGGATGTAGCGAAATGTAATCCATATGAGGATTCTATTGCAAATGATTTTGCAATGTATGGTTTGACACAAAGCTCCCACTAGCTTAGGGTGTCAAAGTCTTCATGTGTATTTTGAAAATCTACAAAACAAAGGTTAGAAAACAAGTATATAGTACATAATTTTCTGCAAATAAGACTCAAGTTAGTAGAAAATTGGTCTTCTGTTTCACGGATCCCACGGTTCCCTCCTTGGGGGGATCCGTCTAGGCAAATCTTAGGGATGCGTCTATCTGATGACAGATTTCAGCAATGGTGATGTACCAAATAATGTTAACATCAAGGAGAGATATGTATTCAAGCAACAAAGATATACTCAAAGCTATGTGGCACATAAACTATCATTCAATAAAACATAAGAGATAATCAACAAATCTCTAAACCTAAGAGAATGATTTAGCCACGTAATACATATTCTACTAATACTAATAAGTGACCAAAACTTAAGAAGCAACAACGTGCTTAAGTCTAAGGATGAGTAGACTTGTTGATTTGGTCCAATCTTCAAGAGGATGACTAAACATGGAATGGGATTCCTAAACGATTTAAGTTAAGTTTGAGACTAGGACCCCATTTTAATCCTTAGGCTCATGGTTGTTTGGGTTTGTTGACCTCATCGAAACGTTCGAGGAGGTGATAAAACATGAAACGTTGCTCCTCACGTAGTTCATGTATCAACCCTTCAACATGTTGACAATGATAGCAATCATTATCATGGTTTTGAAAAGATGATGGTAAGGATGGAGCGACTTGTTGTGGATGTTCAAGTGAAGAAGGTTGGGGATCCTCAAATGAAGGAGGGATTGGTGGAGGCACATTAATTGGTGGCTCAACAAGGGGTGATGGTGGAGGTAGGGAAGTGTCAACTTCCATGTGGTCAGGTGGTTGACTTTGATGTCTCCTCATAATCCAAAATGGACCATTAGAGGGAAATGGAGAAATGGACATCGGTGCAAGTGTTGATTCAACACCTTGGTTTTGTTGTGCAATCTTCTCTAGGGAAGAGTGTGTCGGTAATGGTGGAGGATGAGATGGCCTAGGGGTAAGTCCTCTAAGTTGTAGGAGTGTGGAGATGATTTTGAGGTGGTAAATGATATGGCTCTAGGCACCAATGATGTTGGTTGAGTTGAAATGGGTGTGTTTGGTTTAGTAGGAATTGGAGTGTTCAAGTTAGCAAGGTGAGCTTGAAATGATTGTTTTAGCTAAAGTTGACATGAATCTGTCACACGGATCCTACGGTTTGCTCCAATGAGGGATCCATCTCGGCTAATCCTAGGGATCCGACTCTCAGTAGCTAGGAAAGGATAAAAATGATGTTTCTAAGGTCTGAAGTCTATACCATTTTGAGTGTTTCAGTCTTCCTAAGTATCTTAAATGAAAGGGTACTTAAATGATCAATAGCAATGAGTGATGTAGCTAATGATTGCCTTTTATGGAAGGAAAATGAGACTTTATGATCACCAATGGGTGTTCAAGGATAACACTAGGAGATTTGATGGTGTCAAGTCATAATAAATGATCCTAGAGATCAGATGTAAGCTTGAGATAAAATTTGAAAAATCCTTAAAAAAAAAAATTGAAAAAATAGTTTTTGACCCATTTTGAGATAAGGATGACTATAAACAATTACCTAAGATTGATAAAGATATCCATCTAGGTGTTTTGAGATGTGAGAAACAATGTGTGAGTATTGAAGCGGAAATATGGTGAGTTTTGATGAGTTGATAAACCAAAAGCACTTTGAATTAGATCCTAGGTTAGCTATGGGTGAGTGTGAAGCTTTCAAATGCTTGAAGGAGACTTAGGTGGTTCTAAAGTCTTATGTTTAGCTAGTGTGAAGTGATCTTAGTAAGTTGTTTTGATGTATGGGATCTGTATTGCTCATATGTTGTCACGGATCCCACAGTTCCCTCAGAGGAGGGATCCGTCTAGGCTAATCCTAGGGATCCGGCAACAGCAGATCAGAAACATCACAGAAAGAAATACAGATTTTGCACCAAACTATATACACTAATAACCATAAAGCTTAACAACAACATAAACATGTTATCCCATAAATTATATCATAGATAATAACAGCAATGATAATATCTAAGATAACACAAACAAGCGTGCTAAAACAAAACATAATCATTCATACACAAACCAAATGTCTAAAAACAAGCATAATCCTAAAGTCATCAACAAAAAGGGGAGATTGTTAATACAAATAAGCCGTAAAAACGTTTATTTATATTTTACGATCTTCTAATGTTTTGTCGATAACAAACGTAAAATCATTTTAACGAAACAAATAAAATACATAAACTGTTTGAGCCAATAGTTTTCTAACACACTTACGTTTTCACATAAAACACTAAAACAAGTATAAGTGACTTTATGATTTAGAGATACATGTGTACAACAACTAGTGTTTACATATTGAGCTAACATATACTTAACTAAGTATATACTAAAATGGGTAAAAACAAGTATATACTAAAATGGGTAAAAACTAACAAATGGTATTCACCCATAACCCATGGTTTTGTCCAAACCACTTAACTAGGTTCATTGTATACTAGAGATACATTGTATATAGAAAGAAACCCATGGATCAAACCATAACCCATGACCCATGACCCATAACCAAAAATACATGGGCAAAGAGGAGCGTCCCACGGATCCCTAGCTTTACGCTAGCCGGATCCCTTGTGGGAGGAATCCGAGGAACAGTGAACTTTATCCTCTATAAATAGTGAGCCATTTCTTCCTTTTGGCTTACCACTTTCACATATACTTTCTCCAAGTATTGTACCTCTAACCACCGATCCTAAGGGATCTCTCTATGTAGTTTGCTTTTGTTTTGTGTGATTCTCTAAGTTCCTCAGCGAGATCACCACTTCTTGAAGTCGAGCAAGCTCAAGTCCATGATTTGCCATGCTTCGCCATCATCAAGACAAATGAGGTTCTCTTGTTGATAGTTCTTTCTTCCTCCTTAGATGTGTTATGTTGAAGGCATTAGTGAAGGATGCCGAAAGAGTCAAAGACGCAGCATTAGTGAAAGGTGTTTAACGTCTATGTCAAAAGCATTGGTGAAGAATGCTAAAGGTGTCAAGTCAAAGGCATTAGTGAAGGATGCCTAGGAATAAAATCAAGTGGCATTAGGGAAGAATGCATAGGTTTTATAATCGATGAGGTGCATCGTTATACATATAAGTATTAGTTTATTTCCAAGGATGGTGATATCCTTGATGGTGTTGTCATAAGGAGTGGATCTCCTTAAGATTAGGTGTTGTGTTGTGATGGGTAGTAGTTCCTCCATAGTAATGGAACTAGGTGCTTAGCCTAGTACCTAATAAAGGGTAGGCGACGTTGTGATAGGGTTAGTTCTCCTTGGAGTGAAAGAACTAGGTGGTTAGCCTGGAACCGTATAAAAGGTAGGCAACGTTGTGTTAGGTGTGGTTCGCCTTGGTGTGAAAGAACTCGGTATTTAGCTTTGTACCAGAAAAAGGTGTAAGCGACGTTGTGAAGGCTTCTCCGCCATAAAGAGATTGGTGTAGTGTTTATGAACTCTCGAGTAGGTGACTCGACGAGTGGAGTAGGGCAAGGAAGGTGTCCTCGTAGCCGAACCACTATTAATACTTGTGTCGTGGTGATGTGCTTCTTACTCTTTATCTTTCATTACACGTTTATATATTTATCTATCAACGTCCAACATAAACAACCAAATAGATTGACATAAGTCGATCAAAATATTTAAAAGGAAGTTTTAAATTGGTAAAACTATTCAACCCCCCTTCTAGTTTTCCACAATTGGCATCAGAGCTTCATTACCATGTTTCTTAGAGTATGTTGTACTTTAAAAACTTGATACGATCAGTGTATGTTTGAAAACTACAAAGAAGGATTTTTTATTTTTTCAAAGTCATGTTTTAAAATCATTTTGTTGGACATTGATAGATCATCCTAACATTTTTTGTTTCAAGAAATCTTCATGCTATGATCTCTCCAAAACCTTCATTTCTATTTAAAGAATAATGAAGTCAACATTCAAGAAAGGATCTAAAAGTAATCACAACTTACTTACACCAAGTACAAAGGATTACTTTAAGAGTTCATGAAGTATTTCTGGTATTATGCCAAACCAAGTAGCATAGAGGTATGTTTTACTTTTCATTAGATAGCTTACATGAGTTTACTGATATCATAGTTCTCTTTGCTTAATAATTGCTAGTCTCTTTAAAAGTCTCTTTCACATCTTTCCGTCTTATTCATCATCGGAATGGTATTCCTTTGATTGACAAACTAACGCCGTCGTCACATATGAACCCTCGATAAGTAACTTATCAAAACCCATCGACCAAAAACAACCTTTCATTTTGATACCTCTAAACTACTTTTTAGTAAGCTAGCTTATAAGCCACACAATAATGCCAAATAACCCTTTTTCGTCTACGTATTTAGATCCCTAGTACTAAGGATCCCAAATACAAGGGATCCGGAACCTTGGAAAGAACTCAGCTTTATAACGCAAAAATCATCACCGATCATTTTCCTCCTCACATAACACAAAACGACTAAACTCATGATCTCATCCTCATTGGTCGTCATACCCTCAAGTATTCCTCTCTAGAACACCATTGTAAGTAATTTCACTAACTTGTTCTAATTTTCATCATCCTCATCCTAGGGTTTATGGTTTCACAAATCTCTAATCAATTATTTTAATAAGGGTTTTCAAAATTAATCATGAAAAGGAGCTTTTAACATAATTAAGATCACATCGTGTTCACAACATTGTTAATACAAATCAAAACCATAAACCCATCTCAACTAATTTTACCTAATTGGAAAATTTGTGTTTCTAGGACCAACCATGCCTAAAGCCACTCAACAAGATCATCATGATACCGTCCATTACCTTACTCATTACTATCGAAATGAGGAATTCTCAAAACCGACCGCAAGGTCTTCAAAAAGCTTGAAAAACGACTTATCCACGAAGGTCGTGTAATCAAGGAATGTTTCCTTGAGGATACCGACATTTGTCAAGTCTTCTCGGCAATCAATTTTGATTGTCTTCTTGACATTGATGAACAAGTTTGTCCGGTCTTCATCTTTGAATTTTATAAAAGCATTAGGATCATTCGAAACGCCGATGATAGCATTTCAATCGCCTTCATCATCAATAAACGAAACTTCATTCTCCCTCTCAACACCTTTGCTCAAATTCTTCGCATTCCTTGTGAAGGAATTTGTATGTACTCTCAAGATTGGGCAATTAACGCTCAAAACCTTGCACTTGATTCTAAACCAATGTACCATACTCCTCTTGAAGAACCCGAAACCATCCGAGACACCATTTTCAAAATAAGAGCCGATCAATCCCGTCTCAACGAAACAAAAGCTTTCACCGTGATCCTTTTCAAATGGAACTTTTTGAAATGCATCCCATATTTAAAAAATGGGAAGAAATCCTTAGGGAAAACGTCATTAGCCTAGTTGGTAACAAGGATCATCCAAATGCATGTCTTGTGTAAATGATCTATTGTCTTATCCACTAAAAGCCATTTAACCTCGCTTATTACATGGTAAGGAGAATGGCCGGGGTATTCAAAGCTTCCAACATGGTACTTCCGTATGGTATGCTCCTAACACGACTTTGTAAGTATGTTAATGCATTGCAACCATCTCCTATCAACAATGATCATTTCTTTGCCGATCATGTAATGGTACCTCTTACCAAAATACCTTCTAAATGCTTCATGATCAATGGAAAGAAAACTAAAGCTCTCTCGGACTCCTCGGAAGGTGAAGAAGAAGAAAATGAAGAATAAGAAGATGTCGACCCCATAGCTAACATTGAATTGGAACCTTGATATTAACGAACAACTTCCAACCATTCCAAACGCAAAACAAGGAATTCAAACAATTGAGAGGCATGATTCAAAATCTTGCTTACCACCTCACAAAGTCATCAAAAAGGAAAAGAAAGAATTGACGAAAGAGACAATAGGAATATGCTTAACACTTGACTTATGTGTGGATGATTATGTTTTAGCACTTTTGTTTGTGGTATTTTGGATATTGTTACTTCTACCATTATCAATGAGTGTTGCTTTGTGATGACATGCTTGTACTTGTTGTTTAGTTTAATGGTTAATTAGTGTGCAAAATCTGCACATTATTCTGCGGGGGTTCTGATCTACAAATGCTGGATCCCTAGGATTAGCCTAGACGGATCCCTCCCTTGAGGGAACCGTGGGATCCGTGACATCAGATCAGCAATACAGCATCCCTTACATCAAGATAGCTTACTAGATAACATCACATTAGCTAAACACAAGATATTAGAACTCAACTAAGTCTACTTCAAGGATGAGAAAGCCTTAGACTCACTTATAGCTTACATAAGATCTTAGCCAAAATGACTTTTAATTTATCAAATCGTCAAAACTCACCATACTTCCGCTTCAATACTCACAAATTGTTTTTCATCTTTCAAAAACACTTAGATGGACATATTGAAAATTTTTAGGAAATTGTTTCTGGTCATCCTTATCTCAAAATGGGTCAAAAAATTAGTTTTTTCAATTCTTTTGATTTTTAAGGATTTTTCAAATTCCATCTCAAGCCAAAATCTGATCTCTAGGATCATTTATTGTGACTTGACACCACCAAAACTCTTTGTGTTATCCTTGAACAACCATTGGTAGTCATTTAGTCCCATTTTCCTTCCATAAAAAGCAATCATTTGCTATAACATTCATTACTCTTGATCATTCAAGTACACCCTCATCTTAGATACTTAGGAGGACTGAAACACTCAAAATGATATAGGTTTTAGCTCTCAGAAATTTCATTTCTTAACCTTTCATAACTGCTGAGAGCCGGATCCCTAGGATTAGCCTAGCCGGATCCCTCATGGAGGGAACCGGGGATCCGGGTGACAAAGTATGTCAACTCTAGCTAAAGCAATCATTTCAAGCTCATCTTGCTTACTTAAACACTCCATCTCATCTTTATTAAGTTCCTAGATCAAGGAAATTCACCTTCAATCTTGTGCATGTTAATCATCACATTCTTAAGAATCTTAGTGGCTTAAGTCTTAAATGCACTTACTAAATTCTTCTCTTTATAAGTCATATTGCTAGAACACCTTAGTCATCAAACTCAACACAATTCTCAGCAATTGCAAACATATTTCTTAGTCATTTCATCATGAGAAAAGCTCCTAGTGCTAACTCATCCACCCAAGAACCACCCAAGAAATCTACTAGGGTCATACACGAAGTTTCCTCAACCGAATCATCTCCGGTTAAGTCCACAAATGCTAGGATTTCCCCTACACCAAGGAAACCAATCAAACTAATCCCCAAGAGAATTGTTCCCACAAGGATATCATTACCTAACTCTACTAAACCAAACATACCCTCTTCAACTCAACCAACATCATTAGGGCCTAGAGCCACCTCACAATCATCTCCACATTCTCACAACTTAGAGGACTTACCTCCTTGGCCATCTCATCTTCCACCACTACCAACAAATTCACTTGAAAAGGTTATGCAACAAAACCAAAGTGTTGAATCAACACTTGCACCAATATCAACCTCTCCTATTCCCCCCAATAGTCCATTTTGGATTATGAGGAGACATCAAAGTCAACTACCCGACCACATGGAAGTTGACGCTTTCTTACCTCCACCCTCAAATATTGTTGGGCCACCACTTAATGAGCCTCCACCAATTCCTCCTTTTAAGGATCTTCAACCCACTTCACTTGAACCTCCGTTTCAAGAAGCTCAAAACCATGACAAAGATTGCTATTATTGTCAACATGTTGAAAGGTTGATACATGAACTAGGTGAAGAGCAACGTTTCATGTTTTATCACCTCCTCGAACGTTTCGAAGAGGTCAACAAGCCTAAACAACAATGAGCATCGTAGTCACAAGCTTAAACTTAGAACATTTAGGAAACCTATCTCATCCTTGATCATCATTAAGATTTTAGTTGAATCTTGAGTTTGGGTAACTCATTCGCATTAGTAGTACTTGTATGGCTAGATCATTCTCTTAGTTTTAGATATTTGTTTGATTATCTCTTATTTTTATTGAATGAATATCTATATGCCATGATTGTTTTGTGTTTTGTGCTTGCAAAATCATATACATATTTCACCTCTTCATTAGCATTGTTTGGCACATCTTCAATGAAGAACTGCACCACAGCCGGATCCCTCAAAAATGCCTAGACGGATCCCTCCACAAAGGGAACCGTGGGATCCGTGGTCTAGAAGCACAAATTACTACTAACTTGAGTTTTATTTGCAGGAAATTATGCACTATACTCTTGTTTTCTAACCTTTACTTTGTAGATTTTCAAAATACACATGAAGATTTTGACACCATAAAGCTAGGGGAGCTTTGTGTCAAACCATACATTGCAAATCCATTTGCAACTTAATCCTTATTTGGATTACTCTTCATGACACCCCATTGCAAAATTGCAATCTTCAAGGGGGAGCACTTTTCGCACAGGACGAACCATTTGCAAACATAATTGCAAAATATTAGCTTACTTATCTTTATGTACTTGACGCCCTCACAAAGGGATGGACTCGTCAAGGGGGAGTTAAGACGGGAACCATTCCCGTCACTTACTCACTTTACATCTTTTCTTTTTACATGTTTTTCTTAAAACTTTGTGTTAGTTTCTTTTTCGACGTTTTTGTTTCACAAAAAGGAGAAGAGAGTAAAAACTCCAATTCGAACTTTTACGAATTTTAGTTTTTCCTTAAAATAATTTTATGTTTTGTCATCAACAAAAAGGGGGAGATTATTAATACCAATAAACCGTAAAAACGTTTATTTATATTTTACGATCTTCTAATGTTTTATCGATAATAAACGTAAAATCATTTTAACGAAACAAATAAAATACGTAAACTGTTTGAGCCAATAGTTTTCTAACACACTTACGTTTTCACATAAAACACTAAAACAAGTATAAGTGACTTTATGATTTAGAGATACATATGTACAACAACTAGTGTTTACATATTGAGCTAACATATACTTAACTAAGTATATATTAAAAAAGTTAAAAACAAGTATATACTAAAATGGGTAAAAACTAACAAATGGTATTGACCCATAACCCATGGTTTTGTCCAAACCACTTAACTAGGTTCATTGTATTCTAGAGATACATTATATCTAGAAAGAAACCCATGGATCTACCCATAACCCATGACCCATGACCCATAACCAAAAAAACCCATGGGCAAAGAGGACGTCCCACGGATCCCTAGCTTTACGCTAGCCGGATCCCATGTGGGAGGGATCCGTGGGATCCGGGGAACAGTGAACTTTCTCCTCTATAAATAGTGAGTCATTTCTTCCTTTTGGCTCACCACTTTCACATATACTTTCTCCAAGTATTGTACCTCTTTAACCACTGATCCTAAGGGATCTCTTTATGTAGTTTGTCTTTTGTTTTTGTGTGATTCTCTAGGTTCCTCTTAAAGGCGAGATCACCACTTCTTGAAGTCGAGCAAGCTCAAGTCCATGAGTTGCCATGCTTCGTCATCATCAAGACAACTGAGGTTCTCTTGTTGATAGTTCTTTCTTCCTCCGTAGATGTTGTGTTGAAGGCATTAGTGAAGGATGCCGAAAGAGTTATGACGAAAGCATTAGTTAAAGGTGCTTAACGTCTATGTCAAAAGCATTGGTGAAGAATGCTAAAGGTGTCAAGTCAAAGGCATTAGTGAAGGATGCCTAGGAATCAAATCAAGTGGCATTAGGGAAGAATGCCTAGGTCGTATAATCGATGAGGTACATCGTTATACATATAAGTATTAGTTTATTTCCAAGGATGGTGATATCCTTGATGGTGTTGTAATAAGGAGTGGATCTCCTTAAGATTAGGTGTTGTGTTGTGATGGGTAGTAGTTCCTCCATAGTAATGGAACTAGGTGCTTAGCCTAGTACCTAATAAAGGGTAGGCGACGTTGTGATAGGATTAGTTCTCCTTGGAGTGAAAGAACTTGGTGGTTAGCCTAGCACCGTATAAAGGGTAAGCGACGTTGTGTTAGGTGTGGTTCGCCTTGGTGTGAAAGAACTCGGTATTTAGCTTTGTACGGAAAAAGGTTAAGCGACGTTGTGAAGGCTTCTCCGCCCATAAGGAGATTGGTGTAGTGTTTACGAATTCTCGAGTAGGTGACTCGGGGAGTGGAGTAGGGTAAGGAATGTGTCCTTGTAGCCGAACCACTATAAATACTTGTGTCGTGGTGATGTGCTTCTTACTCTTTATCTTTCATTACACGTTTATATATATCTATCTATCAACTTTCAACATAAACAACCAAATAGATTGACATAAGTCGATCTAAATATTTAAAAGGAAGTTTTAAATTAGTAAAACTATTCAACCCCCCTTCTAGTTTTCCACACTAGTTATGTATATATTTGCCCAATATGTAAACACTAGTTGTTGTACATATGTATTAATAAATCATAAAATCACTTATACTTGTTTTAGTGTTTTATGTGAAAACGTAAGTGTGTTTGAAAACTATTGGCTCAAACCATTTACGTATTTTATTTGTTTCGTTAAAATGATTTTACGTTTGTTATCGACAAAACATTAGAAGATCGTAAAATATAAATAAACATTTTTACGGCTTATTTGTATTAACACTAACAACTTACAAAAACTACCTTTGACTTTATTTTAAAAAAAATTTACTTTACATTTAAATTATTTAAAATTTTCATTGTTTTAAGCATATTTGCCAAGTCGCGAGTTGTTAATAAGATCGTGACGATCTTACGTACCCGCCAAAATCGTAGGATGTGTAGGATCGCATATCGAGGTAGGATCGTAAGTAGATCGTAGGATCGACGATCGTAGGATCGACGCGATCCGAATTTTCACTTTTTTAATCTTTTAAGTCCATTGTCTCACTGCTTACATGAAAAAAATACATGTGTTTTACTAATGTCTAATAAGTAAACCATTATTGTCTCATTTTTTAAATAGATTATAGTTTATACATAGTTTTTTACTTTTCTAAATAGATATAAAGTCTAAAAGTGTTCAAAAGTTTAATTTATTTACTTCACTGTGATTAAACTAATCAAATGGTATGTTTTGAAATTCCACTTATAAAACGTTTGTTTTCTTGAAATCATGTAAATTTAGATGTTTGGAAATTTAGGACTTATGTTATGTAATATTATTTCCACTAAAAGCGTTAATGTAACGATTAAAACTTTACTTTTTGTGTTTTACTATTACTTTGGTGTTTGAAATTGAACTGTCATTTCAAGAGGATATTATATAAATTTATTTGATGTTGAGTAGAAATGTAAATGTCGACTTGGATATCATTTGTTTACAAAATATGACTAATTGGTAGGATCGTAGGATCGCGATCCGATCCTACGATCTCGATCTTGCAAAGACAAAAACGATCATGCGCGGGATCGCGATCTTGACAGCCTTGGTTTTAAGAATTATTTATAGCAAATGTCATACCATGTAAGCATTTTCTTCTAATATCAACCAAACTCGTAATATTATCTAGATAGACAAGCTACAAAATATAAAGTCAGAAAAAGATCGATAAATATCATTCAAAGTTATAAAGTAAAAGAATTTACGTTGTAACGTGCGCATGCCAAATAACTCATAATATACATTAGAATAATGAGTTGAGATCAATATAGAACTAATATTTGTCATAGAACAAATGAACCAATCATAACCCTCCATTTTTTATCTAAATTAATACAAAATCATTTTCTACCTTTTTTTTAAAACAACATATCTTACAAACGGTAAATCTTCAAAATATAAAAATACACCATCGTGACGAGAATTAAATTATCTTTCATAGATATGCTTTTACATATTTTCGACAAACATTTTTTAAAAATTAGTCGAAAAATCATATATGATTTTTACGAATCATATATGATTTTAAAATCATGTATGATTGATTTTTGAATCATATGATTTTACAATCATATATGATTCTCTAAAATCATATGTGATTCGTAAAAATCGAATCATATATGATTTTCACAAATCATATATGATTTTGGTTGACCGAAATTTTGAAAAAAAAAAAGTTGTTAAAAATATATAGAAATGCATACTATAGAAAGATAATTTAATTCGCACGATCGGATAATTTTTATCGCGTTACGATTAACGGTTTGCGAGATATTTAATTTTTTAAAAAAGGGTGAAAGTTTATCATAATAAAAAAATAAATGGCTATTATTGGTTGATTGGATCTATGGTAAATTTTGGTTCTATATTGAACTTTTGCCTTAGAATAATACATGTCTTTATCTCTCACTACATAAGTATTAGAAAAATGTGTTGAAAACATTTGCCAACTTTGGACAAAAAAAAATATCTATGTGTTTTAAAAATAATTAGTATCATATGGTTTTGCGTTTTCTTTGAAGATAACTTGTGTCAAAAACAGAGTTCATATCGACCCTCAAAGTGAGTCGATTGGAATTTATTGTAACTCATGCGACCTGCAGATTACGAATGCAGCTATGAAATTAAAGGCTTATATTTCCGAATCTATAACATATCTTGTCTGAGCTTTGCTTTGGTGACCCAACGCAAATCTCTTTTATAAATAATGAACGTCCTTTGTTTAGTTAAGACAATAAAAAAAAGGGGGAAGGCAAACCTATTTGTTCTAATTGTTTAATCAACACGCGAACATTCCTATGATATTTAAGGGAGACTTTTATCAACAGTTATTACACACTGTTCACTTTTTCTACCCTATAAACACTCGGCGAATCTGTTTTAAAAGAATTGTGTCAAGCAAAAGCCTCCACTTTTACTGTTAAGTTTTTTGTTTAACTACTGCAATCGCGTCTGTCTTTAGAACTTCTGCACCTTATATCCATTTGTCCATTTTTGTTTTTTGTTTATATAACTTTAATCATTTCTTTTAATGATAAAGAACATGTTTCACTACAAAAGGTATTGTAAAGAAATGATTAGAATTACGAGATGAGTTCCAATAAACAACACATGTTACATGTTTGTATCTTTCAAAAAATGTTAGTTTGACATGTAACATTACCTCGTAATCCGTTTTGGACTCGATGAGACCCTTTCTTAAGGAGGATTAAAAACTTAAGGAGTATGTGTTACGGAGTATATAGTAAATAGTACATCTTACGTGTTTGTATATGGGTCCTTCTAAATATACCTAATTATTTTTTATTAACACACGTTTCATCAAGCACAATCGGTGGTATATCCTTTTTCTTATTAAAAGATTGTGATCATGAATTAACACCATGACCATATGATTTAGGATACCCATTCACCCCTCTCTCCTTTAATAATATCCATCATTCAAAAAAAATATCTAATTATTTCACTAAATAAACATAATTAATTACCAATCATTATGTTTTTCTAAATTACCTAACCTTTCATTGAATGAAGACCAAGGAAAGAACTTCAAATTTTTAACCATTTAGCTACAGATGCGGTTGAGAGATCCTTTCTCACCGACAAAGAAAAGAAGGTAAAAACATTACACATTAAGATACTCATTAATGATTGTAGTAATCAATGTTTACTTTTTTATTTTTTTAAAATTTTATTACTAACTATTATTGTTTTACTTTTATCTACGTCCGCATGTACCCCGTAAGTAAATATCATATACTTGTATATCTTAGCCATCTAAACTCCTATGTAACCCGAAATTCCCTTTAACCGCATTAAAACCAAACGAAAATAGTTTAAAAAATACAAAATTTAAACATTAAAAAGGTTTTTATTTTTTATTTTTTTTTCATTTAAGTTGAAATTATATGTGTCATAGGTGGGTGGGTATATCAATTAAAATATTTGTTCATGTCACTCTTGCTCATACATGTTGGGATTTAAGAACTACGTTAGCCAAGTAACGCATACGACTACGCAGCGGATATGGATCTAGTTATCGCAATTAGGTTAATACGTATTAATAAACAATTATTGAATAAAAGGTAAATAAAGAAACTAACCTTTGGCGATTAATGCACGCAAGTAAACGGACAATAAAACCAATATGAAACCCAAGTATCTAACGTAGATACCTCTATGAGTATCACACACAAACACATAAACCGAGTACGTTCGATTAAGAGTTGGTCGAGAATGTAAAACCAATCAACCCTTTAATTCACTTGAATATTACACGAACAAGAAAACCCCAAGAACCACTTTTCTCATTTCTGTCCAACAACTAAAAAACTGCCAAAGAAGCACTTTTAGTCTTACCCGATATCGGACAAAGCTTTTCCGATATCACCCCTTTTCTGTCCGTCACGACCAGAAACCAAATAATCTTTTTTGCTGCTATTCGTGGACCAGGAACCAGCAGTAAAAAAAACTCCAATTAAACTCTAAACCCTTGGATCAAAGTATGACGCACGTTTAGAACTTAAACAAATCAAACAAACCTTAGTCAAAACAAGTCGAATAGGAATCTGAGCATAAAGCTAATATTGATTTGGAATAGTTTTTTCGGTAGTTGACTTTTAGGGATAATATATATAGATCCTATATTGCATGTTTACTGATTTAGTATATCAAAAACCCAATCGTCCATGTGGATGTAATATAAGGTGTGTTTATATAGTGATACAAACCAACCCAATGGTTGGATTTGTTTCTTGATCAACAAGATAAAGAAACCCACCAACCCATTCACTCTCTTGCCTGATCAGTTAGAGACATCAAGGCCCAAGGCTATTCCATCCAATCCGACCCAAGTTCACTCAAATAAGTTGACCACGGGTCATACTGTTAGGAATTGGAAATTCTATAAGTGAAGTATCGGTCACCCCAAATATAATCTAGCTTAAGATAGCTCGTAGACATATCGTTTATTACGTTATTTGTTAGTTAGTTATTAGCATAGTATAGCGTAGTGTAACACCGTGGATGAAGGACGGGTCTTTACCCATTGTATGCCTGATCCACAGCCCGAAGGAGGGCGTAATACTTTGTATAAATAGCCCTCTCCCTTGGTTGGATGTTCGTTTGGAATCTAACCTTCCATGTGTTTCTCTCACTAGAATATCCCATTTTCTTTCTCTAAAACCATATATTCATACGCCCATATTTATTATATTGATGTGTTTGTGAAATCTAATATGTTACAAATGGTATCAAGAGCCATGGTTTGATCATCTCTCTTACATGTTCTTGGATTTCTAGTGGTTTTATATGGTTTTTGGGTTTGAAAAAGTTTAGTGGTATTTGCATCATTTGGATCATTTCTAGTGTTAAAGTTTGAATTTTGATTGTACTTTCGTCTTTAGAATCATTGTATGTGCTTGGGTTTTGATTTGGAAAGCTTGAATCACTGTGGTTGGGTTAGTTTTGGATTGAAAAGTGTTGTGTTTGAACTTTTCTAGCTAGCGACTTGAGTCTCGGAATTGTGTTCTTTGTAGCGATTTGTAGTTATAGTATTCAGCGACTTGTAGTTGTAGTGGTAGCGACTTGAGTACTAGCGACTTGTCTTTTGAGACAAAGCGACAAATAGTACAAAGTAGTGGTCGTACCATTTTGGCTAGCGACTTGTCAACATAGCGACTTGTCTTCACGATCTTCAGGGACTTGACTTTGTTGTGGGTAGCGACTTGTGCTCTAGCGACTTGCCTTTTGAGACAAAGCGACATATAGTACAAGTAGTTGTCGTACTGTTCAGTCTAGCGAGTTGTTCTATAGCGACTTGCACACTTAGCGAGTTGTTCCTTAGCGACTTGCTCACATAGCGAGTTATTACTTATAGCGACTTGTCCTCAAGATATTTAGCGACTTGGTGAATTAATGCAAGCGACTTGTGCTTAATATCCATCAACACAATGTCTTACACCACTGACCCTTTAATCTCCAAAGTACTCGAAGTCTATGATGCTGTGTTGGATGTTGATAAACAAGCATATAAAGATAAGTAATGAAAAGATAAGAGTAAGAAACACAAAACCACAACGCAAGTATTTATAGTGGTTCGGCTACAAGGACACCTTCCTTGCCCTACTCCACTCCCCGAGTCACCTACTCGAGTTCGTAATCACTACACAAATCTCCTTATGGCGGAGAAGCCTTCACAACGTCGCCTACCCTTTTTCCGGTGCTAGGCTAACCACCGGGTTCTTTCACTCAAAGGTGAACCACACCTACACAACGTCGCCTAACCTTTATAAGGTACTAGGCTAAGTACCTAGTTCTTTCACTCCAAGGTGAACTACACCTTCACAACGTCGCCTACCCTTTATTAGGTACTAGGCTAAGCACCTAGTTCCATTGCAATGGAGGAACTACTACCACACTACACCAACGACTAATCCCAAAGGAGATCTACTCCTTTACAACATCATCAAGGACATCAATATCCTTGGATCTAATACTAGTCTATCTTGTACATCGAAACACACCATATCGAATTTACATCTAAGGCACCTTTCACTAATGCCTTTGACTAGATCTATAAGACACCTTTCACTAATGTCTTGTGTCTTCACTTCTAAGCATCTTTCACTAATGCTTCTAGTCTTGACTTCTAAGCACCTTTCACTAATGCTTCTTGTCTTTACTTCTAAGCACCTACCACAAGTGCTTATGCTATAGACGATAGATACCCTTCACTAATATCTTCGTCTTGACACTTGAGACATCTTTCACTAATGTCTTCAACACTACACTTCTTTGAAGAAAGAAAGGAATCATCAACAAGAGGACTTCAGTAGCCTTGATGATGAGGAAGCATGGCAACTCATGGACTTGAGCTTGCTCGACTTCAAAGGTGGTGATCTTGCCTTTAAGAAGAACCTAAAAGATCACACACAAAAAAAACTACAAATATAGATCTCTTGGATCTGAGGTTGGTGAGTTTTTAACTCAGGGAGAAAGTGTGTTAGAAAGGGGTGGTAAATAATGAAGAAATGGCTCACTATTTATAGAGGAAAAATCCTACTGTTCCCCGGATCCCACGGATCCCTACCACAAGGGATCCGGCTAGCACAAAGCTAGGGATCCGTGGAACGCTCCTCTTTGCCCATGGGTATTTTGGTTATGGGTCATGGGTCATGGGTTGAACCATAGATCTTTGGCTAGATACAATGTATCTTTGAGTGCATTGCACTTAGTCACTTGGGTATGGGTTGATCCATGGGTTATGGGTATTATCCATATGTGATATGAGCATGATGTCATGCAATGGGTTATGGGTCAAGATCCATGGGTTATGGGCTTTGGGTTGTACCCAACTATATTCAATGTATTTTGCCCAATGGGTTGTGATACTTAAGTTTCTACCCATTTATATTACCCAATATACTACATGCTAGTTATGTGTATATTTTATCCAAATATGTAAACACTAGTTGTTGTACATATGTATTACTTAAATCATAAAATCACTTATACTTGTTTTAGAGTTTTATGTGAAAATGTGAATATGTTAGAAACTATTAGTTCAAACCATTTATGTATTTTATTTGTTTCGTTAATATGATTTTACGTTTGTTATCGACAAAACATTAGAAGATTGAAAAATATAAATAAACGTTTTTACGGCTTATTTGTATTAACAGATGCCTCACAGAACAAAGAAACTGTTTGCTACTCAGAAAGTCTAACCATGATTGATTCAGCAAATTATGATCAAAACACTTCACATTCTGAGTCAAATATCAAAGAATCACACTTGTTAATGATACATGATGCAAAGCAAATGGAATGCAGCATTGAGCCCTATCAACTACTTCATCTGCACCTCATACATATGTTATCAACAACCGGGGATCGAACATGTAGTGCTCTCTTCCGCCAGGACTTACCTACATTGACAAGAACCTTGTTGTTGAACTTAGAACAACTGAAGCTTCAAATTACCAAAAAGAAGGTATTAAAGGATGATTCCAATCTGCGCCGGGTAATCCACAACCAATTTCACCATTTATCAATGGGGAATATTCATGAGACTTCGATCAACCGTTCTTGGAATTTCCTTCAAGAAATATACTGGAATGGAAATTCATGAGTTCATCAATACATTTATCCAACTTACGGATAATGTGGAAAAGTACATTAAGGAAGCTGCTCAAGAGGATGATAATTTGAATGAGTGTCAAGTGAAATTAAGTGAAAGTTGTGATAAGTCGGGTAATGATTCATTTGAAAGGTCGGGTGATGCTGAATGCGAGAATATCGATACAACAAAGGATGATGAAACCGGTACTGCTTGAATCTGAGAGGCTCGAGAGTCGATAAGCTTGAAGCGACCTGATTCCGGTAACTCTTGTTATGCATGATGTGAATGCAGATATCATACCAACAAATGAACAGGTGTCATGTGATGAGGTACCCTTAACTGATCAACATAATGCATCTGTTAATGTACCTAAACAAAATGATCCTAATTATGAACATGATATTGATAAATGTTTCTTGGTTGAGTCTGAGTCTAGAATCTTTAAAACAAGTGAAATGGTTGAAAGAGGGGTTTTTGATGAACTTTCAAACAAATACTCAATTCTTGAAAAACATTGTATTTCCTTAGAAATGGCAATACAACAAAAAGAAGAAAGTTTCTTGCTACAAAACCTTGCATAAATCCGGAATTCCCAGAATTTCGAGAATTTTTTGAAATTAACGGTTAAAACCATCGGGACAAAGATTCAACCATTTGTAATCTGAAATTACAACTCTCAGATCTGCATAAGAAATGTAATATAGGGATGAACCATCCTAACTATGAGGTGAGTGGTCCGCTTAAATCTAGGAATGATGAATTGGCTCTATGTGTGACCAACCTATTAAGGGAAAATGAGTCCTTGAGAAAGAACTTATTAGAGAAAAATTCCAAGATGATAGATCAAACTAACTCCTTGGTGGCAGACATTGATGTCCTCAAAGCCCAAATTCAGGATAAGAGCTTCACCATTGTTGCCTTAAAAAATGATCTTAGGAAATCTATTGGAAATAGGGTGAACACTAAGTTTGCAATACCATCGACCTTGGGTAAGCCAACTGCTTGAATAATACAGAACGAGTTGTAGTTAGGCAGCCTAATGCTTTTAAAACAGAAAGATTTAAATCATCGAAATCTAAGCTTGCCTCCCAAGTTGATGAGAATATAGTTTTGTCAAAACCAGTCACTTCACTAATTCATTCCGATATGATGAATAACAATCCCCAGCTTAATGTTCGAAGCCCTAAAATCAGGAATATTAGGAGATCATCTAGTTCATATAAGAAGCATCAAATGGCTGATCAATCCCCTAAGAAACAAACTAATTACAAAAGGACCAATGTTCAAAATAGGGAAGTGGCTACTTCCAAATCTACTAGCAGTTGTTTCAAATGGATTCCTACTAGTAGATTATTTAAGTTTACAGGATCCAAACGGACTTACACGCCTAGATCTTGCCTTAAGTGGATGCCCACGGGAAAAATCTTCAAGAATATTGAACTTAAAGAGATTTCTATTAATGATACTCCTAGACCAGATTGTGCAACATCCAATAATGAGGATACTCATGTCACTAACTCATCTATTTGCAATACTACATGTGCTATTAGTGCAAAGTGTCCTCAGTATTTTTCAGGTACAATGCTTAATTCTATCGTGAACATCATGACCTGGTTTCCAACAGAAATGAAGATTGCTCACTCAGGAATTGTAGCTTGTCAGAATTGATGTACCTCGTACTTTGACTCCTGTTAGACTTGAATCAGGACTCGTTCTCATGAATCCGTGTACAAATTAATTTTCACTTGTATTTAAAAAAAATTGATTAAATCTTTACCAAAATCTAATAAAAAAATGTATCTCTTGTTATCGATAACATCTACGGTCCTAGAAATGTCATTCAATAATGATACGGGTCCATAGATGAAGTTCGAACAAAAGATATATTTTATTTTAAAACAGGGGGTTGAAATTCAATCAATATCCACTCTTAATTGGTGACATTGATTGAGGGGGAGAATCTTTCATTTTATCTCTGCATCATTGTTTGATATTTGTAATGTCTTTGGTTTACTGCTGCATGTTTCTTTACATGGAATGACTAAGTCATGATTCTTTATGTACACTGTGCTAGATAGCTTATCCATGTTACGTCATATATGGTACTTGTCATATTATTCTACATGAATGTTACTTATCCACCGTATCTGCATGCAATTTGCTAAGTACAAGGGCTGATAGAGTCAATAGTACAAGTTTACGTGTGATACTAAGATAGGTAGCGACTTGTCTCTATTGTCATAATACAAGGATCAAATGTGTCATTTATTGATACTTGAGAATGGTATTTTTGACATAGCGACTTGCATCATTCAGGTTAGCGTTTTGTCTCACAACTTTGTGCTAGCGATTCGTCCTATTTAGGTCTAGCGACTTGCCTTGTGTATTATGTCTTGCTAGCGACTTGTCTCTTTTTGATAAAGTATAAGGACTGAATATGCAAATCCGTGATTCTTGAGAATAGTATTTAGGCGGTAGCGACTTGTCATTATAAACATTCTTTCAAAAATCTCAAAGTATTTCTCTCCCTCCATCGTGACCCTCCTTATAGCGATTTGAAGTGGTAAGATTTTTTTTTAAGTTTTGATTTGAATCCACCATGCCTAATACCTTATCTAATACATCTTTGTTTTAACAGATTTCACCGATTGTCCTACCAGCAACTATCTATCCCATTCTAGGTTAGTATGTGGTCGTTAATGGTGGTGCGCAATATTGTTTAGGTTGTATTTAGGGTATCTTGAATTTGAATTGATGGTGCATTCGTGTGTTTTCATGGTCTCCCTTGTGCGCTTTTTGTAAAAAGTTTATGTGTTTGTTGGGATGATGATTGTTACGCGTTTATGTATATGATTGTGTCATGGTGATATTCAATCGTTGTAGTGCTTTTGGTCATGATTGATGTCTCATTTGCTTTTGTGATTAGTGTTCGTTGGATATGTCAATACGTGTTCTTGTTAGCTACTTATCACATAGCAGGTTATTCTTGGTGGCGATTTGTCTTATATATTCCTCATGGCGAATTGTCAATGTTTTAAACATTCTTGATAGCAACTTGTTATGTAATTGGGTGATACTTGTAGATACTTTTTGGTAGCGACTTATCCTTGTACTTTTTGGTAGCAACTTGTCTTGACAAGTTAGCGACTCGCTAAAACATTTTCACAAAGGCGACTTGTCACTGGTTTTTCTTATAGCGACTTGTTTTGACAAGTTGTTTAAAGTGACTTGCTATAATACTTTCATGATAGCGACTTGTCTCTGGTTTTATTTGTAGCGATTTGTCTTGACAAATTGATCATAGCGACTTGCTATAACACTTTTGTTAAAGCGACTTGTATCTAGTTTCTCTTGTAGCGACTTGATTGACAACTTGACTTAGCGACTTGTTATAACACTTCCATTATAGCGACTTGTCTCATGAAATCCTATTAAAGCAATTTAGTTTTAAAAATTTTGCTCAAGCAACTTGTCTCTAGAAAACCTTGTCAAAATGATTTGTAACTCTGAGAATTACTAAAGCATCTTAACCTATTTTCTAAGGTATTTCAATCTGCTTTTTGTTAATCTGTCATGTATGCTACTCATTGTGCTTATCTCATGAGGTCGCATTAAAGTTGCTTAGCTAACCATGTCTAACCTAACATGCTCTCGAACACTGTTGTTGTATGTGTGTTTCTACAGAATTTCAATGGCAAACACAACCTCATCCGAGAACCTTGCTACCTCTAATCCACCCACAGTTCTTACTGAAAATGAAATTTTTCCAGAATAAAAATGGGTAGAGATAGGCAAAAGCAACTGCTATGTGGACATGGAAAGAACACAACAAAATCCAATCTTCAGGGTTGCTATTGATATTCTTAAAAACACTAACTTCTTTAGTGCCTTGACCAAGCAATGCACGATCCCTTCCATTTACATACAAAAATTTTGGAACACCATTACATGGGACAAGATCACAGCCACTTATTCTTGTAAGCTTGATGATAAGGGATATGAAATCTCCTCTGACATTCTCAGTAAGGCCCTAGGAATCACACCATGTGACCCTACTAAACAATCTGTCCCTCCACCTTCTGCGGAAGAACTAATATACTTTCTAAATGATTTGGGTTATCAAGTTAACGTAACAAGGGTTTCAGATATCATCTCCGGACACATGTATCAACCTTGGAGAGCCATTACTACTATTCTCAACTTATGCTTATCTGGCAAAACCTTAGGGTTCGATAAAGTGAGGACACCTATTCTGCAAATCTTATGGGGTCTCATCAAAGGGGTGAACATTGATGTCACGAAACGTATTTGGGAAGAATTCTCGTTGTCTATGCATACTTTCATCACTGACAGAACAAATGTTCAGAATCAAGCCCAAGGAAGGAAAAAAGTACATAAACTTGTAATTCCTAGCATAAGATTCTCGAAGCTTATCATTCAGTTCTTGCAACAGACTCATCATTTTAATCCAAGGAGTGAGTCAGTCCTCCATAAAGCTAGTGATGAATTTGTACTTGGTAACCTCAAATATGTTGCCAGAGGTGTTAATAAAGAGATCTTTGGAATGACAATTCCGATGCTCTTCTCACGAGATGATATTAAGAAGACCTGACTACTGAATATACAAGAAAAGGGCATCCAGATCCAATGTTGATGACGCTCCCGATCCCACACAACCCAAGTCTACAAAGTCTACTTCTAGCACTAAATCATCTAAAACCTCATATGCCGCCCTTCCCAAGAAGAGACTTGATAGATCTCAATCTACTAACACTTCATCACAGAAGCAGAAAAAGAGAAAGAGAGAAGCCAGCAAGGGAAAAGATGAAGGTTCCAATGATACTGAGAGACACATGAGCTTAATGGATGAAGATGAGGCCGCCCTAGAACAAGGGATTTAACAAAGCCAGGATCCCCTATACATGTCTCAGAGACCGTCCTTAGGAGGAGTTGTGATACGAGAACCAGTATCAGCACCACAACAAACCACTCCGGCTACACATGAAAAAGGTAAAGGGATTCTTTGGAGTTGAAGCTGAACAAGCCGCTAACATGCTTCTGACCATCTCTTCTCCACCTCCAAAAACTACTACCCAATTTGGTGAAGAAAAGCATTGAATCATCTTGACTCAAGAACCAACTGGAATGGAAAAGGATGTGTCGGATACACGGGAAGATACACTTGCATCTAGTGACACTCGGTCAGAAAGTCGGAGACAACACCTTTACTAAGGAGATTCGGTGCTTGAAACGTAAATGAGGAAAATGTGTCTGCTGAAAGATCCCTGGCGAGGAGATCCTTGAGCCAATATCTGAAGAACACAGGCGCCTAGAAGAAACAAACATGTCTACGGGATCTCTATCCTCTCTTAAGAATCTAGATGCCGACTTCTCATTTGGTGATCAGTTTTTGAATGACAAACCCTCAGACACCGAGACTTATAAGCAAAATGATGAGAAAGAGGAAGCTGAGTCTATGTACACGGTCAACATCCAGCAAGACACATCAAACATCCCTCCGATGTCTACACCTGCTCTTACAACCGCACTTCCACCGCCCAAACCTGCTCTAACAACCGCACTTCCACCACCAGAACCTGCTAAAGATCTATCACTTGAACCAGTTGTTACAATCAATGACACGAACACTCCACCGGCTTCACCACCTCTAATCCTTACATCTGAACAATTGCTCGACAAAGTACGTGAAAGCAATTGAAGCTCTTGAGAGGCAACTGCCTAAATCTATCAACGTCCTCGAGCGTCGTGTCTACAAGTTGGAGAACCTTAACTTCGATGAAGGGGTAGTAGAAGCCATTGAAGCCGAGGTTAAAGATTCTGTAGAATGGGCAATGTAAGCTCCACTTCTTCAACAATTTAAAGACTTGCACATCTCTGATATGAGAGCAGTCCTTTCAGAGAAAATGTATGACGCCAATGAGCATATGGATGAGGTCCATAAGAAGCTGTACGTGGCCCTTGAAGAATCGATTAAGCACGATAATCATTTGCAGTTTCTGGAGGACATTCGAGAAAGGGAGGCTAAGAAGAAAAGGAGGACTTTGGTGTTGGAGACATTGCGCAAAGGTCCTAAATCTCCACCTCCTCCTCCTCCAACTGGTGGAGCTGGAACTTCAGGCACTAGTGGATCTTCTGGCACAACCTCAACTCAAAAGACAACACCTTCATCACCTCCACCAAAACCCTCAAATCAAACCTGTTCATCCGGTGATCAAGGTACTCAGAAAACGTCCACGGCTTGGACCACGGTTGATTCCAGGTTTACACCCACCTTCGCCACTATCCCAGAAGACCAAGTACTAAATGAAGAATCTTATGCTATGCCAGAGTCAGAATCCGATGACGATGATGCATCTACCAAACATATCCCAAAGCCGTCTGAGGATGTCGATTGGTTTGATGCATACATTTCGGGTGAACACTTGAAAACCTCTAGAGTTGCACCATCTAAAGATATGACTCAAAACTGGATCACCAAAGATAAACCGCAAACTCCTGAACCTTCATGGTCCATTCCTGAATCTGATTCGATGATCCCTGACAACAATTGGGCAACCACCATCACGACTAACTATGAAGCTCTAACAGAAGACTCTCTTCTTCACATCACATAGGATATGGGAAGCTTTATGAAGTGGTTTTGTGAGAAGAAGGGAATTTCGTCACTCACTCCTAAAGATCTTGAAGGCCAAGCGTTTGAAATCGTCAAAGTCTTCCACTCTGATGCTAATCAGCTTCAATATCAGATGGAAGAATGCCATAAAAAGCTGAATGATCAAGTCAGTGAGCAGATCAGTCATTTTGATGTTAACTATCCTCTTCCTCTCGATGGTGAACCAGGACAATTGACAATCCAATCACAATTCTTCTTCAACCATGACCTGGATTATCTATGTGCTCGAACTGTAGACATAAAACCAGCTTTATCGATTTCTAAGATGAAAGCAACTACCTACACAGATCCGGGTCTTGAGCAGATGGTACCTGATCAATTCTGGGCAGACAAAGAACAAACGTATGACATTGCTGCCTCATATGGCATTTCTCATTGGTGGTTCAAGAAGAAATTCTACATTGATAGACATGGTGCTGAAAAGAGACGCAAAGCTTTTCGATCCAAGCTGCGTATTCTAAGTGTGATCAGTGTGGAGATCTTCTCAATCTACGGATATGACTATCTAAAGAAGATTGTTCTTAGAAGAGCTCACTTGAAAGACTATGTTATAGAAGAAAACGACTTCAAACATTTCTTTGCCAAGTGACTTTGAAGATCTCTATCTTCTGAACCTTCAAGGACACCTTGACCATCTACCTGTTCATGAGAAGAATGCTCTTTCTACTGCTGTCAATCTTTGGATCAGTGGCTTGGTCATTCGACAAAGAGTTGGGGATTTTCAACTAGGCGTGGAAAGCTACCAGACTCAAGTCAATCTAACAAGACCATAATGGGAAGCCTCAGGACATGAATTTCGTCACGACTATACAGTGATTGATAACCCCAGAGCAGTCCTCTTTACCGATAGATACGGGACAAGAATGCTAATGAGGATATGCAAGCTATACAAATTCAGTGATGGTACACTCAAGATGGTTGAACAAGAATTGAATTCAAGGGTGAAGGAAATCAAAATTGACTTGAAGCCATGGAACAAAACAAGATTCTGGTCTGAACAGGATTTGAAGAGGTGTGAAGAGTTTGTTGCTGCAATTGGTAGAAGACTTAATGTTGGGAATTACAAGTTTGAGTTGATAAAGACAAAAAGAATGAAACAAGAGGGACTTAATATGACAAGAAGGAAACCTACTAAAAGATGGAAGGGCTTGCTTGCAATGAAAGTTTTATTATTTAGTCCTTATCCTCTAGTATATCATAGGTGTATAATTAAGTCTTCCATAATGTAGTCGACTAAAAGGTGTGTGTTTAGCCTAGACGTTAGGGGAGAACGTCTAGGGTATTAGATTTAGATTAGTGTGTCCTAGACGTGTTCCTATAAACGTCTATATTAGAGTATTAGTTAATGGTGAATAAAAACCTTGTGTCAATAACAAAGTATTGTTTTATTCGAATAAAGAAAAGATCTTTGTGCATCAACTCACATTATGTTAGAGATGTTATCACGTGGAAATAAGGTAAGTGATCCTTCGTTGAATTTTTTGAAAGTCTTGGTAAATTTTTAAGTTCTGCCTATGCAAGGTATGTGCTCGATTTTTCAAGTTTTGTATGCAGTGATGAAATCTTGCTCCTTCCCAACATGATTTTTTGATTTAAGGGAAGTTATTGTTCACACACACAGGAAGAAGTTTATTCTTAAAGGATTTAAAAGGCTCAGATTAGATTTATTGAAGAATTGATTATGATTATTTATCATTTATTTGAAGGTGAAGTGGAATTACTTGGTTTGTGTTCTTATCATCTAGCTAATCTAGCAATGTGTTATTTTTCTTATGATGCTCTATGCACACATTGGCTATCACTTGAAGGAGTTACATTGTAGTATACTAGTTGAGGATTCTTTTCCGGTCTACTTATATTTTGGTTAAGTATGGAATAGTAAAGATTTAAGACACAAGTTTTTCTACTATCAAATTTGTTATATTTGGTTTTCTTCACAAAGTGAGGGATTTTGAAGAATCAAGAAGATGGTTAACATATGGTTTTAGAGGAAGCTTATTGGTTTAACCATCTACATGCATGTCTATTGTTGATCATTATTACTACTCCTAGAAGTTATCCATTTTTCCTATGGTGCGTAATGAAAGCATTGGACGACTTAGACGGGTGGTCAAGATCATTATTAGCATCGTTCCCTATTTGGATAATAACAAAAAGGGAAGAGATGTTTGAGTGACATGGCATGGATTAAGGGGAAGACAAAGAAGACATTTGTTTCATTCACATATTTCTCTAAGGGAAGTTCGTTCAAGAATGGTTTTGTCATTATCAACTAGAGGAAGATTGTTGGGAATTACAAGTTTGAGTTGATAAAGACAAAAAGAATGAAACAAGAACTCCTACTAAAAGATGGAAGGGCTTGAATGAAAGTTTTATTATTTAGTCCTTATCCTCTAGTATATAAAGAGGACATAGGTGTAGGAATTAAGTCTTCCAATATGTAGTCGACTAAAAGGTGTGTGTTTAGCCTAGAAGGAGAACGTATTAGATTTAGATTAGTGTGTCCTAGGCGTGTTCCTATAAGCGTCTAGAGTGTTAATGGTGAATAAAAACCTTGTTCAATAACAAAGTTCAATAAAGAAAAGATCTTTGTGCATCACGTTTGTTATCGTGGATCTTTTAATAAGGTAAGTGATCGATGAGTTTTTGTTACATCTTGTCTCATTGCTCTCCAAGGTACAGATATGCAGTGCATTTTGATGAAAGTCTGCTCCTTCCCAACATCTTGCTCATGCTTTATTACGAAAAGATTTTTGATTTAAGGGGAAGTCGAGTATGATTTTTGGACACACAAGGGTTATTGTTCAGGAAGAAGTTTATTCTTAAAGGATTTAAAAGGCTCGTATTAGATTTATCGAAGATGATTATTTATCACTTATTTGAAGGTGAAGTGGAATTACTTGGTTTGTGTTCTTATCATCTAGCTTGTTGAATCTAGCAATGTGTGATTTTTCTTATGATGCTCTATGCATTTATCAAAGGAGTTACATTGTAGTGTTTCTCATACTAGTTGAGGATTCTTTTCAAGGGATTGCGGTCTACTTATATTTTGGATAAGTATGGAGTTCCGTGGATAGTAAAGATTTAAGACACAAGTTTGAGAAATGTTATATTTGGTTTTCTTCACAAAGTGATCATTAAGGAGCTTGATTTTGAAGAATCAAGAAGATGGTTAACATATGGTTTTCTTATTGTTAAATTTTCTACATGCATCACTCAAGGGAAGTGTTTGATTTTTACTATTGTTGATGTTGAAGTTTTCTACTGTTTTGGATCCATTTTCCTATGGTGCGTATGGGTGGGCGATTTGATTGGACGACTTAGATTGGAAGTTCGTGGTGGTCAAGATCATTATTAGCATCGCTGTTTGAGTGACATGGCATGGATCAAAGGAAGACATACTTGTTTCATTCATGGTGAGATCCACGATCTCAATTTCTCTACGTCTAGGAAGTTCGTTCAAGAACATTATCAACTAGGGGGAGATTGTTGGGAATTACAAGTTTGAGTTGATAAAGACAAAAAGAATGAAACAAGATGGACTTAATATGACAAGAAGGAAACCTACTAAAAGATGGAAGGGCTTGAGAAAGTTTTATTATTTATTCCTTATCCTCTAGTATATAAAGAGGACATAGGTGTAGGTTTTTAATTAAGTCTTCCAATATGTAGTCGACTAAAAGGTGTGTGTTTAGCCAAGAACGTCCCTAGGCGTGTTCCTATAAGCGTCTATATTAGAGTATTAGTCCTTGTGTCAATAACAAAGTATTGTTTTGATTATTCAATGTTTATTATCTTTGTTATTGATCCCTAGTGAGCTTATAAATGATCTTATCACTTAAGGCATCGACCTTGAAAGTTTTGTGGGAGGTACACTTCGAGAAGGTCACTACAAACAACTTCAAAGAACTGAATGAAGATATCTTCCTGGAGAAGTTTTGTTTTGTATTATGATGTATGTGTAATGTGGTGATTGTATTATGAACAACTATAACTATGATGTATATAGTAGTGATAGGTTATGGCTTAGAGTTCGTTCTAAGAGGAACTTAGGAGTGTCTCATTTGATGATTTTTCTCCAACAAATTGTTCTTACATATTTAAATCACTTGAGATCCAAAATCTCAAAAGATTTGAAATTTTCGATCGGGGAGAAAATGTGATATAAATATGAATCGATAAAAGGTGAATGATCTGCTCTCCCACTAAGTCTCGAAGCACATATTGAGGAGGAGCATTTCAAAACAAACTATCAAGGTATAAAGATTTCTATGTTTCAACATATTTGATTGATTTTCTAAATGGCTATATGATCGTGAATGTGCTTCTAAGAACTCTTTCCTCGTCGTGCAAAACAATTTCATAAATCACATGCACATATTGAGTGGGAGCAAATTTTTGAAAACCACATCCTTTCCCAAATATATCTTCAACAAAGTATGAAAAATACGAATTTTTGATCGGGAAAGTGATGTTGATATCTTTTAGAAATTTTCGATTAAAGAATCGAATCTTTCATTCTTAAATCTGAAAGTTTCAAGTCCTCTTGCCTCCATATGCTAAAACCATTTCAAATATATATGATGCACATGTTGAGGGGGAGCTTTATCTAAAAATATCAAAAACAATTCAGGTACAAAATGTTTTGATCATGTATCACAGGTACTTGGATTGATTTTCAAAAGGTTTTCAATTGGTTTCTATGGAAGAAGAACAATACCAAAAGACTGACCAAATTTACTTTATGTACGGAGTTACAAGGATGGTTAGGTTAGGTATTCTTTCCCACGATCCCGCCAGAGCCGGAGGGATCTACCCAGGTACAATCCACTAGATAGTGTAGAAGTCCTTAGGAATGATGAAAAAAAGGAAAAAGTGATAATTGGGAAGTGTGCTTGGTGAGGCTGAGGCTAAGCTAATGGAATAAACCCAACAAGGTTCTAGTTATGAAGTCTCGGTAAGCATTGAAGGGGTTGAAGAATCAAAAAGAATTGAATGAGAAAAGCGTGAAAAGAAATAGCCCTCCATTATTTCAACCTTAGAGGCGGCAGGGTAAAAGGGTTCCGGGTTCAATACATACGCTATTGGTGGTTACTAAGGTAACACCGGTATTGAAGACAAGACGTCATGGACCCAGGACGACCGCACCTAACTTCCCAATCTACTCAAGTTCCTCTTAAAAGGGCTTGTTTCATTCTCACGGGGAACCTACATAATCTATCGACTTTCTCCTAGAGATAATTGATATTGAAGAAGGAGACCCTCTCCCTAGTCTCCGGCATAGGAACCAAATGTGCATGATTGAGTCTAGAGCCACAAGATCATCAATAAATCTCATTAGGACACTGTCAATGAAGACTCTCTGTTTCACACAATGTGGAAAGAGAGAATATATTTTAAGAGTCCTACGCATTATCCTTGTGGTATTGCCAGAACATCTGAGTGATATGCAAACATATTCACAATGAAGATGGAAAGCCTTCTAGAGCCAACATCAAACAAGCTCTTGGTAGGTGGCATGTGAGATCTATCCAATAGATCAACCATGTGACAACTGAATAGAAAAAATGGGGCGATTCAAAATTATGAATCAATCCTGGTTCAGGTTATGGATTGACGGATGCCTTTGAAAAACCGGTCGTTGTGCCTAAAAATTCTTTTCTCTAGCACATCGAATGTGTATTAATTTTTCAAAATTAAAAGGTGTTTATGATTGATAATTGATTTACCATAAAACCTTCGTTGTATTGCAAAACCCTTTATATTAAGCAATACATGGTTGTTTTTCAAATCATTTTTTCATCAATCAGTGAATCTCAATTTCTTTGGTTCACTCACTCTGTGTTGTCTTCTTTGAGACGTTCCGGTTTGAGAACAGCTAGAGCAAAATGAAACCCTCAAGGAGATTCTTCAAAATTATACCGATCACAGTACTTGAACTGATCAACGGGAACCGTGGTAACGTGTACCTCAATTCAACGAAAGTGATCAAAGACACTTTCGTAAGCTTTATTGCTAACTATTGTATGTACACGACGTTTGCGGTGATCGAATGGAGAGTCAATCCATAGCCGCATGCTCACACAACACATTCATTTCTATAGAAATCATGATAAGTGCATCAACGACTCTGATATTTTCACTCCATGCTTCTGGTACGCTGCTGCAAATATCATGAATCATCTAAAGCTTCCGATACTCTGATGAGAAGATATCATGATCCAGAATGTGAGCATGTCGGTCCAAAAGTCACAACATCACATTATGGCAACACAACAAAGGATGTGTCAGAGATCTATGATGGCTGATGATCTCAAAGCAGGCTCAAATCTATCACCAAAATGTGGATCAGCTTTAGAACCTCTACTTAATGTATAAAGTAGTTGGACTATGAAGAAATCTCCACAAAAACACAAAGTCTGAATAGTTTGATGTATTGAAGTGAAGTCTACGAGCTCAAGACTGAAGAATAAATAGAATGCTAGGATGCAAAAATTGTAAATCATGGGGTGACCTCCCTTAGGGGGAGATTGTTAGGAATTGGAAATTCTATAAGTGAAGCATCGGTCACCCCAAATATAATCTAGCTTAAGATAGCTCGTAGACATATCGTTTATTACGTTATTTGTTAGTTAGTTATTAGCATAGTATAGTGTAGTGTAACACCGTGGAGGAAGGACGGGTCTTTACCCATTGTATGCCTGATCCACAGCCCGAAGGAGGGCGTAATACTTTGTATAAATAGCCCTCTCCCCACAAGGGAGAGGGTTGGATGTTCATTTGGAATCTAACCTTCCATGTGTTTCTCTCACTAGAATATCCCATTTTCTCTCTCTAAAACCATATATTCATACGCCCATATTTATTATATTGATGTGTTTGTGAAATCCAATATGTTACACATACATATCGGGTCAAGTATAATTTCAAGTTAATCTAAAACCATAACATGTAAGCATAATTATACTAACAAAAGTAATCATGAACACAAATTCTTGAGATCTATAGTAATTTTAAGTTAATTTAATACTTCAGAATTATGATTATTATCATATAACCATAATTATGTTGACTAAAACATGTAGTCAAATGTTGAAGTATCTTTACAATATATCATGACATTTGAATGTGGTAGGGCAACAAACATCTAACGCGTTCAAGTCCTAGTAGAATCATTATTAGAATGTAGTAGGGCATTAAACATCTAACGTGTTTAAGTCCTAGTAGAATTATTAGTTTCCTTTACCTTGCGGTCAAGAGATACCAATAATGTTGTTGTTCCTTGCACACACTTTGAGATTTCTCCCACTTGTGTAAGGTACAACATCATATTATGAAAACAAACAACTCGTGATTGATTGTTCAAACAATATGATAGTGTCATGGATATCATAAGTAGTTTTAGAACCATAACCTTTATTAAGGAATTGTGGATTATTATTCTATACAACAGGAAGGAAACGTGTTATCTTATAAAATAAAATGCAATTTTCCTTTAAGCAATGGTTGTTCATATTTGCAAAGTAATGAATTATTTCAAAGCAAGTTTGAAATGAGATGGGTGACTGACAGGAAATAAATCCCGTAGCTCCCACTGAAATTAACAAAATTACATGAATGTTATTTCAGTAATAAAATGCAATTGCTCCCACTGGATTTGTCAACATTGTAAGTGTTACATTTCTAATAGAAAGCAAATGGCACTTTTATATACTTTCCCATTCTCTTCGAATGCCTACGAGTAACAATGTACTTAGGTATTGAACAGAGTATATGAAGTTCTACTTATGTAGATAATGGACCAGCCATTGATACATTCAGTTAACTTGAATCTTTAGTATGCAATTCCTCCTTTATCTTCTACAAAGCCCCAAGGGTATTTAGCACTTTAGGAATAATCAAGAGTCCAATAAAATTACCTAGCGAATATTCTAGTAATTTCTTTACTCTTTGCAGTTTAAACTCATACATCGTGACAAGTGCAGGATGTCATTTATTTTGGTAGCTCTAAACACAATGTTTCCAGTTACACAAAATATTCTATCTTTCAATTAACTCTAGACCATAAAAGGGTAATGAAAGATCATAAGTGAGTTTAATAATTTGTAATCCTATCTTAGTTTGTCAACTAAGGAGAAAAGATAGGAATAAGTCTCACTCTTCTTACCAGGAAAAGAGACTAAGTTTGTCTTTAAAAAAAACAACTTTGTTTACGAATTATGTTGCAATAACACAATTAATTAGAACATAAAAAATTCAATAATAGTATTTTCGATAATTACATTCTTAAAAGAATTAACTACCCAATTAATTATTAATTAAGACTAAGATCCATCTTGCACTCCCACTTAATTACCAAAGGTCTGACCATGGCGTATAAAAATAGGACAATAGGTAAGCGACGAGCGTTAATTGCATAATGCAACTCTCAGATTTATGAGACCGATCAAGACATTCGTAGACAAGTAATAATGTCATGAGCATGTTTAGTTCTCATCTTATGCCTCGGGTTCAAGGTCTGACCAAGCCAACTCGAAATAAGTCGACCAAGTATGGACGTGTAAAAATAACCAGAGGTCTGACCTAAGCGAAATAATCACCATGGGTTGGAAAGGCCCTGAGGTCTGACCAGAAAAGTCAATTCAAATGCATGTGTTCATAGTTAGATGGCATAGACTTAAAATTAACAAATAGGTATGCACATAAATGTGGTAAAAGTCGTGTACAAATAAGCATGCAAAACAACTTTGAAACACTTATTTTAAAAACTTTTGGTAATGACACTGTAGTGATCATCATGGTTCACGGTATCTCCAATCGAACTCACAGGGAGGCAGAGGACCAGGTAAGCGCTGAAGCAATAACCTAGACATCCTTTCGGTGTGACTATGCACACCTCTTTAAACCCCCTTTTAGTTTGTTCTATTGGGTGAGCCGTACATCCCAAGTGTCCATAGCGTCTAGTTTTTAAATTCTTGAAAACGTGTTTCAATATATCAGGTCACTTTATTTTACAAAAACGATTTTCCACGAATCAAATAGAAGGTCACAATGAGCATGATATTTAGGCATGTAAATAAAGACCCATATTAATGTTATGGTTACAATATGGATTATTCCATATTGCATAGAATTAGGTGTCAAAGCAAGTAACAATAATGCACATAATGGAATCACAAACATATAATCATAAACATCAATATATAACCACATATTGTTCTGAGTTCTCTCGCAAGTCTTCCCCAAAAGGAGAACCATAAGACCGTCACTAGGTACGAAACCTAAATCGCCCCATACATCACAAAAGCAATTGAGTGGGTCTTGTGGCCGGAAAACACATAAAAAGCATGGCAGACTTAATTAACAAGTAATTACGCTATTTTATGTATTTAATAAACAATATGTAATTCTAATTATCAATATAATTCTAATTAACAATTAATTAATTCTAATTTAACCCTTAATTCTAATTAACAATTAATTCTAATTAACAAATTAATTCTAATTAACAATTTAATTTAATTTTTGTGTGTCATGTTATTTTTTTTATTAATAATTGACAAGTATTCCATATAGTTGTCAAAACAAAAATAAAACGAATAACTAAATTAGTTTCATGCAGCCTTTTAAATATGTTTATTAAAAGAAATGTGTAACCCATAATCGCAAAAACGAGATGGCTCGTGATGCCACTGTTGGGATTTAAGAACTACGTTAGCCAAGTAACGCATACGAGTACGCAACGGATATTGATCTAGTTATCGCAATTAGGTTAACACGTATTAATAATCAATAATAGAATAAAAGGTAAATAAAGAAACTAACCTTTGGCGATTAATGCACCCAAGTGAACGGACAATAAAACCAATACGAAACCCAAGTATTTAACGTAGATACCTCTATGAGTATCACACACAAACACATAAACCGAGTACGTTCGATAAAGAGCTAGTCGAGAACGTAAAACCAATCAACCCTTGAATTCACTTGAATATTACACGAACAAGAAAACCCAAAGAACCACTTTTCTCTTTTCTGTCCGACAGCTAAAAACTGCCAAAGAAGCACTTTTAGTCTTACCCGATATCGGACAAAGCTTGTCCGATATCACCCCTTTTCTGTCCGAGAAACAGTCACAACCAGAAACCAAATAATCTTTTCTGCTGCTATTCGTAGACCAGGAACCAGCAGTAAAAAAAACTCCAATTAAACTCTAAACCCTTGGATCAAAGTATAACGCAAGTTTAGAACTTAAACAACTCAAACAAACCTTAGTCAAGTTGTAAACAAGACGAATAGGAATATGAGCATAAAGCTAATATTGATTTGGAATAGTTTTTTCTGTAGTTTACTTTTAGGGATAATCTATACATTATATATAAGAGGAAGCATGCCACATAAAATGCCACTTGGCATCCCATAATGCCAAGTCATATTTCCATGTCATCATTATATTTATGTGGCATTTTTTTTAATTTTTTTAAATGACATGTGGCATTTTAATTAATATATGTACATTTTTTTAATAAATTGTAAAATTCTTTTTTTTTTTTGTTATTTTTGAATTTTAAAATTTTTTTATTAAAAAGAAGACATTTGTTGGAGTTGAACTTGGGTTATTCATGTGTTTTGTAAACAACTTACCACTAGAGTAAATTGCTTTTTGATTTATATCTTTCAAATCAATATAAATAAGGAGATTATATAAAAATTCTGGAATTTGTATTTTAGGTATGTATTTTTTGAAGATAACAATTAAAATAAATTATGATATATATTACTTAAAAGATAAATATACCATATATATGTTTAACCTATTTTTTTGTGTATAAATACACCCTAATATCTTATTCCTAAATATAATTATCCCTAAAAAGTATAATCGACTTTTTAGTTTTACAGGTGAAGAATATGACTTTTTAGTTTTACAGGTGAAGAATCCTGATTTTTTTTTGTCGAGTTTCAGTTTAACATTTTTTTTCCGACTTATAAGTGTAACAAGTTTTGCAGTTTTTTTAAATTATGATCAATCTTCATATGATTATGCTTTCATGTCGCACGTGATTAGAAGTGTATTCTTGCTCCAGTTTTTTTAGTTTAGGAGTGTTTGTAATTTGCTACTGCTAACTTTTGTCTCCTTATGGTTGTTTTGGATTTGCTTAAAAGTGTCACTTTGGTACCTTCGCCTTTTCCTAATTATGGGTGTTTGGGATTTGTTACAGATTCTTAACATACGATATTCTTAATCTTCACAAGTTTTCGATTAACCAGGTATGTCTTTTCAATTTCGAACACATAATATTATAGTTTCGTATGAATCTTTTGGCGGTGATATGTTTAATACGTGCTTCAATGCATTAGAAGTTTATGGACGAATGGTCGTCATTGAAATAATCTTATAGGTTAGTCACTCATAGCCTTTTTTAGATCAAGTTTCAATCTTTTTTAATGATAATTTGGCAGGTACAATATCATCTGGAATTACAGATTGCTTCCACAAACATAAGAAGAACCATCATTTGCAAACCTCAGGTTTATGGAGCATTCAGATACAATGATCCCGGTAACTTTAATATTCATTCAGCTATTTATGTGTTTCATTTGATGCACCAAAATTAGGTAAGTCACTCATAGCCTTTTTTAGATCAAGTTTCAATCTTTTTTAATGATAATTTGGCAGGTACAATATCATCTGAATTTACAGATTGCTTCCACAAACATAAGAAGAACCATCATTTGCAAACCTCAGGTTTATGGAGCATTCAGAGACAATGATCCCGGTAACTTTAATATTCATTCAGCTATTTATGTGTTTCATTTGATGCACCAAAATTAGGTAAGTCGCTCATAGCCTTTTTTAGATCAAGTTTCAATCTTTTTTAATGATAATTTGGCAGGTACAATATCATCTGGAATTACAGATTGCTTCCACAAATATAAGAAGAACCATCATTTGCAAACCTTAGGTTTATGGAGCATTCAGAGACAATGATCCCGGTAACTTTAATATTCATTCAGCTATTTATGTGTTCCATTTGATGCACCAAAATTAGGTAAATAACACAATATAATTTTAAGCTTCACATTTACTGTCTTTTATGAAAACATGTGCAGTTGAAATTTGTGAAAGCCATGGGAAAGTGGGTCAACTCATGATGGCGTCCTAAATAACTAAGTCCGTTTAACTATTTCCCCCATTTTTTTATTTTATTTTTATTTTTATGTGTTTTTGTTTTTTGGTCTGTCCCCAAGGTGTGGCCGATTTCGGATTCCTTTTCTCAAAATAATGCAGGCATAGCTACAATGTGGTTGCAGCCATGGACGCGTTTTGTACTGAAAAAGGCTGTAAACCTGGATAGGATCATAACTGCTGACTTTCACAAGCAAGGTTGATAAACTTCACTGACTATCCAAAAACTTTATGAAATAAATTAAAATGAACTTTTCTGATCAACTACTTAAAATGTTGCATATGGTTTGCAAAGATGATAAACTTCACTTACTATAAAGGCTGCTTAACTAAGGTATTCCTTTCTATTCGATAATTACCTAATAACATAATATTGGATTTTCATGCATCGACAATGTTGTTATTTGGCAGGAACTCAATCACAGTCCTACACTCCACCAATATATGCTGCTTCGTGCGATTTATTCTGAAGGATGAAAGTCAGTTGCAGTTGGAATGGATACCATGGATCTTAGACGTCAGATCATAATGGATGTTATTTCTCCCAAAACGGTACTATTTTTAATTTTATCTCCAAAGTGGTTAATTTAACTTTGGTTGATCTTCCTGGCCTTACAAAAGTTGCAATTAATTTAATTTGGTGTAGTTGTCTTCAATTGATGACCTGGTACAGGGTCGATGTTATGTTCAAGATTAATCGTTATATTTGTCCGATGGTTATTTTATCAATTGAAATGTGATTAATCTGTAAGTTTAGTTTTTCTATTAAATATCTATATTTGTACACAAAATGAGTGAAACCACTAAATCTGAGACCGAGGCTGATGATTTATTCATATATGTATACCTTTTGTCGGATATGCTTTTTTGGTGTTTGCGAAATTTAACTTTATGTTTTGTTGGAATGTTTAGGTGAATGCGTGGCACTTACTGTAATACGAGGGATGGGACTGAGGCTACATGGAACGACATAAGCAATGGAAATCCACTCTCCTAACTATTTACTTTTTTAATGAACACATTATTGCAACTTTTAATGTTAATGTTATATGTAGGCCTTACTCGGAACTGTATGGTCTGGTTGAGTTATACAACTTGGCAGAATATCCGTAGTCTTCTTCGAGATACGTAGTAATACTTTGGCATTGGCAGAAAGTATGAACGACACCGTTAAAGTTGCATGTTTTTTCCCATTATACAACCCCGCTAACCAACCTGTTTTGACAATAAACCTATGTCTACTTCCCTATGTTATGATAATAGGTAATGTGTTTTATGACATTTGGATTATAAGAGTAGTGGTATTGTGGAATAACCGTTCTCAACAAACTGACCCAGATTCGTATTCACTTTGGATTGTTGATACGACTACACTTTATACTTTATTCAGTTTTCGTACTTTTCTGGGCCGGTTTGGAGAAGACGTAGTTTCTGAGGACAATGATAGTAATCAATAGGTTTTGGAATGACTATTCAGGCGATTGTTGGCTAATTGGTGTTTAGCTGTGAGTCGTGTGATTGCTGACTGCAATCTAGGTTGGTGAAACTGTAAAGGAGCAAACAACTCTAAAATATTTGTACATTAGGATTAGTGGTAAGCCCCTTATCTTATTGATAGAGCTTAAGCAGCTCATCGGAAGGGAATACATGTTCCTTGACTTAAGGGGTGTAGTACTTGGTAGAGCCTTGGCCGGGTAAGAATCAAGGAGTTAGGGCAATGGGTTGTTTCTTTTCACACATCCTAAATAGAAATTGATCTAACATGTTAAAGAGGGAATACCAGTTCCCTGACTTAAGTTAAGAGGTGAAAGACTTCATACTTCTGTATGTTATTAGAGGCCATGTTGTCTCTTTTGTTGTTTCATAGACATTTTTATAAAGTTCCATTCTGCTTAGAAGACTGTCGATGAAGTTGCAACCATAATATCGATGTGCTTATGGTTGGTAAACGATATAGATATCTTGGATACACACCGTCTTTACACATCTGAATTATGCTCACCTAGATTGCTACTCTTGGTGGAGATGTATTACATAGCTGATTGTGCTAATTTGTTGTTTCAAAATTTTAAGCATCTCAAATTCTCAGTCAAAAGCTTTTTCTGCAACGAGAGTGAACCAAGCATGGTTAATCAGATAATCTAACATGATTCTATGAATCTATTAATGTAATACCATATTTCCCTGTTTATTATATTATGCCATATTTCCTGGGTCAGTGATATATATAGCAGCCCTCTCCCTTTCAACAAGTCTAATGTTTGATGACTCTTTTTTTTTCTGGTGCCATTAGGATCAGTGGTCACAAAGTTGGGAGGCCAGGAGCGTCATGAGAAGGTATTTGATTGTTTTCTTATTTCTTGATTTCGGTCTTTGGTGAGAATGTATAAGAAATTATTACATTTTTCAAATATCAATTATAAAAATTGTAGGATCCTGGAACAATCTGGCTAAACGTTATCAAGAACTTTGAGAGGATGGAAGTCTGTTAGAAGCTGATGTGGCATTCTCTTTCTTAATGTCCTGCTATAAAATTGCACATCAGGTATTGCTTTGATTACTTTGAGTTCTTAAAGTGGCACTGTTGGAGTTTGAGTGGTATTCATTAGAAGCAAATGCCCGTTCTTCATGACCTGCAAACAACAATCCCATACACCCTCTTAAGCTAATAAATAATCTTTAGTATACGAATATAACTGTTTATTTACTTGGTTTTCTGATCTGTGTCTAGATATTTAAATGTTAGACCTTATGTTTAATATGAACCATTTCATTAGAAATTTTATAACGTTTGAGTCCAATAATTACTCCTAAAGAGATAACGTTAACTTTTTGTTCGCTACTTTTATTTGTTACATGTATGTTCATTTTTAAAGCCATCTTCATGGGTTCGGCTCTCTTGAAGTGCATCCACAAAGTCTACCCAAACCGGGCCCGGGAATGACATAAAGTATATAATGTAAATGATTAAACGGGTGGCAAATGAATTTAATAACTCGGATAAAAAAATTGGGTTTGCAGGTTGGCATCACCCGTTTTCACCCATACTTATAAATTACTACCTGTTTTCACCTGCTACTGTAGTATTGGTCCATGTTCTGAAATGTACTTATACATTACCTCTTTCCATCTTCAGAAATGCACAGACGAGACAACTTTCCCTGCTTCTTGCTATATAGAGCGTGCGATAGATAGGCGAGCGGTCAAGAAGTCCAGATTATAAATCTCTAATGAAACACGCGGTTAGTCCAAGCCGTTTAAGAAAGGTTTATCAAACGTGTAAAAGATCAAATAGTGTGAAATACATATAATGTAACACTTCTAAATATATTCAAAATCACCTCTAAGATGAAAGTTTCTGAATCATGTGAACTGCTCTTATTATTATGACAGTTTGTACTGGACGGCATAACAGTTTGTGGAACTGGTATTATTGATACACGAGGCTCGGGATGATGGACCATCGACTCAGGCATTAAACCAACTGTAAGAACTACTAAAGGTAATTACTACTTACTTGGAGTGGGAGTTCTTGAGGTGCCTGCAATGGATTTATGCTGCCTAGAATTTATATCTAGAGATAGGTCACTGCATATATCAAATTACATGCATTTAGCGTCTAAATTTTTGGGGCATTGCCAAGTTTTTTAGGTGTTACATTCTAACTTATTGACAAGTGGACATGTTTCTGCTGCATTTCCTGTTTTACTCAGTGGCCCTACCGTAACCATTCCACTAAACTCCACACTAGCCGAATAGGTAATCATGTTTCACCTTGGCAATTCCATAACTACAGAATAGGTTAGTGGACCAAGAATGGGCAAAAGAAAGCTGATCTAGCTCATCTTCAGGCGACAGAACATTATCTATCTTGGGTTCGTTCATGATCTCATGATGATATACTTTGTAGATGGGGTAGTGGTAAAGAGGACAAGTACTTTGCTCGGCTTAGGAAAAATGTAATTTCAGTCTATGAGACTGAAACTTTTAGTCTAATTGATAAGGAATCCATTAAAGTTGAAAATGTGATGGACTTCTGTTGGTCTCCTACTGATCCTATTTTTTCACTCTTTGTTCCTGAACAAAGCGGCGGAAATCAACTAGCTAGAGTGAGTTCTCAATGCAGTATTCTTAATAAAGATGAAATAGTTTTTTGAATCAACTTCTTGCTGGATTTTGTTAAGGTATTTGCTAACGGGTGAAAATAGGTTGTGTTGACCCGAAAGTACTCATTAGCTGTATATTTTTTCTTTTTTAAATAAGTAGTCCATCAAATATGATAAGTAAAATATGATTATCTCACTCATAATATAATATATCGAATAATGTAATTTATGAGGTTGTATGAATTATAAATTTTTTGTTGAACTACTTTCTACACGTTTGGATGTCTTTTTTGTAAACATTTTTACCCTTTAGAGATAAAATGTAACCCTAATCATAGGGCACTATCTGGAGGCCTGAATATTGTGTGTTGGCCTGGAAATCATAGAATGTTGAGGTAGATGAGAAGGGAGATTTGTGAATAACAAGTGAAGGTAGAGGTTGCCATAGGAAAACTTTGATCAAGTACATAAGGTGAATGATTGTTGTTTAAGGTGGTTATTATGGAATGAGATGTTTTTTAATGGTGAAAGATGTGTGTATTTTTACTAAAAGATTAAGGATGCAAAAAATGGTGTAGTTGATAACATGAAGTAGGTGTCATAATAAGAGTTAGCATACTAAACTTGTGCCGTTACATTCTAAACAACTACTAAAAGGTGACCTTCACAGATAATAAAAGCATAAAACCACTCTGATCCTTTTGCACATGCCAACTATAAAAACATTGCTAAAACGAAATGGGACTCAAGTTGTTCAAAATATAACGAGAGCTCCTATTGCATGAGGTACGTCACTATTAAGTTATCAGTACCATTCTTGAATGACTGCGCAAGTTATCAGTTCCATTCCAAACATAGCACATCAGATAGTTGTTGATATTTATTGTGCTAATATGACTTGGTTAGCTGTTGATCCTATATATCCCAGTAAATGTATTTTGTTTGATATATTTACTGATCCATATTGTTATTTTTGTACTCCCCTTACCCTTATTTATACTGTATCCTCACCTATGGAAAGGTTTGGTGAATGCAGATAAAATATTATATAGTACATAGTTAATATAGTCACCACTATAGGTTAGCCTGATACAATTTACATCAATTGTTTGGCGATCGTGTTGCAACTTATTTCTCTACATAATGTATGACTGTCTTTGCATGATGCTCGAACTCATTCATTATAGGTAGCTTTTACTAATTCAGTTATGTTTTCACTTTTAATGTATATTTGTGGGATTAAGGGAAGATATGATAAATCTCAAATCTATATCTCGACAGGTAGAATCTATAAATTTTTGTATCACATTGCTTTCTTAGTAATGGCTACAATATTATGTATTTTAGTTTGATGATCAATGATGGTGTAGTCTGCTTCTTTGCTTTTAGATACAATAGATATAGTTATGCCCTTCTTTATCATTTGTACCTATCATACACACAAACACAAAATAAACTATTGACAGATATTTTATGATCATAATGGCATAAGCTGGAGTCTAACACCCTTACTTTTTATTGCAGAAAAGGATCCCAAGAGGAAGACTTTGTCTAAAGAGCTTGAGGAAGAAGAAAATCTTTTGAAGCAGTGTATAGAGGAACTTAAAGTTGTTGAAGCAAATAGAGTTGCTCTTGTGTCACAGCTGTGATGCCTTAAATGAGGTATGATAACGATATCAAATACCTTATTATATATATATATATATATATATAATCTAGATAAAATAAGATCAAACTTAAAGTTGTTAAAATGAGATCCAACTAAAATTTGATAGCTCTCTCTTACAACAAACATAATTTTTATTAACTAAAACTAAAATTGTTGATAGATTTCTTTTAAAATTTACGAATCTAGGTGATACACTTTGATTAGAAGTGTAATGCTGTTTGTATGTGTATCGATTTTGGAATATTTATTAGTATAATGTGTATCACTAATCCAAACTCATGTATCATTTGGTTATTAGTTGCTAAAATGTTAATTTATATTAAATGTTATTATATATGTGTATATTGCTATATTTATAAATGTTTTAGTATGATCTTATAAATTTGATATTAACTATATATATATATATGTGTGTGTGTGTATATATATATATATATATATATATATATATATATATATATATATATGCCTCAAAGACTTGGCTTTTGGGATATTAATAACCCACATTTGGTTCACTAGGTGATTACTTAATGTATGTTATCTTAAGTATTAGACATATTGTTTCATTCTTGACTTTTACATATAAGTTTTGCTTTTATAGCTACAGCTAAGAAAGCTAAGTCACTTGGGATGTATTAACAATTAATCTTAAAAACATGGGTGTAACATCTTGGAATGACAGTCATTTGCTGAATAAATCTTTATGAAACCTTATTGTCACAGTGGTGATTATCGTTACCATTCGTATTATATAGACAAAGTTTAAATCAGATCTAAGCCAATAGTTATGGTCACGATTCTCATGTAGCAATGCTACTTGGAGCCGCTAAGCTGCTGCAAGCCAAGCGACATGAACTCAAGGTAACTTCCGTACTTCGCATAATTTAACAGGTACAACCTTTGGAGCATGAAACTTACGATTCTGCTTTTGACTCTTATAAGGTTACAATAAAGCTGGTTTTCAGCCAGGCGAAGAGGGTTTCGCTGGAGCTTACCATATGCTAAAACACAATGCACTTGACAACATCAAAGCTGCCTTTGCCCTTCATGTTCTGCCTCGATATCCAGTGGGTGTTGTAGCTTCTAGGTCAGGAGCAGTGTTAGTTGGTTCTGGTAACGGTTGCTATATAGTGGAGTGGATTGAATTTCATTTTTTCCCGGGTATTTGAAACTTCAAATTTTCCATATAATATTTAAAACCCTTCCTTAACCGGTGTCAATACTATCGACCATCTTTCAAATATGAATGATTACTATTGCCTTCTTCACTCACTGAATAGAAACATTTTGCAATTTTGTTACAGGTGGCATCAAATATCTTTAAGAATTTTGAAATTTTCCTAAATCAATTTCAGGAGATCCTTCTCGACAAGATTCACACTTCTTTCTTATAAGACATTATCATTAAGGTTCATCATTTAGCGGTTTTTTAGATTCAATTATAGTCTAGGTTAGAGTTAATTTTCAATTTACATGTTTTCACAAAAAGTCAAAATCCAAAAACAGTCTTCTGTCAGTCCAGTTTTCAGCTTATTTTCAAGTTTATCTAGGTTTTAAAACTGCTTAATTTTTTATTTATTGCAATCTCTGGTTATCCAACTTTTTCAGTTTTTAACTTATGTGGTCTATAATTGCCTTTTGCTCAGCTTAATTTGGCTTTGAAGAAGCTGGTTCACACAGATTTCACAAAAATGCAAAAAGGTTAAAATATGATATGTCCAACCCAGTGTTTTCACAAGCCCTTAAATAAGCTCAAATAAGTTCCCAATAAGCTCATTTTTAGCTTTTAAGCTCTTTGCCAGCTTGTCATTAATATTCAGTTGATTAGGACTTATAGCTTATTATGGTGTAGCTTGTGCACTAGCTGGAAGTAGGCTACTTAGGACAGTTTGGATTTCCTTTTTATACTTAAGTGCTTATTCTGATTTGTGCTTAAATAGCTTATTCTGCTTTTAAATAGCTTGATGCAGGTTCTTTGGCAATCCTCTTCCTATTTTGATTGGTAAGGATGGTGCAGATGTTCAACTTATCGAGTATGTTGAAGAACTAAAAAGGCATTCAAGAGTCGAGGTTTGTTTGTCTTTTATCAGTTAACCTACTGAAGAGGCTTGATCTGTAAACACAACTATCTCCTGACAGTGATTGTTAATTTTAATGCCAATGTGGTTATGAATGGAAGCGCCCAGGGTTAGTCTATCTGGTTACCTTTCAAAGATTCCAGAAACTTAATAATTTATAATTTAAATACATATATTGATCGTGTGTTTTATGAAATGGACAGGATGATTATAACAAAGTTAGACCGTTGAGTTATCGTGGGGCTGATGTTTTCATTCTGGCATTCTCCATGATCAGCAAACCCAGCTATGAAAACGTCTCCAAGAAGGTAAAGAATATCTCATTCTTCATGAGTTTCAGACTGGCTCTAATTATTTGGACATAATTTTGACGAGTTTTTTCCCCTTCTCCTCAGTGGATATGAGGATTGAAGCATTATGCCCCTGGTGTCCCAATCGTTCTGGTGCAACTCTCATTACCACTACTGAAGTGCTAATCTTATACAAAAATAAGTACATTCAAGATAATTATACATGAAATGCTTATTATGAAAAGTAAACACACGGCATGCCTCTAGACTCATTAACAGAATATATAATGTAAAAGTCTTGGTAAATTTATATGTAAAAACCCATGTATGACGATTTTTATATCTTGAATTGTTATTTGTGGTGGTTATTAATTACTGACTATGAAGTTTAAGTATATCGAGTAAGTATATTGTTTATGCAGTACGCTCACGATGTTCAACACTTGTGCAATGAAAAAAGTGACATAACCTACGCGATATGCTATCGGGTATGTTATTATTAATAAAATATTTTTTTTGGTTAATAACCTTTTAAAGCACTATATTTGTCAAGAATGTTAGTTCTGCGTAGCGAACTAGAAAAATAACTCTTTTAGACATTAATGTTGACATTTTTGTCTTTCTTTAAGTATTATGACTATTTTACCCTTTCTGAATTTTTTTCGAAATACCTTTTTTTCGAATTTTTTTTTCAAAATACTTTTTTTTCGAAATTTTTGTTCCAAATTTCTTTTTCTATTTTTTTTCGAAATTCTTTTTTTTTTGAAATTTTTTTCTGAAATAGTTTTTTTTAGAATTTTTTTTGTGACATGCGATTTTTTATTTTAATTTTTTAGATAAAAAAAATTTTGAAATTTTTTTTTTAAATTTCTTTTTTTTTTTTTGAAAAATTTTTCGAAGGGTAAAATGGTCATAATACTTAAAGAAAGAAAAAAATGTCAACATTAATGTTTAAAAGAGTCATTTTTTTAGTTCACTATGCAGAACTGGCATTCTTGACAAGTATAGTGCTTTAATAGGTTATTAGCCCTATTTTTTTATGCTGACAAATTTTCACACGCCCTATACATCCTATATCACACTATCTTACAAATGTATCCAACGAGACTTGAAATCGCAACCTCTTGCTTGATGGGTACACTTACATACCACTAGGCCAAAGGCATTGGGCTGATCACATTTTTCTAATCGCAATTGTTGTAAATGCACTCGTGAATTATTGTTAACCAATGTAACAAATCCTCATTATTATCGTGCTTAAAAAAAATGTAACAAATCCCCGACTGTGCTTTGGAGAGACCACATAGACATTGGGTATTTTCTTCTTTCTTCTGTTGGCTATTTAATGTATATTTACTGAAGCTAAGCAACCGGAGCTAAGTGTCACATTGGACAGTGAATCAGAAGCAAGGTTGAAAAAGCAAATATCGGATGCAAAGAACATGGAACTCAGTGAACATAATATAAGCTGCTGAATCTTATGGGAAAAGTCCAACTAGGCTGTGAAAAAAAAGGAGCTGATCAAACAAATGGTATAAAAGTTAGATTAGTTTTAATGTTAATTTGTCACTTGAAATTGGAAGTTGAAAGTATTCAAAATTGTATTGATGTTAAACAATGTATATTTCTCTTGGAGGATGTAATAATGTATTGAGGCGTTTAATATTTATAATCAATTTATCCTAACTTATCATCACTTTTATTTATAAGTTAATGAGTTGCGAAGAGTTTTTTTTTTTTTTTAATTTAAGAATATATCTGAAAAAATTAGTGTCATATCGTTTTACGCAATTGAGACTTCAAGTCAACTATTTTATATAATAGGCACATTGTGTCAGGATATGTAATAGGTGATAACGGAGTAGTAATATGCGTTGTGTGTTGAAACATGAGATGTTTGATAAGAAAAGTGTTTTAGTGACTGAAGTGAAACAAGACTTGGATAGGATTTAGCGGGTGTTTGTTTAAGCTTATTTTTGGGCTTATGAGCTTATGTCTTTTGGCTTATGTTTCATAAGCCATATTTTTGGGCTTATTTTGAAACTTATAAGTCTATGTAAGTTTATTATGTCATAATTAGTTTATATAAGCCCATAAGTTTCAAAATAAGCTGGAAAAAATGGGCTTATGGAACATAAGTCAAAGCCATATAAGCTCATCTTCATTGACACCTTCATTTTAGTTTATCGTGTTTTAAGAACTTATGTTTGTATAATTTCATTACAACTGAAGCTACTCGATTATATAGGATTAAACCCCATTGATTATGTCCTATGTAAACTTCAGGTAACTCCAATGCTTTTCTAAGAAGCACCAATATTTCTTTCCTCAACCGATCGCGTACATGATAAGCATATATAGTGAACTTTTTCTATGTCGTTGTATTCGGGGTATTCTTCACGAGGAAACACTTTCTTTGTTATTCTTTCGCATAGTAAAGTCGATCTATCAAATGATAAATCCAATTGAGGACACCATTTAGCAGCAAGGCTGATTTTCCACAATTCCCCTTCGGTTAAGAACTTGATGTTGGATCTTAAGTGTTCCGCAAAAAGATCGGATACACGTTCATATAAGAACTTGTGATCCAGGTCTCGGTTATACCTCTCAAATGCTTTCTTAGCCCTCGTGATCCTCTTCTATTTTCTTTTTGACTTGCCTTGGCCTTTTCGTTTTCCACTCTTTTCATCTAAGACAAAACTCGCACTTTTCTCTGAACTTTCTTCTTTGCATCTCGCTTAAACAAAGCAGCTCTACGACTACCTACTCTATAGGGTCGTGATCAATTCATATGTTCGTATTTTGCTATTTTTCATACATGAGCTCCTTCAACAAGTCTATACAGTAGCTCAGGTAAATCCTTAAAATACCCAAAATCCGCTATGGGACCCAAGTTACATGCTAGGGTTTTAGGGTGGTTTTTATGAAGCCATAATGCACACGTATAAAACCCTTCTTTATCCGACTTGCCAGTACCCCGTACCCCACGTAGGTTACATATTAGTTTTAATATTTTGAAAGGTTTTTGAGCCATCAAGTGTGTTTATACAGTGAGATAAAGTATGTTTCTCGAGTTCAGGTACATTTCAACAATAAAATAGTTTGATTGTTGCCTCTTATACACATAAGACCTTCTCAAATAATTGTACCATTCTATAACTTAAACACTACCAGTTTGTACTCTCATTCGCAATAGTACGGCCAATATGACCTTAATGATGACTATGATATGTGTAAGATTCATACAATAAAATTTCCATAACATGCTTTTGAACAGAAACAATTACATCGCTATCATTACCAATAGAAATGTCATCTAAGCTTATTTCAAATATAGACTCTTACATTTAAATCAATTTATTTTGAATATATTATAACTGTGCATTTAACTGAAATAAATAGTTAATTAATGCAAGAGCAAAGCACCACGTACGTTCTCTAAACAAAATTCCCTCCATCTAGCACATGTTATCCTAACCGGCTTCCGATGGGGTTTCACCAGCTCACATTTAAAACGATATCGCATCCTGCTGGTGACATAAACGTCCCTATTTCCAGTGAAAAAATAATCATAGAACACTTGTGGAAGATCCTGCATTCAAAACACATACATTAATACCATGTACGACAAATCTCAAACAAATAATAACGCATAACTACTTATTCCATCTACCTGTGACACATCGAATGTGTTTGAGACCAACCAAACAACGAATTCAAAAACTATCTTCTTCCCTACAAAAAACCGACAAGCCAAAAAATTAAAACAATAATCTCCAACAAACCACAAACTACACAAACACTGAGGCACTTTATTTTGCTTACTTAAAAATTCATGCTTACCAAGGGATAAATCCCTACCATCCATCTAGTCTAATCTAATGGTGGGGATTAACCTAAGATTTAATACTTAAACCTAAGTCCATGTTTTTTTTATTGTCTTTTTGTCTTTCTTATTTAATCACTTTTTTTTTCTTGTCTTTTTTATTAATTTCCGTTTTTTATTATAAATTAAAGTTTTTTTTTTTAATTTCCGTTTTTATAAATTTCCGTTTTATTTTTATTTATTTTTTATTTTTAATTGAAAAGTATTCACGCTTTTTATTCAGCGTTTTTCTTCGCCATAATGCTTTCACCGTAAATACGCTTTTCGATACTCTGTTTTAATACTTTCATCCGCTTCGTCCGTTGTCTAACGCTTTCGACATTTTCGCCCGTTTTCATACGTTTTGCGTCTATTTTCTTACTTTTTCATTCGCTTATATGTTTTCGGCCCGTTGGCCCATTTTACATCGCTTTCATCCGCTTTATTACGCTTTCATGTATTTTCGCCCGCTTTATACGCTGGGTCCGCTTTCGCACGTTTTCGCCCGCTTTTATACATTTTCATCCGCTTTCATAGGTTTATATACGTTCGCCAGTCCGCTTTTCACGTTTTAGTCCGTTTTCTTTAGGTTTCCTCGCTTTGTTTTTATCGCTGGTCCGCTTTCATATGTTTTCGTCTATTTTCATACGCTTTAGTTTTTTTACGCCATGTACTTTCATCCGCTTTCTACACGCTTTCTTAGCTTTGACGTTTTGGCCACTTCTATACGTTTTCATGTCATTTTCATAGGCTTATATACGTTTTCGTCCGTTTTTTACGTGGCCCATTTTAGACACTTTCGATAAGTTTTCAAACGCTTTCGCCCGCTTTCATACGTTTTGTCCGTTTTCGCCCGCTTTAAGACGCGTTTTGTCCGCTTTCATACGCTTTTTATATGCTTTTCATTCATTTTTATACATTTTCCGTTTTTCGAGATGTTTTGTCGTTTTCATACGCTTTCGTCCGTTTTTGAAGTTTTTTTTTACACGTTTTCGTCTATTTTCATACTTATTATTAAACACTATTATATTACATGTCTAATATCAATTGTGATATTTTATAAGAAAAGTTAATGTCTAATATCACTTGTGATATTTCATAAACAAACAAGTATGTTTTTTAACCTTTAATATCACACCAAATATTTCATTGCTTTGTATATTTTTATATATTATCCCCTATGTGTTTTCTAATATTTTTATAATTTTCGCCACATGATAGTTGTTGTACCTTTCATCGCGAATTTACAGCTTTATATTTTTTAATGCACCGTTATCTATCACTTGTGATATTATACTCTTAGTAGAAATAAAATGGTTAAAGTCTCTTTTTAGATGAATTCTTATTTTGTTCAAAAAAATGCTAATTCAATGCAACCCTTGTTTGATTTTGAGAATATGTCAAGTCTCTATTTTCATAGTTTGTTTATTTTTTAGTTCATTTTGATATTTTGACACTATTTATTCTTTCTGATATAACACTATAAGGAAGATGAAGAGTATTACATTCTTCATCATGTATGTGTTATCGATTGGATACTCAACTAAGAATATGAAATATTACATTCTTACCAAATGTGATAAGAATTTAGTATTTTACCAAGTATATATGAAAGAAATAATAATAAACATCACTTATTATATTACTGTGATGATTCTCGTTTTTGAAAATATTTAGGAATATTTTTGTGTTTTATGATAATATGAAATATTAAAAGTTGTTTAATCAAAACAAGAATGTTATGATACTTTTGTTAAACTTGTAATAAAATTTTATTTTTTAATAGATACATTGTGCATAGCTGACAGGTTTTATAGAAGGATTTAAAAATTCAGCCTATCGTTGAATCAACGTCGTTCAGGTTTACGTTATTGAAGCTATAAAGCACATATCTTTATAAACAACCGAAAGAAGTTCAAACACATGTGATATCACACATGATATCATTGCGTGATATCACCGCTTGTGATATCACATGATATCACCGTGATATCACAAGTGATATAAACTATGATATCACACATGCTACCACAGGTGATATCATTACATGATATCACATGTGATATCAACGTGTTATCACACATGATCACGGTGATATCATCCGATATTACAAGTGAGGTGATATCACCGTGATATCATCATGGTGATATCACAAGTGTTTGAAGCCTCAGCTTGTTTATAAAGATAAGCTTTCTTCAACCATAGCTTGTTTGTTGATTCAACCATAGATATTTTCAAATCCCGCTATAAAACCTATTGAAACATGCACAATATATCCATTAAATAGAAAAATCCACCACAAATCTAACAAAAGTATCATAACAACTCTTGTTTTCAGTTGAAAAACTTTTCTAATATTTCATAATATCATAAAACAAAAAAATCTTCCTAAATATTTTCTAAAACACAAATAAAAATAAATAAATAAATAAATAATCAGAATCATCACATTCTTAGTTAAGTATCACAACTGATAACACATACATGATAAATAATGTAATACTCTTCATCTTTCTTACAGTGTTATATCACAAGAGATAAATAAGTGTCACTTACAAATATCAAAATGAAAAACGCTGAAAACGGACAAAAACGTATAAAAACGACTGAAAACGTATAAAAATGTACGAAAAAGGACAAAAACGTCAGAAAACGGACAAAAACGTCTGAAAACGGACAAAAACTTATAAAAAAGGATGAAATCATATGAAAACGTATAAAAACGGACGAAAACGTTGAAAGCAATTTAAAACGCCCTAAAATGGAAGAAGCGTCAGAAAACGCAACGTCTGAAAACGGACAAAAACACGCAAACATAAAAATAAATACAAACGAAAACGCCTAAAACGGAAGACAATACATGAAAACCTAAAAATAGACAAAAACGATGAAAACGTATGAAACGAACAAAACGTAAGAAACCTTAACGGGCGAAAACATCTAAAAAATGAAAGAAAATATAAAACCGGACGAAAACATATGAAAACGGATCTAAATCGTATATAAGTATCCCTACATGAAACGGATTAAAACGTATAAAACGCCTAAAACGTGACATAAAAAGACGAACAACATGAAAACATAAAAACAGCCAAAAACGTATGAAAATTGATGAAAACGTATGAAAGCGGTCAAAAACGGGCGAAAACGTATGAAAATGGAGGAAAACGGACGAAAAACACGAAAACGTAAAAAAATGACGAAAACGTATGAAAATGGACGAAAAAGTATGAAAATGAACGAAACGCTTAAAACGTAAGAAAATGGAGCGTTGGAAAACGGCCGAAACAGATGAAAACGGACAAAAACGTATGAAAGCAAAAAAGCGCTTAAAAAAACGTTAATTTATATAAAAAAAAACGGGAATTAATGAAAAATAAATAAAATAAAAATAAAACAAAAAAAAAAGGGAATAAAAAAGAAAGACAAAAAGACATAGAAAAAATATGGACTTAGGTTTAAGTATTAAATCTTAGATTAATCCTCACCATTAGATTAAACTAGATAGATGGTGGGGATTTGTCCATTGGTAAGCACCAAAATAAGGGTAAGCAAAAGAAAATTCGTCCACAAACACTTACAAATAACAAAACCCATGAAACAAAAGACCACAAAAAAATGGACAACACAACACAGATGGATACACCACTATTCGAAGAAAAAAACACGTCATACAACATTATCAACCTCTAATTATAGTAAAAAACACAAACTCAGCTGTCCAAACAACAAATGCACCACAACCTATATATTGTCATATTTCAAATAATGAAAACCACTAAAACTTGAGCCAAATCATATATTTGATTCGATAAGTTTAACTTTAAAAAATAATAACCATCTGATATTCTGATCATATACTAACATTAATCTTACAACTAATATAATCATAACAACATTAAAACATACGGGGTGAGATCAATAAAGATCACATAAAAACTAAAGATTAAATGGATGAATCTCAACAATTCATTTTTGATCAAATTAATTAAAATTCATTTTCACCCTTATATTTAAAAATTAAATATCTCATAAACCGTTAATAATTAAATAAAACTAATTTTACTATTGCGACAAGAATAAAATTATCTTTCTATAGAGATCTAATATTGTATACTTTCGACGAACTTATTTTTTATCGTTTTTTACGGGTTTCGATATATTACACTATAAATGAAAATTTATAAAAAATAGTATTTTGTGTTAACACAACCCCAAAACTACAAACACTAAACCCTAAAAACCTAAAAACCCTAACCCCTAAACCCTAAAAAACCCTAACCCCTACCCTAAAAACCCTAACCCCTAAATCTTAAAAACCCTAACCCCTAAACCTTAAACCCCTAAAACCCTAACCGCTAAACAAAAAAACCTAAACCCTATCCGCTAAACCCTAAGAAACCTAAACCCCCCTAACTCCTAAAAAGCTTAAACCAAAAAAGTCAAACCCCTAAACCCTAAATACCTAAACCCTAACCGTAAACCCTAAACCCACAAAAAAGTCGGAAAAAAAATTTCGTCGAAAGTATATGACGTGGGATATCAAATTAAAGATAATTTTATGCTTGTCGTGATGGTATGATTAGTTTCGTCTAACGATCAATGGTTTGTAACATATTTAGTTTTTAAAAATGAAGGTGGAAGTTTATTTTATTGTTTTGATGAAAAAATGAATGGTTGAGAATGGTTTATTTTATCTTTAGTTTTTCTTTGATCTTTATTGAACCAAACTCTAAAACATACATATGATATATCCAAATTAATAAACCTCAATTTACAAACTGCAAAACATGCAATGTTAGTTCAAATCATACAAACATATACCCTCCTATGTACATTATAAATCCTTTTAACATTTTCACCATTACCATATACAATATACGTAACACACATATGTTTTCCTATATATCCTACCAAAATCAATATTATCATTTTACCCACAAAGAGATCAAAACATATTACAGACATAAGACATATTTTTACCATTACAATTATAAAAAATTCAACCAAACAAATCAGAACCAAAGACCAAAAGGTCCTTTATCAATCAAACAACCTAACATACATGCAATATCGAAATAATACAACTACACATATACGCGAACAATTGACAACTCAAGACAATTTAAAACAACAGTGAATAACAAAATGCAACTTTATGAATCAAATATTACCCTTAGAAAACATATTTTTACCGGATCAATTAACAAAATAACTCCAAAAAAAAAAGGTTTTTTAAATTAAACAACATAATATACATGCAATATCAAAATAGTACAACTACACATATATACATATCATAAACAACAACTGATCGTTAAAAATACTTCATAAAATCAAATAACAAAAAAATAAACATAAAAACTACAATTGAATAAAGTCTAAAAACTTAAAAAATAAATAGTGTACAACCTATAAAATAATGAACACTTACCTTAATGTTTTTATTTTATATTAATTAAAATCAGCTGGAAGCACCTATATACAATAAGTAAATAAACATAATTAACAAAAATAAAATAATAATAATAAATGTTAATAATATTATCAAATGTAAAAGATGTTCATGATTAACATTGTTTAGAACAAAATGTTATAAAGTAATTACCTCATTTTAGCCGTTTTATAGATTATGGTAACATCAATTATAATTCTTAACCGTTTGATTTAACTTTTAATAACTTTTTAGTATATACTTGTTCTACTATAAATCCTAAAAATAAAAACTACAAATCAAAGTACTTACCTGCTTTTAGCCGTTTTATGGACTAATGTAACATCAATTATAGATCTTAACCGTTACATTTAACTTTTAATTACTTTTTAGTATATAATTGTTCTACTTAATCCTAAAAATAAAAACCAAAAATCAAAATACTTACCTGCTTTTAGACGTTTTATGAATTATGGTAACATTAATTATAGATCTTAACCGTTTTATTTAACATTTAATTACTTTTTAGTATATATTTGTTCTACTAAATCCTAAAAATAAAAACCACAAGTCATACCCGTCCATCGGACGGGTTTTGACACTAGTATATATATATATATATATATATATATATATATATATATATATATATATATATATATATATATATATATATATATATATATATATATAGGGGAGAGTTAACGTGAGATCAAACTTAAAGTTGTAAAAATAAGATCAAGTCAAAAAAACCATTAAAACATTTATAAATAACAATTTTAGCAATAATGCACATAAAAATAATATTTTAATATAAATTAACATTTTAGCAACTAATAACCAAATGATACATGAGTTTGGATTAGTGATACACCTGATGCACATTACCCTAATAAATATTTCAAAACCTGATACACATTACACATCTAATCAAAGTGTATCACCTAGGTTTTGTAAATTTTAAAAAGAAATCTATCGAAACTTTAACACTTTTAGTTGTAGTTAATAAAAGATTTATTTTTGTTTTAAGGAGAGTGTCGTTTGTCAAATTTTAGTTGGATCTCATTTTAACAACTTTAAGTTTGATCTTATTTGATCTAGATTCTATATATATATATATATATATATATATATATATATATATATATATATATATATATATATATAGGGAATATATTAGCTACAATTAATTGTAGCCAATTGGCTACAATTTTGCACTAAAAATGTTGGTCCCTGATTATTTTTGGGTCCTCATTCTTTCAGAGGTCCTGAATTATTGCTAGTGTATTTTTAATGAATGATTAGTAGCTAATTGGCTACAAAAAAATTGTAGCCAAGCATCCTCATATATATATATATATATATATATATATATATATATATATATATATATATATATATATATATATATATATATATATATATATATATATACATTATATATAAGAGGAGGCATGCCACATAAAATGCCACTTGGCATCCCATAAAGCCACGTCATATTTCCACCTAAGCAACACATGCCACCTAGCAGTCTTTTGGCATTCATAAATAAATTCCGAAGCTATTTTTTCCAAAAATCATGAAGTTGGATTCGAACCCGGGTGGTGAATATGTTTTCCATACATTTTACCAATGCACCAACACATTATTTTGAATGTAATTTGCAACTTATAATCTATAAAGTTAACATTAAGAGGAAAAACACAGCCACATGACTAAACCTCTATTCAATCTCGCTACCCTTCCAAAAAACCCCAAAACCCTAAATCGACAACTTCTTCTCCTGCTAATCATAATATCAGGACGATCTAACATCTTCTTTTGTTTTTGTTACAGGTACCCTAAAGCCAAGTACCTTATATTAAACTGGAGAATCACAAAAAAACAACCTAATACAAAGGTAATTTTGTAGGGTTTTTGTTTCTCACCTTTATACTAAATTATATAATTCGGAAGATTAGTGGATCCATTTAATAGGCAAGCTTTTCTTTCTACAGATATTCTAGACATATAAACTTGATTTAACATGAATGAATTAGCAAAAGCCTTTCAATGACCCAAAGGTACGATTTTGGATGTCTATTTTCTTGATATTGTTTGTAATTGATATAGTGTTTTTTTATTTGTAATTTGACTTTTATTTTGGAAGGCAGGATATGCTTATGTTATGCATATATTTTGTGTTGGAAACTGCAGCTTGCATTGACGTGTCAACCCTTATTAGATCGATAATGAGGCACTCGCATTTAGGCATGTTTTAGGTTCCATGCTTGGAAGAATTTACCATAACCCTTTAAACAAGGATGAAAATCAATCCAGATTGCAGAAAATTGTTCAGTTATGGGCATCCAAGGGAGTTTATGATCCTGATACTATACGTCTACTTGAGAATGAGATGCTGAATGGCCCATCCGTTGGTTCTTTTCCACCAAATAATAATGATTTCTCTATCCCAGGTACCTCATCTCGCTCCACATACTCACATAACTTATGCAGGCACGCTACGTATAGTTGCTTAAACATGTTATTAGCGTATGTTTATATTTATTATCTGATTGTTGTTTAAATTGATTATCTGATTATCATGACATGAAGTTGAAAAAAAGGTGTAGTGTTTAAAATGCATTTGTGCATGGTGGTTAATGCATGGTAGTTTTTTCCATTATTGCAGCGTCACTAAAAGCCCTCCTCTACTCGCGTTCAATGTCATCATTGGTGGATCGATTACATGAAGTATGGATGTAAAGTCTTACATAAATTGGCCATCACTAAAAGCACTCATCTCTTCCATCCTTAAGATGTATTTTGCTCTATGTATTTTTTTTTCACTTGCTGCTTCTAAAAATCTGCGGGTAGATCTCTGTCCACCAATAGCCCATGTGATAACCGTGACTCGCTAGCCCTACATGTTGACGCTAACTGTGCACCGACACCTTCTACAGGCAAGTTGTTGTCATGTTTTGTTTGTCGAAGGGGTTTTACATTAGATATGTCGCCTTTTATATTTGGCTTATACCTTTGGAACAGTTATTCTGATACATAACACTAACTTATTGCCCATAAGAATTTCTATAGTTGAACATGATCCGACTAATGCCGGTTTTCAGAACACAAGCAGGAATACCGACCATCCCATCCGTGTTCACCAAGGTTCGTTAGTTGTTTTAGTGGGGTTTGCCATTAGATATGTCATTTTTGTTCTCGACTTATACCTTTCAGATAATTATTGTGAGACACATGACTAAGTTATAGCCTGTTACCATTATTACCTTTGATTTATTCATGTTTTTTATGAGATTCACCTTTTATAAATTTTTTCCAGGAACCGATTTAGTTTTGGTTATGGCTTGAAATAATTTAAGTATGTTTGTGTGATTGATGCGTTGAATTGTTATTTTGCAGGATCATTAAGTTTGATCATGAAGTAAAAAGAATTGAATTTGAGTTATAAAATAAGGTGGAATTATTGTTGATATGAAAACAATCCATTTCCAGCGTGTCGAGCTTCATTTAGGTTTTTGATGATACACTCTTAACTTAGTCGATCAACATATATGTTGCTTATTGTACTCCATCCCCCGATTCCCAAAGTCATGATGTATCCATCATTTTTGTTGACTAATTTGTTTATGCGCAGGAAAGCTGTTCCAAACAGTTTCACGAGGTTTTGTGCAAATATTTCTCTGCATAAGGTAGCTTCTTCATTTAATTATAGTTCAGTATTGGTTGCAACCTGGCCAATTGTTTGGGTCTGGTTTTGCAGGTGATGACTGCAAAGCTATTTTGTATGGTGGATCATGAATCTGTCTGTGCAGATTCAGCAGGAGGTCAGTTCATATGTGCTTTTAACTTATGGATTGAGCTGTTGGTAATTGGTAACTTCTGAGAACTTATTTTGATAATATACTGGCTTTGTATATTATCAAAATAAGTTCTCAGAAGTTCTCAAAATAAGTTCTCAGAAGTTACCGATTACCAACAACGCTGTTTCGACAGCAGTGTGGTATTAAGGTTTTGTAGGTACAACAAATTGGGGCTGGGTAACTCACTTTAGGGGTAATTTCTCACTGTCAATAATGTTTCTCCGATCAATGCAATTGAGGTAAAACTCTTTTTTTTCTGGACCATGTTCATATGTGTAGTTGAAGTCATTGCATAGTGGTTAAATGACTTTATTTGAATCTTGATTGAGTTTGATTAATTATATAGCTTTTTTATTTGAATATCGGGGGTAGTTCGTGTGATCATAATAATCGGACACACACATTAACCAGATGCAAGTGAACCAGCAACTTTCGTTTTTTAATGCGTGATTGCTTTTTGTGTTTGTGAAGTTTAAATGATATAGTTTTGTTGTGGATTCTGAAGTGAGCATTGGACTATGATTTAAGAATAAGGGGGGAAAATTCACATTATGGGACACCTACAAATCCAAAGAATGCCATCCTCGAGTGGTTCAAATTGCTATGCGCTAAAGAAGAGCTTCTTGATTTTGCTAAAGGTACTTTTCTTTTTTTATAGATTAAAGTGACAAAAAATGGAACGAGGAAAAAGTTATGGACTTATGGTAATCAAAAGATAAGTTTTTGCTTAGTTCTCTTTATAACCATCTACTTCCCCTCACAAAAGGGGTTGGAATTTGATATTTCAAAGTTACAAGCATATGTAGGATAATTAGAAATCTAGAATACCAATTGATGTCAAGAGATGTCAAACTAAGAGAGTAAGAGTTTCATTAGAAAGTTAGGCTAACCGGCTCTCAACATTATCTGAGCCGGGTTAGGTTGGCCTAGCAGTCTCAATGTGAGATGCGGTCACGGGTGAATGAGATTCAAGTTGGCTGAGTTTGCAGTGGGATAGAGATATTCTTAAATTGTGAGCAATAGGATGTAATCATTGTTGTGGTCATGCGTGTAAAGGTAACAACCTCTGTTGTTCCATGTGACAGATCATCATGACTTTAATTTGGCTTAATTACGCTTTGATATATTCCTTTTATTGACTTTTCTTGTACATACAATCGGGGAGTTTGACAGTGTGTTTGACAGCGGTAATTCACGTTTCTAGATGCATCATCAATGATGGAACCTGTTATTTGTGTCCGTATCTTATATATATACACTAAATGTTGCAGGACCACCATCAGATTATAAATTCATGGGTGATCAGACGCGTGTCTCGCTCATTGTCACACCGGATTTTGGTTTGCGTTAATATCAAGTCACTCTTACAGTGGGTCTGGACTAAAGTATCATCAATGTTGCTTGGGTGGTCAGGTTGCTATAACGACGCCTTGCAAGTATGGGGACAAACTGTGTTTCAAGACATTTTATAGAAAGGGATATGTATATTTCACAATATACAAGATATTAGCTGTCAAGTTTACAAATACTGAATTACAACTGGTCAATGAGAGAGACATGATAAAATGACCAGCACAACGGATTTTTTCCTGGTTTCGACGGAAAAAAACAGAGTCGCTAACTATTTTCACTCAATCAGTGAGCCAAACCTCAAAGCGAAAGTGAAAATTGAATTATTAGTCAACTATAGTAATCAGTAGCTTGGAAAAAAGAATTCTGGATGCCGTACCTTGCTTCGTGATGATAAGGGTAGATGATCTACGAGGATGTATAAGCTCTTCTATCAAATCCCCAAAGGACGGATCCGTGCTAATATGTTCAAGCAGCATGTTACTGTTGAAGGAACAACTTTAGTCCAACAAGCTGCTGATGTTGCGGGTAAGAAGCAGTAAGAGATTGTATATGTATATGTTTTCATGTTTATATTTTTATTCTAATTAGTGTTTTAGATGTGCATTTTTTGTGTCTGAGTTTGTGTCAATCATGTTCGATTATCAAATACCTGAGGATTGGTACCGGCACCATATTAATACACAGGTTAGCGCAAAACGACTACAAGCTGTACTTCAGTTCCACGGTTACAGCTTTATTTTGGTCTTTGATGAGTGTAAGTAACATGATTGAAATTTCAAGTTAGCACCATAGTGTCACATTTACATATTGATTTTATGATCCTATGATTTGTGATGACGTATATATTCTTTTGACCCGATTCTAATTATGAGATGAGCTTCGAAAGTGTTTTTCGAAGGTAGGGTTGTCATATGACAGATAGGTTCTATATACATTTGCTTATAAATAGACGGCATCCTCATTTGGACAAGTTTTAATCCGTCACTCTCTTTCTACTTTTTTTTTTATCTAATATATAAATCCTCTCCATTGAAGGTTATTGCAGATATCAAATACCTAGGATTGGTACCGGCACCATATTAATACACAGGTTAGCGCAAAACGACTACAAGCTGTACTTCAGTTCCACGGTTACAGCTTTATTTTGGTCTTTGATGAGTGTAAGTAACATGATTGAAATTTCAAGTTAGCACAAGTCATATTTCAAGCTGAAGGATTACGTGCGCGGCATAATGTTTTGTAAGCGCTGAAAGTTGAGATCGTTGTTTCAAGTTGTAATTACCTGCTGAAGGAACCAATGACACTTTAATCGGTAACACTTTGATTCTGGCATATCACACATAACACCATATGTGTGCTCCATTCACGACTTCGTGTCTACGACAAATTAAATGCAAAATGTCTCTCCTATGCAAAAATACAGTGACATAATATTGGTGTTACTAACTAATCATTGTCATGCATAAAAAACTCAAAAAAACATACTAATATTTATTGGATTCCAAATGAAACAGGTTTCCAACTATACCAATAGCATTATGAAAATGAGTAAATACCCATGATCCAAAATATGCAACAAAGTTAACTTAAATTGAACCAAATAACTTATGTGTGTCTTCATAAACTATGCATATTTTTTCATGAATCCTTGGTCTGCTATGTATTCATCCCCCTCGTGAAATAGCACTAGATCACTTCGACTTCAGCTTTCAGTGATTCAATAAACTGGTTCCCCTTTCGCGATTTGCCTAGCTTCATACCCGTTAACTTGTTTCATTATTGAATTCTGATACAATAAAATAAAAAAAATACAAATAGAAGGTCATTGTTTGTCATAATTGTATCTCCAAAGTATAGAATTATTAAGATTATCAGAATACTACTTGCATTATGATAGAGCATAAAGGTTTTATTGTTAACTGAACTGAAGTAAAGCTTGCTATATGTGATGACATTAGGGAAAAGTCATATAATTATACTGATGTTGCGGGTGTTATACAACTACTTTCAAAGCTTCCATCTGCAAGTATGGTCCTTCTTTCTTCAGTTTTTGTTGACTTCTTACTTCAACATATGTTTGTTATGGGATGTTTACAAATAGATCACTCGATTGTTGAGAGCTTTGGAGGAGGATGTAAAACTTGCATTACAGCGAGGGTTTACCCAACATTGGCCGTTGGAAATGAAGCCCGGTTTTTTTCCTTCAACAATGGAACATAAAGTGTTGTGATTTTGAAGCTAAATGCTTGGAGTGTGAAGAAAGCTCAAATGAACAACGTTGAAGAAACTATAAGGTGTACAGATCAATAATCTGATTGAGATAGTTGCTGTGTCAAATGAATTTAAAGTAAAATTTGCGTTTTTAGTACCACTTTATAAGTCCATACTTATTTTGAAGAAAGGCTAAACACAGGTCTAAATTTTATTCTTTCTTCCGAGGTGAGTACTTTAATGGTCAATATTTCAGGGGACAAATAAATCATTATAGTGATCGCATTTAGGGGGTATTAACCATGTGCGGTGGTGTCTCTTCCCCACAACCCGTGGTGGTACCAGACCAGCGGTATTTTTTTAGTTACTATTAAAGATCTAGCATGTTGGCGGTGTAACACTTTTAGCTATATACTTTTGATTGGCAACTTATTCCTAAGAACCATGACCAGACTTCAACACATACAGTGAGATTTTCCATTGATTTTTTTTAAAATATTTTATTTCATTTAATTTTATAGTAACGTATTTTGCTAATTTAGTTATAATTGGTAACAAAATGCGAGTATGTTTCTATCAATGATAGTCACCATACTAAGTTACTCTAAATTCTAAACATGTAAAGTAGCTTGCTTTTTTAAGATATTAATTAGTTTACATAAATGGGGTAACGGAGGTACTGTTTGAGTTTGCTTAAGGTCTTATGCTACGCAACTATGTGAAGTTGTGTTAGTGAGAGTTAGAAATTGTGATAATCATATGATCAACTATTTGAGTGACTAATGAATTTTTTATTATTTAGAAGTTGTGTGTGAAATGACCCGTAAATTATCATATAATTAAAAATCCGTTCTTTTGCATCTTTTCCCAATTTAGTTATTCAAAACTGATTATTTGAACCCTAGAGAAGCATTCAATTTCACTATAACGAGCCACGATGTGCAACTATGAGGGCATGCCGACGTGAGTAACCAATCTTACCATTCTCTGTCATACCACTTCCTAGACTGCATTATCACTAATTTCTCAACGTTTTTGTAAATGTAGGTATGTCAGAACTGGAAATTTCTTTATCAAAAACAAATGGTATGCACATGACAATACCATCAATCGTCACGCGAGATTCTGCACCAGCAAATGTGGTGCCGTCAGTGCAGAATCCAAACGTCTGTTACAGACATGTATTAGGGAGATCGGGTCTAAGGATAGGTATGTTATGCATTATCCTTTTCCAGATGGTATTTATATGGACGGTTCCATGCGTAGTTTTTACTATACATGTTTATGACTATTTTCTGATACTGTTCTTATAACAGCCACGGCAAATACACCTGCTCCAACACCACTGACAGGGCCGGGTGTGAATGTTCGGCGAGGTAACAACCAATCTTAATTTAGAAATTGGCTAATTGCTTAAGAAGTTATAAGTTATTTTGGAGTGCTTATTCAAACAAATTTTAGGGGCTGTTTGAAGTGTTTATTTAAACTACATATTGGACTGTTTTAGAGTGCTTATTGGTTGTTTCGGGTTTGTTATTATAACAACCACTTATAAGGTTTTATTTGTTTATTAAGCGAAGAAGGAAATGAAAATGATTTTTTTATACATAAGGAAGATGGTAAAATGTTTTTGGGAGATTGTGCATGTTTAAAACTTATTAGTATGTATTGCATTTTTTTCGCTTTCGTGTCAGGTTAATTTCTATGTTTTGAAATTTGCATTTTCTTTTTATGTATAGGAATTAGGAGTACATGTTTAAGGAGCAATAACAAGGTAACAAGAAGAATATGCAACATTCTGGCCAAAAAGCCGCTCCGAGGTGGCAAGACCATGGGTTAGAAGTAAATATGTATTTGTACCATCTCTATTTTACTTTAAATTCACGAAGGGAAGTTCTCTTGTGTTTCATAATGAAATTGACATACATTCTTTTGTACAAAAATTTATAAGCTTTAGGGATATAATAGGAATTTAATTTCCATACTTAATATTAATTTTGAGTGGATATGTTATGACGAGCGCATTCCTTACTTGTGATTCCGAATTAATCTGATTTAGGGAACTTTGGCAAAATTTCTAATATTCTATAAATTCATTGTTATGCATTCAATATAAAAACTTCTTATTTTTCAATAACTTATTTTTTTCAACGATATTGTAGACCACCCATTGGGCGGGCCATTTTTCCACATGTCCATTTTTCAACCATTTTTTACCACCCTTCTTACGCAATACAAAAAATATGTCAACGATAATAATAAGTCATGCGCGCCCATCGGGCGGACTTATATGCTCGGGAGGGCTTATAAGTCATGCCCGCCCAATAGGGCGGGCTACGAAATTTTGATGAGGCTTATATCCCATCTGTTTCTAATGATTAAAAGATCCTAATGAATATTTTAGATACTGATAAGAAAGGATGGGATGATATTTACTTCCGTTGGTGGCCTTTCCATTACAACAAAACATATGTTTTAACAAGGCTTAGAGAATTTATAATTTCAAAAAACATGCAAAAAGGCGACACGAGTGATTCATACTCTAAACCAAGTTTACTGCTCTTTTTACCGTTTACATTTGATGATATTTACAAGCGCCGGACTTTTTAGTGGCTTTTATCTAAGGGCGTCATATTGAAGGATCATCGTGGAAATAAGAAAGCACTTTGCGTAGACACCAACTCATTAGTCAACAAAATACTTGCCTGCTTTTAGCCGTTTTATGAATTATGATACATCAATTATAGATCTTAACTGTTTCATTTAACTTTTAATTACTTTTTAGTATTTATTTGTTCTACTAAATCTTAAAAATAAAAATCACAAGTCATACCCGTCCATCGGACGGGTTTTGCCACTAGTATATATATATATATATATATATATATATTATATATATATATATATATATATATATATATATATATATATATATATATATATATATATATATATATATATATATATATATATATATATATATATATATATATATATATATATATATATATATATTGCATGTTTACTGATGTAGTATATCAAAAAACCAATCGTCCATGTGGATGTAATATAAGGTGTGTTTATATAGTGATACAAACCAAACCAATGGTTGGATTTGTTTCTTGATCGACAAGATAAAGAAACCCACCAACCCATTCACTCTCTTGCCTGATCAGTTAGAGACATCAAGGCCCAAGGCTAGTCCATCCAATCCGACCCAAGTTCACTCAAATAAGCTGTCCGTGGTTCATACATATCCGGTCAAGTACATGCATGCATATCGAGTTTTTATTCAAGTATTCAAATACGTTCGACACGTACTCTCGTGTTTATCGTGTGTGCCCCCATAAGCTCACACATTTTTAGCGTTTACGTGTGTTTTAAACTCCCACAATCCAACAATACCAACACCAACAGTATTTGCTTAAGGTACAAAATTAAACAGGTTTTGTTGCATCGAAATTATGGTGCAAAATTATTGGGTGACGAGGGTAAATACATTATGCAAGGATTCAAAGAAAAGAAAAATGAGATTGCTTAATAAGGGCATGTTTGAAATAATATAAAATGATACTCCCTCCGTCCCAAAATTATAGTCCCCTTTTAACTTTTTCAGTCTTTCTTTTACAACTTTGACCTTAAGTATTTTTGTTTGTGTTATATAATACTTGATGCAAAATATATGAATGGATTGGGTTTTTAATGTATTTTCATGTGGTATAATTTTTATCAACTATTGTATAACATAAACAAAAATATTTAAGGTCAAAGTTGAAAAAGAAAGACCGAAAAAGTCAAATGGGGACTATAATTTTGGGACGGAAGTAGTAATTTGGTATTTAAATGCATTAAGAAATAAAAGTTTTTTAAGTTTATATTTAGGTCTACTTAATTAGGCCTAATTATCATTTCTCCTAAATTTAATGTACCTTTTATATTTCTAATACATTGACTTTACTTTGATATTGGTATAAATAGTGGAATTAGTGTAAGAATAGTAACACATTTATATATTTCATAGTAAGGTTTGTTTGACTGGCCACATTAACTCCTGATTTATTTTGGACTTGATGCGACCATTTCTCAAGGGCAACACATGAGGCACTGTGCCTAGTTAGCTTTCCTAGAAACCGGATTGCGTTATAATAAACCATATATGTTACATGTTTGTATTTTCCGCAGACTAGATGGTTTTACAGGCATCCTGGACTCGTAATCCATTTTGTACTCGATTCGACACAGTCCCAAGTAAAACTCTTCCTTTTACCGGACCACAAAAACATTTACGTTGGAAGAATATACATTAAAAGGTTGACCTGTAGGTAAGGCCACTTAGTTTGGAAGTATACACACTCTCATTGCCTTTTCTCACATTTACTTTTGTATCTCATACGTCAAATATATTTTGTGCATAAAAAGAGTGTTTGGGATTGCTTTTTTTTTTTTGTTGCTTTGTGGTTCTGTTTAGAGATAAGTACATAAAAGATGTTTAAACAAAGCACCTAGAGCTGCTTAAAAATAACTACTATAAGAAATAGAGTTTTGATTGGCTTATGCTATAATAGTTTATATTTATATAAATACATTTTAAATCACGTGAAATATCTTTAATACAGGAGGCGTTTGGTACGACTGAATCGCAAAGAATGAGAATGTAGTGCAGAATGGAATGATAAAGAAAGAGAATGACTCTTTGATAAAAGAACGGATTTCACTGTTTGGGGAAAATAGGGAATATAATGTCAGAATCGATGAGAGAAATCATTCATATGTTTGGTATGACAAAGAATGAAAAAAAAAAATCAAGCTAATTTATTTTGGGTACTATCATGTCGTATAATTTTATATATGTTACAAATTCTTCACTAAGAATTCAAATATAAATGGGTGAAGGCTGAGAATACGTAACAAACTTTCTCAAATATACCGAAGTACGTAAAATACAAATTTTATTATTTTTGTACGTAAATAACTTTCAAATTTTGTTCAATGTACGTAATATTGACAGGTACCAAGTTTTAAATTACAACATGGTCCTGTCGTTTGCATTTACTTTCACCGTTAGTCATTTGACATTTTTTCACTTAAAAAAATTACAGTAACGGTCCTTGTAGTTTGCTTTGACTTTCACCATTAGTCCTTTGTCTTTCATCTTTTTTATATACGTTTTTTACGCGTTTTTATACACATTTTTTTACATACTTTTATAAACGTTTTTATATACATTTTTTTACACATTTTTATACACGTTGTTTACATGTTTTTATATATGTTTTTATACACGTTTTTATACACATTTTTTACACGTTATTATACATATTTTTACACAGTTTATACACGGTTTTATGTAATGTTTTTTATACACTTTGTAACACGGGTTATGTACCGTTTTATACGTTTTTACATGTTTTATACACGTTTTATATATACTTTTATATACGTGTTTATAACGTTTTTACAAGTTTTTTACACGTTTGTTACGCAGGGTTTTAATACGTTTTTTACATGTTTTATACACGATTTTACGCAAGGTTTTATATACACGTAAAAAACGTATAGAAAAAAAGTTTTTACACACGTTTGTATATACGTTTTTTAAGGTATCAAAAAACATGTGTAAAAAACGTGTACAAAAACATGTGTAAAAAAAGTATATAAAAACATGTTTAAAAAACGTGTATAAAAACATGTGTAAAAAACGTATATAAAAACGTGTGTAAAAATGTTTTACACACGTATTTATATACGTTTTTACGTGTATATAAAACGTGCGTGAAAAATCGTTTGTAAAAACGTATATAAAAACGTGTGTAAAAAACGTGTATAAAAACATGTAAAAAACGTATATAAAACCGTGCGTAAAATCGTGTATAAAAACATGTAAAAAACGTATATAAAAACGTGTGTAAAAAACGTGTATAAAAACATGTAAAAAACGTATATAAAAACGTTTTTTACAAAACGTGTATGAACTCTGATTGATCACTTTACATCAACTATTAATTAAATTATTATCAAGTTATGGCAAAAGATGTTGATCAGGTCATAAAATATATGAACTCTGATTGGTCCCGAACCGTCAAGTTTAATCACTCAAGCTAGCCACTTGTGAATGGCTGACCGTAATAAACTTAAAACTGCTCAGAAACCAATGCAATAAAGATCAGAGGAATATAGTGATTCCTGGTCGTTAAGTCCCACGGAGGATGAATGGTGTTTAACAAGACAGATGTCGAATAATCACAAGGATAGTGATTAGTAAGGTTTTTGAAATATTTATACTAAAGAAAAAGATTAATAATTCAGCGACTCCTTAAATGCAAATTAAAGGAAATTAAAAAGAAAAATATATTAAATAAAACGCATCACTATTTTTAAAATGATGAACGTTTAAACCTAAAACGTTGTTTAAATAAAATTACGTAAACGTAAAAATAAAACGTGGTTTTAGAAATAAAAAGGCTTAACAAATATAAATGATATTTTACAATCCTAATTATATAAGAAAATTATTAGAAAAATAAAATTATTTTTAAAACTATTTATTTAATTATTATTAATTAAAAACTATTTATTAAGTATTTAAAATGCACTAAAATACAATAAAATATAAAATTAACCTAGACAAATGAAATTATAACTTAGAAAAATCTAAAATATGATAAAACTTATTTTAAAACTGAAAATATATTTTTTTAGAGTTTTTATGTATTTATTATTAATTTAATACTATTTAAAACTAATTAAAATGCTAGAAAATACTATTTAAACCAATAAAATTATGGAAAAATACTTTTTATGACTTTTATATTTATCTTAATCTAGGAAAATTGAAAACATATTTTTTAAAGTTTTTTTTCTGATTTATTTGTATTAAAAGCTATTTAAAAAGAATTAAAAACTATTTTAAATAAAGAAAAATACTAAACAGTGATGGAAAAATCTGAAAAATTCAGGAAAATACTAAAATATTATTCTAAGTCTAGGAAAAATATAAAAACTATGCTTATGTTAAGAAAATAAGGCTGCAGTGTAACTGATTATAAATATAAGAATTCAAATAAGCAAAGTCCATAAATGGACACCAAATAATCACAGAAGCTAGGTTATGCTATATTAAGTCTATCTTGACTATTTAACAGTACATAGTCACTAAAGAAGCTTAAATTGGATTTGAGCTTATTGGATTTATTTAAGCAAAACAGTGATCAGATACCCTACTTTAAGCTAGTGTCTAAGCTAAACAAATAAGCTAAAGGTAGAAACAGATAGGGAACTCAAACCACCTAGCGGACTATACATGGACCAAAAATCAGCTCCTCACAAGCTTGAATGAAGCTTGTGAAAGGGCTGCAAGTTGTGCCTGTGCACACTCAGTGAATGTTGAGTGTGTGCAGGGCATATCATGGCTTATTGGAGCTGATAAAAAAGCTTATTGGAGCTTGATAAAAGGAAAACAAAACTGATATTATCAAACTAGACCTACTGATCTTTCAAATCCCAAAGTCTCATAGATTTGAGAGAAATGAACCAATGAGACTTCAACAAAGTTTTGTAAAAACTGGACTTTCCAAATCTTGACTTTTATAGCCAGAAATTGGAATGTTTGACTTTTATGAAATTTGAGATTGATTCTATGGATGAACATGTTTATAATAAGCTATGATAAGATGATTTTAAGCTAAAGTATCAAGTTATAAACAGCTATGATGCAATATGTATTCTAAAATCTTAACAGATAACAATTAAGTTGAGATTAAAACTAATGTGACTTTTACTAAGCAAGGATGATTTAAGTACTTAGCTGAGTGAATGGATCAGATTAGGTGATACATCATACAAGAACAATCACTCAAACATCCTAGAACACAGATTATACTCACAATTCCAAACAGTCCTTACAAGTTCTAAGTTTATGATTTAAAAGGATACACTAATTAGGACCTGAAACTGATCATAAGCTTAATTATCATATATAAAGCTAAATAAGCATTAAATAACAATAATAACATTATTAAACTTATAAATGACAATTATGCTAATTAAACTGTTAAACTAAGATTTTTAGTTACTACAAATTTTAAAGAACAAGTTAACTGTTTTATTACTTAATTCTATTTAACTACAAATCAATAACATAAAAATACAAAGATCTAAGCTAATAAATTACTGACCAGTGAAGCTAAAATGAGCAAAAGCTTACAAATTGGTTTATTGCTCAAAACTGAGAATTGAGAACTGAGGACACCCCTATTAGCTTTACATAAAGCTTCTAAACCAATAGCAACTCATAGATCATTTCCTCAGCTTCTAGATTTCCTAGCTTCCATACCATATTCATGATTTTTTATTTTCAACTATTTTATGTGAATTTTTGGTAATTTTTCTATTAGAGCTCTAAACTGAACTTAAAGATATCTGATGGCTTACATAAGCTATATAAGATCTTATTTTAGCTTAAGAGTCCAAAGTAACAACTACAAACATCATTTGACCTATTGAGAATTTTAAGGTAAACATTTATAAACGGAAATCCAACAGAAACTTGAAATTGCTTATTGAAATAAGTTTAACATCAATAAGTTGGCAACAAAAGTACTGGAAGCTTTAATATTACACTAGAATTTGAAAATTTATTAAAACGACCTAAACTAAACTAAATTACACTACTTGTCTTTCACTACTGCTTCAAATCTTCTTTTATATGGATTCATTCTGTTCCTTGTCGTTCTAAACATTTCCACCTCTTTCCATCCCTTGGAAAAATTTCAATGAATCATCACAACCGTTCACATGGTATTTTTGGGGGGAAAAGTCTTTATAGCAGTTTTGCATTTAATGCTTTTTGGTTTATGTAGAGTGGCGGGGGGGGGTTGAATACACTGGGAGCAGGGTGTAAAGGTGGAGGTGAAGTGAAGGGAGAAACCATGGTGGTTTCTGGTTTTGGGTAGCAGTGAGGGTGAGAGGGATAAAAACAGGGAGGCGGTTTTCGTTTTAAAAATATTGGGCCGGGTTGGTTTTGGGCTTGATGGGTTGGATTGGTTAATAACATAAATGGTCCATTGGTTTGTATTAAGCACAAGGACTAATGTTGTAATTTTGAAAATGAAGGGACTGACCTTGCACTTATTCAAAGTTATTCCAAGGACTTAAATTGTAACATGTGAATAGTACAAGGGCCAATGTTGCATAAAATTCCATTTTATAAACCAAGGACTATTTTGACAATTTCAAACTCCAGGGCCCAAACTTGTAATTTTCTCAAAACTTATCATAAAGGACCAATTATGCCATAATTGAATAGTACAAGGTTTATTCTTGATAAATTTCCATTTTTAAATTCACCAAGGACTATTTATGACATTTTCAAAGTTCAGGGACGAAAGTTGTCATTTTGTAAATTTTAAACTTTAAAGGGTTTATTTTGACAACTTTTGAATACCATGGACCTTAAATGACATTTTACAAGTTTTTGAATTACCAGGGACTAGTTTTGACAATTTTGAAATTTGAGGACTAAAAACTGCCAATATGCAAACTTGTACGTTTTTCATCTGATTTTGATATTTTTGCATTTAAAACACATAAAACTTATTTGTGATATTTTCATCATTTTGATGCATTTCAGAGTGTTTTCAGATGTTTTTGCAGTCTAGATAGTAGAAAAATGATGAGTATTTAGACAATGAACTCTCATACAAATATTTGATTGTTAAAGATACCAAGAACAATGAAGATAAAATGTGATAAAACAGTGATATACATTGTGGTACTAAAAAGAAATTAAACCGTGTATACAGACTAATTATATGTACAGCATACAATTTTTAAAACAAATGTAATTACAGTTGTTTTGATTAGTTTGTATATTTTCTCCCCAACTCCATGTTACCAGTACATGATCTTTCTCATAAATGGAGTATTATTGTATTGTTTTGTTTCTTTCAGAATCTTTATATGGTTAAAAGAAAGTTACGCAATACAATGTTAATATAGTTATGCATACGTTCATGTGTTTTTGTTGAATTTAAACGAAGGTCGATATAGTATTCATATGTTTTATTGTTGAATTAGAACCAATATCAAAATGCTTGTTGATAGAAGGTGAATTGGGGATGATGATGATGTGAAAATCAAAGAGAAAAAAGTGTTAGGGTTTTTGAGTTTTTCCCTAAATCAATAGCGTGTGTCACTCACATGACTATACATTTTATAATTTCCTTTTTACAAATAGTTTTATGATTCTCAACTGGAATGACATAATGAATAGGTTTTGTCTAAATTTGTTGATTCTCTCTATTTTCCATTTTTTTTAGAGAATGAATTTGGTTGAATGGGAATCGTATGTTGATTCTCCATTTCCATTCTTTATGTCAACCAAACTAAGGAAAACACCCCATTCCATTCTTGTGCTTTTCATTCCATCATACCAAACATCCCCTTTATTGAGGAAAAGTGACTTTTTCAATTCCATTCGTACTTTTTCTTTTTTTTTTTTGCTTAAAAGTAGAGGGAGTAATGTTAATTGTTGGAACTCTTAGCATTTGTAATTTTATTCTAGCTCTTTGATAGTGTGTTTTAATAAATCCGTCGTTCCAAAAAAAAAAGAAAAAAACTTATTTCGGAGCTTAATTGCAAAAGATATTTTTGAGAAAACAAAATTTAACCAATAGAAGAGCTAGATTTCAAAATAGAACCTCATGACAATAAAAGTCAAAACTAAGTTAGAAGTTGGTCAACATTGAATCGGATTAATTTTTATAAGAGAGGGCAAAATAATACGTATGGCTTTGAGAGCTCATTTTTTTTAATATACTTTTAGAATTAAGTGTTATCTAATGTTATATTCTGATTGGTTAATAGAATTTTCAATCAAGTTTAAAACTTTTAGAAACTAGTTAATACAAAATTCAATTTTATAGACTTAAGTTTTGAAAATTTCAATTTCCATAACTTTTGATAAATCTAAAATTTAACAAATATTCAATATACTTCAAACTTTTGAAAAGAACAACTTTTATTATTTTTGTTATTATTATTATAATAATTATTTTTTAACGGCGGCAATTTTATTAGAAAACTAGCAAGACGCTAGAGATTACAAAGGAAATTTAAGCCAATCATTCCAACTACTAGACATTCTACCTCTATAATTAAGCCAAGAAAAAGAGAATAAACGAATAAAATCATAAATGTCGCTTTTCCTCAATGAATGAGGGTTAAAAATGACACTATTTCGATACCGCCAAATGAACCATAAAGTAGCCGCAAAGATAGCATATTGCCGATGCTTTTTGTCGTGAGAGGCGTGCCACGATGACATCCAATCCAACTGGTGATTGTTTGAATTAAAAGGAGGGAAAACGTCTTCACACCACCTTCTAATAGAATTCCAAACCTCTTTAGCAATGGAGCACTCGAAAAAAATATGGGTATTATTATTATTATTATTACTAGTAATAATGCCCGCGCACGCGCGGCGTTTTTTCTAATTTTTTTAATAATGTATTTTAACCCGTTGTAATTTAAATTCTAACATAAATCGGTTAATGTGGGTTATGTTTAAAGCGTATTTGCGATAACTTAATACTATCAATGGAACTTATTGAGGCCTTTAAACATGCTCGAGTAAAACTTCACCTTTCGCTTAGCTCTGTCAAACCTTTGAACATGCTTGAGTTAAGACTTCATCCGATTTCATACTTTCGTATATAGAGGTCCAATAAACACCTTGTTGTGATAGAAAGAAAAAAGATCCAATGACAGTCGAAAAAATTATGCAATTTATACGTTACTTTATATTAAGTAGAAGTTGAATAACATGAAGCTTCAAAACTTGTTGAAAAGCATCCATAGAAGACCAAATGCCATGTTACCTAAAAAATTCACACGATTGTGCCAAGCAACATAATTAAAACACGCAAGCAACATAATTAAAACTTCAGCCAATCACTAATCCAGTTGTTTCAGTCTAATGGATGACAAAGAATATAGTATCTAATAAAAATAATTATTTTTACAGTACACAAAGAAGTGGATTTCCAGGTAAACAGAAATCTTTCATACGGAATGACAAGTGACCTTTTTAAAGATGTAAATTGTCAAATTTGCATGAAACAATGGCTCTTGGATTTTTTTCTAATCTTTTGAATAGTGTTTTTGTATTACTTCATTTCAAACGTTAATATTTTTCTTCATAAAGATTGACACGACCAATGAAAAGAACTAAAAGGTAGTTGTTCGGGAAACCATAAGATCCACAATATATAAAAGTAAATGAACATAGAAACACTACATGCACGTACCAGTTTCTTATGGTGATTTATCAAGAAAATCCAAGCAAGAATTATGATAAAGACTAAAATCAAGACATAAACCGGCGGGTTGCTTACAACTATCTTTTGTGTATGCTCTTTAAAGGGAGGCTACATGTCTAAAAAAAACCATAATGTTACTAAAATGCTATAAATAAGTCATAATTGCCAATAATCCTTGCAAGAACAACGTCCATTCTTAAAATGATGAAACTGATTGATTCCGATCCATCATAACTATATCCCTCTTGTATATCTATGATATAAGCTTCATAGCAGTATGACAATCGTCACAAGTTCTTAAATTATTCACAAATTTCTTTACCAAAAGAGATATGCATGAAACCAACAGCAACCGCAATCTCCTCACTATGATAACTAATCGATCCCTCTTTTTCCTCATCATCTATATCATGGAGCACAGAACCAGTATTTGCCTCATAACCTACATATTTCAATTTCTTTCAAATATCAACCAAAAATGCATGAACTTGCTATAATTGAGGATGTGAACTATCTCCTGCCACAAATTCATGTACTACATTGTCCACTTCAGTTTTGCGGACCCCAATTTCTATCATTAACTTTCGACATCTGACCACATCCTTCCATCGACTCATGGATGCGTATAAAGTTGATGAAAAGACATACTTACCACCATCAGGTGGGTCTATAGAACAGACCATGTTCAAGTAAAAGTCATTGAAAAAATGATATAGAAGTGGTAATGAAAAAGATGATCAGATTGAAACTCACAAAAGGCTAAAACCTGATCTTTTAGCAAATTTAGCTTGCCAAGCAAATGCTAAGAATCAATATTAAGTACGAAAAGCTATTTATAGAAAATGTTGTGCTGCAAGTGAAAAATTATTTCAATTGTATAAAGCATAATGCAGTCAACATCAGTCGATGTAAAAAGGAAAACATGAGGACACATAATCCCAATTAAGATCAGTTTGAGAAGCAAAAAACAGATTGTTGTCTCCCAGACAACCATGTAGCCATGCCAATACCGTATTCAAAAACTTGGCATAAAAAGAAGCGAATAAAAAAGTTGACTTCTAAAGAAACATATAAAGTGAGCCAAACGGATAAAAAAAATTGCACAAACAAATTTCTTTATGCAAAAATCCTCTTAAGTGTGTCAACCAAATTATAAAAGATTGCAGGTCCACCCTACATGTTTTGATCCATTACCCATCCTTCCCATTTACCTCTATGTCAAATGGTTCCAAAAAATGATAAAAGATCAAATAAAGATAAAGTTTCAAGACTTTACCAGTAGACATAGAGCCAAATCCGTCATCCTTGTTACTCAAAGTGACGATCAATCTTTTTGGAAGTACGACTATTAGGAGTGGCGCCTCTAATGAAATGAATATATACTTTAGGAGTTGCATGGGCTGCTCTACCACCCAATGATAGTCCTCTATTGCTTGCTAGACCCGCACCACCCAGTGACAATCTACCCCCCTTTTTACCACTTTGTTGCTTCACTGGGATCGGTTTAGAGCTAAGAAGTGCTTCTTGTTCGGTTATCAATTGTCCTTGTATTTTCTTCTAATCCCGAAACATTAAAAAGACCCATCTTTGATTACATATTTTGCTCCCTAAAAATAAAGCAAGGAATACCATTATGAGTTATCATCATATCCTTTGCCTTTTTCGTTCTTCCTCTTTTTCTTGCCTTAATATTCTATAATTCTCTAGCATGGAAAGAAGTCTAACCTGAAACACGTAAAAACGATATTAGACATACAAATTATAGTTTTTGCAATAATATAAGACAATACACAACAACTGTGTCATGTCAACCCACAGAGATTTTGACATGTTACCCAACCCACCTAATTTGCCACCTTTAAAAAACCAATGTACCCCATTTCACTTTCTTAATCACTGAGGTTGTATCGTTAAGTGGGCCGAATCCTTCTTGATTATATTAAATAAAGTCCATGTTGGACAAGAACAACGTACAAAAACCTTCAGATTACTAACCGGAGTTTCTAGATCGAGGTGTATGAGTCACAAACAATAAGTGAATCATGGCTAAGAATAGCGGTTGCCCAAAATGTACTGTTAGTGCCCTGTTATTTGTAATTATAATCAACAGTTAGTCATAATAAACTCTAGAAAAATGGGAAGGTCGTGTAACGGGTCTAAACGAACATTTTTTTACATGGGCCCAAATGGGTCGGGTTGACTCTCAACACTTATTATCCGGTTCTTATATGACGTATCACATATTCAGATATTAGCTGAAATAGGTCAGGTTGGGTACCTGGATCATTCCCTTACTACCATTGATGTTGTCACCCATATCGAGGCTCAGTTGTCCCTTGGCGATCATTTGCCCATAACATGCATTACGTCCACTTAAAAGTGTCACATACGTGTCTGCAAGCATTGGGCCAGCAAGCTTCTCTGGCTCTTTGGTCAATAAATCGGTGATGAATATCATTTCCAATGTGCAGTGTGCAAATTACACTAATTTGCTGGTAATGCACTCGTTAGTCAAACTTGTCACCATTCCTGAACGGGTAAAAACCAAAAAGAAACTGTTCAATTCACATTATAATGTTAATTTTTTATATTTTGAGTTACTGAGAACTGTAGTGTATTAGCAACTAATCATAAAGCTCAAAAACTAATCAAGGATAACAGAGAGGGCAATTCAAGTACTTTTTGGGTAGCAATAACAGTAGACAATAGACCTAATCAAATGTTAATATGAATTTGGGCAACCAAACACAATGTGCAGTAGAAATGCTTATCTAACTTAAAGAAAAGAGAGAACAACTTAATACTTACTTGCCACTAAGATGCGAATCACCAAACTCATTCGAGTGATAACGATAAACCATATGATAATAATAGTATGATACAAATTAATTTTTGAGTGTCGACTGAATTTGGAATCACCAAGTAAAAGTAACAGTTCTAAAATAAGTTAATCCAAACTTAAAGATTTAACTTCTACTATGCACTTTTTGCCTTTCCTTGCTTGTGCAGATGTAGTACCCATCACCTTCATAAGATACCAAAGCGATTTCTAAAGTACACTTATATATCTCGATTCAACAATCAACATTATAAGGCTTCCATACTACAAAGGGTCACAACAGTTGATTTTAAATTTATTAATATACACATTTGATTCTGGTTTCAACATTACAATTAGATGTAGTAAATGGGCAAGTCAGACACGTCAGGTAAAATAGGTTAAAACATTTAACTTTTTAATTTCGATCAATACTCAAAATGCACATTATCATAACAAACTACAACCCACGAAACCAAACTAACCATAACATCAAAATCATCGGCAATGCGAGTTACAACACCATCTGCTTCCACATAGCTTTTGTCATTTTGCCACTTGAAAAGAATACATTGCATCAAGTTATTAGGCAACGAATATAGAGAGTTATAGACTATAACAGTGCTTGAGATTGCTTATTAAGTCCTCATAATAATTACTTTTTTATATGATTATTTAGTATGGTGGTGGTTTTTAAAGCAAATAAGCATTTTAAAATAGCAAACCCCAAACACTTACTAAAACTGGATAAACATCACCCATACTACACAAGTTTTAATAAAATATAGATAAACCATTAAACCTTACCACTTTTGGAGATGATGTTTAAATCCTTGTGGTTTTGTCCAATGCACTGGCTTGATGATTGCAATAAACTTATATGCTATAGTTGGTACTAACAATTTCGAGATGCCTAAGGTTTTAACCTCAAAAACAAACTTTACTTTGATATTCTGGGAAAAGGTGTATCATATCTTCTGTCGAACCCTCCGACGGATGTTGACCCATTCTTCTAAACACTCTCAAAGACACTTGTTTACAGTTTTCAATGAGGTGAAACATAAGGTTCTGAGTTTTTGTAACATGTATTGAGGGAAAGCACTAAAAGCAACGAAAGATGTAATTAGAACCAAAAAATATATCACAAAGATGATTAATTTAATAAATCAATGGGGTCATGCGATACTCTTAGCAGATAACCCGTCAACAACTTCAAATAGTGCCTAGTTTAGGAGTGGTTACTAAATGTACTATTGGCAGAAGGGGTGTTTGGATTGATTTTTTCAAACACAAACTATGTACTTTTTGGTTATTCAAAGTTGTTAAAAACCAAAATATGAGTACCTAACAGAAAGACTACAGAAATTTCCCCCAATTAGTGGGTATTTGGCATTGCATTGTCTATTGATATAGGGGGTCCATATATCAGTTTTGTGTTGGCTACCAGATTTCCAACATATCATATTTCTAGTGTGTGTACAATATAAGATTGTTTATAATGTAACCACATCCATTAGTGGTAAATGTGCCAATTTTTTATTAAGAACCACCAAATGAATAACTTCAATCAAGTTTTGTACTAACCTCAGTAATTTATACACTTTTAAAACGCAATGCCAAACACCCCTTTATCTCGATTCAACATTATAAGGCTTCCATACTACAAAGGGTCACAACAGTTGATTTTAAATTTATTAATATACACATTTGATTCTGGTAACAACATCAGAATTAGATGTAGTAAATGGGCAAGTCAGAAACGTCGGGTAAACCACTTAACTGAATGATCAAACCAACTCACTAACATGATCACAAAAAAAACCATTTAGAAAGATAAGTAACAAATTGAATTATACCTTCTTTCATTTGCCCTTTCTTTCCGATTTCGACACTAACTTCAGCATCCGATCCCCCGGCACAACATCAGCCGTCTCAATAAAATCTGGTCCCGGTTGAACTACTACTACTTCCAGGAAACACATTTTTTTTTCCTAAAACACATAAAAACACCAACCTTACATACACCAGAAGATTTTTTGATTTTATATTTAGATTAAGGATGAACATCCCTAGAAATCAAAGTAAAAAGTTTGATTTTTATTAGTTATTGATTTATCTTTATGTGTACACTTATTGATCAACGATAAACATTTAAGAAAGATGAATTAAACATAGATTATACCTCCTTTCGTATACCATTCTTTTTCAATTTCGACACTACTGATCACCCGACACTCTCCAGACCCATTGAACTACTACTACTTCCAGAAGAATACCTTTGTTCCCTGCAAAAACATAAAAACACAAACTTTACACAGTCCATAACATGCCCATCAACCTTCTCATATATTTGGACTGATTTTAGGATTGACCAAGCATCCATAACACATCACCAACCATAAGCAATCAAGGCGTGTATCCTTTATTCCCCTACAATTGGCCTACAATCAGTACAAAAATACTGTTAAAATGTAAACATTCTATCATAACAGCAAACCGGTCCTCAAACAATACATTTTTTTAAATGTTCACGGTAATTATGTTCAATAGTAAAAGTTTCATCAACATAGAACCCTTAGCATGTCCAATGTCCTTATAATACCAGTGCAATCACTTGCAATTGGTTCTTACGTATTTGCGATTTGGACTAAATATATAAATGCAAACATATCAATAGTCTATATTTGATCACGGTCATAATTCACTTTGGTAACTACTATAACTCAAGAGTAAATGGTTCAAATAAACAGCTCAACTACCACTACCCCAATTCACATAACCCAAGTAAATAACCTGCTCAAACATAAGCAACTTACCTGATGAGCTTTTTCCGTTTCAACTTAATAAAGATAAAATTATATCTCCTAAAATTAATAATATTTGATGCCTCTATCATATCGCCACTATGTCTAAAACACCATCAAAACAATATAAACCCTAATTCGACCATCAATGAAGAGACAATTGCTTAAACTAAACCACCAATGTCCAACTTCAATAAAGTAAAACTAAAAGTACTAAACTACAAAGAGCAACAATGATTACCTCAAGTAGCCTTAGTTTTGAACATTCACCGGAACACCAGAGAGTAAACATTTGACCTTCCGACTAAATACTGATTTTCTTTGACTTCTGATATACAGAAGTTGTTACAGGGTTGATCCCAATTCATCCTTTTCGGTTAGGGTTAAGGTTTTAGATGATGGTTGGTTGTGCTGGCCATTCAAGATGGATCTAAGAAAGGTGCGTGGGTGTTGTTTTACATTTAGCCTCCAGCCTTTACAAAACTACAACCGCTTTTCCTTTTAGTTTTTTTTCTTTTATTTTCGACACCTATGTTTTTATGGTGATTTTTTTAGTTGGACGAAATTTAACGAATGTTAATTGTTAAACAAAAGGGAAGCAAATTAGGAAATAATTAAGTTGAATTATTCTTCAAATTTAAAAAAAAAATTAAAAATTAAAAAAATATTACCAAATAAGGTATGGTTTGATTTTTTTAAAATGAAAAATTCCCGCTAAGGGTTTTGTTTTATTATATAAAAGATATTATTATTATTATTATTATTAAACACTTTAAACTTTTGAAAATAATAGCTTTTATTTTATTGCTTTTGTTGTTGTTGATCTTAAGGGGTATAAATATCAACTTGAAGCACGGTTATTGAGATATGCAAATAAATACACGAGGTATCGACTTCAAAATTTTAGAAGAAAAAATCTTTATTATATTGTTATAAAATTAAATTAAGTTTTACACTAACACTCCGTGTTTGCACGAGTTAATAACATATATATATTAATATCAACTACATTTGATTTATGTCAAAACTCTATACGTGCACGGGACTCCAATACTAGTAAGTAGTGACAGTATAATTCAAAATAATATGACATAATGTACAATATTGTCGGCATAAATCATGAGCAATCTTATATTTTACGTTCTAAAAGGCTCGCAAAGGCTTCGCAAAAGCCTCGCAAAGGCGTGAGGCTTGGTCATGCCATCACGCCATGCCGCCACGCCGACTTATGCCACATGTTTTTGTAAACTCGATATATATGAATTATGATATGAATATATAAATATTTTCATACTTTGTGCCGCCTTATGCCACGCCTTATAAACGTAAAAGTTTCGCCTTGACCGCAAAAACGTGAGGCTTGATCATGCCGCCACGCCACGCCTCGCGCTATTTATAAGATTAATTTTACTTAATTCATATATAGGCTATATATCATATGATTTGCATTTTTGTCTTTTATTTAGGGTGTGTTTGGGGAGGGCTTATGGAGGGGCTTATGGGGCTTGAGCTTCTAAAATAAGCCGGCTTATAAAATAAGTCTCGTTTGTCATGCAGGCTTATGAAATCATAAGCCCCTAAAAGGGGCTTAAAACTTTAGCCCCATAAAAGGGGCTAAAAACTTTAACCCGGGGCTTATGAACCTTAAATTACATATTTACCCACAAAAATATCTAACATATACCATAAAACTCATTTAATTATATCATTTTTTGTAATTTTGCAATAATAAGCCCCAGCCCCAGCCCATTTGCCAAACAAGTCTACAAAAATACAAATTTCAACTTCGGCTTATAATAAAAGCCCTAGCCCCATCCCATTGCGCCAAACATACCCTTAATAAGTGTTTGTACGAGGCTAAGTAGCAAAAGTTAGATTGTCAAATTCATGTTTTGTCTTGTCAAATAAAAATCTATAAGTGTTGTTGATCTAGCATTCCAAACTCCAAAAGTTCATTAAATGAAATTCCTTAACGATGAATGGTGGTAGTTAAATTTCTCTTCTTCACCATTTAAGGCACACATATGACAACAAATTTTCACGTGAAAAATCTGGGTATGTTAACAAATATCCGTCCCATTATATGGATGAAGATCTCATTTAATATTCGGATACCTAACATCAACAACGTAAAACACTGAATGGTAAAAATCTCTAAAAGCTGATAGATTAAAAGACTAACGTTTATCACTAAAAGAAAAATGTCCTTTAACAACTGTTTTAGCGACATCTTTAGCGACGTATTTTATGCTTGTGACATTGTTAGCGACATCAAGTGCTCAGTCGCTGTAAACGAGTCGCAGATATTTGCAACTTGTGAAAATACGTCGTTATACATAGCGACTTCCAATAGTACGTCGCTATAAAATTGCGACATTGATAAACATGTTGCCATTTATGTCGTTGTTTCATAGATATGTCGCTATTTAAGTCGCTATAACATCGCTAAATTTAGAAAATGTCACTATTTCAGTCGCTACTAGAGTTGCTATTTTTCTGTAAGGTCCCTCTTTTGTGCCACTATACTAGAGCACCATTGCTACACGTGTCATTAATATGAGAATTAAATGCAATACAAATTTAATAAAAACTTGCAATAGAAATAATTTATAATTTACACTCTTACAAAAAAAAATGTAATTGCCCAACAAGTCAACTTTTTTTCTTCGGTACATATATATAGGATGATGGTATATGGAAGTTCCAACCGGTTTTTTACAAAATAATCAACAAACATTGTCACCACAATTCCAATACAAACCCTACGTGCCCAAGCAGTAGTTTATTACTCGGTCTTGCGCAATTCATGATTCTTGACGCCCCCTGAAAATTAACATCCAAGACTGTCAAAAGTTAACAAAATAGTAAAGACTATCTGAAATCTCATCTGGTGCGACTGTAACATATAATCGAGAAAAGAAATAATTTAACTCACTAATAAATAACACGTCGACTGTATAGTTAGATATATCAACCTATACTATACGATATGCTTTTAACCGCCTTTTCATCCTCATTATTCAGTTTAGAATATGAAACAACATACAACTTCTTCATTAAAACTCATTCTCAAATGAATGTTCATTGCCTCATTCACAAAACAACAAAAGATCTAAGGCAACAGGATTTTGATCAAATGGGTCGAACTAGTCAATCGGGTTAAAAGTAATCTTTGAAGTAAGTGCATGAAACTTCCTAAATCATTAATATAAGTATTTATCAATCATATAACACAATTTTATACATTTGACAAGCTAATAAATTTGAAATAAGCACTTTTAGGTCAAGCCAACCCAAATTATTACCAAAATCTACCCGTTTAGACCCATCACCTAATCTGTCTGATCTTCCATTTAACCTATAACATGTACGTCCTATATTAGTCAACACATAAGATCACCCATATTGACCCAACCCATATGACCCATTACCAACCCACCAGTTTTATGACATGTAGTTTCTACAGATCTTTATTGCATATTGCAGTTATAAACACCAAAAATGGTCTGACCTGTAGACCGATGACACTATCCTCCACCACCAAGCATGCTTTCTTAGAAATGCCTAGCTTCTGGAAACGCGAATTTGATAAACATTACAAGTGTAAATACATGCACAAATCGTGTGGGCTAAAGTTTCTTATTGATTACTACTTAGAAGCTGTGATATATATAGAAGGCTCAGGCTTCTTTTCCTTCACGTCATCACCTGCAAAGCGTAATGTTATGAAAACAAAATTTATAAACATCAACTGAGATGAACACACCAACAGTAGAATAAGTGAATCATAATGGCATTCCCATATACCGGGGAACGTCATTATCATTGACATAAATTTGATCATGCATGTAATTTTTGACAGTCTTGAAGCAATCAAGACTTTGAAAACGTTCCTGAAGCAAGAGGAAACGCGAAATAAACAAAATGTTCCATCAAAGGAAAATGAAAATGATGATCACTATTCATAGCAATTAAGAAGGATCGAGAGCTTACCATGCCAATAAGATTCTCTAAACACATGACGACTAAGCTTTTAGTTGCAGCAGAACATACAACAACTTTTTTACCAGAGGTGAAATACAATAAAAGTAACAAGTCATTTAACAATGGATCATGCCTCTACAAGAATAAACGCAACAAGGGATTATGTTAAGTTGTATTTTAAAGGGTATCTTACAGAAGCCCTGGCCTCATCCATCAATCTTAACACGCCTGGTCTAGGCTCAACCTGCTCACACCAAACAATTATACTATATTATAATGCATGTATAACCCGAGCATAATTACAATCGTAACTCCTAACTAAAAATTAAGATAAGGAGCTTCAATTAGGAGATGGCATGTGTCACTTCTTAACAAACTCCAAACCTTACTCCTAACCACTAAAAATTAAGATAAAGAGCTTCAATTATAAAGTGACATGCGTCACTTCTCAACTAAAAATTCATCTTTATTTTCAAATTGAAATATTTTATCTATTATTTGTTTTTATAACCTAATTCACCATATTTTTTAAATTTGTGCTCTTTAATTCAATATCCATTTTGATATGTTTTATGAGTTTTAGTTTTACATTTTTAGTGAGTTTATTTATTTTGATTCGAAATTTTACAACTTTACTTTATTCAATCAATACAATCTTGATTCGGTCAAAATCATATAATTTTGGGGAGAGAGTGTTGACCTAGTAAGGATTGCGAGGGATTTCTATATGTGGAATAATGATGTCACGGGAAAAGCTTACGGGTAATCCAAACAAACACATACAACTAACACATATACATTCGGAATGTTGTGAAACGAATTCACTAAACGGGGTAAAGCAAACACATTAACTATACTTATCGCCACTGTGCGCGTATATCCAATAGTATTCAAAAATGAAAATAATGAACGGATGGAATATTTCAAACAAATAATAGATACATTAAAGACATACACATCACAACAAAATGTTGCGTCTTACACTTCCAGATTTGATTTCATCCTTGTACTTCTCGGTCTTCCAAACCTCACATCAAAAATCAGTTGTTATTACCCTTAGTAATATCTAATGAGATATATTAACGACGTATTCGCAAATAGACTAGTTTTATATGTAAACAATAACATGTCTATTTTATATTGGTCATCATGGTGCAAACTAGACAAAGTAAAATGAAAACGCGATCAGTTCTAAACAAAACAAGTACTCACTCACTTGTTCGCTATCTTAGACCAATGTGACAGTTTTTACATGACAAAATCACAAATCCAAAACTATTAGAACAACTATCTGGAAGAAAATTTTGTGTGTCATCTGTTACCACTAGAATTGATACTCCCGATGTCTCACGGATTCATAATAAGTTGCAAATATGCTAAAGGTGTGATATCAAACCAAACACCGTGTCGTTTGGTGACTATAGTTTGACTAACGGGTAATGAGAATACGCCATTTCAAAAGCATATGCAAAATGTCATTTATCAAAATGATAGAACAATATCGCTATTATTAGACGTCTCAACCCAATGTAGCACTCTAAAGCAAAAATATTGCTCCTACGAAATGTACAAAATATCGCTTCTACCAAATACTGCTATTATTAGACGTCTCAACCCAATGGAACAATATTGTTAAACCAATTTTTGCCCCCAAACTGTTCTCAACGTGAAATGAACAATATTATTAGCCTTTTTCTTGTAGTGTATGGGGGAATTTAATCTATAGTTAAAATAAGTTTATGTTAAGTAAAGAACTAAATTATTACCGGACCAAAAAAAGCAAGTGAAAAGAGAACCTTCCTACCTGCTTATGCAAAATTGTTTTTCTTACCTAAAAATATATAGAAAGCATAAGCAATGTTTTGAAAACGGGTTATAATCGAAACCGGTGAGTCTGGTCACCGGGTCAACTGGTTCGACCGTCGGGTCAACCCGGTTTTTCATTAAAAAAATAAAAATAAAAATAACCGGGTCAACCGGTTCGACCGCCGGGTCAACCGGTTCAACCCGGTTTTTATAAAAATATTTTGGAAAAAACCAAACCCGGCCGGGTTTCGAGAACCGGGTTGACCCGGGTCACTCAAAACCCGGCGGGTCTAACCGGTTAACCCGGTTTTAGAAAACCGGTGTTTTTAACCCGTTTTTTCCCGAACCGGTCCAACCGGTTAACCCGGCCGGGTCGACCCGGGTTTCAAAACATTGAGCATAAGCACTTTGAATAGCTAGAAAACTCATTCAACTTGAAAATATGCAGGAAACCAGAAAAGATAAGCTCAACACTACCACCATAATACGTAAAAGAATTGAAACAGTTAACAATTGGTTATCAACTCGTTTCACGCATGTGGATCTTCTTTTGTCTTCACTACTTTTAAGATTGTTACTCAAAATGGATCTATATTTCAACAAGTACACAAAATAAAGAAAATTGAACATTACTTATATTATGGATTGCATCTTTTAATAGATCACGCATCATCTTTTTCTCTTAGAAACTTAGGTACTTAATTTTTGGAGAAATAAATCGATAATAGAACATATTTGTTTTGTTAGAAAGACAAACAAAAATGCACAATGATTTAGACTAGAATATTTTGCTCCTTCTACAATGTCCTTTAAAATGGGATCTTCGTGCGCAAGTCATTTCGTTTAGTGTTCCCTTGTTTCCGCTCAATGCAAGCGGCTTATCTGAGGTGTCCCCATGACCATTTTGACCATTTCCTCATCAAACACAAAATGTTTACCTTGTGAGTTTTGATCTTGTGAGGACATCAGGCACTGACCACTAGTTACCTAGGTGGTGGTTTTTGTAAGTTGAACATACGTGATAACTCGTCATTTTGTAAAGAGCTAAATTATTCAATCAAATTTAGCCCAAAGAGATTACTCTTCATTTCGTTAAGAGCTTAATTAGTCACGTGTTAAAGATAATTATCAAGCTTCAATTTTGTGTTTCAGAACCATGTTTTTATTTTCCAGGTGCAAAAACAAAAAATATGTAACTTCTCGATTTAACTTTTCCTTGGGTAACTTATCAAGTAAAAGTTCAAACTACGGGTGTTACAAAGCATGCCTCCTTACATAGCTAGAGAAGTTGGTCAGAAGAAGTCGCTTAATGCAACAAGAGCAAGCAAGGTCTAGTCAAATCTTTAAACATTTATTAGAATCGATCTGATTGAAGTTTGGGTCACCTTTGGAACCTTCTCCCGTTCCCATTTCAACTATTTTCATAAATTTTACCCCTTTGGACATCAAGAGGCAAATAATTATAATACTCAAACCAACTTTTCCAGCAATAAATACGTGAATTTGTCATTATGATACGCCTTTGATAGAATTTGAATCTTGTAAAATATTTTTAAATGTATATTGTGGGCAGTAACTTATACATGGAGACGATCCACAAATTGAGATGGACCAAACGTAGCGTATTTTTAAATGTCTTCATGCCCATGCTTTGAATACAGTGAGTTAAAGACATTCAATTCCATAAACCAACCTCCTTCCTCTAATCAATAAACAAACCTTTCACTTTCATCACTTTCACCTTCAATTCCATTAAAGATATTCAAGCTTACAAAAACTCATTGTCATAAGTTTCCTCTCACGCTCCTCCCCATTTCAAAACCTTTTGTCACACCTAACTAGAGTGTAGATATTTTACAAAAATTCATTGTATCCGCGTCAAGAAGGGACATGGATCGTTCAATAAGCCTAATGACAGCGAAATGATCTTTACATTCGGTACCATATAGGGTTTGTAACCACTACAAAAACTGAAAAATTGTTGTCTAGGCTGATCTCCATCCTGAAAATGCAAAGAGAAGGTGTTGTTATCATCAACAAGATCTTCAAATTTGGCGTCGTTGCTTACATTATTGGGTCGGGAACATGACCAATTCGATCAGTTGGAGAGGGCAGTCGTCCCCATCGAGGAAACGTAAGCGCTAATTTATTCTTGTAAAGTAACACGAGTTGTTTGCATGTCATGTTTCTTTTACCCTAATTGTTATAAGGTTCATGTAAATCTGAAAACAAACTATTTTTGTTGCACCGTAGATGAATAGTATCGAGACAAAATCAAGTTTTATGATCCCAAACCCCTTACCTACGAAGCTTAAAGAGGAGATATTTGCAAACATGTATTTAAGATTCACAACCGAGAGTTTAAATCAACAACTAATTGGTAGCTTACAAAAGATGACACACAAAAACATTAGACAACATTTATTTTTGCTTCTGGTATGAATTTTGATAATATTAGTATAACCTTTTTAAGTCAAATGTGTTTATTTGAATTTTAAAAATTTTTAATTCTACGGTCACAAGCATTGATTGAGGAGTAGTGGGGACATGCCCCCATCATGTACGTGGAGAATCGCTAATTACTTCTGAAAATATTGACAAAATTTGCAGAAAAAGTATAGTGCCCTCAGCCACAAAATCAAAGTGCCCTCGATGTAACTAACTAAAAATGGCAACTGATGCATTATTGGTATTAGTTGTTTAAGCAGACATATTCACATATCCATGGCTTGTTTTTTCGACTGGTTTTGCGGGTGAGAAGATATGGTGTAGATGACTAGACGAGTTTTAAGTGGAAAAGTGGGGTGTACCAATGAGTACAAAAAAATTATACTATAAAAATTAATGGGCATTATATGAAGTCCGATGAATGCACTGTTAGTCATATCGATTATTATATTATTATATGCTAGTAACAATTAATTTGTGACGTGAGTCGGTACCACAAAGAAATTAGCCAACGAACAACATGTTAATATGTGAAGTGAGTGCTGATGAATATTGACAAGAAACTAATTTTTTTCTTAAAATGATTAGAGCACTGGGTACAGTGGTGCCAAAGTGTGGTGCCGTTCTCGTGCCAAACTGCCACGTCAGCAGTTTTTGAGTTTGGCACCAGAAATGTTTTGGCACCACATTTATGGGGTATCCTCGTTGGAAACAGAATTTTGGTTACAAACTCATTTGTTATTTTTTTTTTATTTTTTTATAAAATTTAAAAAAAATATCCTAAAATTACTTTTTCATAAAAAAAAACATTACAAGACAATTTAAACAAACAATAAACTTAAAAAAAACATAACATACTACTGGAATTAATCTTCGACATCCCAATTTGGGCAATTTTTCAAAATCTCCCAAACGTGAAGTATTTTGAACTCATTTTACCCAAATGTGGCCTGGAAGCTTAGTTTCGCATTTTCGAGATGAGATTGGTATTTTGAGACTTCGAAGCTGCAATGTTTGTAAATGCGTTGAACCTTTTGCAATGACGTTATCCTCGTCCATTTACCCTTGATTGAATTTTGTCTACGATGGTCATCGGTTGTCTGATTATGGAAATATGCATACGTCATTCAAAAAATATTTTCGGAACGGTTATTTGCATATCCATAGCTTGCGAAATTTGTATCCAAACTGCGCAAGAAAGATTTCTTCAGACGTTCCAAAGAAAATTTTGAGACATTTGTGTGTGTGTTTTTTGGATTGATGTAGATGTGAAATAAAATTGTGGTTGATGTTATTTATAAAGGTGGTTTTCACGTTAAATTTCGAATTCAAAAACCGCGTTGTTTACTGTTGGGCGGGGTAATTCAAATTTAAACGTTAATTCGAATTCAAAAAAGGGTATGGTGGGCGGGTAAATTCAAATTTTAAAGTTTAAATTCAAATTCAAACGGTTAAGTTTTCTAATATATATCATTACCAGCATTAGTTTGACAATTCAACTAAAACAATCAC